>JAJJWX010004705.1:0-611387 GCA_023529315.1 Papaver bracteatum | reverse complement strand
TGATTTTTCTTACAATAATACTCAATCATTGTTGATTAAATGTTTACTGGTGATTAGGTGGTTAGATTGATGGATAGTTGTCCTCAATCTAGTACCAATATGTCTGAATCTGATAATTTAGTTGCTGTTAAAAATACTCCATCGATTACCTTGCCTAATGATCTATTTGATGAGGATTAAATCCTTGAAATTTTTACTAATTAGTATATTAGAATTACAGAAAGTCAAATTTGTTGATGCTACTGTTATTTTGAGGAATCAATGGAAGTTAGTAGGAAGCTGTAAGCTAATTCCATTAGGGAAAGGTTTCTTTACGATTAAGCTAGATAATGAAGTTGATCGAAGATATATCAAAGCTGGGCTATGGGAAGTTCAAAATCAAGTTCTTAAAATTCAAAATTGGGTATCTAATTTTCTCCAGAATATCAGAGAACCTCAAAAGCTTCGTGTGGATTAGATTGCATGGGATAGGTATGGAATTCTGGAAAAAAAAAAGATTATGTTTGCTATCTGCAAAGAAATTGGTACGCCACTGAAAATTGATGTAGCTACTGAAAAATGTGATGTGGGTTATTACGCAAATATACTTGTTGAGGTTGATTTTGATCAATCTATTCCTAGTAAAATTTGGATCAACACTAAATATGGAGGTTTCTTTCAGGACATATTAATACAGATTGTCCAAAATTTTGCAATTCTTGTAGAATTGTAGGTCACCTGATTTCAGAATGTAGAGTGGAAAGAAATAAACAGAGTCACATCATTATGTCAAACAAAAATCTGCTACAACAAGTACTCATATTCCTTTTGATATTTGTGATAGATCCGAAGTTGCAATAGAAAAGGAAGTTGTACAAGTTGTTGGTATTTGTGAGAAACCATCTGGAGTTGATTCAATTATTAATGATATTATTGTTCCACAACACTTTCATACTCAGAATCTATTCCTCTAGTAGGTGGTAGATTCAGATCTTTAGATCAAGAACCAATTGATAAGGATGATGCAAGTGTAGATGAAAACATCATGTCTGATTTAGAACCACGAAATTGATTCATATTGCAGATGCTACTGAACTAGAAAATAGTGTGGTGAAGTTTGTTGATTCAGGATCGGAATGGTAACCTCAGAATCTGTTGCAGTTACTTCTTGGTCTACTATTGCTTCTTCTTCTAATTCTAAAAATAAAGCTAAGGAAAAGGTGTCATCCGATAAGCAAGATACTAGTCTTAAGAATGTGGCAGTTCCTTCAGTTAAACCAAATAATGGAAACACTTTTAAAGTTCAAAACAAATATAATTTCAGGAAGAATGTTGGTAAGGGGGGGTCCAAAAATCCCCAACTCTCCAACATGAAAGTTCTTTTCTGGAATTTAAGGGGCCTTAGGAGAGCTAGGTCCCAACAAAAACTTAGAGCTTTAGTAAATCAATTTTCTCCTTCTTTAGTTTGGGTTGCGTAACCACATGTTTTTTGTACTTCTTCTTTTTGTAGCAAATTGGATTTTCCATGGATGCAATCAATGGTAATTCATAATTCTTCTTCTAATCATAAAGGTAATATTTGGTTATTTTGGAGTACTTCAATAGTTGTTCCTTCAAGTAATATCTATTACAAGTCAAATGATAACAGTGGCAATTGGTGATGTTCTGGTTTCTGGTGTTCATGCTAGTGTTAAGATGGTGCAAAGAAGATTTCTTTGGTCTGAAATGCAATTAATCAGTGAGTTTAAAAAGCCGTGGTTGGTGTTGGGTGATTTCAATGCAATCCTTTCAATTAAAGAAAAAGTGGGGGGTAAATCTCCTTCTAGAAGATCAATGTTGGATTTCAATGAATGCTTGGATCAATGTCAGTTAATTCATGCTCCAAAAAATGGATTAGATTTCTCTTGGTCAAATTGTCAATATGGTGATAAAAGAATACTATGTCACTTGGATAGAGCCTTATTTAATATGGAATGGTTGGATAGATTTCAAGATTGGGGGTATAAAGTGGGCTTAAGAGTAGTATCAGATCATTCTCCATTATTAAGTGGATGTGCTAATATACCTAAACCAAAGAATGTTCCTGGAGATTTCAAAAGATGTGGCTTGATCATCCAGATTTTCTTCAAGTTGTTAAAGATAGCTGGACATTATCGATTTCAGAGATCTAGCTTTTGTATTTATGCATAAGCTCAAAAGGCTAAAACAAATATTAAGGGAATGGAATTGGAGTGTGTTTGGAAATGTTCAAATAAAAATCAAGGAAGTCTGGGAGAATGTTAAATCTAAAATGATTATTTCAGATAGAGATCCACATAATACCATTGCTTTAAATGAATTGGTGCAAGCACAAAATGAGTATAACTCAAGAGAAGTTCAATATAGTACTATGCTGAATCAAAAATCAAGAATAAAATGGGTAAAAAAGGTTCTGCAAATACTCAATTCTTTCATACTAACATTAAGGTTAGGCAGTCTCACAATCTAATTACTGAAATGGAAGATGAAGATGGTAATATTGTATCTAATCAAGAACAAATTGCAAATCTTTTAGTCAATTTTTTCGAAGAAATTTCAGTTTCAAGAAGCCGATGTTGATGATTCATTACTTGCTATGATTCCTTCACTCATTACTGATGATGATCAACAATTGTTGGATGCCTTACCTACTGCAGATGAAATTAAGCATGCAATTTTTGATATTGATGCAGGAAGTGCTCCTGGCCCTGATGGATTCTCAGGTATGTTTTACAAAGTATGCTGGGAAATTATTCAACAAGATTTTGTTAGTTCTGTTCAATTTTGTTGGAGAAGAAAGTTTATTCCTAAGGGTTTAAACTCCAATTTTTTAGTTCTTCTACCTAAAACACAAGGAGCAAAAAAACCTAATCAATTCAGACCCATAGGATTAAGTAATATGAGCTTTAAAGTTTTCACAAAAATTATTACTTATAGAATGGGGAAGTTAATTACCAAACTAATATCTCCTCAGCAAGTTGCTTATGTCAAAGGAAGGAGTATTCAAGAGAAGATTCTCATTGCTTCAGAGCTAGTGAATGAAATGAAATTCAAAAGAAGGGGTGGTAATGTAGGACTAAAATTGGACATTTCCCAGGCCTATGACTCAGTTAATTGGAATTTCTTATTTCAAGTATTACAAAAATTTGGTTTCTCCTCTACATGGTGTCAGTGGCTACACACCTTATTTGCATCTGCAAGAGTCTCTGTAATGGTCAATGGTGGTCCGAGAGGCTTCTTCTCCATGGGTAGAGGATTAAAGCAAGGAGATCCATTGTCTCCTATTCTGTTTATTCTAATGGAAGAGGTGTTGAGCAGGGGGCTTACTCATTTGGTTCAATCAGGCAAAATGCAGCCCATGGTAATCAGAAAAGGTATACACCCTACTCACTTGATGTTTGCTGATGATGTTTTTATCTTCTCAAATGGTTCCAAAAGAAGTTTAGAAAATCTACTCATCCTACTACAACAATATCAAGATTGCTCAGGTCAAATTATAAATAAAAGTAAAAGTAAATGTTTTGTAGATGGTTGTACTCCTTTCAGGAAGCAACAAATTGCCAACTTACTGCATATGGAGTTTACTTCTTTTCCAGATAAATACTTGGGTATTATTCTTATGCCAGGTAGAGTCAAATCATCTATTCTATGGCCTATTGTAGAAATGATGCAACTAACATTGGCTAGATGGAAAGGTAAATTGCTTTCATTTCATGACAGATTGATTTTAATCAAGTCTGTGCTATCAAGTTATCCTCTATATTCCATGGCAGTGTATAAATGGCCAAAGTCAATAGTTGTGAAAGGATTATGAGAAATTTTCTATGGTCAGGGGATGGAGAAACAAGGAAATATGATATTTTGGCTTGGAATAATGTATGCACTCTTATCAATGAAGGTGGGATGGGAATAAGGAGACTTGAGGTGCTTAATCAGGCATTATTGATGAAAATAATGTGGAAAATTCATACTTATGTAGATGAATGGTCATTGTTTTTGCAGCCAAGTATAAAGACAAGCATGGTCAATGGAGCAACAAATGGAAGTTTTCTTCGATTTGTCCTGGATTAAAATGGGCATGGTAGCAGTTAAAAAATGGCATAAGATGGAGTATTGGAAACGGGGAAGATTTCTATTTGGTTTGACGCAGGGCTAGAAGATCAGCCACTTATTAAAAATTATGGGCTATACAGAGTATGCGGCGCTAACTTGGATATTTAAAGTCAATGAATTACTACTTCAAAGAAATCGATAATTCCAAGTGAAATTCAAGATAATTTACCAAATTGTCATGGAATGGATACACCAGCGGGAGCAGGATATTAAAGTTAAATTCTCTACTTCATCTGCAAAGCTAATATGATTAGCATAAAAGAACTTCCATTACAATGGCCATCAAAAATTTGTAAGCCCTATTTATCCTAATATAGCAAGTAACATTTGGAAAATCATACAAGGAGTTTATGCGGGTGATATAAAGAAGATGAATCAAGGTTTCTCCATTGCTTCAAGATGTTGGATATGCAAAGATCATCAAGATAGCATGAACCATCTCTTGTGGTCCCGGCAGCGCAGCATCTGAATTTGGAGTTAGTGATCTACTTTAATTTTAGTAATCCAACTGCTTTTGAAGAGATTTTCACATTTTCAAAACATAAAAGTTCTTATCGCTCAAGAGATTTGTTCAACTCGATGCATTTACTCTTTGTCAGAGATCTTTGGTTTCAGAAAAAAAGGTGATGTTTGAAAACTCTAAGCCTAATGCAACTCAATTTAAAAGCAGACTTATATCTCTAGTATATGAAAGTAGTTATGAATGAAAGGAACCAAATGGAACCAAAACTATGATACTATATTTTAAACTTTTTCAATATCGTGCTTTATGCTCAAAATTTAAAGTGATTATGGAATGTCAAAGGGAAAGCACTCAAAACATATGATTACATCATGTTTTAATATAATGGTGTAGCTGAAGCCCAGTGAATGCTCTGTTTGCATTATCATAAAGATGCCAACCGCTGCTGCCATAATGATTTCGTTGGTATTGGCATAGCCACAACTTACATTTCGAAATTAGGCAGTAGTTTGGGAAGTAAGAATGCATTGTCATAAGATCATCATCAACTCAGATTCTAATGCAGTTGTGGAAGATTTTCAGAAAGGAAGTGTACCTAGTTTGTCCTTTCTAGATGGAGGAAAGCTTGTAGTTATCTAAAGGAAATCATATACAACCATTGCTTTAGAGAAATAAAAATTTCTGCAAATGGGTTGGCTAAAAAAGGTGCTAGTCTCAATTTGGGGGAAGTGGAATATCATACAGGGAGGCCATCATCTTTAATCCAGATTGAAATGCCCGAGAGGAAGTATTATAGATTATGATAGAATTTCTCCAGGTTGTGTAATTGTAGTTTCTTTGCTTAATTTGTTGTTTGGTTCCTTAAAACTTTTGTAACCTTTTTGTTATTCTTAATAATAAAAATATGTGATTTAGCAACAAAAAAAGTTATTTGTCAGATACTTAATCTAAAATAATAGACATCAATTTTTGATTTCTTTCATTGATTGTATTGGTTTATTATGAATAAAACTATTATGAATAAAATTATTTGATTGGTAATTTTTCTTGTGATAGTTTTTGGTTTACATAGCCTGTGCTTAATTTCTTTTACCTTATTGCTATGTATGTTTATGGGATGTTTGATTTCGGTTTTACTACCTTAATATTCGATCTCATATATTGTGAACCCTTATGGTTTGGGTGACTTTTTGATTTAGCAGGATTAAGTTCTAGCCCATGTTGGTAGGCTTTATCAAAGAATCAAGAGGGGTTCTGTAGAAACAATATGTGAAAAAGTCACAATATGTTGAATCGGTTTTTGTTTTAGCATAAAAGCATATGTGTTTCGACGGTTTTCAACTTTTGCTTGCAATAGTTAAAACCGATTTTCAACCTTTCTCTGGTAAAGGTTGAGGTGTGTTGTTATTCTTTTGTTTACGCATAAGGATGACAACGTGGTGATATTTCGATATCAATTCTCGCTAGACGAAGATGCTATCATATTGGAGAAGTGGATGCGAAATTTGAGGTAACAATCTTGTTAGTTAATTGTTTTCTTGTTTAAGAAAAGCCTGAGTTTATATTATATATATTTATTGCTTTTGCTTAACAAAATTTCGGTTCAATTGATGTTTATTCCATAATGTGTGTGTGGATGTGTGTGATTCAATTGGTTCCGGTTAAGAAAAACTATTGTTATCTTGCTTTATTGTGTGATATCAATTGTTTAGGCTTACAAAATTACGGTGCAATTGTGGTGCTTTTAATGTCTATGTTGTTTCAATTGCTTCCGGTTGAGGTGAATAATTATGCAAGTTTATTTATGTTGGTTTGTATGAATTATTTATGGCTTAACGAAATAAAATGTGTACGAGATGAGTTGTTTAGTCCAATTCGATTCTGGATAAGAAACTAAGTTAATTATGATCTTAGTTAGACTTATCGAAGTAAGGTTTCGGTTATTCAAGTCTAATTGAATGCCTTAACAAGAAATGCTAGTTAACTAACCTAGTATTTGTCTTGTTTAAAATTGAAAGGTCTAAGTTTATGGATAATTAGAACTTGATGAGAAAAATGAAGTTTATCTTTATTTTGGTCTTATCGAATTAAGCGGTTGTTTTTGAAACAATCGGTTTAACAAAGGAACTAATGTGATTAGTTGATTTCTAGTTTGCTAAACTAAATGGAAAAATTGTTTCGAGCAATTGTTTCCTTGATAACATATCAAAATAAGACTACTTGTAGTTTCGGTTTTGATATTGGTTATCAGGATATGATGTGTGGAACCCTCGTGCTTAACTCTACAGGTTGCAAGTCTATTTTGAGATTTGTAAGATTCTTTTCGTGTTGTCCTTTATTTTTTCGTTCTTTGTCATTTTTGTGACAAAAAGGGGGAGACAAAAAGGGGGAGAAATATATGGAGTAAACAAGTGATACTGGTATTGATTTTATATTGATTGGTATCACTAAGGAAAAGAATATTGGTGCTTGAATGTTTATCTAACAAAATAATGAAAGCACGGACTAAAGGTGAGTAACATATCATATAAATTGGTATAACAAAGACGTGCGGATTGAATATCTACCTATCTCTCCTTTAGGGGGGAGTATTAGCTTTGTTATTATAATGTCACAACGTGCATTTTCAAGGATTGAATGTAAGCAGGTTTACTGTGTTGTTGAAAATGAAATCAAGCGGATTGTAATGAATTCTTGTAATTTGTTTATCCATATGATGTAAGAGTTTTGTCACTAAAATTGACAAAGGGGGAGATTGTTAGAGCATAGCTCGGTTGAACCCACCAAGCGTTGGTATGTCAAGTTTGGTTGTCATATTTTAGTGAATCAAAACTCATTTAAGAGTCGCTTGATTATGTACTAGAGTCAACTTCGTATAGGTTAGCTTGAAAGTATTAGGATATGAGACATTACAAGTATTGCGAAGACTTGAAGATGTGAAGAAGAAAGGAGCTACAACGACAACATCATCCTTCCACTTGAGGTTAGTGATATTTGACTTGAACTGTTTCATTCCCTAACGTATCTTTCAAGTCGTGCATATTGAAAACAAAACTACGAAGCATATTTGAACTCTAGATAGACATAGTATTAAGGAATACAATATGAAGTTTATTGCTTAACCATTAAACTTTGTAGATAAGACATCGACATAATCATATGAATGCTATTGTGATTATGTATGGGTATGAGGTGAGGATTTCATCCTAGGGAACAATGTTTTACATGTGTTCTAAGGAAGTAAGTTCATGATACTTGTTTGTGAACCGAAAAGGAAATCGCCAGGCGTTATTGGTTTTGTTATTCATTGCATATATTTTGAACAACCAATATGTGTGATTAGTATAACCGCTCATGACTTGTTTGTGTTCTTGGTAAAACTATTCACAAAGGCCTGACTTATGTATTGGTATGACTTTTATTAGTGAAACCGATCTTAAGTAATCACCTGAGATGGTATGATCGGTTTGGGATTTTATGTCTGATCAAATATGGGAAAGGGGAACCGATCCTAGTAAGAGGTGCAGTACATCACAAGGGGAACCGATCCTTGTATGAGGTGCAACAAGGTTTATAAAAGAAAGGGGAACCGATCCTATGAACATGTGCAACACGTTTTTAGGCAAAGGGGAACCGATCCTATGGACATGTGCAACACATATAAGTTAGATACCAAATATATGTGGGGAACCGATCCTAGTACCTAGTCAACCTAATTTTGGTAAGCTAGTGTGTCTATGCACAATACTCACATGGAGGTAGAACCGAAACTTGTTTTGGTAGAACCGTTAAACCCATGATTGTGATTGAGTGTTACTTGATCAATCACATAGTTCTTGAAAGTCGATGAACCAATTCTAAACTTGTTTGGAAGTGTGGTAAATCGGTTTCAAGTTGTAAGTATGAAAAGAACTTACAAAGTAAGATGTCGACATACTTTGAACACGTGCATTAATGCTTATTTCTTTATTGTTCAAAGATATTCCTTAATAGCTAACAGGAAGTAAATCCCAAGATCGAATTTAAATAAGTTAAGAATCTTTTAATTAAGGTTTTTAATTATATATGGAAAATAAGAATTAGTAATGTGCATTTACTAATTAGATTTTCCAAGAGATTTCGATTATATTTTTGGACAGAGCATTTCCAGGAATTATGAAAACCGAATCTGTGCATTTATGAATATCTTGAGAATATTTTCGGTTTTGGAAATTCCTTGGTGTCCAAACTTCCTTGTCTATAAATACTTTGAGTTTGCATTTCTAGCAAACTAATCCTTCATAACAACAGACTTCCTCTTTTGTTGTTATTACTGGTGTAGCCGCCTATTCGGAGAGGAGAGTAACCTAATTAGGTGAAATCTCTTACAGCCGCTCAATTTAAAGTCTTCTTTGGGATTGAGAAGCTCTAGCGTGTATCGTTGGTGGGAAACTAGATAATTGCGGTTTATCTTTAGTTTTCATTGATTTGATTGACTAACGGTGGTTGAACTTTGATTGCACCTAGTTTGTTTATGCTTGAGAATCTTCTCTTCGATATAAGATTCACTCAAACTAGTTCAAGGTTTCGACAGGGATCTTTAGACTGTTGTTAGATCTAAAGACGATCTTGTGATAATCCATTGTTAACAGACTCCGTTCTGTGCGTGATTGATCACAAGAAGATTCAAGTGATTGTGTGCAGGTGTTTATTGAAGATCAAAGAAGATTTGAAGACGACGAAGATATTGAAGATCTGACTTGGGTTTATAATCTTTGGTGTGCACAATACTTGTTTGGGAAAAGAGGATCCAATTAATAATCGGTTTATCCTTGTGGTAGATTGGATTGATTAATTGTAGTAGATCAGCATCAACACAATTCTTTGGATTAAGAGTGTTGTTGGCTTAATCTTAACGATTACTTTGGTAATTGAACATAAGATAGATCTCGACCTGACAAAGGAGTTTATGTTAAGATAAACGGAAGAGCCTTTGTTTGACTCATATCACTTGGTTGAAGAGAGTTGATACCAAACAAATTTGTTGTTCCTTTACTGTTTGGAATACGAACCAAAGGAATTGTTCCAAGTACGTGACTTATTTATAAGTTGGAGGCGTGGGAATACATAAAAGGAACTAGGTGAACTATAGGTTTAGTTGCTTGGTCTCAACTATACGAAGTTAGGTGTAATTTTGTGTAGCGTCTTAATCTTGAGAGTATTCAATTCTAGACAAGGTCCCAGGGTTTTTCTGCATTTGCGGTTTCCTCGTTAACAAAATCTTGTTGTGTCATTTACTTTATATTTCCGCATTATAATTGTTTTATTATAATTAAAGTAAATTACACAAACGTTAATTCCTATTTACTTGATAAGCAATCCTATTGTGTTTGGTTAAGTCCAAACCTTTGTATCAAGTAAACATACTTCGTTGTTGTATTGTCTCGATCTCATATCCATAAACGATCACACGAAGTGTGAATCGATTAGTTGTATTGTCTCGACTCAGTCCATAGACAATCACTTTTGGATAAAGGACTTATAGGAAGGATTAGTTTTTACTTGAGGTGTACATTTGGGTACCTAGCCTTTTCAAATAACCGTAAAATAATTGGTTTTTGTTAGAGCATTGCTCGGTCAAGCTCACAAGTGTTGATATCTCAAGCTTGTTGTAAAATTTAGTTGATCAAAATTATGCCTTGATTTATAGTCTACAATTAGTCAAGTCTCGGATTAGGATAAGTGTGTAGTTGAGAATGTCGAGATCCCTTGGATTACACCGTTTGAGGAGAAGATCGACCAAATCTTTTGAAAACTTCTTCAACAAAAAGGTAAGTCAAGACCGAATCACACCTATTTCTCAAGTTTTCATGTTTCTATCTATGAGACTATGTCACATGACTAATTAGACTATTACATGCATATCAAGAATTTCAAGTCAAGCTTATCTTGTTAATCATTCTCAAATATATGTGACTAAGATTATGAATATTTGATCATACTTGAAGAATTTTGGTTAAGAACAAGTTCATAATCTAAATCCTTGATTCAAGATTATCATTCGAAATAGCCCTGGAAAACGATATATCTCATTGATGTTATTTGGGGAATGTTTTTAATTTATTTAGAGGGAAAAATGAAATTATTTTAATTCCCGGATACATGATAAAGATGCATACCGGTTAACATACTCAACAATCATATAGGTCCTGAGTCAGAAGATATGTACCCAATACATCGCGTCTGCAAGATCTATAGCCCGACAACA
Organism: Papaver bracteatum; assembly: GCA_023529315.1. Lineage (NCBI taxonomy): Eukaryota > Viridiplantae > Streptophyta > Magnoliopsida > Ranunculales > Papaveraceae > Papaver > Papaver bracteatum. Next base: position 600,567 of record JAJJWX010004705.1, on the reverse strand, counting down.
AATTTTTGGTACACATAACTCGGTATCCATACCCAAAATTAGTTGAATCGCGGGAACCAGGGAGGTAGTGATATGTTGGTTTTGAAACAGAATAAGTGATACCCGTGAGGAAAACCAGAAAAGATATGTGAGTTTTTGAATTTGTTTTTTTTAAGGGTACTCATACCCAAGACATGTACCATGAAAAAAAATAGTCACGAACAAGAAGTAGTATACATACCGTACACATACTTGCCTGCAATATTTTTGGATGCACCCAACATTATTTTTATGATATAGTTAGCATTTGCTCCAAAAACATTATCTAGACATGTTTGATCACATTATAACCTATGGTTGTGACTCCAAAATTAAAGTCTTAAGTGTTATATGAAAATGATTAAGCTTATAGTTTGTCCGGTTATTTTAGAGGTAACCTTGCATGAAAAAATCTTTATACACAAACATTATGGTTCATTCTAAATCAAAGTTTATGTCTTGGTATGTTAATCTCAAATTAAAGATTCATCTAATCTTGGATACTGATTGGTTGGTTCCAAAGCTATCTTAGCTTAAACCTAAAGCAACCTTTGTTTTGAAAGTTTATAAAAGGAGAACCCAAGCAACCTGGATTTTGAATCGCGACACTATCCTTGTGTGTGCTAGTTGTAAACTAAAGTTCTCTCCTTCAAACCCTTTTAGGGTTTAGTAACTAAAATGACTTTAACTAGGGATTCGGTAGCCGGTCCAACTATCTTTATCTTGATAGGTCGTGGTATCCTGATCTTGTTTCGATTGTTGAGTCTTTAGCTCCATCAAAAAGATACACTAAATCATAAAAGCTTCTTCATCACGATCGACTTTGTGATTCCAAGTTTTATACTTGTGGAGGTGAATAAGAATCTAGGCTTATCGGGAGTTTTGTAGGATTACGTATTTTGAGGTTTGCTAGACTTTGTCTATTCTGTTCAATTTCATTCTCATCTTGATCTTTGATCGAAAAAGGAAATCACATAAATATAGGTTATTCAAGTGGAGAAATATTGGTTTAAAGTCTTCAATTGAGACGACAACTCTTAGCCAGAAAGGGAATCAATTACACAAAGTCTGCATGGAATTCAAAAGGTATAAGGAGCGAGATTGTAACTTAATTGCTATGAAGGTTTAATTTGGTCTTAACACCACATTCGAAGAGGAAATATTGATAGTATGGATAGAGTCTTAATACAGGGTTGGTGTTCAAATATAGACTTTAGGTCCCGTGAGGGTTTTGCATTTGTGGTTTCCTCGTTAACAAAATTTCTGGGTGTGTGTGTTATTTATTTTCCGCATTATATTGTTTCTCTTTATAATTGAAATATCCACCAGGTTGTCACGTAAATCAATCAAAGTTGATAGTCCATCGTAATTGATTGGGTACTCTACTTGATTGATTCTTGGATATTGATCTTAGGAATCGTCCAAGTACTCTCACATAAATCGAGGTTCATGGACTAGGGGGGTGATACATATCACCATACAAAATTCATGTTTTCTTTGAATTCACATCAACATCTGAGAACAATCCATTCGTCGTTAAGTTCATCTCTTTCCATACTTACAAACATTTACCGTCTTAATTAATTCATACATTGTTGCCTTTGTTCAACTAGAGGATTTACTTCGTCAGATTCAAATTGGTGGAAGGTCTCTATTGAGTATGGTTTGTTATCGCCTCCTTATTTTTGCTATCAAAAATATGGGGAATTATGAAACAGTTCTATACAAAGTCATTAGTCCAAAGATTTTGTGTTAGTTATTTTATGTTTTCACTGCAAAGATATCGGGGTCAATGGGGCAACAATCTTCTTTTTCTTCAGGCAGTAGTATTTCATGGCCATCCCTGGAAATAGCTATGTGTAATCACAATATTTGTTATTCCAAACCCTTGTTATCCTTTTTAAAACACAAGAATAAATTCTCATAAGAAGTTTCCTAGACAAAATAAGTAATCAAATTTCTTTGATAACTTCATACCTCTCCATGACACCATCATAAAAGGTATTATCAATATCCTTGATTTTTTTGACCGTAGAAACTTCATGTTCATGAGTTAGAACATTCACTTTTCGATTAACAATGCAAGCAAGTTGCCTGGCCTAGATGCAATCAGAGATGAGCTTCTTCTGGTTTTGTATCAGTACCTTTTGATTTTCAAGGATTTTGGTCTGACCATCAATGAGATGATTTATTTATAGTTATAGGTTTGCAAATTTGACCTTAGAATCATTATGAAAATGAATTAAATCTTTGACCAATTCAGCGATCCACGAGTTGTACTCTTTCCTTGCAATCATCTTTTTCAAGACAAGTTCTTGAACCAGACTGTATCCTTTGATTCCATATCAAGATTTACTATTTCCTGAGATGTTGAAGAGTTTTCCATATATGTTTTTTTAAATAGGGATGAAGAAAACAATATATATAAATATATATGTTTGTGAACAAGAGAAGGAACCCTTGTTATGAAACCCCTAAAAACTCTTAAAGAAGAATACATGGACGTTCATGGACCGGTTATAGAAAGTTAATGGATCAAAAGAGATCCAAAATAAGGATATACACTATGGTTTTTCAGTTATCTCGTAACTTTTCATAGCTCGATAATTTAGAAAATTCACTAGAAACTAGAGCATATGAAAAATAAAGAAAATAACAAGATCAGATGATAACATACACCTATCTTGAGAATGCCACAAATATCATCCTTGCAACTCTCAAGTTAGAAAACAAGGATGAGCATACCTAGAACTAGGTAGTAGAGTGAGAAGTAAACCCACTACGAAGATTAAGGGAATAGTTGTAAATACCTTCTGAGTGTTTGTGTTGTGTATTTCTTACCTTCCTTTGGTTATATCTCATTCTAGGTGAATTAGACATAAACCCTTTTGAAGATCCATCATAAGGATTTTTCTGAGGATTAAGTCTATGATAAGAATTATGACGATTCCATTTTCTAGACTTAGATCTGTTAGAGCATTGCTCGGTCAAACTCGCATGTGTTGCTATCTCAAGCATGTTTGTCAATGTTAGTGATCAAAACTATAAAGTCTTGATTTCTAGTCTACTATAGCTAAGGTCTCGGACTAGGATAGAAAGTGTAGTTGAGCTCAAGAACTCCATGGAATCATCATACAAGACGAAGGACTACTCAAGGAACCGGTGGATCTTCATCGACTAAAAGGTATGTGGAGACTTGAACTTATCTATCACTCAAAAGTCTATCTACTCTATCTCCTATCTTGAGACAAAAGTCGTATTACTATATAGACTAAGATTATACACATGTGATATTTCGAGCTGAGTATATCTCGCTTATCTATTTCTCGAAATATGTGTTGGTAAAGCTTTCGCTTTAGCCAAGTTCATCTTTACCTAGTGACGAAAGTCATGTTATGTTTCAATCACTTTGAAAATTGCTCGACGAAAAATAGTTTGTGAATAACAACTATATAACTCCTCTGAGAATGTTTCAATGATTGAAATGAGAGTTTAGACAATATAACCATTGGAGGATATAAGCATTGTTGTGGAAACACATATATGTATAAGTCCTTATTCCTTGAACCAAAGTTTGCGAACTTTGTTGATCAAGAGAACCGGAGAAGTGCATGAGCTTCAGTCCGTGAACTGGAAAAGTTCTCAAACCCGAGAATTTCTGCTGGAGTTTGTGAACTCCATCCAGGAACTTAAGTCCGCGAACCCAGTCCGTGAACTTGAGTAGGTTATGTCTAAAAATGATGTTTGTGAACTTATCTTTATAAACTAAGGAATGCTATTGCAAACCGTGGCTTTATAGTTCATGAATCGATTCGAGTGAATCAAATCGTTTTTGCTTCAATTGTGTCTTGTGTAGTACATAAAGATCTAAGCAATTGAACAACTCTCTAACTAGTTCATTTGAGTCATTTGGACTAGTTATGGTGAAGAAGAATATGGTTGATATGAAAGTTATCATATGGCTAACCATTTGGTCAACTATTATTGAACCAACTAATGTACTAGTTTGGGTATGGTTTACATGTGTGTATAACAAGCTATTTTTTTGATCTAACGGTTGATAAATATTAGCTTGAATCTAATCAGGTTTTCATCTAACGGTGAATATTGAATGCTTTGTTACTAAGCTAACATTGATTGCAAACCCTGATTTGAAAGACTATATAAGGGAGAACTCTAGCAATTGGGAAACCTAATCCCCACACATTCTGTGTGATACTAGTTGTGCTAAGCTAGAGTCGATTCTCCTTTAACCTTTGGTTTCTTCTTCTAAACCAGGTTAACGACTTAAAGACTTCATTGGGATTGTGAAGCCATACCGATACTACTTTTCTTGTAGTTGTGTGATCTGATCTTGCTATTTCTATCATACGAGTACAATTGTAATAATTGGCTTGAGATTTCTATCTCCGATAGGCAAGATATAAAAGTAGTCACAAACATCTTCGTCTCATCGTTTGTGATTCCACAATATCTTTTTCAGCTGTGTCGATTAAGATTATTATGAGGTGATTGATAATATTGAGCTTTTATTATGAGGTATTAAGAATATAAGTCTGGTTTATCAATTGGTTCATGTTCACCTTGATTTATCAAAAGACGGAACAAAACTCATAGGTATATTCGTAGGAGACGGATTTATCTATTATTGTAGACTTTTCTGTGTGATACAGATTTGTTTATTAAAGTCTTCGACTTTGGGTCGTAGCAACTCTTAGTTGTGGGTGAGATCAGCTAAGGGAATCAAGTACATAGTATCCTGCTAGGATCAGAGATGTAGGAGCATAACTGTACCTTGGATCAGTGTGAGATTGATTGGGGTTCAACTACAGTCCAAACGAAGTTAGCTTGGAGTAGGCTAGTGTCTGTAGCGGCTTAATATAGTGTATGTTTAATCTGGACTAGGTCCCGGGTTTTTCTGCATTTGCGGTTTTCTCGTTAACAAAATTCTGGTGTTTGTGTTATTTCTTTTCCGCATTATATTGTTTATCTTTATAATTGAAATAATACAAGTTGTGCGTTGTTCAATCAATTAGAATATCCAACCTTTGGTTGTTGATTTAAATTGATTGACACTTGGATATTGGTCTTTGGTACCATCCAAGTTATTCTCGTATTTGATTAAAGACTCACTGATTTCTATTAGCTTGAGTAAATGAAAAAGAGAGAGATAATAACTCCTTGAGATACTTTTATCTAGATTGAGTCTGATTGTCTAGTTGATTCTCTAGAAAGTAACTCGAGTTAGTCCATACAGATTGCTAATCGAAAGATTGGGTGTGGTTGTTAGACCCCGCTTTTTCAAGATCTACCCGACTTATTCTCATAAACACTGGGAATGTGTACATTTGTGGCGCATAAATTTGCACCATTAAGAAGGACATGTTTCTGTAGAGATTTATAGATGAGTGACCAATGAAATATCGTTTATGAGTTCTGGTTTCTGCAGGAATGAAATCCATTGTAGATGTCGTCGGACGATTTACTCTGTCGATAATAAAAGAAGTAGATTTTGAAGCTCATAAATTTGTTTCTTCCTATTAAAAAATGTAGAACATTATGATTTCTTTTCCTGAAAAAACATATTTGTGGATAAGGGACATTGGATGGAACTGTTTTAGACTCATAGCCTTTTCGAAAACCGCAAGTCATGCAAACATTTTTTAGCAGACACTTCCTTTGGAGTGGTATTCTTCATGCTAGGTAATACCACATGAGTATTAGAGATATGCACAACAAATGTCATACTCATTAAAACAGAGTTTTCCTTTTTCAAGGATTTGCACTATTCCTTGGCTAGTGAGAGAGATGCAGCCAGTTTGTCTTTTTCAACATGACAGTTGTTCAATTCTGATGAATGAGTCTTGATCATATATTTTTCTCTAATTGAATCTTCTTTAACAATATCTTCAAGCATACTAATCTTTTCACTATGTAGAGTAGTTTCTTGAACAAGGTTTTCGATATTGTTAGAAAAAGACTCAACGATACTATAGAGTTCATGTTCTCTATCAAGAGACTTTTCAAGTTCAACGATGAGTTGAGAATATTTTTATTCAAGAGATCTAATTTTAAAAAATTGAAGAACAATGATCTCAGCATATTTTTTAAAAATCCTGGTGAGCTCCATTTCAGATTCTGACATAGTGTCACCTGGGAATGTTATCGAATCGTAGCACAAGTTTTTTACCTCGAGATTCGAAAGATTCAGCTAAGCACTATGCCGTAAATGACCTTTTTCGACGGGCCAGGCCTGACGTTAATAGTGATTATTGATAGACCCTTCCGTCGGACGGCATGTCGTTTTTCGGTGTCAAAAACCTTAATTGACAATGATCTACTTTCAATAATTATCTATAATTAACGACAAGCTTTATTTGTCGAAATTTTTTGATGGACATTATTTGTTATTAATTTTAAAATCCAATTATCAGCCAATGCACTATTTTTAATAATTAAATAAATATTATTCGCTGTCGCTTAAATTACAAATAAAAGTTATACGAAGAACTAAGAACATTTGAATTTCAACATAAATCTACATATATTATAAAAGTCAATCTCATACAAATTATTCGTCCAAAAATCATTCAAGAAGATGACATGGAAAAGAAAAAATAGTATTCAAATTCAAAATTAATTTGTTCGCTAAATTAATCCTACGTAGCTATCAACCAGCTGAACAATTACATTTCAGTAACTCAATACCACTCTTCAAGACCAGGAACTAGGAGATGCTCAAGTCATGTGCGTTCTCTCCATTTTCTCTCCGAATAGATTAAACATTCTGACTCACCAAATCCTAATAAGACAAATGAGTTACCAAGAAAGAAGTTAAGCGCAAACCGCAACCAAAACACCAGACACAAGACACTGATGAAAACAGTCTAGCACTTAAAGATCACAAAAGATCATAACCAATAAGCTTACTACACTTCAAGGGGGATAAACAAATATTGACTTGCACCAGGTAATAAATCCATTCAAGTGGATTATACATAATATATCCTTAAGGAGTTATCCTTTGAGGTAAGCCCAAGACATTTGGCATAATCAAAAACTTTGGAGGACATTTATTTGTGTACAAGAATGAGATAAGTTTCTATCCACAGAAATCAGATTGCTACAAACACAAACTTATGAGGTCTTTAACGTGTTTTCCTTCTTTGATACCAATTGAAAAAGCGCTGCCTAACAACCACACACAATATTTTATTCAAAATATGTATGGACAAACTCCAAGATAATTCCATGAGAATCAACTAGACATTCAGACTCAATCAAGAAATATATCCAAGAGTTGTATCTCTATTTCTCAATACAATCTGCAATCTAACAGATAGGAATCTGTGAGCCTGATTGATATGAGAAATAACTTGAAAGGTACCAAAGACCAATGTTCAAGTGTCAATCAATTTCAATCAATAACCAAAGGTTGGATTTACCAATTGATTGAACTATGCACAACCTGTGATATTTCAATTATATAAACATATATAATGCGAAAACAAATGACACAAACACCGAAATTTTGTTAACGAGGAAACCGCAAATGCGAAAAACCCAGGACCTATTCCAGATTTAAACACCACACTATATTAAGCCGCTACATACACTAGCCTACTACAAGTTAACTTCAGATCGGAATGTAGTTGAGCCCTAACCAAGTCTCACACCGATTAAGGTACTTGATTCGCTTAGATGATCTCACCAACAACTAAGAGTTGATACGACCCAAAGTTGAAGGCTTTATAAACAAATTTGTCTCCCATAGAAAAGTTTATTCTAATAAATAAATCTGTCTTCCACGAAATACCTACGAAGTTTTTGTTCCGTCTTTTGATAAATCAAGGTGAACAGGAGCCAATTGATAATCCGGTCTTATATTCTCGAAGAACAGCCTAGAAATATCAATCACCTCACAATAAATTAATTATATGGTAGTAGAAGAAGTTATTGTGGAATCACAAAGAATGAGACGAAGAGCTTTATGATTATTTTTTGTATCATACCTATCGAGATAAATCTCGAGCCAATCTTAGAGATGATAGTACTCAATACGATAGAACAAGTAAGATCAGAACACGCAACTACATAGAAAATAGTTGGGTCTGGCTTCGTAATCCCAATGAAGTCTTTAAGTCGTTAACCTATAATGGTTTTAGGAAAAACCTAGGTTAAAGGAGAATCGACTCTAGTACGTAACTAGTATCACACATGAGGTGTGGGATTAGGTTTCCAGTTCTAGAGTTCTCCGTTATATATTCTTCAAATTAGGGTTTGATAGCTTTGAAACAAAGAAATCAATATTCACCGTTAGATGAAATCCTGATTTAAGATTCAAGCTAACTTTGCTTAAAATCAGAGCAATATCTCTCCACAATTAGATGGTCTTAGCTTGTTACACACAAATGAAATATACCTTCATTTAGATATAGGTAACGTACCTAAACGTGTATATTGAGTTGGCTCAATAATAGTTAATCGAAGTTAGCCATGTGAACACTTTTGTATTAACCACTTTCATCTAACACTTCTATATCAAATGAATTTAATTGTGTTACTCATAGAGTTTTACAATTTTTTATATTCTCGTAGAAGTATACAAGACATAATCGAAACAAAATTTGATTTGATTCATGATTGTACAAAGTACTTATTCAAAAATCAATTCATGAACATTAAGCCACGGTTTGCAAAGATTGCATTCCTTAATTTATAAATGTATTTGTTCATGAGTATGAAATCATACTTAACTGATTTTTCAACTCCTGGCTTTGCAAATGGGTACGCAAACTTAAGTTCCGTAATTTGGTCTTATCCGACAGTTCAGGAACGTGGCACGCAAACCGTTATCCCGGACCTAACTCAAGAAGAATTATTCGCATAATGGTATGCAAACTTGGTTCCTGATTCTAACAAATTTGAAACCATTCGCATACTCAGGGTTTCCTGACTCCGAATCATACCAACACAGCTTGTACACTAAGTACGCTGTGACCGTGATGTTTTCCTTGTACATGGGTTTTAGTTCTAACCCTATTTCAATCATTGAAACATTCTAAAAGATGACAATAGTCATTTTACATAAACCATTAGCTTATAAGTAATTTTCAAGTGATCGAATGATCAACACGAACATTCCGTGTCGACATCAAATGACTGCCTCACACAAATCGGGTAAGATGTTTCAAGGCAATTTTCACATGATCATCTTTTTACGGTATTATTTAGTTTCCAATAAAGAAATTGTTTCCAACTAAAATCGCCAAGAATAATGATGAACGTAGCTAAAGCAAAAATCTTTCAACACATATTTTAAGAAAGATATAAGTTTAGGTTCAACTCAAAAAATATCAAATGTGTATAATGTAAAAGTCCATATATCTATACGACTTCTAGTTTCAATTAGGAGATAAAATAGAATAGACTTCGAAAGGATAGATAAGTTTTAGTTCCATATACCTTTTGTTGATGAAGTTCCTCCAAGCTATCCTCGTGAGATCTTCATCTTGAACCGACGAACACCGTGAAGTCCAAAAGCTCAACTACACATTCTATCATAACTGAGATATAGCATAAGTAGACTAGAAATCAAGACTTATAGTTTTGATCACCTAAACTTGACAAACAAGCTTGAGATACCAACGCCATTTAGTTCGACCGGGCAAGGTTTCAACAACCTTTGCTTTGAAGTCTATAAAAGGAGAACCCCTGGCAACTGGGATTTTGAATCAACCATTCTGCGGTGTGTCCTAGTTGTAAACTAGGGTCGTCTTCTCCTTCAAACCCTTCTAGGGTTTAGCGACTAAAAATATTTTACCTAGGGATTCATGAAGCCAGGTCCAACTACCTTTATCTTGATAGTTCGTGTATCCTAATCTTGTTTTGTTTGTTAAGTCTTTAGTTTCATAAAAAAAGATAGACAGAAATTGCAAAGTTTATTCATCTCAGATCGACTTTGTGATTCCACAAGTTTTATAATTATGAGGTGAATAAGAATCTAGGCTGCTCCTGGAGTTGTAAGTTATGGATTTCGAGGTTTTCTAGACTTTTTCTATTGCAATTGATTTCCAATCTCACCTTGATATCAAAAATGAAGTCACATATAGGATTATTTGTGGGAGAAAGATTGGTTTAAAGTTTTCCATCAAGTTGAAGCAACTCTTAGGATGTAAATGACGCTCACCTAAGGAATTAATTGCGTAAAGTCCTGTTGGGATTCAGGAGTCGTAAGGAGCGCGACTGTAACTGAATTGCTGTGAAGGTTTAATTCAGTCTCAACTACATTCCAATCCAAGTATTGATACTAGGCTATAGTCTATAGTGGCTTAATACAGTTTGATGTTCAAATCTGACTAGGTCCCAGATTTTTTGCATTTGTGGTTTCCTCGTTAACAAATGTTTTGGTATTTGTGTCATTTATTTTTCAGTATTCTATTGTTTATCTTTATAATTGAAATATCACAGGTTGTACGTAAATCAATCAAAGTAAATACGTCCATCGTAATTGATCGGATAAGACTTAATTGATTATTGGATATTGATCTTTGGAATCATCCAAGTACTCTCACACATAAATCAGTTTACGGACTAGACTCGTTAACATTCTGATTCTGAGGAAAATGATATAAAATCTAAATATTATTCCTTGATTGAGATTTATTAAGTTGAACTCTTGGAATTGCGTTTAGGTTTAGTCCATACAGGTTTCCTAAGAAAAAGTTGGTGGTATATTTTGGTACCTCGAATTTTTAGTTTTATTCTTCAGTAGATTGATTATTCTATTTTTCATCATGTGGCTAGTGAGAAATTAGCATATTCTTTATGGAAAAAGTTAGAGCAGATATATGACCAAAAATATCCTTGTGCAATAGCTCTTCTATTCAAAAGGATTGGAAAGTTGATCTATAAGGAAGGAAGTTCAATGTCGCGCATTTAAATAAAATGAAAAGTATCATGAATCAAGTTACATCTATGGAGTTAACAATTCTCCGATAAGATTCAAGCTTATTTGTTGTTAAATACTTTAATCGACAGCTTGGGAGCCATTGAGGATGTCTCTTAGTTACTCTGCTCCGGACAATATGTTGAACATGACTATTGCAACAAACAGTTTGCTAATAAAAAAGTTAGAAGAAGGTCATCGAATCATCTCATTCGAAGCTCTTGTTATAGAGAATCAAGGTAGAAGGAGAGATATAATACAAGTTGGTCGTAGCAAGTCAAGGGGTAAATCAAAGTCTAGAAAAGACGTTGAATGCTGGAATTGTCGTATGTAAGGTCATTATTCAAATGAGTGTAGGAAGCCGAGTCAAGAAAATAAGAAAGGGACATGAGATGATAAACAAGACAAGGATGTTGCAACTGTCGCACTGAATGTGATTTCATTTTATTCTCGATTATAATGATGTATGTGTAAGTTCTGTGGTTTTCGATTCATGTTGGATAGCAGATTCATGTGCATCCTATCAAGATACTCCTCGAGACGATGTGTTTGCTTCATATAGGGCTGGTGATTTTAGGTCAGTCAAACAAAAACATCGGTGTTTAGAAGATTGTAGGATTGGGTGATGTAAAGGTTGAGACAGTGTTGGCTGCACATTGGTTCTTAGAAATGTACAACATGTACCAGATCTTCATTTGAATCTAATGTCACCATTAGTGGTAGATGATGAAGGGTACATCAATCGATTGGGTGATTGAAAATAAAAGCTAACCAATGGCTACATGGTTACTGCAAGAGGCAAGAAGTATGGCACATTATATCAAACACAAGTAAAAGTGGTAAAAGGTGAGTTGAATGTTGTTGACAAAGATTCAACCTCCGAGATGTGGCATAGAATACTTAGTAATCTAAGTGAGAATGGAATTCAAATCCTCATCAAAAGACTAGTTTTTCCAAATGCCAAGGGTATGCAATTGGGTAGGTGCACTCATTGTTTAGTTGGTAAACAAACTAGAGTTTCTTTTCATAAATCTTTACCAAGCGCAATTATAGTATTATTGATCTTGTTCATTCGATGTATGTGGACTTTTAATGGTCAAAACACTTGGTGGTGCTGTTTATTTTGTTATTTTTATAAATGATGCTTCAAAGAAGGTTTGGTCATATGCAATCAAGACCAAAGATGATATTTTTCATGTGTTCAAGATGTTTCACAGCATGGTGGAAAGAGAAACATGCAGAACCTTGAAGCACCTTCGTTCTGACAATGGGGAAGAGTACATTGGGCTACTCGAAGTGTATTGCAAGAGCATGGGTATGCATCATGAGATATCAGTATCGAGGACTCCATAACATAATGGTATTACAAAAAGGATAAACCACACTATTCTTAAGAGAATTAGGTGCATGTTATCTCATTCCAAGTGGCGAAGCATTTTTGGGGTGAAGCAATGAATACTAATATGTACTTGATTAATCGATCTCCTTCAAGACCGTCAGATGGAGAAGTAGCAAAGAAGGTATGGGGAGACAAAGAGCCTACTTATGATCACTTGAAAGTGTTTGGTTTTAGGTATTTTTTCATATCCCTAAGGATCAGAGATCAAATCTTGATGACAAAGCGAAGCGAGTGTGTTCCTAGGCTATGAGAAAGGGAACTTTGGATATAGATTTTGGGATCCATATGACAAGAAGGTTATCATAAGTAAGGATGCAATATTCCTTGCAGACCAGACTAATGAAGACTTTGACAAGATCGAGATGCCAACGCTTCAAGATGAGATGATATTGGATCCAAATCTAGTTGTTCCTTCTCTTGAACAACATGATGATGATGTTGATGGTAATGGTAATGAAAAAGAACAACACAATCATGGAGATGAAGCTCACAACAACTGTAAGTTGAGTTGAGAAGGTCCAGATTATCTTCAACAAAGTATACACCACATGAGTATATGATTCTCACAGATGCGGTGAACCAGAGTGTTATGAAGAAACTCTTGGTGTTCCTGAAAGTCATAAGTGGTTGAAATCCATGAAAGAAGAGGTGAGGATGAGAACAACACTTTTGAGTTGGTTGACAAGCCAGAGAACCACAAAATTCTGAAGACTAAGTGGGTGTATAAAATCAAGACTGAAGATGGAAATTCATAACCAAGGTACAAAGCACGCTTAGTTGTGAAAGGTTATGATCGGAGAAAGGGTGTTGACTTTAACGAGATTTTCTCACCAATGGTGAGATTTACTTCTATTCGGGTTGTCTTGGCATTAACAACTAGTTTGGATCTTGAGATAAAACAACTAGATGTCAAGACAACATTTCTTCACAGTGAGTTGGAGGGGGATGTGTATATGGCACAACCCAAGGGTTTTGAAGTTAAAGTCAAAGAACACGTGGTGTGAAAGCTAAACAAGAGTCTATATGGTTTGGAGAAATCTCCTAGAAGATGGTACGAGAAGTTTGAATTGTTTATTAAAGAATCATTGTGTATTCATTTAAAAATTTGTTAATGGTGATTTTCCTATTATTTTTCTATATGTTGACGACAAGATTACTGTTGGCAAAGATAAAAAAAATAATTGACAGGTTGAAGTCAGATTTGAGCAAGTCTTTTACTATGAAATACTTGGGTGCAGCAAAGTGTATTATTGGCATGCAAATCTCTCGTAATAGGAAAGCAAGGAAGTTGTAGCTATCACAAGAAGGCTATATTGAGAAGGTGTTACAAAAATTCAACATGGACAAGGATGAGACGGTAAGTTGTTCACTTGCATACCATTTTAAGTTAATTCGTGATCAATGTCTTGTGAATGATGTCGAGAAATGGAAGATGGAGGAAATTACTTACGCATATGCAGTTGATAGTTTGATGTATGCCATGGTGTGTACAAGACCGTATATAGCTTATGCAGTTGGAGCAGTAAGCAAATTTCTAGCCAATCCTGGTATAGAGTATTGGGAAGCAGTAAAATGGATACTAAGGTATCAAAGAGGTACTTCTAATATGTGTTTTTTGTAAGAAAATCCATAGTTAGTAGGTTACACAGATTCAGATTTGGTAGGTGCTCAAGACAGTCTCAAGTCGACATTGAATTACTTATTTACCTATTGATAGACGCACTTGTATGTCTATTTTGATCTCGATTTTCTATATTGTTAGTACTCATTTTTGTACTTATTTTGGTATTTTGTCTTTGTATGTATTTTTGGAGAAATAAACATGTGTGGAATAATTATCTCGAAAAGTGATATTTGCACCAAAGAGAAGTGCATTGGCACCCCAAGAAAAAGTTATAAAAACACCCACAAGAATAGTTAAAGGCACCTCTAAATTGGATAATGACACCACGAGAGCCTATACTATGTCTACCACAACAAGAGCACTGTAATACTATGTCAACCGCAACAAAGAGCACGGTAATTCGAAGAAGCCTGCCCTTTTGCCTTGGAAATCACAAAGGTATGTCTGTTTTTTCCTTGGGTATTCTTTGATTTTTGAGCATTGGAGGTGCTCTAAAACCCTAGAAACTAATTGAAGAATTTTTACAGTGAAATTGGAGATGAGTTGGGCCGGTTGGCAAAGATTGGTCCGGAAAATCAAAAAGGGAGAGCCTATTTCTTACCGTGATATTGAGCCTTGTGAAACTAAGTTTTTTCTTCTCTGCCAAAAATGTAATAATTTCTCTGAGATCCATGATGACGACGACGGAGAAAGTAATCTGGGGAAATTGAACAAGGCTGATGAGAAGTTCTTGAAGAATTATGTTGAGAAGAAAAAGTAGGTATTTAAGAATAAGGGAAAGAGTTGTGAATTTGATGATGTAGATAATATCTCTAGGGATGAGAAAGAGATCAAGAAGCAAGAAAAATATGAGGCGAATTCAATTCCGATATGTCCTACTTGTGGATATGTTGGAATTTGAATGTGTCATCACGTTCAAATTAGATAGCGAATAATTTGTTAGTCGCTTGATTGATTTGTTCTTTAGATTTAGGTATAAGTAATCCTATTATTTAGGCCTTATTAACGTGTTTTTGATTTAGTATTCTGAACGTGAGAAGTGGTTCACTGGATCCTAAAATGTAGGAATTATGTTAGTCGTGGGTTAGAGAAACGTGTGCTTGTAATGCCTATTTAAGGCTTTTATCAATGAATGAAAATCTCACCGAGTTTAGTAACAAAATATCTTCTTATATCTTATGTTTAATTTCCATATATATATTTGTTGCAAAATCAACATTTGGCATCAAGAGCCAGTAGATCCTCGGGCAAGTTATGGCGAACAAAGGATCTGCGCTGCAAACAAACGTTCCTATATTCAAAGGTGATAATTACAATTTCTGGTCAATTAAATTAAAAACAATTTTTATTGCATATGATTTGTGGGATTTGGTGAAACCGGCTATGATGATATCCCGAAACAAGCAACTCAAGAGCATAAAAAGAGCACAAAGAGAAGGTGAAGAAGGATGCTAAAGCATTGTCTCGTTATACAAGAAGGTGTTGATGATGCAATTTTTCCTAAGATTTATTTATGTAAAAGAGCAAAAGAGGCATGGGATCTGTTGAAAGACCAATTGAAGGTACAAATAAAACCATTATGGTAAAGCTACAAACTCTTGTCATCAATTCAAACTTTTCTATGGGAAATTCTGATTCGGTTCAAGGTTTTCTTGATAACGTTATCAAGATCGTGAATGCAATGAGAGCTTATGGTGAAGAAATATCTGATCGAAAAATTATGGAGAAGGTATTACGTTATCTTCCTCACAAATATGATCATGTTGTTGCTGCTATTGAAGAATCAAAATATTTATCCAAATATACTTTTAATGATCTTATGGGTTCTCTTCAAGCACATGAACAAA
Organism: Papaver bracteatum; assembly: GCA_023529315.1. NCBI lineage: Eukaryota > Viridiplantae > Streptophyta > Magnoliopsida > Ranunculales > Papaveraceae > Papaver > Papaver bracteatum. Next base: position 584,731 of record JAJJWX010004705.1, on the reverse strand, counting down.
GGTTAAACAGGTTGGAAGATGAAGGATATGAAGAGAAGGCACTTTGGGCAAAGAAAGGTGGAAACTAGTCTTGTTCAATTTGTAAGAGAAATAATCATTCTACCGATGAATGTTACTTCAAAGATAATAATAAGAAGGCAGTACAGTGTTACAACTGCAAGAGGTTCGGTCACATAGAAAAATATTGTCGTGACAAGTCAAGGAGGAGCATGCACAATTCTGTGTTGCAAGAAAACATGATGAGTTAGTTTTGTTGTAGAAACAAAATATGATGATGATGATGATGATGATGATGATGATGGAAGAAGATTAATGGTTGACACATTCAGGAGGGTGTTGGAATTTGAATGTGTCATCACATTCAAATTAGATAGCGAATAATTTGTTAGTCGTTTGATTGATTTGTTCTTTAGATTTAGGTAGAAGTAGTCCTATTATTTAGGCCTTATTAACGTGTTTTTGATTTAGTATTCTGAACGTGAGAAGTGGTTCACTGGATCCTAAAATGTAGGAATTATGTTAGTCGTGGGTTAGATAAACGTGTGCTTGTAATTCCTATTTAAGGCTTTTATCAATGAATGAAAATCTCACCGAGTTTAGTAACAAAATATCTTCTTATATCTTCTGTTTAATTTCCATATATATATATTTGTTGCAAAATCAACAATGTACCCCTACTACAAGTACAATAACGCTGATAAATCTTCTAAGAAGAACATGACGAAGAATAATTGAAAAAGGTAAACCCTGTACATTTGTTTTCGTTTATGAGTAATCTTGGATTTAGGTTATGCTATGCTATTACCATTTGATTTGATTTTTGAGTTCTTGGTTTTGTTTTTCTAAACGCTAGTAAGTAATTGAAGAATTTTTAACAGTGAAATCGGGGCAAATTAAAAAGGGAGAGCCTATTTCTTACAGTGATATTGAGCCTTGTGAAAGTAAGATCATACTTTTCCCAATTAAGAATTTCTCTGACCATGATGAGAACGACGTAGAAAATGAGCTGAGAAAACTGAACGATGTTGAAACCATGTTCTTGAAAAATTATGTTGAGAAGAAAAGGTGGGTATTTAAGAATAAGGGAAATTATGTTGAGAAAGAGACCACGAAGCAGGGAAAATATGAGGCGGTATTCAATTCCCCTTATGACTTGCATGAATATGACCTAGAGAAGCCTGAAGATATGTACCCCTACCACAAGTACAATGGTAAATCTTCTAAGAAGCGCAGGAGAAACGGAGGACTGGAAGAAGGTAAACCCTCAAAAGAAATGCGCAAAGCATATGGACTTGGCAATATTGGAACTAACAATAAGAAGAAGAATTTGTATTAACAATGGTAGAAGGGCAGCATGAGGAGGTAAGTTATTGTTGTTTCTTCAGTTTTCTGTTTATCCCGACTAGCTCTGAAGATCTTTTTCCGTTGTTATTCTATTCAAGTAAATTTGATTGCAATCATACCGCCTACTTTAATCAGACTGCTTACATTTTTCTGTTGTTTAATCTTCCCCCTTAAAGTCCTTGACAAAATATGCTCTCACGTTAAACGGTGATGAAACCCTCGCTTCCTATTGGCCTAGAAAGACCTTTTCTAATGCAGAAGCTATGGTGAGGACACTTGGCATAACTCTATTGGTTGTAATAATTAAAATTTGGTTACAATTTGGATACATTAAATATTTAACTGTCCGTTAGTAACGGTGTTGGAAAAAAAAAGGGTGGACAATACTTATGTTAGAATTTAAACTTGAATTATTTAGTTACACCGTGTTTACACCTATACTTAACTGTACTTTAATAACGGTGTACAAAACTCACATCCAAACCGTTAAAAAAAAACTAATAATAAAAAAAAGAGTGAAAAAAATAAAAACGTTGAACTGTTGAATAGGAAATCCAGTAATTAAGGAAACTGTAAATCGTGTTCGAAACGGTTTCCTAATTAAATCTTAATTAATCATGTTTGTTAGGCTTTGGAATACGGTTTCCTAATTAATATAGCTTTACCAGAAAAACACGGTTTCATATAAGAGTTTAACTGAAAAACAAGTTTCTGTAATTTTTATATAGAGAATACACAATCGTGTACATGTATTCAAAACCACATAAAAATAATTAATAATATATTTCTTTTGATAAATGGAGCAATTAAATCTTACATTACATGTCGGTAGTAGGAAGCCTAGCAACAAGCTTGGCACCCGCCCTTATCTATTAATGATTTTTTTAGATATATAGCAACAAGTTGAGCAATTAAATCTTTTCTTTTGATTATCTACTAATGATTTTTTTACAAATTTTGGTACCTCTCGGGATATGTTGATTGAACACTGAAATAAAATTCAATGGAACAGTAATTCCAAAAAATAAAAATAATTAATAAGTCATCATGTTTACATATTACATGTAATAACCACAACAAAATGCAATCAAATAGAAACATCTTATCATTCTTATCTGACTCTCTTTTCTTCAGAAAACCTTTGTTCAAATCAAGAATGTGACATACGGGCGTTTCTCTAGGACATCAGCTACACAAGAAGCAGTGGTTCTAAACTGAAGTCAAGCTATTCCTTGCACTGACCTAAAGTTTAATACCATACAATTACCGGTCGCAAAACGGGAAGAAACTGTTAAGTTCGTTTGTATTAATGTTCATGGAAAAAGAGATGGATTGCTTCAGCCTAAGATTCCATGTTTGCTTAATTGGGAGATAAGAGATAGCTAATGGTGCAGATTGCAAACAAAGGGCCTTTGCTAAGTCAGTACAGGTAAAGAAACAATTTGTTCCCCCTCACTCTATGTACCTTTATCTTCTTCACTTTTTTTTTAATTGGTTGTGTATCATCTATTTTACGTGCACTCATTCTCTCAGGCCAAGATGACGAGTTCCTTGCTAACAACAAAAATGTAGATCATTCTAATTAAACCTGTGAGATTAAAAACAATTTTGATCTCTATAGTAAGGTATTCCATGTGAGAAGTGAGGTATTGCATGTCAGAAGTGAAAGGAACTTGGCATTTATCCAGTTTGAGACTCATGAAGAAACTACTAAAAATCTTGAGTGCACCCAGACGAGGTAAGTTGGTTCCCTACATTTGCTTCTTGATAGTTGATTTGGTATTGTTAAGTGTTTTTCATTTATAATTTGTTCCTCTTTGATTTGCAGAAAGATTTGTGGCAGGGTTGTATTTGTTAAATATGTCCTCCAGGATAACAACTAGCGAGGTGATAGGCAAGAGATAGTTGTTCTAGAATTAGAAGTCAGGTGCCTCGCAAAAGTAGACCGAGTCTTTATTATAGATGGGATAACAATCAAGCTTATGACAGGTACATGGGATCATAGAGCAACATGGATCGAATCTCTCTAACCATGGGCGATATCCAAGGTAGATGGAGGACTTGAATAGTGGGTTGGAGAGTTACTGGGTTATCTCTGGATTAGTAGTTCACTTTTTCGGCTTTGTCAGTGGTCAGTACGTTTAGGGCTGGATAAAAGTAGTAATTCTGGACATGGTGTGCTTACATTTTGAAGAGAATCAAATTGCTGCCATCTTTGTTAAGGGTGATAAACGGTTGCAACTTTATGTCAGAGAATATCAGTCTCATTTGCATCAACTTCTTTTCTCTGTTTTAGTGCATGCCATTAAAATCTCTCTCTACATGTATACTACCACTTTTTATCTCTTTCCCTTTCTCACTTCTGTTCATTAGTTTGGTAATGCTAATTTTCTGTTTGTTTGGTGATGCTAAGTTTGTTTTCCATCTCATTTTACTATGAAGTTCAAATTTTCATCTATTAATTTTCTGTTTGTTCGGTGCTATTTTTAATTTTGGTTTCAGTCCAGTATGTATGGTTTAAAGTCCGAAGTATTTATGTATTGAGATTGTATTCCCTATGATTCATATACTTATGTTGTTCAGGAAAAATTACATCAGTAAATTGCAGTGGGCACAATTAAGGGATACATAGTGTACAGATGTAAATGGGTGCAGAATAAAAGGCTCAGCAGATAGTTGCAAGTGCCAGAAATGGTAAGCATATCGTAAATTAAACTATTATCCTCAACTATTATTTGGATTCTCTTGAATTAACTAACATGAATTGCTCACAGTCAGTAGAAAGTAGAGACTTGAAAAGTTTTATTTGGATTTTTTTTTAGCTAAGGAGTTTGAAGTTGTATAATTTAACATTGATCACTTAGGTATTAGTAATGAGTTTCAAACTGTATAGATTTAACGGTGATTACTCAGTTATTGTATTTTCGTAGTAAAAAAGCGTGATCGAAGTAAGCTGGATAAGATTGCATATTACCGGGAAATTTGGTGGCTGGGTATCAAAAGGTGAATGGTGAATATAAATTTTTTCCATCCGATTAATGTTGTCATATATTTGAAGAGTTAATCCTAATATAAAATGTTTTCCATCTGATTCTTCTTTGACATTCAAACATTTAGATATAGTATCCGAACTAATAACATGGCGAAAGCACTTTCGAAAACTATGCCTTGGCCCATCCTGATCTTGACTTTGATAGTGAAGTTCATTTTCCCCCGACTGTTTGCTGTGTATACATTATTGCATTAGATTATAGCAACATTAATTTCTAGATAACGTAGCTTCTATCCCTTCTTGATTTGTTCTCAACTGTTGATACATTAAATATTCTAAAACATAATACCAAACCGGTACTTGATTTTGTTTCAGGTATGAGTTTGGAATTTCAAGGAATAAACTGGCATCTATAATAGAGCATAAGCAACTGATAACTGGCGTCGCAGACCATCTAAAATTTTAAGTTTTTATTCTGAACTCTTATATTTTGCATCTTCATGGCCTCTCATGTTTTATGTCAAGATATGATACCAGTAAGTTTAATCTTTGAAAACTATTTCATGTTCTTATTTTGCAAAAAAAAATTTTTATCTTGCGCCACATTGTCTTTATTGGATTCTAATATTTTGATTTTAAAGATTTGGGTAAACCCACAACTAACAAAGCGTAAGAGAAAAAGGACTGAAAAATGCCTTTTGCAATGAAGCAAGTATATATATTTCTTGAACAAGCGCAAGAATGGAGCATTTTCCGAGAGGCCACCTCGGCTAAACCTGCACAATGCGAGACGTGCATATTAATATGAAATTTTCACATCCAGGGGTTAATGATTTTGAGAAATGAACTACTATGGAATCAAGTTTTAGTTCTTAGTCAACCCTTTGTCCACATTATCATTGTGCAGGAAAGGATGGCGGCAGGTATTACTGGCATGTGAGAGATATTCATCTGTTCTTCTCAAATCGGGATGCGGCAAAACCAAGCCACACCAAATTGGGATGGGAAAGGCGAAGGCGAAGCCGACCTTTACCAAATCAAAAGTATGGTTAAAAGAAAAGAAAAAAATGCCTACCAAATTAGTTGTTTAGGAAATAATAGTAGAGAAATGTGTGTGCATGTAGCTTTTTGACTTTAGAAAATAATTTCAATCGCATGATGGGGAATGGTGAATGATGTGCATAAAGGTTTAAGAAATAATAAAGTCGGATAATCAACTTTAGGATGATTGGGTTGTAGTTAGTTAGGTTACCCTTTTATTGATGCATACAAAGCAAATTAATTTGAAATTTTCACATCAAGAGGCTAAAGATTCTGAGAAATGAACTACTATGGAATGAAGTTTTAGTTCTTAGTCAACCCTAATAAGTTACATTGTCCACATTATCTTTTGGATGATTCACTACGCAATTCCTTTCGATTTCAATCTGTATGAAAGGATGGCGGCACCTATTACTGACAAGTAAGTGATATTCATCTGTTCTTCTCAAATCGACGAAAGGCAAAGCCGAAGCCGATATTTACCAAATCAAAAAAATGACTAAAAGAAAAAAAATACCCAGTGCGTAGCACGGGCACAAAATCTAGTCTTAATAACATGCATAAGAAAGTACAAGGGACATAGGACAGAATACCATGTGTTTTTCATGGCCAGTGTACCCATATCGTGGGTGTTTACCTGTTTTAGGCTATCGGGCTTCTTATGTAGAGCAGTGTGTACTGATAAAAGATGGGAGGTAAATTGGTGTGTTGCACAACAATACTCTTGATTGGCACCTATGTTGTTTTTCTTAATGATAACTTCATCCAACTTGCAGTTTCATCATGAAACAGTTTCACAATAGATTATCGTTGTACGTCTTCATGACCAGGCTTACTATCTTCAATTTTCCGACGGTTATCTGTTTGAACTGCAAATAATGAGTCTTAATGAATCAGTTAGTTTGTTAATTGCTAGAAATTTGAGACAATCTTAGGTTGTGGGTACTTTCATCTCCTAATTATTTTATTACCATTCTCAAAGGCATCTAGATTTCACTAATTCATTTCGTTTGTATCTTTATCTAGCAAGTGGAGTTCTTGTTCGCTCGGCACATCACAACGTCAAGATTATACAAGAAAAATGTTAGTTGAAGCTCGAGGTTACATTGAAGATAGATGCATAGTATTTTTCTTGAGTGGGACTATTGGTACTTCCCTTGTTCTTCGGAGAGAAACTGAAAGTACCATCCACGAATGTCTTAATAACAGTTTATAAGTTTGTCATCTTTTTTATAGGTTATAGAAACTTAACTCAAACTTGTTAGCTAGTGTTCTTTGTTTTTCTGCAGATGTTTTTTTTTTTTAGTCGCAAGAGATTCCACTCGTTTTTCTCTGTTGCAAGTTGGGTTCATTGTTCTATCTCCATCTCCACCACCGACCAGTATCTTTTTATTCCATCTCCATGATTATCACCACCTTCAGTGAAGGAGAATTGGTGTGTGATATTGGCTTGATATTAAAGATGGTGGACGAGAGAGACGAGGGCATTATATTACTTGAAATTAGTTGTCATACCCTAATTTTATGTTACGTGAAGCATGTGTTACTAACTGGAGCATTGATCAGCATATTCTGGCACATACACGAACAGTTCAAGTGCCTCATCTTTCTTTGTTGAAATCCGATTCTGCATTATCTTCGTTAATGGCTTCTTCTCCTTCCATGGCTGAAAAGAGGTCATTGATGATGTTTTTCCAAGTTTGATGTTCCCCCCTTGCTTCTCTTTTTTCTTGAGGCCCTTCTAGGTATGATGATCGCGCGATGAGATCTATTTTTCTTCGATAGCTCTTCTTTTATTTCGTGCGGTCCGAGAAAAGGTGAAAGATCTTTCCGATGAAGAGTTCATTGAAGTTGAAGGAGATGTCGATCTTCAAAATTACGAAGTGACCCTTCTCTCGGGCCGAAGCTTGTTAGTTTGAAGAAAACCGATATGAAGAAGCACGAGCAATCGGCTAATTGTGTGGTCATCACCTTGGGTCAGGCTGGAGCTAGGCCTTCGTCTTCCCTTATACAACCCGATAGCCCATTTTATTACGAGATTTTGTCCCAGTTCGGCCTTCTCGTGCTTTGTAGCTCAATGGATGGCAATACATTCCGAATTATGAACGAGTGGAGGGATCGACGCGATGGTCATGGTTCTCTTGCCGAGTGGTTGATCTACAAGCCCGAGGACGCTCCTGAGTATATCGTTTCCAATTTCCTTGTCAACTATCGAGTGGTACTTGACCTTGGGAGATCTTGCTGGGTTTCTTTGCAAGTCCTCAACGGGTCAAAACTATTCCCGAGGGTGTCGAAAGAATGATGCGGGATGCCGATCCTATCGGCCATGGTTCCAATAGGAGAGCCCGACATTCTAATGATCCGACCTATCCCCGAGTTCTTCTTCTTGTCCGAGGTCCTATCCTTCATGGTGACTTCCCGTCGCCTACTTTTCCCGCCGAGCCCTATTCTTTCGGGTGGTTAATGATGACAAGGACGATAAGGTACGCGCTTTTCTTGATTTCTATCTTGTTAGCTTCGGGCGTCGTTAGTCATTTGTTGTTTTTGAAAATCTCAAAGTCGATTCCACAAAAACTATCGGGTCTAGGAAAAAGAGGTGCTGGCACAAGGGTTGAGGAAGACCAGGGAAGGTAACAAACATAATGATTCCCTTATAAGTACATGTACTTGCCCTGTTTTTTTCCTTCACATGTTCGACGAGACACTTGTGCGAAACTTGTTGGCGATGATGATGACGTTGATGATGTCGAACCTACTCCGCAGGCGTAATCCTGGTAGAGGTAAATAAATTTCTAAGCCACCGCCGAAAGGAGCCCCTCATTGATCTTTTCGATGAGGATGAGTTGTTTGGAGAGTGCAGGGTGACAAAGTCGGTGAACAAGGTGTGGGCGACCAGCGGAGCCCTGGAGACGCCCGCCGTAGAGAAGGTTGTTACTAGTGTTCCGGTAGAGCTTCCCTATGTGCCCTTGGTTTCTTGAGGGATCGTCTTCTAGCACCGAGACTTGCTTCACCATTTCGGACGATCATGAATTCCTTGGGTGCGCTTACTTCTCCGACTTTTGGAAGTATAATTTGGTCAAGAAATGTTGAATGATGTACCTATTATGGCGACATCGCCTTGACACTTGACACTTGTGGTGAGCGACTCGATTACGTATAGTAATGCCCCACTTCGATTTATCGTCCTAGTGTCGCTTATGATGCAAACTCGTTTGTTTGTGTTAGATCATGAACGTGTACGCTTTGGATGCCACCAATCGCCTTCGAGATAAACATTTGATAGAGTCTCTCCAACTTCAACTTGAGAATGAGAAAGTGTCGCGCGAACGAGTTGGAGATCAAACTTGCCGATGCTCAGGTATATGGACTCTTCTTGACTTGTGTTGATTGAGTTTATCGTGCAATATCTTGAGTCGGTATCCTTCTTTTAGCAAAGGTATCTAGTTTAGGTATAAACGCTACTTCGGAGTTTAGGATTCTCAAGAGAAAATGGGATATTGAGAAAGACATTGTGGAAAATCTTCATCAACGAATGGCAAACAAAGACGACAAAATAGACCGTCAAAGTGAGGAGATTGCAAGTCTTGAGGACGAGTTAGAACGACATCGCTTCTTCAGTTTGATTATGATCCTTTCCGAGATGGACAATTTATGGGCTCATTTGGGATCTTCTCGAGCGTCTTGATGCCCGAAAAAGCTGCTTTGTACGAGTTTGGAGCAAAGGGTAAACGCTCTTCAATTAGAATCGAGATCTTCACGAGGACCGCCGATAAATATTGAGAGATAAGGATGTGGTGGAGCGAGCTATGACAATTCTTTGGGCGAGTGCGTTAATTTGAAAAAGTTATGGGCGATTTAGAGTGGAGTAGATCGCGACTTGTGGTTCTCCAAGCGTTGCGTGTCGGTTAATGAGCGATTGGGCGAGAACATAGAAGTATTGCCCTAGTAACGAGTTCAACGAGCAACATTATAACGAATTAACCATGAAGTTGTCCAGGACCGAGATGAGTTGTCCAAGTAGGTGAAAGTAAACTTCATCGGTGTTACCCACCTGGCAGTCTCTCTTAGCTAGATGTGTTGAGGCAATTTTTAGATCCAGATCGCTTTATTCTTGCAAAAATGTTAAGTTGTATCCGATGAATAACATCCTATATTTGTGGTTTTGTAGTCACAAAAACGTTAAGCGAGGAGCTTGATCTGGAGTTCTCCGATTGAAAAAGGCCGAGGTCAATTTGGGCTTCAAGTTATCCGAGGTGAGGAAAACGCTTCCTGATTACCCAACAACTTTCGAGGATGAACGGGTCAGCCCATGTACAGGAGTTAGATCGAAAGTTCAGCTGGCATTATGGACTAGGTGGAGAAGAAGCGGCTCGAGGTCGCTCAGGAAGGCTTGCGGCTCCTCCCAAGGTTTAAGCTTTCTTTTTGTGGTGTTGCGTCCAGCATATTTGCCCCTTCCATCGGTTGTAAATCGCTCTAAACACTTCTCCCCTTTTTAATTTCCGCTTACCTCGCATTGTTTTAATGGGGTTCTGCGTCACCGATGTTGTTTTTTCATTTCCGCTAAACTTTTCATTTCGTATGTCCATGGCGATGCTTTCCGTACTTTGTTATCGAGACGGCTTGGTGTTATCGATTTAGATTTTGTTTCTTATGTTATTACGAAGATTGTTGATTGATGTACCATGCGATCGATGTGGTTCTCGTTTTGTATCTTTGCTCCTCCTCCGGGTGTTGGTTGTTGCACGACACGTCGATTTGTTTCTTGTTCCATGTTTCCCTACCGTTTGTTGATTAACGCACGACGTTATTTGTTTCGCTTTTGTTCCTGGTGTTATGCCCCCAATTGTTGCTTTTATATGTTAGAACTCTAACCATTTCGTAACACACCCAACAAGGAGGGTCATCGGGACCTATGCCATGTCCTGATCGGGGTATCTCATCACTATCTCTTTGGATTCGATGGAAGGGTATCGGTCATCCTATTTCTAGGCCGGATGGTCTCGAGTGGTTATCGATCAACGATCTCGAGAGAAAGTGGACACGCCCACTTGCGATGGTGGTGACCTTTCAGATGTAAGTAGGCCACCTAGATATGAGTACACCTCGCCTAAACAACCTTTGGAACTGGTTTCCAACCACCCCGAACCCTTTAGGCTTCCTCGAGACTTGCACCTTCCACTTCCAGAGGTTCCCGAATATCCGGTGCGATTGTAAGGCACCCCTCGGCACTTCCACACGCATTGCCCTGAGTACGAATGCCCATTCGAGTGTAAGTCACCTCGCACTTCCACACCGGCTTTGCCCCGAGTACGAATGACCATTCAGTGTAAGTCACCTCGCACTTCCACACCGGCATTTCCCCGAGTACAAATGACCATTAGTCGCTTGTTCCCTATCCCATACCCCTCACGGTTTCACGAGAGATAGAAGACACGTTTGCTTACCGTTTTTTTTTTCTCGCATTTCCGTCAAGATGATAGAGTTTCAGGAATCGGATGTTCCATGGTTTGAGCTCTCTTGTTCCGTCAGTCGCGCATGAGTCGATCGATCCTCGCCCGCCTTAGATTCGATTATATATGGCCCTCCCCATTTTGGTGCTAGTTTTCCGCCTTTTTTGTCGCGATCCCATTCAGCTAGAAATTTCAATACCTGCATGCCTTAGGGATTAAACTCTCTTTGGTCGAACGCGCTTGTTGTACTCCTGTTGTAACCTCCTTTGATAATTTTCCATTTTTTTTAGCGTCATTTCTCTTGTTTCTTCCAAGTCGTCTAGTTTAGCCAAGATCAGATCGAACGACACGTTTCGCCTCCACGCTTAAGTTCTTGTGGTAGGTATCATTGCTTGATTGTTGGTAGAATCGCCTGGGTTAGTAGGAAAGCATAAAGGGGAGAACCCGTATCTTCCCTCCGTGTGGTTCTGTATGCCCATAGGACGTTATATAATTCCTCTCACGATTTGCCATATTCCCCGTCAGTTTCTTCTTCATGTTATCGGCGATGGTCTTATTAGTGATCTCGGCCTTGACCATTGCACTAAGGGGGTAAATCGGGGTAGCTTTGCTCTTCCCGATGTTGTAAGTGTTAAATAGAAGATCAATGTTCTCTCCATGTAGTTGTTTTCCATTATCGGAGACGATGGCAGGGACCCCGAAGGGACAAATGATATGTTCCCAAATGAACTTAAAAACATCTTTGTCTCGAATATGCCTCAGTGGTGCCGCCTGGACCCACTTGGTAAAATAATCCGTAGGCACGATCAAATACTTCCTTTGCCCCGTTCCTACATGTAACGGCCCGACAATGTCCATACCCCATTTAGCAAAAGGCCACGGACTTATGATCGAGTTTAACTTGTCCTTGGGAGCATGGATTTTCTTCCAAAAGCGCCGACATTCTTCACAAGCTCTTGCCATTTGCTTTGCGTCCTCCATTCATATACATCCAAAAGTAGCCCATTGTTTTTGCCTTAGGCGACAAGCTTCTTCACAGGCCGTGATTTCCAAATAGCCCCATAGTGTAGCTCATGTAGGATTATATGGCCTTCTTCCCCGCAAGCATCGTAGGAGTGGCCCTAGGTAGGAATTCGATATAAGATCCCCCCCCCCCATAACTCGTAGGCGCCCGATTTACTTTTGATCTTGTTCATCTCGGGCCGACTCTTAGGTAGCTCACCGTCTCTAAGTATTGATGTGTCGGATTTCTCCGGTCGCTTCTTTGTATCTCTCGGTGTGTTAACGGCCACCTCGATCCGTGCAACGGTGTTTGGGGATGAGCGGGTTAAGTAGCCTCATAACGCGTATCCTTGAATGCTCGGGTCTACTAACGGTGAGGAGATGTATGATAGAGCATCCGAGTGTCTTATCCTTTCGGAAGATGTGGCGAATTTAATATCGGGATTTGCTTGATGTAAAATTGGGCGAGCTCAATATTTTTGCAGCACCGGATCGTGTGTAGCGTATTGGCCGTAATTTTCGGATCACTAGTTGAAGTCACTAGTCAGTCGAACCTCATGCGGCCCCATTTCCACAATTATCCGTGGGCATGGATCACCGCCTCATATTCGGTGACGTTGTTCGTTGCCTTGAATTCTAACTAGAACGAATGCACAATCTTCCTCCCCTTTGGTGGTGAACACCAACCCGAGACCGTCCGTCTTTGTTAGATGCCCCATCAACAAATACTTCCCATTGTGTTGGGCTACTAGCGGCTAGCAGGTCCGCCGGCCCCTCTTGTTCTTCTTTCATTCCCGCTATATCTTCTACCTCGTCCTCATCATTGAGGGGGAAGTCTGCCAAGAAATCGGACACTACTTGTCCTTTGATCGCGGTTCTTGTCTCGTATATCACATCATATTGTTTGATTATGGCTCCCCACTTGGAGATTCTCCCATCGCCCAGTACTATCCAAGACCGCTTCGATAGGCGATTTGGTGAGCACCCGTATTCGATGAGCTTGAAAATATGTTCGTAGTTTAGAGCGTAAAGGCTAGCGCGAGCATCCATCTGCTCCATTCTAGTGTAGTTCTTCTCGGCCGGACTTAAAGTTTTCTTTGGCGAAGTATACCGGCTTTTCCACGCCCATCTCATTTTCACTGTACCACTTATGGCATAGGGTGTCGCTACTTTAAGTATAAAGTGAGAATTTCTGACAGCTCAGGCCTTTGAAGAACTGGGAGGCTAGCTAGATGTAGATTGATACTTTGAAAAGCTTCTTCGCTTGCGTCCGTCCATCGGAATTTTTTCTCCTTTCTTGAAGATGTCGTAAAAAAGCCTTGCATTTGTCCGATGATCGTGACACAAATTGTCCCAATGCGGGTTATGCTTAGTTTAGTTTCTGCACGTCTTTCACCGTCGCGGGAGATGGAATGTCAAGGACGGCTCGTACCTTTTCGGGATCCGCTTCTATTCCCATGGGAGTGATGATGTAGCCTAATAATTTCCACCGATGTGACCCGAAGTCACACTTGGCGGGATTAATCTTCATCTTGTGTTTCCTCATTGTTTGAAAGATCTCTGAAGGTCTCGGACGTGGTTTTTGATTTCCGACTCTTAACTAACATGTCGTCCACGTAAACTTCTATGGTATCGTGAATCTTGTCTTCGAACATATCTCCTACCAATCTATGATCGTGCCCTGACATTCTAAGTCCGAATGGCATCTTGGTGTAACAATACAATCCTCTTGGCGTGAAGAAGGAGGTGTGTTCCTGGTCCTCGGGCGCCAATGGTATTTGGTTGTATCCCATGTATCAAATCCATTAAAGTCATCGCCTCGTATCCCACTATTGATTCTACTAATTGATCTATCTTGGGAAGGGGAAAGGTTGTCTTCGAGCGAGGCCTTGTTCAAGTCGGCTGAAATCAATACATATTCGGACTCCCCCCTTTTTTTGGTACCAAGACCATGTTAGATATCCACTGTGGGTAGTGGGACTTCCTTATTATTCCGGATTCTTGTAACTTCTTGACTCGACCTCGACCGCCGCTTGCAATTACGGCGCGATACACCTCATTTTTGTCTAACGGTTTGAACTTCGGATCAATTTTTAAGTGATGACGAGACCTTTGGGTCAATACCCTCAAATCATGCACTTCCCAAGAGAATGCCTCCATGTTTTCTTTTAATAGCGTCGTGAGTTTATCGGTTTCTTAGTCCGATAGTAATGCCCGATCCTCACTACTTTAGGTTCCTCTATCGTTCCCAAGTTTACTTCTTTAGTCGGCTAGACCGTCGAGAAGTTTGATTTGGTCTCCACTGACTGAGATGCTTCCTTTAATTGCTATAAGGGTCTTGTTCTCGCGTTTTGTGTGCCGAGACCGCTTGAGAAATCGCCTCCTCAATTCTTTTCTTGCCTTCACTTCATTTTCTTTGTTCTTTTCTTGCCTTTGCCGAGCTCTCCGTCATCATTTATTTCTATATCAACTTTCATGCATTGTCGTGCCGCTGGGAGTCTCCCATAACTTCCGCTATTCCCTTGCAAGTCGGGAACCTTAACCTTTATGGTAGGGCGATCTTCGCCCTTTATCCCCGCAACCCATGGGCGCCCGATAATGTCCTCATAAGGTGAAGCGACGTCGACTACACGAGAAAGTGGTTAGTGTGTCGAGGTAGCCACCACCATCTGAAACTCTTAAAGTTACTTCGCCCTTCGGGATGGTTACTGTCCGTTGAAGCCGTAGATAAGGTATGTGGATGGGACGAGCATATCGTCGAGAGTTTCATTCTTCCTCGAACGTGTCGTGAAACGACACCTGACCGAACTTCCGCTATCCACAAGAATCCTTCTTACTCCCACTTTTCAATCAACAATGTGATTACCGGTGGATCGTTTTGTTCTGTCCGTTTCTGGGACATCCTTAGCCGAGAAACGATATGGGCATCGTCATCCGGGTTCCATGGGAAGAGACTTGGCTACGCTGAATATCTCTTTACCGTCAAAGATCCCTTTTATGGATCCTAGTGGTGATTACTGGGCCAAGAGTGTAGTTTTTCATAGCGAATATGAAAATGGTGTTTACTGAATTGGTTCGCCTATCGATGCGGACTTGATGAATCGCGCATCGGGTGTTGCTTTACCGGCGAAGGGGTGGCGGACATCTGCCTCAAATATCCATCGCGGACGAGGTGTTGAACAATATCTTTCACCTCTCGACGATTATTGGTGGAATGGCCCCTATCGATGGTAGTGACAGTATTCGGGATGATCTCGGGTCTCTTGAAACTCCCCTCGATGCTGGGTAGTTGATGTCGCTCCTCTTCTCAACTTCCTTGAACACCTCTTCCAAAGAATCGTTTAGTGGGGTATACGATCGGGCTTCCTGCTTTGTATTTTTCCCTTTGGCCATCCATTCCCTCTTCTCACTGTTCCTCGGGGAGGGTCCGATCTTTTTATGATTGCACGATATGGTCTTGGTGACTGTTTTAGTTTCAAGACTTCAGCAACGCTTCTTGTACCCCTCTATCTCTTGATTTGCTTTGAATTTCTTCCAAGGCGATGTAGTGTTCTTGCATTCTTCTCATCTCCTTTAAGGTTTTAGGTTTTCGAGAAAACATGGCAATCCAAATGGGGTCCGATCTCCCCCAAACGTTTTCAAACCAAAGATGGCTTAGTCCACCCTGCCTTTCCCATTTCATTACGATTTCCTCCATATGTCAATCGAGGTTCTCAATGGCTCTCTGAATCTTGAGCTGAGGGTAAGCATTGTTCATTCTTGGACGAGAGTCGATCACATGCATATAGGTATCCAAGGAAGGCCTCGACTAGCGCGTCGTACCGTTGATCGAACCAGGTGCAGCGAATAAAACCAATCTCGCGCCTCGCCCTCCAAACTAGTTGGAAATAATTTACACATAACTACCGGGTTACTTCTCCATTGGATCATTGACATGGTATACATCTTAAGGTGTTCGGTCGCATCGCCAATTCCATCAAATCTAGAGGGGAATGAAGGTAAAGTACACTTAGGTGGGAACGGCATTTGTTCCAATTCTTGAGAGAAAGGCGTTTTCTCGGCTTCACTCATAATCTCGCCCTTATCCTCTTCGCTTCCGCCCGCAAAAGTTCCTTGATTTTTTGCTTCCAACTCCTTAAGCTTGGATTTAGTTGTCCGATCTTGTCGTCAGTCCCTTCCTCGCCCTTTCTTCATCTATGGAGCGAGTCCTCGGGTGGTCCATATCTCTCGCGTTGGGGGAACCGGAGGTAATGGCGTGACCACTGATTGGGATGATTAATGTTACTGCCATCATGGGTGGAAAGTGATCGGATCGGCCACGATAACCCGATGTTCCGGCTTGACGACCCTCTTGATCGGTCCGTTGGTTCCTCGATTTGGTAGTTCTCATACTCCAGGCTAAATTCGCTGCTGGAGTTCCCTGATCGCTTTTCTTGTCTCCTCGACTCTCCAAAATGGCCAACAACGTCGGGTCCGTACTCTCATTCATTGGAATGTCCATTTGGTTGGTGTGGCGAGGTTGTAATGGTGCTGATGTGGGTGGTGGGGGAGGTATTGGATTGGTTATATGATTGATGGCTGGAACGGTTGTGGCCGATGTCACTTTCTATTGCTCTCCCCTAACCGAATGTACCTAAGACGCTCTTGTTCCCTTCCCAAAGCTTCCTGGTGTTCAATTTTTCGCCTGGCCGATTGCCTCTGAGCTCGCTTGTTGCAAGTGCTTCCTCATCGTCATCGGTGTCCTAAGCCGTGAGTCCATCGACTTGATCGACTCTTCTACTCGAGTTAGTATAATCGGTGCGGAGGTAAGGTGTTATCATCCCTCCCAAATCTACTTCCTCGTCTACAATGTGGCATCCCTCAGTGCAAATATATGAGATTCCTCAAATGGTTGTCGACTTGTTCCCTGCCTCGGCCCTCCCGTTATCCCGCCCTGCGTATGTCGCTGCTAGTGACCGTGTGATTCTCAATATCCTTATCGTCACTGAAGTGCTATCCATTAGTTACGTCGCGTGATAATCCGAGTATCGCCCGTCCTATGTCATCAAATACGAAAAAGAACCCCTTACTTCGACATGATTTTTCTAAAAAATGCACTGGACAAAAAAGGAAAACGTTCGACTCTCGACTATATCACTATGCAGGGTCAACTTTGGTTATCGTGGGTTCCGTTTATCTACCCTATTTTGGTCTTATGCTGAATATGTGGTTGTACTCACTTCCGTCACTATCACTCCATCTGACGTCGCTCTCAGGACTCGACCTATGCATTTAAGTTGGTTTGTCCTTTGTTCTACATGCTCCAAATCATTGATCTTATGCACGTGATGCTTAGAAAGTAAGTAACCCCTAGAATTAATTTGAACTTGTACCAACTCCACTTTATCGAGATTTAATTATGACCTTTCCAATGACTTACGCTACACCGTCATTAAAAATTATACAAGGTCGATAGTTCATTACACGATGAAACATCTAAAATTAACTTTTGGTAACTCGAGCACCCAACTTTTACCGCATCTAAAAACAACTCAACTTAACGCTAACAAACACACAATTATCAAGAACAAACGATCGTCCCTTCAAAAGATTCTTCACGTAGCTTCAACCAATCGTTAGTCGTTTGAGCTCGTGAAGTTTATCTGTCAAATCAAACTGTTGAAGACGCTAAAAGACTTCTACTACTATGACTTTAAATGCTCAGTAAATGACTTAAAAACAACCATTACTTCGGTCAAAAGAGTTCATCGTAGCTTCTACTCCAACACATTAACGTATATTGAGGAGTCATTGATCGCCTCTCAAGACTTTAATGGCAAGGTATCCTGAGATCTTAGTCGTGTCCCCTTAGTGAAGCGCTTTAATGTAGATGCATTTTACTACAAACTACATCAAAGGATAGAAATGTAACACTCTTCTCAAACAAAGTAAACACTCAACCATGAACACAAGATATACGTGGTTCTGGGATGATTACCTACGTCCACGAGAGGTGAAATGATGAATATTATTACTTCACGGTGTTACAAAGGTGTTGCTCTTAGTGGGATTTCCTTACAAGATGAACTTACTTCTCATTCACTTCTTTAATGCTAACTCGGTTTCTCTCTCCTTTCTCTCCAAAATTACAACCCGCTCTCTAGAATACAAGTCCCGCTATTTATAGGAGAAAGTTTATACAACGAAGTTAGAATGTTGACCCTGTTACATCTAATTAGTTGTTACGTGATCGAGCGACTCACGTCGTCTTGTCTGATCGATGCATCTTGGCTCCTCGCCTGTATTTCGTTTCGAGCCAATCTCTTATGGTCCTCTGTTGACGCGATGTCGAAATCTGTCTTTGATAGTCGCCCTTATGATCAAGCGATGTGTTCCACACTTTCTTGCATGTTTTGGTAGCTCCTCGTTTGTCCCGTCCAGCCTTATCTTGTCGAGCTTTATCAGAAGTCTGGTCAAGTCTTGTCCGACATTATTACGCCCGATCCATGGCTTCCTTAAATCTCGCGCTCTTTAATCTTTGCTCTATACTTCGCGTTTCTTTTTATTTGGGTGCACTGGGTCTAGGATGTTGTCACCTGAATCTGTAGATAATTTACACCTACACTAATTAATATTCTTAAAATTTTGGTTTCTTATTAAAGAGAGTGGACTCCAACTCCAAGTTTCATTGTCACAAGTATACTTAATATTAGCATTTCTTGATGTTTTATCGTAAAATTAAACAAACAATTTTTGGACTATGGAGGAAACGAGAGACATGACAGAAGTTTCTAACTACAATAACAAGGGCATCATTCTAAAACAACAGCCCTTAAGGTTTGCCCTCATTACATATTTGATATTTCATAACTGTATGAACAATTGGTATAACTTTCAGCTTCTGAAATACCGTATCGGCCTGCAACCATGGTCAAGGTGACATTGTTTGCTAGCTTCTATTTGCTCCACAATAGTATCATTGAGTTGTTATCCCGCATTAGCCAAAACCATACTGGATCGATCAATGTGTTCGATCAGTTTCTTGATAATTTACAATGAATCGATGAATACACGAACTGGATCCAAATGTTTAAATATGAATCTTACCATCAAGTATTTTGTTGAAGTTTTTGATTGTAAGCGATTATATTTTTGACCACTGTTAATTACTAGTATTTTATACCGAAAATCAATCATGCATTCATTAATGAAATTACAATCCTCCGATAGGTACAATCACCTTTTGAAGTAAAACGAGCACATAAAGTAACAAGGGGAATGATCTAGCTATAGAGCATTTGATTAATCAAGTACTAGACACGGTCATGTCATCACTTGACCATGTATATAGCTAATCAATAGAACAGACACTCAATGATCTTATTAGGGAAGCAATACAAAGCTCCACAAGAAATACATAAAACAAATTGATTAATTTCAGGCACCAGCACCACCACAGCATACAAAACTATCGGCCCAAGTCACTTTTTTACAGTCGATTCAAGTTCCAAACCAAATACCATCATAATTGTTGGAAATATGGGAACACATATGTGTGTGCATGCCCAAAGTCCATCTTGGGTGGATAAGTAAAGTCATATGCTTGACTTTGTCAAAGGAAAAATCCTTTTCCATAACCATGCTAAGAGGTGTGAGACATGTGTCTTGTTTCATGGAACCAAGTGATTGGTTCTTTCTTCATGCTAAGAGGTGTGAGACATGTGTCTTGTTTCATGGAACCAAGTGATTGGTTCTTTCTTCATGCTAAGAGATGTGAGACATGTGTCTTGTTTCATGGAACCAAGTGATTGGTTCTTTTTTTCTTCTTCCTAAGACACTTGACATGTGTCTTGTTTCATGGAACCAAGTGATTGGTTCTTCCTTGATATTTATCAAGAGAGGATGCTTGGTCTATTAGTATAAATAGGCTTCTAGTTTCATTTGTTGGAACACTAATAAGAAGCAGAAGAAATACTACACCTCAATAAGAGTGAGTTTAGCAAGAGAGAAAAACCAAGTATGGAGAATAAGCTAGAGAGTTCTAAGTGAGCATTCTAGTTAGCTAGCAAAGTCTTCCAAGTATTCAAACATTAGTTGTAGAATCACCAAAATACCTTGGTGTTCTTTGGAGAAGAAGTTGAAGTTCTATACGGTATTTAGTTTGTGGAAATATAGTTTGTGCTCGTTTTTGTGGCAACTACTCACCGTCGAGTTTGAAGGTTCAAGAATGTGAAACGCAAGTGATGCACCGGTCTTAATTCATTTGTTTTTGGAGCGATTACAAGGTATGAATTATTAATCCGCTTCTGCATTCAATTTGTTTGAATTACATATATATTAGTTATATATAAATTATCATTTATCCGCGTCCGCATTCAATTTGTTTGAATTACATATATATTAGATATATATGAGCATCATCCATATCGCGTAAAGTGGAATCTCCTACCAATGTGTTTGGTAGCAAAGTCTTCCAAGTATTCAAGCATTAGCTGCAGAATCACCAAAATCCCTTAGTGTTCTTTGGAGAAGAAGTTGAAGTTCTATACGGTATTTAGTTTGTGGAAATATAGTTTGTGCTCGTTTTTTGTGGCACCTACTCACCGCCGAGTTTGAAGGTTCAAGAACGTGAAACGCTCTGATACCAATGATGCTCATATATATCTAATATATATGTAATTCAAACAAATTGAATGTGGAAGCGGATAAATGATAATTTATATATAACTAATATATATGTAATTCAAACAAATTGAATGCGGAAGCGGATTAATAATTCATACCTTTAATCAAACAAAAGAACGATGAATTAAGACCGGTGGATCACTTTAAGACTTTCACGTTGAACCTTCAAACTCGGCGGTGAGTAGGTGCCACAAAAACGAGCACAAACTATATTTCCACAAACTAAATACCGTATAGAACTTCAACTTCTTCTCCAAAGAACACTAAGGGATTTCGGTGATTCTACAACTAATGTTTGAATACTTGGAAGACATTGCTAGCTAACTAGAATGCTCACTTAGAACTCTCTAGCTTATTCTCCATACTTGTTTTTTCTCTCTTGCTAAACTCACTCTTATTGAGGTGTAGTATTTCTTCTACTTCTTATTAGTCTTCCAACAAATGAAACTAGAAGCCTATTTATACTCATAGATCAAGCATCCTCTCTTGATAAAT
Source organism: Papaver bracteatum (assembly GCA_023529315.1). Lineage (NCBI taxonomy): Eukaryota > Viridiplantae > Streptophyta > Magnoliopsida > Ranunculales > Papaveraceae > Papaver > Papaver bracteatum. The sequence continues at coordinate 563,743 of JAJJWX010004705.1, read as the reverse complement.
ATCAAGGAAGAACCAATCACTTGGTTCCATGAAACAAGACACGTGTCAAGTGTCTTAGGAAGAAGAAAAAAGAACCAATCACTTGGTTCCATGAAACAAGACACATGTCTCACATCTCTTAGCATGAAGAAAGAACCAATCACTTGGTTCCATGAAACAAGACACATGTCTCACACCTCTTAGCATGAAGAAAGAACCAATTGGATGAAACAAGATTTTCACACCTCTTAGCATGGTTAGTTGGAGAAGTCAAGCATATGACTTTACTTATCCACCCAAGATGGACTTTGGGCATGCACGTACATATGGGTGCCCATATTTCCAACAACAATGAACGTAATCACCACAGCACAATACACTGAACTCCCGTATTCCACAAGGTTCGCCAGCAACAGGACATGCATTAACAGAAGCTATAACCAACATAAAATAACTGCCAGTAAAATGAAGAAATTCATGCCACTTTTGTTCTTCATTTGTTACTATGAAAAATAACTTGTAGTTTGATGTTTTTCTTTTGTAATTGATATGATCCGAGTGAATGTCTATGTATATTTGCTGAGATTGTTCTCTTATTTATACTAGTTTGGCAGCACAACTGTTTTCGTCTAGCCTTTTATTAATGCATGTGGCATTACAGTCAATACAGATTACAGACAAAGGGAATATCCACCGGAGGGTGGAGTTTTTTTAGATTTATCCCTTGGGTATACTTAAATACTTCAGGTGACACCTAATAGTTTGAATAAAGAAACCTGTAACTTTAATTTAACTATATCTGTGATTACACCGTTCAGAATTGATAAATTCAACATACTTCACAATTAACCATTTGCATTTTAAAAATGCTAAAGCACGGTGGATTATTTCCTGTGAATTATCCGGATGACCCAATACATTGGGTCTCACCCCTCAAAAATCCATCCCCTGCTAATACCGGAGGAGGGGGAAGATCGCCTTGTTGTGTCAGCGGAATTACCCACCGTAGATCTAGAACAACGGTTTACATTTTAGTTGCATCGTTAACCATTATATTGGTCAATTACGATGTACAACTAAAATTAGAACAAAAATGATTATACACAACTTTTAAAATTTACAAGTAAAATTGTGGTTAAATAATAATATTAAAGGCCTGCCCTCATTACCTACCGCCCTGCAACCGTGGTCAAGGTGAAATTGTTATGCGAGCAGTGAATAGGTGGAATGCCAGGCTTATCTGATGATGCTGGGAAAGTATATGGAGGTTCTTTTGGAGCTGGACGATCAGTTTCACTGCTAAGCATGAGGTCCACTTCAGCCATGGTTGGCCTATCTATTGCTCTATTCTGAACACATAATAGACCAATATGCATGCATTTCCTCACTTCAAATGGAGAATACAGATCATACAAATCCTCATCGACAATCTCTGACCAATTGCCTTCATTCCAAAGCCTCCAAGCCTGAAACAATAGTTTCAACATATAAGTTTGTTACATTAACAGAATGTACCGAGGAATTTATGCATGTACAATACTTACATGAAGTAGAAGATTCAAAGGTTGTTCGGGATTATGAAAGCTGTTATTTCTCTTACCGCTCACAACTTCTAGTACCAACACTCCAAAACTAAACACGTCAGACTTCTCCGAGAATGTCCCTTCAATCATATACTCTGGAGACATATAACCACTGCATTTGTTTGCGAAAACGTTTTATATAGCAGATGACTAGATGAGTTATCAAAATTTAAGACTATCATTAGGGAAACATGATGCTCACATTGTACCAACGACCCGGCCAGTGCTATCCACAGTTTGGTTTCCCCCAAATATCCGTGCCATTCCAAAGTCGGAAATTTTTGGGATCATGTCTTCATCCAGTAGAATGTTACTGACTTTGAGATCTCTATGAATAATTCTTAATCGAGAGTCGCGATGAAGGTAAAGAAGGCCACGAGTAATCCCTCGAATAATATTGAACCGCGTACCCCAATCTAGTCGTGCTTTTTTCCTTGGATCTGCCATCAGTACAGAAATCCTTGAATTAGCTGTGGTGGAAAACTCATTATGAATGTAAGATGCAACTCATTTAACAGGAAATTTCAAAATGTTTAACATGGAAGGCCGGCCTTCAAGTAGGATTCTGTGTGTTATACATAAAGATGAAAGGTTGTCTATTAGTATAGCATAGGAGAAAATAAACAAACCAAATAGAAAAACATCCAGGCTTTTGTTGGGCATGTACTCATATATTAACATGTTCTCTTCTCCTTCGATGCAGCAACCAAGCAGCTTCACAAGGTTACGGTGTTGAAGTTTGGAGATTAATACAACTTCATTCTTGAACTCTTCAATACCCTGTCCAGAGCTTTTTGACAGTCTTTTCACTGCTATTTGCTGCTCGTTTTGTAAAATACCCTAAAAAACATACTCCAATGCACACATAGTGAGTAGCAAAGTACAATAAGCTCATCTTATTAATTATAATGTGAGTAGCAAAGTACAATAAGCTTATCTTATTAATTATAATAATCAGACATGTAAGCATACCTTATAAACTGGCCCAAACCCTCCTTCTCCTAATTTATTTTTCAAGCAGAAATTGTTTGTAGCAATGGCTAAACCAACAAGGTTAAATATTTGAATTTCCTGTGTTTCTCCTTCAGTTTTACAATCATTGAACATGTTTGTATTTGGATTTCCTCGGTAGGTAGCCTTGGTTTTAAACAAATCAGTCAACACCCCCTGTAATCTTCCTGGGGTGTTCAGGCATGGGAAGAAAGTAAAGAGAAAATTAGTCAACGTAATTCATAAATACAACTAGCCCGAATTCATTGGTGACAGTTGCTAAAATTATTTTCATTCCATTAGTACGTAAAAAGACTAACAGTGTTGTTGAAGGTAATGCAATATCCCTAACCAAAATAAACGAAAAGGCAATTACCTCTTTCATTAACCGCATTCCTCTTGCAAGGATACATGTACACTAATACTCCCAAGAGAGTGACCACCAAAACAGCTATAACAGGTATCATGATCTTCCAAAAGATCGCTTTTCTCTTTCTGGCTGAAATATTTGAAGAATTAAGCACCGAGTAAATAAATCTGTGTTGTGAAAATGGGGTATTTGATAATACAGAGATATTTTTTGCCTCTTGCTAAATACATCATATATTTGGTATCTTATTCTTAGAACATATTACTACTTACCATCGGCAAGTTTGAGATAGAGATTCCCTGCTCTGCCATCTGATTGATCTGATTTTTGCTTGGTATTCAACATGTCTTCCTGCCATAATTGACACCCAGTGTTCCCAAAAGCATAAGCATTACAAGAACATGTACTCTGGCAAGCTGATTTGCATTTTTCCGCGCTACTGACTTGTCGAGACTGAGAATAATCAGGCAATTTCGAGGTTGGAATTGGTGAAAATAAATTGCGACTCCCACATTGCAAATATGCATCCCTATGACACCCACCAGTTGAATCCCGAAGATTCCAATCTGAAGGAAATCGTTCAATGAATCCGGACAAACACTCACACTGCGATGTATCCTGATTACAACTGCCAAAAGCTCCACATATACCATAAACATCACACAGCTGTTTCGGTTCAGATGCAAACATATTCCACTTTTGTGTTGTATTTGACCATGTAAATTGCTTCATTTGGCCAGAAACATCCATTACAAATCTTGAAAGAATTGAATTATTATAAATTTGATAAGTAAAGTAACTCTCATCTTCATTTGAAATGTAACTAAAATTGTAAATGTAATTGAATCTCATCTCAGGAACTAAAGAAAAGGTTTTTGTTTGTTCATTCCATTCCCCACTTGTCCAATACGCTTCGGACTTGTTCCATTTTATTACGTACTGATTGATTCCAGTTGGGTCTATATCTAGGCTGAAAATTCCCTTAGCTGGATCTTCTTGATTTCTCCATGAAGTAAGTAACTTTGTTTCTCTGGTTTTCTTATTAATCCCAATTTTCGCACCAGGTAACCAAGTATCAGTTGGATAATCGAAACTCTGCCAAATTACAACAGACGTATTAGACTTATCTCTTAAAACAAGATTTCCATTATCACCTAAAACTGCTTCAGTTGTATTAGAAGTACTTGATGCGGAATTAGTAGACCAAATTGAGGTTCTGGACGGGTTGTAGAGAACTAGAGTACCGTTTTCTAAGAGTTTCAATTCTGAATTTGATAGTTCACTGGCAGTGATAGGTTTATCTCTATTAGCAACCCAAACTATTGTTGTCTCTGAGACCTTTGCATACCAAATGCCAATATAGTAATTCTGAGACTTACCTGGTGCTAAGAAACCCATGCTGAATCTACCATATTTCGAAGTAATCGTTTGCGAAGACCTCAAAGTGTCACCAGTGGAGATGGCATCATCTGCAATTGAATTAAGAGGTTTATTGCACAGGACAAGAGCGAAAAGTAGAACAGAGAAATAACTCATTTTAGTATCCACATTCATCTATGCACAAGCAAAATTCAGGCAAGCCCAGTGATAATTTATTTATTTCAAAGTAATTAACAACTTGATAAAATATCAAAATAAGACCAAGTTGAATGAGCATTTACTCTTTCCTTGACCAGCTGAATTGTAAAGCCATCATCGGTCAAATTTTGTGGTTGTGTACATATAAATGAAAGGGTCTAAAAGTAGATACAAGATTGTATTCCATAGTTATCCATCTATGCACAAGCAAAGTTGAAGCAAATCCAGTAGCAACATGAAGAAATTTCAAAATAAAATCAACTGGAAATGAGCATTTACTTGTTTAATTGTAAGTCGCCATCATCAATCATTTATTTTTGTGGTTGTGTTAAATTTATGGTTACACATAAATGAAAGAGGGTCTCTAGTAGATAGAAAATTAAATGTCTTAGCTCAACAAAAACGTAGCCTCTAGGTAATACAAGTCTTCAGTAGGACAAAGTAATAGACATACCAGAAAAGGGTTAGTTCATTCCTCCATTCGTTTAAGGCTTCTTCTTCTTAGCTACAACAATTACAAGCTGTCTGTGTATCTTTAAGAAGAAGAATCCTAAGATTTGAGTACTTACTGCGGTTCAGTTCTTCTTCTTCTTGGTTGAGAGGAGAAGACCTTTCTTGGAATGAATGGGTCTAAAGTAGTTAAAAGGTTGAATCTCATAATTATGAAGACCCAATTTGCAGTAATACGATTGAACTTTGACAATTTAATGAAGACTCAATGAAGATAGACATACCTAGTTAGGCATAGGAAGTTCATTTGGTTTCTTCATCAACTCCTTCCTTCTCGAACCATTTTTTTTCTTCTTCTTCTTCTTCTTCTTAGCTATAATTACAAGCTTTCTGCATAAGAACCATGAGGTTGTACCAAGAGAAGTCTGAACAGATAAATGGATACCAACACAGACTTTTCATCGAACACCCAAAGTGCACCTTAGAAAACAAGGAGGAAATTGTTGTTTTGATTCAACTGGTTCAATGTTGAAACTGAATTTTAAGTTTCATAGAGGAGATATTCAAACACCAAAATTTTCAGTGACATCATAGTCATACATCATGAATGATATATACTACTAACTCAGGCAAAATTGAAGCTGAAGAAACTGAAAGAAGACATTTTGAGCCAACAATTCGCTAGAATGCATATCAAGTCAGTTAAATTTGTACATACATATTTTAAGATCAAATGGCCATTATTTTATGTTACTAAGTGTTGATTCTTTTGTCCCACACTAAGAATGACCTTGAAAAGAGACACTTGACAGCACAGCAGTGGCGGAGACACCCCACTTGACCCCTCTCAATACTGTTTATTAGAGTACTTAGTGGTGTTAGTACTAGAAGGTGTAAACCACTCTCCAACTTCTTTTCAGTTGACCACCAAATGATTTTTCACATTTAGAATTTGGTTTTACCTAAATACCACCCATGTTTTTCCTAAGTACCACTCACAACAAAAATTAAAATATTTTTTCTACCTAATTTGAAGTGGGTAATAATATCCACCTTCTTCCTTAACTGTCGATTATAACTATCACTGCACTATCCGGCGCCGTTACATAAACATCAAAACCTTAATTGTATTGCGATTTCAAATTTAGTTTTCAATATTATTCTTAATCTTTTTCACGATTTTTATTCTGATCTAAAGTTTGACCTTAATCTTTTTAATCTTAAACTTGGTGATTATAAACATAATCATGAGTAAGTAATGTTGACTTATCTTCTTCTCTGCAACCACCCTAATGCAGATCCATTGTTATCATTACCACTAACAACAAAAACCACACCACCTCCTTCCTTATAACCAAAATCAGTATATATTTGGATCTCAGGTATAAAGTTTCCATGTTATACCACATCAAATTGGAAAGGTGTACTATTGTCTGTTCTTATCATGGATTCGAACTGATTTTGTATAATTTACACAATAGTCTTCGAAAATTGATCTTCGTTAAACATTGAAACCCAATCGATCTTAATAACATAAAATAAAGACCTCGCTTCATCTCTAAAACTAAAATGCAAGTAAGATTAAAATCAAATTAATGAGATTAAGATCTTAATGACCCTTTATTGAATGTGGCGGTGGTGTGGTGGTGATGACAGCAGCGGCGACGGCCGTCACGACTATTATAGGTAGTAGTTATTGTTGGAAAATACAGGGTAATAGAGGATGAAAACAGAGATTGAAAAGAATGTTGTAACACAAGCTTCAAGCCCTTACAATTCTTTTCAGCAATTATTTCGACCCTTCCCAAATAATTGGCGAGTACAATTGGTCAGTGAAATATTGCCTTCAGGATAGAATGAAGCCCAAACAACGTTGTTGAATTCAAGAGTTGTACTCCCTTGACCCAAAAACACAATATTTTGTTTCTGAAGATGCTTAGAGAGAAAGAAATTTTGATGATTCAAAACGAGTTATGGGAGATGGCATTTATAGGGGTTTTCGCATCTGTTGGGAAAAGACATCTTTTCACCAACAGGTTTCTCTTCACGAAAATGAAGAGTCTCTTCATCATCAGTCATGTCTGTTGGATTCGAAGATTTTGAATATTGTTGTAACTGTCGACCACAGCCTGGGGGGCTACGCCCCCCAGGACCCCCCTTGGATAGCGCAGTTGAAAATATTCCAACATTCTCCCCTTATTTTCAAAAACCATAAAACAAAGTTAAAAAAAACTTTTAAATCAGAGTGGATGCATCACCTAAGTGACTGCTTACGTACCCGAGTGGGATCAAGCCATCGTAGTTCACACTTAGTTGGGAAATAAGCATCTTCGTAAAAATCAACACATAAATGATAGGTATCTTTAGGATTTGAACCTTCACTTAGTGTAAGGAATTCAAATCCTTATCGGGGTTCAGTGGTGAAACCAGTCTTGAACCAAGTACCCCATATGATAAAACCGGAATCTCAAGACATACGATTTACGTGATTGTGTGTTCAGAGCAGACACATTGATGGACATGTGTTTATCCTGTATTCATGAGTCTCTCAGAGAACGGTCTTTTTCTCTTAGGAAACGGCCTGATTTACATACTCATATAGGTAAGTCTCGAAGGTGTTTCTGCGAGACACCTTGTAAAAGTTAGAATTATTAAGGATTCTCATCCATCCCTAATTTTCTTGTAGAACCATTGCACTAATTTGAAATGGGAAGTTAATTATTAGTGCATCATGACCACTTCCATAACTTGTTGGTACCACATTGAACCTTGTCTATCTTTTTCAAAACATGGGTTGGGTTTCTGCTATGGGGGTCAACTTTCATTCACAGACCTTAGTCACATTTCCCCACATTTTATTGAAAACACTACTTTTGGTAGACTCTTTGTGAATGGGTCTTCCAAGTTCTTCTTTGATTCAATAAAGTTAAACGAAACTACTCCCCTTTTGAGTAGTTGTCTCATAATTTGATGTCTAAGACATGCATGTCTTGACTTCCCATTATATGTCTTGTTAGTGACATTAAAAATTATAGCCTGATTATCACAATTAATCAAGATTGCAAGAGTCGGCTTCTTCCAAAATGGGATCTCCTCAAGTAAGTTTCTAAGCCATTCTCCCTTCTTACATGCATCCGTAAGTGCTATCAATTCTGACAACATTGTTGAATCAGAAATGCAGGTTTGCTTCTTGGAACTCCAAGACACAGCATCACCTCCTAATGTAAATATCCATCCACTAATCGACTTGGATTTGGATTGTACATCATTCCAATTTGCATCATTGTATCCTTCTAATATAGCGGGATAGCCTTGGTAATTCAAACCATAATCAATGGTTCCTTTCAAGTAATCCAACACTCTTGAAACTTCTTTCCAGTGTTCAACTCCTGGGTTACTTGAAAAACGACATAGTAATCCCACTGCTTGGGCTATGTCCGGTCTTGTGCAATGCATGGCATACATAAGACTTCCAATAACACTGGAATATTCAAGTTGTGCGTGAGCACATCCAGTGTTCTTCTTTAACTTTACATTAGGATCCAAAGGAGTGATGGCTGGGATGTCATCAAAATGACCATACTTGTTGAGAAATTTCTCAATATAATGAGATTGGGTTAAAGCCAACTCATTTCCCTTTCTTAGGATTTTGATTCCTAAGATCACATCAGCCTCTCCTAAATCCTTCATGTCAAAGTTAGAACTAAGAAACTTCTTTGTTTCTTCAATACGAGATATGTCAGATCCAAAAATAAGCATACCATCCACATATAAACAGAGAATTACACATCCAGAACTATCATGCTTACTATAGATACATTTATCCGCATCATTAACAATAATACCATATGTCAAAGCCACTTTGTCAAACTTCTCATGCCATTGCATGGGATCTTTCTTCAAGCCATAAAAAGATTTGACCAACTTGCAAACCTTCTTTTCTTGTCCTACCAATATGAAACCTTCAGGTTGTTCCATATATATCTCTTCTTCTAACAGGACCCCCCTTGGATAGCGCGGTTGAAAATATTCCAACAGTTATATTGGTGTTCGATGATTGTCATAGTAGAAGGTGTGTTTTTATCTCTCACTTTAGATTAGGTCTTACAACTATTGTGTTTTTAGACTGTGGATGGTATTTAGGAAAAATGTGGGCGGTATTTAGGTAAAACCTGAATTTTGAATGTAAAAACGAGAATGATTTCAAACTATTGGCTCAATCCCGCAGGTTATACCCATATTACACAGGGGTGGGACCCACACTAAACCTACTCCTTCTAAGCCGCCGGATCATAAGGGGACCGCTCCCTTTCTCTTGATGTACACGTACAACCCGCGGGCTCAATCCCTCGAGATGTATATCACTTCTGTTGCCAAAATCAGTTGACTTTGTTCCTTGACGTATATAGTATATACATCTAGAATTTCGGGCGGCCTTCGAACGAAACTATGCTAATGCTTTGACCCTATTTGGGAGAAATTTGTAGGTCCGCCACCGCTTGCCAGGCAGTACTTCTTTGCCAAAATTATTTAAGTACCCCTCATATTTCTTTTCTTTACAATTAATTATATATTGATCACGTTTTGGAAAGATCTTAAAAAAATGGATAATGAAATGAATTATTACTTTTTTTTATAATGAAACTGATTTAATAATGTATGTTCTTGACCCTTGATAACGTCAATTAAAAACGGGTTATGTGTTTAATTTCCATTGCTTTTATTGTACCCTAATTAATTTTGGCTGGTAATATATATCCTATAAGAATAGGCTATTTATGGAGTCTCATTCCTGCGGCCGTTTTATACACAATCTGGACAGAAAGGAATGGGCGTATTTTTGAGCCAACACAAAGGAATAATGTTTTGTTTATGTCGGAGTACATCTCAGCTGGGTGATCAAGGATTTATATCTCTGTTTGGGTATTGGAAGTTTGAAGATGGTGGAGGTGGTGCTATTATCTGGTGGTCTAATCGCTGGCGGTGCAATTGCTGGGTTAGCTATTGTTTTTGATGGCACCAATTAGTTAGTGATGTTGCTACTTTTTAGATCTACTTCAAGATGTTTGGAAGAGGAAACCTGGTGGGTAATCCTGTGTTTGTTGATGGTGGCGTCTATCACAACGGGGTGGCCAGGCTTTTATCCGTGGGATTGACGGCAAACTGGCGGTGGTGGCGCCTTTCACCTTGGTTTTAGAGGTGAAAGTGAAGGTGGTTCGGAGGCAGATGGCGGTGACCGGCAAACTTGGTAGCGACAACAACGGAGGCATTGGGGTTGACGGCAAACTGTGATAGAAATCTTGAGGGCTAATATTTCTTAGGGTTTATCTCTTGTGGGCTACTTAACTGGGTTTAAATGTGGACTTATGTCTACATGATATTTGGGCTTTTCAAAGTGTATTTATTGGGCTCAATTTTTTTCCGAGTGTTCTTAGGGTATATGAGTTTTGGCAGTCCTTTCGTTATTTTAGGGTTAGGGTTTCAAGTTGGGTTTAGCAATATGTTGGGCTTGAATTGTGTATTCCGGGTTTATTTTCAAGTAGGGACCTATCAAATGGTAGGGTATCGAGATCAATGATGCTGGTCTAGAGATCCAAGTGGCAAATGGCAACTGAATATTTTCAGTGGTGGTTTCAGGTAGGTATCACAGTGGAGTAGTGGCGGCGGTTTGTGACCGTTATTGTACTTGAGGTTATACTAGGGTTTTTTTAGGGTTATGCAAATTAGGTTGGTTTTGGTTTAAGTTATTTTTCTACACCAGGTTTTTTTTTTTTAGGGTTATGCAAATTAGGTTGGTTTTCGTTTAAGTTATTTTTCTGCACCAGGGGTTGGGCTTTTGTGCTCGAGAGTTTGGGGACTTATCAACTCTTGATAAGGTTATTTGGGGATTGTTATTTACAACTACATTGTAGTTTAGCATTGTCGTATGGTTTTTTTTTTTTAATTCGCGTTTGTATATTCTTCAATCTTAATAATAAAATCTTCTCTTCCAATCAAAAAAATAAAACATACAACTTCAAGACTGAATCAAATCTGGGCATTGAAGTGAAGTCACTATTCTTAGCGTAGGCTGATGCAGCTGGAAGAAGAGTTCACCTGAACTTAGCCTGCTTTGTACTTAACAATTGGGAAGCACTTTCTGTTTAAGCTCATAATGTAATTTTTCTTTTCTTTTATCTACCCTCACTACAAGAAAATGTAGCTATTGCTACACCATATATTGCCACACCTTTAATATAGGTGTTGCAAAAGCAAATTTCTAGTCACGGTACTTTTCAACTGCTGCTAAAAGATATAATTTAGTGTTGCAAAATGAAACTTTTGCCACACAACTATGACAACAATATAAAAAGAGTGTGGCAAAAAAGTATAATCTCTTCTCAAAAGAATAAAATTATTCTTTGCAAAAGGACTTCTTGCTACATAGGTTATCGCGACACTAATAAGGGTTTATGCTACAATTATAGGGTGCTGCAATATATTAAGTTTTTTATAGTGCCTGGAAGAATTTTTGTAATTTCTTCGGTATATTTTCTCTTCTTATAAAAAAAAAAACAAAAAAAAGTTCCTATAAGAAAAAGTCGCAAGTAAATTCTTGTGAGGAAAAAAGTCAAAAGAGGAAAATGAAATAAAATAGGTCCAAACAAACTGAAGGGCCGTTTGGTAAACCCAGCTGATTCATTCCCCCTCATAGTCCAGCAAACTCTTTACTCTTGTCTTGTAGAGTCTTAACATCTTTTTGATAAGAAGAGAGAAATTATATTAAGAGTGGTAGAATTTACATGATATCTACAGACGTAGAAAGAGTCTTAACATCTCATCGGCAGTAGAAGAAGCCTTGGTTCATCAACTACTCATACCTATCTTTCATAAATCATCTGTTCCTATAGTACATATCCAGGAGTAGTAGTGTTCCTTTTTTTTGTCTTTTGGATTTTCTTTGAGATTTTATAATAGATCTGTGATTCTCCAAAACTAAAGTGAGTTCTTTTTCACATTTCTCATCTGAGTTAATGGCTCGAGGGAACCTCCTAGCTTCTTTAGTTTCCTTTCTGTTAATCCTTAATGCCTCAGGTCAGAATTCATATCCTCTGTTTCTTCCTCTGCTTCACCTTATTAAGACATAGTTTTTGAGAGAAATTTTTTGGTTTAATTTTGGTAATTTTATGTTTGAACGATAAAATCTTATCTAGTATTAATTTTTGTTGTTATGATATTTTCAGGGGAATTATCGGTCACGTTTACTGTGATAAACAAGTGTAGTGAAACAGTATGGCCGGGAATGCTATCAATGGCAGGAATATCTCCTCCTCTTGACATAACCGGGTTCGTATTACCGAAAAATGAATCAAGAATTGTAAATGTTCCAAAGTCGTGGTTGGGTCGGTTATGGGGTAGAACACATTGTAGTCAAGACTCTAGAGGGAATTTTTCTTGCATAACAGGTGATTGTGGTTCAGGAAAAGTAGCATGTACCGGAGGAGATGCAAAACCACCGGCTACGCTAGCTGAATTCGCATTAACCTTCGGTGATCGTGGGATTGATTTTTACGACGTTAGTTTGGCAGACGGTTTTAATTTGCCGATGTTGGTGGTGCCGGAAGGTGGAACAAGTGGGAGTTGCGGTGCAACTGGTTGCGCTGTGAATTTGAATGATGTTTGCCTGAATGATTTAAAAGTAACGGGCCCAGATGGTAACCGTGTTGGTTGCAATAGCGCGTGTGGAGCCTTCGGTGAGCCTCAGTATTGTTGCACTGGCGCTTATGCAAATCGGACTACGTGCAAACCATCTTCTTATTCTGAATTCTTCAAGAATGGTTGTCCCCGGGCTTATAGTTATGCGCAGGATGATGAAACCAGCACTTTCACGTGTACTTCTGCGAATTATGTTATCACTTTCTGCCCTCCATTATTACCCACCAGGTAAATGCAACTAGGTTTACACTTGCATTAAAAATTTAACAGTGTACGGTTGAATTGACAATTAACGGTAACAATTTGGTGTTAGTAAGTGTTTTTTAATGTTGTTGCAGTAAAAAGGACACGAAAAATCAGGAGCCAGCCGGCGGTGGCCAAAGACCATCATCATCCTCATCCATCGGTGTCTCATGCTCGCAATTCCTTGCCGGTGCCGTCTCTCTTTTCATTTTATTATTATCATCATCTGCTATTTGGAAGTCATTTTTGATTGATTGACCTTTTGAAGGAAAAGATTTTGTTGTAGCACTGCTAGAGCAAATATGATCTAGCAGCACCAAATCTTGGCATATGGCAATTAGTGATGTCATCCAACCCAAGTTTTAACCCTAGTTATATCCTAACCTAACTCTTAGTACAAAAAGATTTCAGCCGTATTTAAAGAGAAATCCAGGGAGATATTTCTGTTCTTGGCGGCAACCAGTGAAGCTTTTCTAAATTTCTGGAAACCAAAAACCATTTTTCCGAGTATTGCATATAAATATACATATATATCCTCTTCGATTTAGAACATAAAAAATTCTTTTTAATCAAAAATCAAATTAAGGAAACGGTAATCTTCAAGCACGAACATAAACCAGGTGCTTTGTTGGTTGGAGCTTTGGATTTGGTTAGTGTACAAAAAGATTTCAGCCGTATTTAAAGAGAAATCCAGGGAGATATTTCTGTTCTTGGCGGCAACCAGGGGCGGAGCCAAGATTTCTAGTTAGGGGGTGCAAAAATTTTCTTTGGGGTATACAAATTATTTTAGGGGTGCAAACAAGCAAAATTAGGCTTGTGATTATAGTTTTAAAAAAAATTGGGCCTAAATTAGGCTTTGGAGCTAGCTGGGCAGGGGGTGCAAGTGCACACCTTTGCACTAAGCTAGCTCCGCCCCTGGCGGCAACCAGTGAAACTTTTCTAAATTTTTGGAAACCAAAAACCATTTTTCCGAGTATTGCATATAAATATACATATATATCCTCTTCGATTTAGAACATAAAAATTTCTTTTTAATCAAAAATTAAATTAAGGAAATGGTAATCTTCAAGCACGAACATAAACCAGGTGCTTTGTTGGTTGAAGATTTGGATTTGGTTAGTGTACATATACGTCAGTACCAATTCATTAGTGCGGACCAGATTGGAGGTACAACATATTAATAATAAATATATATAAAGGAATCTTGATCATCATGATATGATACTGCATTAGCTCAGACGACGAAAACTATCAAGGATTAATCGGGGGCCTCAAATAATAATTGGGGCCTCATTAGTTGGTCTCCCAATAGTATTTTGGGGTTATCTTTTATCCGATTTTTTTTGAAATGACTAAACTACCCAAAATCATTAGTGTTGATTAAGTTAGATTAGTTGTTAATTAGTTTAGATAATAGAAAAATTGTGTTGTTTTTGTGTTGGATAGAGAGGAATAAAGTGAGTTTTGGGGGAAATTTTAGGGGTTAAAATGGTTGCAAATGAAGATCATTTTGCTCAAAATGATGGAACCAATACTCAAAATGAAGAACCCAAAGCTCTAAATAATCAGGTACACTTCCTATACTCTTCAAATCGCATGAATGGTGCTCCAAGTTGTCGATTCATGGTCACTATGCAGCAGCTCAGTGTGAGAGTCGTTAGGTCAGAAATTTAATAATCGAACGACCCATAAGAGTCGTTAGTTATTTGTCACAGAAATAAATGACTCTAATCTGCAGTATGAAAAATCGTCATTCAGTTTTGAATAAATGGACGACTCTAATGTGCAGGTTATGAAAATCGTCAAGATATTATTTTATACCATAACGACTCTAATCATCATTTTATCATTTTGTCAAAAGGGTGGTCAAAAGGGAGAAAACTAATAAGGGTCGTCAAACCGACTTTGAGCAATATAATAAGAGTCGTCAAAATGGTCATTATTCCATAATGACTCTAATCACCATAACGACTTTGAGCAATATAATAAGGGTCGTTATAATAAGAGTCGTTACAATTTTTTTTTATACATGAACGACTCAACCAAATAATCGTCATCGTCTATGGAATTAAGATGACGACCCTTCTAATTTTAAGGTTATGGTAAAAATGTATTTTCACCCGGATTTTGAAAGCCCCTTATAATTTTTAGTGTGGGTATAAATTTGGTGAGGCCCCCAATTATTTTCGGGGTCCAATTAATCCTTGAAAACTATTCACACAAGTTAAAACAAATTTATCATGAATGGGATGTAAGCTGAGTGTTTTAGATTTTAAGATAGAGTTGACCAAGACAGCAAACAAGCTGCACTTTTTATTGGATCGTTATGCACACAATAAAGCCGATGGACATAACAAGCTGATAATAAGAATCTTATTATTGGTTAAGCAGAGGGAAGTGATGGAAGGAATTAACTCCTTGACAAATTGGAGTGATATCTTTTATTTTTAATTGGGATAATTTATAAAGTACCCCCGTTTTTTAAGGGTAATTTTTTTTGTGCCCCGTTATTTACAAATTTTCAAAAATACCCCCAAATTCACAAAAACGGGATGGCCTAACCCTAGTTAGTCAAAATTAATTTACCAGGTCAAAAGATGACCCTTAAATTACCAAACGGGGCTTATCCCATAACCAAAGAGATAAGCCGAGAGAGTAAGATAGATCTCTCAAAAACTCATCGTTCTCTTTTCATTCAGAGAGGAGAAAACTGACTCTCAAATCATCCCTTGTGAGGCCTTCCCGTTTTTGATTTTGTTTATTAAAGAGTCACCATAAATCATCTCAAGTATGGAGGCAAAGCAGAACTCCAGGTATCATCCCTTGTATTTTTTCGACTTCTTTTTGGTTCTTTTTGTTATATCTTCTTCTCTTATTTTCTTCTTCTTTCTTCACCTCTGCTGATTCTGTGAGGTTTATGAGATCGAAATATGTAGGGAAAGATGAGTTTACAGTCGGTGGTGGTGGTATTTGAGTAGTTGATTTAAAGTTCAACCGAAAGGGTCATGGAGAAGTAGAACTAGGGTTTCCTGAGTAGAATTGGAAATTGGATTTAGGTTTTTAATGAAGGAAAAAATTGGAGTCAGGTTTAGTTGATTGTTGTATGGGTATTCGTTCAATTGATAATCTGAAGTGGTTTTGATGTAATCTGAGGAGCTAGGGTTTTGATGTAAACTGAGTAGATGAAATTTAAGATGAAAAGGATGATGTTTGAGGAAAATAGGAGATGGGTTGACACAAATTAGGTTTAATTAGAATTTTTTTTGGTGAATTAGGTAATTCAATGGATGTTAAAGTTTGGGTGATTAAGAATTGTAGGAAGTTTAGTGGTGTTGGTGGTTTGGGATGGTGGAAGGATGTATAGTGAGAACTGAATTGTAGGCAGGTAAGCTAATTTAGCAGTTGTACATGAATTATGAGTTGATACAAATGATGTGGTTGTTTAGATATGAGACTGAATGTGTTGTTGTTGCAAAGGTTGTATAGAGTTTATCTTGAATTATGAACTGAATAATGAGTTGTTTAGATATGAATTATGAATTGAATTTATGAACTGAGTTTTTCTTGTAATGTGTTCTATATTGTTGTGAATTGAATTATGAACTAATATGCATAAAACCAGCTTTGTTGTTGGTATTTACTTTCTTGAACATGGAAAGAAAGAATAACTTGAAAGCAAGAAAGAAAGAAAGAAAGAAAGAAAGAAAGAAAAATGATCATTTCTTCCAATTCACTCTACTCTTTCTTTTCAAATCCTTTTGATAATAAATTGAAATCAGTACTTTACAACATTATCTGTGTGTACATGTTCAGGAGGATCTTATTACTTTACAAAAGAAAGAAAGATGCTCTCTCTCATTACTGCCATTATGACTCATGTATCCACTAACAAAGAATCCTATATATGCATTGGAATATTGGAAAGAGGATAACTTGTGGAAATCTTCTCGCAGTTGACTCATGTATCCACTAACAAACAAAAGTGTGGATCTAATTAAGTTTAACTAGCTATATGTGATAATTGAATCAGGTCGGTGTCATAACATTATTGGCCTGTAAATTATAATGCATGTTCTTATAAGTATATAACCATGATCCAAAAGCTAGTATTCCATGACCTATAAATTTTGTAAGTTTTGCTTTCTTCATTTTTCCCATTTTGGAAGCTAAGTCAGTAGGTCCTTATTTTGAACTTTGCTCTCTTTATCTGTATCCAATGTTCTTATTTTTTTGGTGATCTATCTGTATCCACTGTTAGTTTGCAAATAATTTAATATTTTATATGTTCTTTTGTTACATTTGCAACATTGATAAGGGGAAAGTGAAGTTTAGAGACATTAGCTGCTACTGTATTGAGAGTAAAATTGTATTTGTATTGAAACATATAGATAGAGACAAAGTCAATCTAAATATGTTTGAGAAAATGGTTCATCGTAGGTTTTGTCTTGAAGATAATGATATAGTTAGCTTATTATGGGTGACAGATAATGGAAATCATTGGAAATTAAAGAATGGTCATTCCTTTTTCTGGTTTTGGGAGAAAGCTAAAGTAAATGGCAAAGGTTGTATAGAGTTGGTTATTAGGATTGATATGCAATGGGGTATGGATAATGATCATTCAGTGATGAGCACACCAAAGAAGATAATATCAAAGTCACCTGTACTGAGAAGAAGCCCAAGATTTGCAAATGCTGGGAAGAACAAAAGTGATGCTGCTTGTAGTGCTAAGAAGTTGTTTGGGAAGGAATGTTTACAAGGTGCTCAGCCAAGTGTTGTTGGTGACAATTCAAAAGATGGATCATGCAATAAACCAGTTGTAGTTGATGAAACATTTGTAGAAGATGTTGAACCTCTTACAGTTGTTGTAGAACCACCAGTAGAAGAAGATGATATGTTTGATCCAGATTATTGGATTAACAAATGTAAAGAAAATGATGATTTTGTATTCAACTTGAGAACTTTGAAGTGGATGAGTGTCATCCTGTAGAAGACCCAGAAGTTGCAGCTGCTTATATTACTGATGGAGACATTGAAGATGACGAAGATGATAGCGACACAGATGAAGGTATTAATATTTTTACCTTTATTTTCTGGTTTTGGTCTTTTGTTTATAACAATGTTGTACTAACACTTCAATGCTGCAGATAGTGATGCTTCAAGTGATGATGGCACACAAAAGGATGACCAAGGTACTTTCAAATACTATTATTGTTGTTGAACCGGTGGATCCTTCACAGATGGTTGTAGGAACAACATTTCCAGATAAGTTATCATACAAAAATCATCTTAAACATTTTTGTGTATTGAGTGAATGTGAGTATAAGGTTCAAAAGAGTGACAAAAAACGACTTAGGTTTTGGTGTGCCAATAGGTTTAACCATAGAGGAACTGTTGTGTGTAAATGGTTTGTTTTTGCTTCTAAACTACCAAAACAGTCTACATTTAAGGTTAGGCAGACGAAGTTGAAGCACAAGTGTAAGGGAAGTAAGGATAGTTTAAACTGAACTGCAGACCCTTTATTTGTAGCTGAAATTGTAATGGATAAAATAAAGAATAACTCAATGAAAGTAATACCAAAACCTAACCATGTATGAGCTTATGTGTTGGCAGGTACTGCTCTCACTATTATAATGTTGCTGCATACAGGGCCACATATGCACCATCTATTGCTCCATTTACTGGAAAAGATGACTGGCCTGAGGTACAAATTTGAATAATGCATTTTAAGTTGATACAAATTTGAATAATGCACCATCTATTGATCCATTTGCATTGTTTCCTTTAGGGTTCTTTCTTTATCTGATAGTAAGTTGTTATTTAGTTAGAGGACATGAAAAGATAGAGTTGCAGCCTGCTCTCAAGATCAGGAAAACAGGCAGACCTAGAGTGAAGAGAAGGAGAGCATGGGATGAACCTCAAACACAGAGCAGGACTTATTCTTGTAGCATTTGTGGTTCCAATGGTCATAACAAATCAACATGTGCAGGTGGTGATGTTGGTCAGAATCCGAAGGCAAAGAGGCCAAGAACCCAAGTAGATGGTGCTACCTTCACTAGTAGTCAAACACCTGCACCCATTTCTGCAAAAGGTAAAGCTAAGAAAAACAAGAAAAGTTGGAAGGGGGAATCATCTCAAGCATCTGCAAAAGATGCAGCTCCATCTACTACAAAGAACCAGAAGAAGACAAAGAAGTACACCGAGACAAAGTGATGATAATCTGCAATAGTTTAATTGTGTCTTGTTGAATTGCAGTTTGCTTTTGATTGTTTTTTGGATGAAAACTCTTTCTTCAAAGTTTCATCAAACTTTCATATGCACAATAGTTTTATGTTGTATTATTATTTTGGAATATCTATAAATCTGAGGGGCTTTTAAGACTTTATATAGGTGCCACGTGGAGTTTAACACCTCTAACTTTCTATTTAACGTTGTTTTTTTTAAATGTCAAAGTTGGGGTACTTTTGAAAATTTGTAAAAAACGGGGGCATTTTTGAAATGTACATTTAAAATGGGGGCACTTTACAAAATTTCCCTTTTTAATTTTTGGTGGTCTAGATTTTTGCTTTTAAGATTCCCATTGCTGGCCTGAATGTACGTTCTTTTGGACTTTTGTTTTTCGATTCCGCTACTTAATTTTTGCTTACTCCCTAAAGAGAAACCAGTTGTTAAGAAGACGGGGATTATTTTTTCCTGAACCGTGACCTCTATGAACAGTTTGAAGATCGTGTTTTACTTAAGCCGTAGATGAAAACAGTTTACACAATATATCCATAGTTTACGTTTTCCAGGGATTTTTCTTTAAAATACGGCTGCAAATTTTTTTCTGCTAAAATTCTGTTTGGATAGGATCTAACAAGGGTTAAAGCTCAGGTTTAATCAGGGCTGGAGCCAGCCCATTGCACGGGTTCCACTTGCACCCCTTGCCCAGCTGGCTCCAAAGCCTAATTTAGGCCCCAAAACAATTTTTTTTAGATTTACAAGCCTATTTTTGCTTATTTGCACCTCTAAAAAAATTGTACTCCTCCAAAGCATATTTTTGCACCCCTATCCGGAAATTTTGGCTCTGCCCTGGGTTTAATGACATCAAAAAAGCTGCTATATGCCTTAATATGGTGCTGCTAGATCATATTCGCTCTAGCAGTGCTGGATCAAATTTTCTTCCCCTTTTGAATGGAAAGACAAAACAAAAGAGCCAAAACAATGTTCTTGCATGTCCAATCACATGGCTACCTTTATTTTCCACAGACGTTCCGTGTGGACCTCATGAGTTGGGCACTAGAGTGCGAAATTTTCAAAATTGGACAAAGCGAGGCTTATCTCTATACTTTTGAAATTTTATGTGGTGAAGGTGTAATCGACGAAGATGATGGTTGATTGATGTCACATCACACAAGCATTAAATTCTCAATATGTACAGTGAATTCGAGTTATGATTTGAAACAGTTAATCCCGTGACCCCATTTTTACGCAGATAATTTCATTTGGAAGAGATATTGTTCATTTTTGTGGAGCTGAAACCAAACCCGGCTAAATTTGGGTATACCGAGATTATCTATTAAATTTTTGATGGAAGCATTTAATGGACAAATCATATCGTGACATGTGTTTTCCCAATTAAATGTTTTAGCAAATTCTATTATCAAAAATATAAATTATAAAATATCATCAACTAAGATAATCATTGTTTTCACCAATAATACACTTTTTTTAATATATTTGGAAATAAACATTAATGGATTCAATTTATAATAAAGACACGTGTCAAGACATGATTTGTCCATCATGCCCCTATCGTAAAACGCCCTTTATCAAATATTTTTCCGAGATTAATTAGGGTATATCTAATAAGATAAAATCGGGTCATTTAGTGGTAAAACTCAATCCCGCTTATCCATATATTTTTAAAAATGACTAATTTGCCCTTGCTTAATTAAGACTAATAAACCTAATTAGGTTAATTAACTTAGTTGGTTAATTAGGAACGCGCGATTGGGGGATACTTGAACTAATTGAAGAATATAAATTACTTCCCTAACCAATAGTGTCTGCTAAGGGGTGTTTTTGGAGGACAAAAATACTAAAATACCCTTCCCTCAAAATAAAAATTGAAAAACTTAAAATCAAAAAACAAAATCATATCCCACATTTCCATCTTCACTTCTTATTAATCTCTTTTAGGGTTAGGGCTTTAAAACTTAAATATTTCCCACTCCCTTTCAAATTCTCTTCTCCTTCTTTGTCGGCTCCTCACTTTGAAAATAAATTTTTTCTTTTACATTCGGAAGTGATGATGACGACCATGCCGAAAATATTTTTTTTTACATCGCCGTAAGTGATGAAGACCATGTCGGAATTGATGAAGACCATGTCGTAAAATGGTGCCGACATGCTTGGTAAGTAACATTCAATGCCGTAACTAAATGCGGGCATGCTCGATAGAAATATATCAATGCCGGTAGTCAAGTGAATTTTTTTTTAGGTATCCTGGATACTTTACATCATGTGCCGGCAGAGAAATGGTTAAAACCAGCAAAAAAAATTCAAAACGGAATAGGTTTTCGAACACAGCCCGGGAGGGGCCACGCCCCCCAGACCCCCTGGATAGCGTACCGGCATAGTTTTTTGGTTGAATACTATGTCGGCTTGAATTTCAAAATTGAGATAAGCTCGGTGCCGGCATGGGTCTGGTATGAATACCATGCCGGTATGGTTGCTTCCGGCATTGTATTCATGCCACGTCCATGCCGGCACCGAGATTTTTCGGCTGCAAAAATAGTGGATTCAAAGGAAAAAAATCAAATTTCAGCCTCTTAGCAGCAATTCTCTGTTAACAATCATCCTCCATTTTCACCATAAAAAGTTCCTTCTCAAATACTTTTTTCCCTCCTTCTACTCTTACCTTACTCACCCAAATACAAATAAAAATACACACTAGTCATTTAACAAATACTAAAAAAATTTCCTAATTATAATTAAACTCTAAACCTAATTAGTGAGGGGTAGATTAGGAATTATATAAAATACTTAGATAAGGATTGACCCTGATTTGATATTTGGATCCAGTTTTTGTCATTTTCCTCTATCCCCCAATTAGTTTTAGTATCTCCCAATCGTGCATTCTTAATTAGTTGATTAAAATTCTGAAATTGGGTTTTAGTTAGATTGAATTCACGGATTATGTGGGAAGATTTTTGAGTTTTTTTTTTTAAGATTTGTGTTTATAATGGAAATGAAGTCACACTACCCAAATACTTTTAAAAATGAACATGTTTCAAGGAACATGCAATTAGGGGATATATTAATAAGAGTAAGAAAAAATGGTAATTCGCAGTTACCCATATAAATATATTTTATGTAATTCTTAATTTATCCTCAATGATGATACTTAGTAGTTAATCATGCTTAGTTAAGTTAATAAATTAGTTTGATAATGATTAGTATAAATCATTATTGTTGAATTTGTTGATGCAACAATATTAGATCAAGATATTTATGATCACCAAGGTTTAGATGAAGAACCAACCCTGGAAAATATATGTGAGGTGTTAATCTTCAAAATAACATAAAATGTGAGGTGATATATGAAGAATTAACGTATGCTAAAGAAGCCAAAATTGCAGACCCAAATTATAAGTTGGGCTCTTTATATGTTAGATACCCCTGCTATCGGCCTTTAACCGTTGTCAAGGTGACATCGTTATTTGAGCACTGAATTGGTGGAATACCAGGCTCATCTGATGATGCTGGGAAACTATAGGGAGGTTCCTTAGGAGATGGACGATCAGTTTCATAGTTAAGCATGAAATCCACTTCAGCCATGGTTGGCCTATCTACAGCTCTATTCTGACAACATAACATCCCAATGTGTATGCATTTCATCACTTCAGATGGAGAATACAAATCACCTAAATTCTTATCGACAATCTCTGACCATTTGCCTTCATTCCAAAGTCTCCAAGCCTGAAACAAAAATATCAAAATATATAAGTTCATAAACACTAAGAAATTTATGGTTATTTAGTACTTACATGAAGTAGAAGATTCAAAGGCTGCTCGGGATTGTAGAAGCTATTATTTCTTTTCCCGCTCACAACTTCTAGTACTAGCACTCCAAAACTAAAAACATCAGACTTCTCCGAAAATCTCCCTCCAACCATATACTCCGGAGCCATATAACCCCTGCATTTGTTTGCAAAGAGGAGTTTTATAGTAGACGACTAGATAACTTATCGATATTTGAAAGGATGATAAGGAAAACATGGTGCTCACATTGTACCAACTACTCGGCTAGTATTTTCCATAGTTTGGTTCCCGCCGAATATTCGTGCCATTCCAAAGTCTGAAATTTTTGGGATCATGTCTTCATCCAATAGGATGTTACTAACTTTGAGATCTCTATGAATAACTCTTAGTCGAGAATCGCGATGAAGGTAAAGTAGGCCACGAGCAATCCCTCCAATAATTTTGAACCGTTTACCCCAATCTAGGCGTGCTTTGTTACATGGATCTGCAACCGGTACAGACAACAAATCTCAAAATGTAACATATAAAAAAGTTGGAAATGATTTGACTGCTGATTTCAAATTGCAAGGCCAGCCTTCAAGAAGGATTTGTTGTGTTACATTCAACGATGAAAGGATATTTGACAGTATACACTATAGAATATGAGTCAGAAAAGAAACAAACCAAACAGAAATGCATCCAGGCTTTTGTTGGGCATGTACTCATATATTAACATGTTCTCTTCTCCTTCGACGCAGCAACCAAGCAGCTTCACAAGGTTGCGATGTTGAAGTTTGGAGATCAAAACTACCTCGTTTTTGAACTCTACAATACCCTGTCCAGAGCTTTTCGAGAGCCTTTTCACTGCTATTTGCTGCCCGTTTTGTAATTTACCCTATAAACCATACTCAAATGCACATATTGAGATTCTGGTAAAAGAAATGTGTGATAAGTTCACTATAATTGTTATCATACGCATATGTAAACATACCTTATAAACTGGCCCAAAACCCCCTTGTCCCAATTTATTATTCAAGCAGAAGTTGTTTGTAGCAATGACTAAACAAGCAAGGTTAAACATTTGTAATTCCTGTTCTTCTCCTTCAGTTTTAAAACCATTAAGCATGTTTGTAATTGGAGTGCCGTTCTTGGTAGCCTTGGTTTTTAACAGATCTTTCAACATCCTTCGGAGTCCTTTTAATATTCCTGAGTATTCATGAGCAAGGAAGGAAAGTGAAGAGATTATAAATCAACATAATTCATATATACCACTAGCCTGAATTCATTGGTGACTTTCCTATAAAGATTAGCAGACTTGTTCTGTATTGATGCAATATCCACAGCCAATACGAAGGAGAAGGTATTTACCTCTTACATTAACCTTATTCCTCTTGCGCAGATACATATATCCTAATGCGCCCATTGTAATTGCTGCAAAAGAGATTATTACAGGTACAATGATCTTCCAAATTACCACCTTTCTGGTTCCGACTGTAAAATCTGAAGAATGAAGCACAAAATTATGCAAGGACAACCACTATAATACCATAATGTTAAGGAGAACGAGCAGCTCAATTGTCATAGTCAGCTCTAGTTGCTCTTGGTATTTTATAAATTGAACACATTACTTACCATTGGTTTGAATTTCAGAATCTGCAAGTCTGAGAAAGAGATTCCCTTCTCTAACATCTGATTTTTGTTTGATATTCAACAAATCTCCCTCCCATAATTGACAACTAGTGTTCTCGTAAGCATAAGCATAGCAAGAACATGTTTTCTGGCAAGCTGATTTACAGTTTTCCGCGCTATTGACTTCTCGAGACTGGGGATCCTCCGGCAATTTCGAAATTGGAATTGTTGAAAAACCATTTTTAAGGCTACATTTCCAAGACGAATTCCTAAGACACCCACCAGTTGAATCCGTAAAATTCCAATCTGAAGGATATCGTTCAACAAAACCAGGCAAACACTCACATTTCAATGTATCCTGGTTACAGTTGCCAAAAGGTCCACAGATACCATAAACATCACAAAATTGCTTCGGCTGAGACCAGATCAAATTCCTCGATGTATACTGCTTGATTTGGCCAGACACATCCAATACAAATCTCGCAAGCATTGAACTATTAATAAGATTATAAGTAAAGTAACTCTCATCCTCATTTGAAATGTAACTAAAATTGTAAATGTCATTTGATCCCATCTCTGGAACTAAAGGAAAGTTTTGTGCTTGTTCACTCCATTCCCCACTTGTCAAATACACTTTGGACTGGTTCCACTTTATAAGATACTGACTGATTCCAGTTGGGTCTAATTCCAGGTTGAAAATTCCCGGAGCTGGATCATATGGATTTTTCCATGAAGTAAGAACCTGAGTTTCATTAGTTTTCTTATTAAGCCCAATTTTTCCACCAGGTAACCAAGTATGAGTTGGATGATCAAAACTCTGCCAATACACAACAGACGGACTAGACGAATCTCTGATAACAAGATTCCCATCATCACCTAAAACTGCTTCGGCTGTATTTAACGTACTTAAAGCTGAATTAGTAGACCAGATTAAGGATTTGGACGGGCCGTAGAGAACTAGATTACCGTTTTCTAAGAGTTTAAATTCTGAAGATGCTGGATCTCTAATGGGTTTATCTCTATTAGCCACCCAGACTACTGTTTGCACTGAGACCCTGTTAATGCTATACCAGATACCAATGTAGTAATTATAAATACCTGGTGTGAATAAACCCATCTTGAAGCTGCCATCTTTGGACGTAATTGTTTGAAAAGGGCTTAGAGTTTCACCTGCAGAGATGTTATTAGCTGCAATTGAATCAAGAGGTTTATTGCACAGAACAAAAACAAAAACTAGAAGAGTAAAAGAATTCTTTTTAGTAGTAGTTTTCATCTGTAAACCAATAAGCAGCACTAATTTAATTCTTTCAAAACAATCATGAAATTTCAAAATAAGTTGATCAGTTGGAATGAGCAAATTTATTTCCTTGACTAGTTTACATTCAGTCAATCATATTTGTGTGGTTGTCCTTTGTAGTATGCTGAATTTGACTAGTGTATATATCAGTGAAGACCCAATTTGTAGATAATAATCAAATGGACAGAAAACTTGACTAAAAGTCTTTTGTGGGACAAAGAAATAGACATACCTAGCCTAGCTAGCCATACGAAGTTTCCATTAACCCCTTCCTTTTTCTTTTTTTTTTTTTTTTTTTGAGAGAGAGAGAGAGAAGAAGAAAAGTAATAATGGCGATCAGATCCATTGAATCATAGCATTTGCAATTGAGCATTCAAGGGAAAGTGAATATCTTACCTATATTGCAATTAGGACAAGTCATGCAAATCTAGTCGTCGTCAAAGCTCTTTACTTCGCCAACGGTTGTGCAAATGGTGGTATCCTACGTAGAATTTATGCCAAGGTAGGTTCCATGATTAACTTCACTTAAAATTACAGAAACACTTACCAGAAAATCAAGGAAAATTTATCAAACAAAGTTACCATTACTTATTACACCCAGGCTTTCTAGAAGCTTTATTAACTTCATGAACTGACTACAGGTGAAGAGCTGCTGCTCCTTTCTTCTTCCATTGTTTTTCACATTTCTCAACTGAAACAGTCAATGGCTCCAGGAAACCTCTTGGTTGCATTAGTTTCCTTTCTGTTAATCCTTAATGTTTCTGGTTAGTATTCATATCCCATGTTTCTTAATTATTGGACTTAATTACTCTGTTTTTCCCTCTGCTTCAAATTTTTAAGAGATATTTTTCGAAAGAAATGTTTGATTTAAGTCCATGTTTGATTAATAAAACTTATTACTTAATGCTAAATTTTGTTGTTATGATCTTTTCAGGGGTATTCTCGGCAACATTTACTGTGATAAACAAGTGTAGGCAAACAGTATGGCCAGGAATACTATCAACTCCTACATATTCTCTTAACACAACAGGATTTCCATTACAGAAAGATGAATCTAGAATTCTAACCATTCCGTCGTCATGGTCGGGTCGGGTTTGGGGTAGAACCAATTGCAGTCAAAACTCAACAGGGAATTTTTCTTGCATATCAGGTGATTGTGGTTCAGGAAAAGTTGGATGTTCAGGCGGAGGTGCAAAACCACCAATCACACTAGCTGAATTCTCATTAAACAGTTTTTCGGGGAGTGATTTCTACGATGTTAGTTTCGTAGACGGTTTTAATCTGCCGATGTTGGTGGTTCCGGAAGGTCGAACAAGTGGGAATTGTAGTACAACTGGCTGTGTTGTGAATTTGAATGAAGTTTGCCCAAATGATTTAAAAGTAACAAGCCAAGACGGTAGCCATGTTGGTTGCAAAAGCGCGTGTGATGCCTTTGGTGATCCTCAATATTGCTGTACTGGAAAATATAATACTCCCGATACCTGCAAACCATCTTCTTACTCTGAATTTTTCAAGAATGCTTGTCCTCGTGCTTATAGTTACGCATTTGACGATAGTGTGGGCACTTTCACCTGTACATCTGCGAATTACGTTATCACTTTCTGCCCTCCATTACCCACCATGTTAGTCAATTAGGTTTTATACTTGCATTAAATTGTGATTGTCAGTAGTGTCTACTGAATTCAGATTAACAATTTGGTATTGATAATGTTGGTTTTTGTTTCTATGTTGTTGCAGTAATAATGGCAAGAAAAAGCCGGAGGCAAACGGCGGTGGCCAAAGCCCAGAGGCAGTAGGTGTATCATCATCACCACCAATGTGCATCTCATTCCTCCAATTCCTTGGCGGCACGGTCTCTCTTTACATTTTATTATCATCAACATCATTCATCTGCTATTGGAGGTTATTTTGATTGACCTTTCTAAATTTAAAAGTCTCCACCCTTCCAAGATAAATATCATATGGTGTAAATCTAGAGTCAACATGATTACTTTTCATTTTTGTAGTTAAATTTTTTCCAAAATTGCATTATCTATAAATTTTACTGTTTGAATAAGACCAAAGTGTACATTTCCTAAAAGTTTCAGTTCTGAATTTGATAGTTCACTGACGGCGAGGGGTTTATCTCTATTTGTGACCCAAATTACTGTTAGACACAAAACTGAATTTCATAACTATATGGAAAAGAACCATACATCCTATGGTTTTAATGAAAAAAAAAAAAAAAAATCCTTCAAAAGATTAGCCATATTGAAACCAAATTTGAGTACTTACAGCAAATCACTTCATCAATGACAGGAAGAAAAATTGAAATATAAAGAAGATTTAATCTGCTTTGTTGAGAGGAGAAGTAATAATGAAATCAACCTATTGAATCATGATTGTTTGAGTCTCCGATCTTCAGGCCAGGGTATATGTAAGCAAAACCAAAATTCCATTCATCACACATTCTCTTTGTGGAAAGGAGAATTGCTTCAGCTTCTCAAGAATTAGAAAGCCAAGAGAAGGATCTGACTGGCAAAATACCAACACAGGATTTTCATCAAACACTCACTGTGCACCTTAAAAAAAATGAACAAACACTACAATAAAACCATGAAAACTGCTGATATACTGAAATAGTAAAAGACATTTATGCGAACACTAAATTTTACTCTAATAAATCCTGGCGTTTTTAGGGGCCAGCCCAACCGATTTAGGGGCCACACTAAAAGACAAAAAAGTTCACCCAATCATAAAAATGGGTCATCCCTTAACCGAGTAAGCCGTATTGGCGTAACTACCCTTCTACATTCGGAAGTTAAGGACCAAAATTAACTTCCGATTGTAGTGGTTCAAGCCTCAACGTGCCAAGACTCCATGGTGGTTCGGTGGTGGTTCCACGGTGGTCAATGCATCTGGTTTTGATTTTGTGGCCACTTTACATTCGGAAGTAAGAGCTTTTATTTATCTTCCGATTGTAACAATCGGAAGATATTTGTCTTGACAAACTCCCGAATGTATAGTGGCCCAAAATTCAGATTTTCAAAAAAAACTAATGTTTGGTGGTTTTGGAATTGTTACATTCGGAAGCTAAGTAAAAGATTTTACTCTCGAATATGCATTGGCCACAACCTCCAAACCATATGCATTAGCCACTGTATAGTGGCCCAAAATTCGGATTTTCAAAAAAAACTAATATTTGGTGGTTTTGGAATTGTTACATTCGGAAGCTAAGTAAAAGCTTTTACTCCCGAATATGCATTGGCCACAACCTCCAAACCATATGCTTGGAACCACCACGAGCCTTGGCATTCGAGCCATCATGAGCCTTGGAACCACCATAATCGGGAGATATTTGGTTTGCTAAACATCTGAATGTAGAGTGGCCTAAAATTCTGATTTTCGAAAAAAACTAATGTTTGGTGGTTTTGGGGCCAATATACATATGGTAGATAATATATATTTTTATCTACCGATTATGGTAGTATCAAAGTTCGAAAATTTTAGGATTTTCGCAAAATCTCATTTTGGGGCCAATATACATTCGGTAGATAATATATATTTTTATCTACCGATTACGATAGTACTAAAGTTCCAAAATTTTAGGATTTTCGCAAAATCTCATTTTGGGGCCAATATACATTCGGTTGTAAATTCTGTTACTTTAACCTCCGAATGTACTCAATTTTCAAATTTTGGCACTACCATAATCGGTAGTCACTAGGCCAAATGTGGGATTCAGTGACGGTTTAAAATTTTATTTCATGACATTTCTAGTGAAAAGTGTCACAGTACATTGCTGATAAAATTTAGGTGACGGTTATCAAAAACAACCGTCATTAATTGGTGCATTAAACTCTGACGGTTGTAAAAACTATCACAGAAATGGTTTACCATGACGGGTGCAGCTAAAACCTGTCACAATAGGACATCATACAGTGACATTTACAAACTGTCGCGTATATTCTCTTATCGCAGCGGTTTCTCGATGAACTGTCAGGCTAGCTTAGTGGTGAATTCTTATATCGTCTATTGTCAATTTTTTTTCTCTTAATTGTTTTGATGTTTATTTTATTTTCTTAATATTAATCCAAATGAATCCGAAGTACATGAAAATCAACACTAGTAAAACTGGTACAAAATATAAGGGAGTGTGCGAAAACGCACGTACAAGTATCCGGAACCCTTAGATCACCCCCGAGATTGCCACCAAAAGATACAATTATATATGTACAAAACTAAAATCCTAACTCAATCCTCTAATTCCCCGCCTCTATGGCTCTCTCCTCTTCTCATCCCCTTCTTTCTCACTTTCTCTGCCAAAAGACTAACTGGTATATCATTAGATTCACTCACGTATTATTGAAGGCTTAATTAGATCAGCGATTTTCTTGATGATGATGGTTAGCTATTGATCGCCTTTCTTGATTTTTTATT
Organism: Papaver bracteatum; assembly: GCA_023529315.1. Lineage (NCBI taxonomy): Eukaryota > Viridiplantae > Streptophyta > Magnoliopsida > Ranunculales > Papaveraceae > Papaver > Papaver bracteatum. Next base: position 533,508 of record JAJJWX010004705.1, on the reverse strand, counting down.
TTTTTTATTTTTTTTGTGTTCTTTATCTTTGAATAAATTGGTTCCGGTGTTCGCAACCTCATTACTCTCAATACATTCCCATCAACCTGATCTCAACTAAGGCTTGTAGATAAACAGCGATCTGTTGCAAGTTTCGATTATATCTGGTCTTGGTTGATGTTTCAGGGCCATGGAAGAAAGAACTAATCAATTGCAGTCTTCTTCCTAAGCCGGTCTGGATGTCAAACGAACAATATAATAAGCAGGGATCGATCGCCAACTCAATTCTGATCCAGAGACTTTAGAATTGATAGACAATGAATAAGGTTATCCACTTTACTGTATTCAAATAAGATTTTATTTTTTATTTTTGTAAGATTGCTAAATGTTCTATTGTGATGGTACACTCCTTCATAAATTTTAGGATATATGCTAGGGATTCTTTAATATCTTTGCTTAATTAGTTTCTCTGATATATTAGGGATTAAGGTGTACAATATATGAACTCTATTATATACACACTTGTAAACATTTAAAACTTGCTAATGCATGTGCATCTAGAGAGTGGAAATGAGAAGGGCCGTGGAAGAAAGGGTTTACATAAATCTTATATGTACAAATGATTATGCTGGACCAAATAAAGAACCTCAACTATGAAGGGAAAATGGAAGGCGGCACCTATATATATATATTGACATCCTAGGCTCATGCTAGTGCCTACTATTGTTGAGTTTTCCAACTAGCTTATTAGTTACTGTTAAGCTTTTAGTTTCGAAATATTTTTTGAACTTATTACATACAAATTTTTATTTTTTGAACTAATTATAACAAATTTGAAGCAGCGACCTTGACATGTACGTCTACCCCATGTGAAATACATGAGCATTTAAAAGCTTGCTAGGATTATTTTATACTTGCCATCTGAAACATTGCATTGTTATTTGTAGACTGGCATGTACTGAACTAGCAACAAAATTATGGCTGAATATGTTACTCTCTTTCTTTTTCAGGTTCTAATAAGAAATATGTCGATCAAAGGCTTAAGGCCCACTGCTCAAGGCATTAACTTTAAATTGGAGCAATACAATGCTCGGTACTTTCTCTGTGATTGTGCTTGATTTCAAGTTTACATTTTTCAATTTGTAGTTCAAAGGAAAGCTAACTAAATTATAGTCTTTGTATGACCAAAAGTAAATTTGATGGTTATTGATCTTATCGAGAAATTTGATGGTTGTTATCCTATTTGCAGAAGTGATGAAAGTCTTCATCTTTGTTCAATCAACTTCAAGCTCCTCCGGTTTCGGGTTTGCTTGTGATGCATCAATCGTGGCTATTGATGTATCTGATCAGAGACGTCCAAAACTACAGTGCATAATGAAATTTAAATATTAAAATTTATGTTCAAGGAATGTAATTTTTCCAAATGTTGGGAACTGGCGTGGATAAGATGTATTTTTACTTTTAAATAATACTGTAAATTGAATTCAATTATGATATACAAGTGTATTATGGTTTTTATTTGGTTTCATATTTAATTTCAGTTTGGAAAGAAAATGGTTGAGTGTAATATCGCTGACACTTAATTAATGGTCATGTGATGATGCTTTGTAAAGAAAAACCGTTACCCAAAGATTGTTAAATGACGTTTACAGGAACAAAACGTTAGTAGATATATCTTATGCTGACGCTTTTCAACATCCTATTACAATTTTAGACATATTCTATAAAGATTACTTTGGGAAAACTGCCACTGTAACTTGTTAAGGTGGCGGTTTTTGTTAAAAGACGTCGCGGTTGTATCATACGATGACGGTTCTATATATAAAATGACAGTTTAGAAGGTTAATGCTAACGGTTATGTGACATTTCAGAACCGTCATCAAAAAATGAACCCTACGGTGACACTGGCTTTGGTGACACTTTCAAATTTCACTAAAACTGTCATAAAACTGATACAGTGACATTTCTAAACCGTCATAAATTTAACTTCCGAATGTATATTGGCCCAAAATGAGATTTTGCCAAAATCATAAAATTTCGAACTTTGGTACTACAATAATCGGTAGTAAATTGTGTTAATAAGTGATGCTTATTAACTACCGATTGTGTTCACGGCCCCAAATTAAAATTTTCAAAACTTAATAAAATTTCGAAATTTTCTACGTTCACAATCGGTAGTTAATGGTGTTAATTATCTACAGATTGTGCTTATTTTTAGTGCAGAAAAATTGAATTTCAAGAATCAAGATTAATCGGTAGATAAAAATCTATACTATCTACCGATTATGGATGATGTTCTTGGATTTACACTAGTAGAAACATAATCGTTAGGAAAAATAGATAGTTATCTACCGATTATGTTTCTGCTAGTGTAATTCCAAGAACATCATCCATAATCGGTAGATAATATATATTTTTATCTACCGATTATGGTAGAACCAAAATTCGCGAAGCGAAAAAAAAAAAATGGCTAACAATAACTAAATGTAAAGTAACTATCGAATTCATGTTTAACTACCGATTATTGAAGGGAAAATTTTCCATTACGAAAAAAAATAGGCTAAGGGGTGACTCAATTTAAGTTTCGGTGACCTTTTTTTATCTTTTAGTGTGACCCCTAAATTAGTAGGAGTAGCCCCTAAAAACGCCAGGTAATAAATGCATGATATTTGCGATTAACATTCATTTGTAGATCTTCACTTCACTGATTTTGCAATATCTTAGATGGATTTCTAAGACACCCTCCAATTGAAAATGGAGATTCTAATCATCTGAGGGAAGGGAGATATCGTTCAGTGAAACCAGACAAACAGTCACACCTCAATCCAATTACAGATGCCAAAAGGTCACCAGTACCCTTAAGCCTTAACATCGCAGATTTGATTCGGAGGGAAGTTGGATCTCAAGTTGTTGTGTGTTTGAGACGTCTTGAAACACGTGGATTGGAAGAGAATGGGAGAGGCACTTATAATCTCTTGGGTAACACTGCAATGCTCTTAAATAGAAGGGTTAAATAGATAAAAATTATTTATTACACTTTGGTTATACCATTGATCGTGAATAATTTATAGATTTTGATCGATCCATATTTTTTTTTTTTATACCGGCAAATTTTGGTCATTTGTACAGCATATATTTTTATTAAGATTAAAAGGAAAATTGTGTTAAAGTTTAACGGAGAGATTATGGTGAAGATGCAAATTGTAGGACGTCGCAAGGCATATTTTGGACTAAAATGGCATATTTCACTACACCAAATCAGAAATTTTGTCACAGACCATACCTATTACTTATTAAATTTCTAACGGTTATATCCTGTTGCAAATAGGCCATTATTAATAATTGTGATTGCGTTATGTAACGGTTTTATCTGTAACAAAATCCAGATACAGTCAATTGACCTAATTTTATGATAGCGACACGTGTCATATTTGTCACATTTATCTTAACGGTTTTAACAATTACTCTCTATTAACCACAATTCAGAATATGACACTGTCTTAAAGAGCCACATCTACAGCAACGCTTATAACTTTTACTGAATCCTTGCAACCATTGTTTTCCGTGACACATGTCTTTTTTGTCACGCATAAAGTAACACATATATGTGTTGCCATTTCTTTTGTAACAGTTACTTGAGGACACGTATCATCCTGTTGTCAAGGCTTTTATAACGATTAAACTGTAACTCCCAATTGTAACAACAGTTAAATGATGACGCGTGTTATTTTTACTTCACACTGTCTCATAGTTATAACCGTGACATATTTTTCTGTTACAATATAAAAAAAAGGGTAGCCCAGACCATTTTCAGGGACCTGGACTTTCAGTTATACATGCCTGTAATACAAGTAAAACTAAACTTGGAACCCAGGCCTGCTATTTCTTATTTTTCAATCTGCAGTTCATGCATTCTCAAAGAAGATTCATACATTCATTACAAACACAAGTACAACAGAATCGTTCCATTTGTTATGAAATTTAACCCAAAACAATTCAAAGTTAATACTCTGAGCTGCCATAAAGCTCCTCAAAGTAATGCAACCCTTTAATGAAGCTAACACTCTGAGCTGCGATGAAGCTCCTCAAAGTAATGCATCCCTTTAATGACACATAATCTGTCCAACATGTGCCTCACCATCAAGCCTTTAGTATGTAAACCCAAGCAGGAGAAAAAAAATGGTAGTCAACAATCATTGACTGACAGGATGACTGATTCAATCATTCCAAAAAGTGAAAACAGATTGTTCCGTAAAATTTTATTAAGAGCAGTAATTGTACGCTGTTCTAGTGTTGTCTTGAGCCTTGGGAGCAAGAATTTTTTGGCAACTTAAATGACTTGGTACATGTTTGGCCAATCGTTATTACTGGAGAACTCATTGCAGTCAAGACTCTAAAGTGAATTTTTCATAGATGTCTTGCTATCTCCAATAATTTTATCCTGGAGAACTCTTGTTATCTCCAATAATTTTTCATAGATATCTTGCTATCTGCAACCGTTCCAAAGTCATGGTTGGGTTGGTTGTGGGGTAGAACTCATTGCAGTCAAGACTCTAGAGTGAATTTTTCTTGCATGACATGTGATTGTGGTTCAAGAAAAGTAGCATGTTTTGGAGGAGATGCAAAACCACCTGCTACACTAGCTGAGTTCGCATTAACCTTCGGTGATCTTGGGATTGATTTCTACTACGTTAGTTTGGCAGACGGTTTTAATATGCCGATATTGGTGGTTCCGGATGGTGGAACAAGTGGGAAATGCAGTGTAACTGGTTGTGCTGTGAATCTGAATGATGTTTGCCTTGATGATTTAAAAGTAACGGACCGAGATGGTATCCATGTTGGTTGCAATAGCACGTGTGGATCTTTCCGTGAGCCTCAGTATTGTTCCCCTGGTGCTTATGGAAACTGGACTACGTGCAAACCATCTTCTTACTCTGAATTCTTCAAGAATGCTTGTCCTCGTGCATATAGTTACGTGCTTGATGATGAAACCAACACTTTCACGTGTACTTATGCGAATTATGTAATCACTTTCTTCCCTCCATTATTACCCACCAGGTAAATGCAACTAGGTTTACACTTGCATTAAAAATTTAATAGCCTACGGTTAAATTAACAATTAACGGAAACAATTTGGTGTTGTTTTCTATGTTGTTGTAGTAAAACTGACACGAAAAATCCATAGGAAGCCGGCGGTGGCCAAAGCCCAGATGCAGTAGGTGTATCATATCCTCATCCATGGGTATCTCATGCTCGCAATTCCTTTAGGGTGTCATCTCTCTTTTCCTTTTATCATCAACATCTGCTATTTGGAGGTCATTTGGATTGATTGACATTTAAGTAGTCGACTTGATTTTTTTTTAGAATGTCTTTCGTAACCTAGTCGACTTGATTTTTTTTTTGTGAAAAATGAGCTCTGCCCTCTCTTCTCTACCGGATTCTCTTTCTTCTCCGAGTAACTGCCCTTTTCTCTCTTGTCTGCTCCCCTCAACGGTCGACTTAACGGATAGTTTTCACCGGATGCACCTAACGGAATTCAACCAATGATGAGAAAAATGTATTCCAATCAATGCTACTGCAACTACATCGATCAATTTATCACCAAACTAACAAGGCATACAATCACACCAGCAATCACTCAAGAGGAGAAGATGAAAATCGACTCGAAAATCACAAGTCTCCCAAACATTGGTGAAAACACAAAATCCACAGCAATCACATACACCTCATACATCACCTACAATACCTTCATCACCTACATTGCTGAAATCACTACTACTTTCCAAATTATTTCTGGTAATCCCACTATCACTCAAATCACCACTGGTATTTTTACTTTCTCTCAACTCACCTCCCCTGCTATCTTGGATTGTAAACATATGATGATTACCAACTATTATAACCTTAATCACAATCCAATCAAGGTTGTCAAACTGAGCCTGTACTGGTTTGGCTCAACTGGGAACATCTTACCCTTTTTTTATGATAATCTCAACCGCCAAACTTACACTACCAACCTCCACAGTATGTACACTAGGAAAAATCAAAGGATTGATAATACTGAGACGTGCAAAGTAAGACCCCCTCTCAGAACTCACCCATCTCTCCTGGTAGTGATTAAGCTCCTCGCAAGTGATGATTTCAAAGACTTCTATGCCAATTTAATTCTTGTAAATGTTGGAATATATACTGGTATGCTGCCTCACCTCTATCTTCTAGATATTAGCATTTGCCTACTTATTCCTACAGGTATTAGAGATCCCCAAAATCTATGGATCATAACATGTAAGACAACTACTAAGCAAACCTATCACAAAACTCAGAAAAATCTCTACATAAGACCAACCATACATCTCTACCCTGCTATTCGACATACAAACCCTGACAAAACCAATCACTATGACACAACCAATCTCTATGATAAAACTCAATTCATAGATAACCAGAATTTCAAGAACACAACTTCAAACATTTTATCATATAAAATATCCCACAACCACATACATTCCACCACAGTTTTAATCATTGATTCCACAACTAGCATAACTACCATCAAGATATCAAAAAACCATTGGCTGGAGCATCACCAGAATACTACTCAAAAAGATAAAAACAAAAGTACTTACAACACCAAGGCTTTGAAGACGTGCACCACATGTCCCTGCACCTGGTGCATCTCCAGATTCCCCTGCAACCTCCCTTGCTCTCTTCTGTGCAGCTACAGGTTCCTCTGGTGCAGATGTTCTCCTTGGAACGGAATAGATCCCACCATCTCTTGGATGAGCTATAGGCAACACTTGATCCTCTGCTATCTCATGAGGCTATGTAATCTCTCCAGGACCAAAAATTGCAATATCAGAAACATCCTCATCCAGCTGCCGAATCTCAGGGGCATTCATAAACAAGTTTGGGAATACCACAACATCAGTGGGGATGAGAAGGGAATCATTTTCATGAATACCAACCTTGCTTGCCTCTGGAACTGGGGCAGAAAAAAAAAACCTGCCTAGCACCGCCACACACTACCTGCTGATCACCTACAAAAACCACTCCTTCATTAACAATGAAACGACCTTTGTCAGGGTGCAAAGCATACAATACCCAACCATCCTTCACACCCCAGAGTTTAGGATGAGTTATCTGTTGTGGTCCTTATGCTCCATCATCTCTTGGGTCATCAAAATAACTTCTACCAGTATCCCCCTTTTCATTATCATCATTAACACCACATGCAACTTCATGTATGTCCATCTCTGGAGACTCAGTACTACCACATACTTCTATCACATATCAAATTGGAGGAATTTGAAATTGTTAGTCACCAGTTTCCTAACAGCAGTAAACACGCCTTGCTACAGGCAAGGAAAACAAAATCTGAAATTAATCATCATCAATTTGACTTTGAATGTCAAGAACCAGTACCTGATTTTCATGCAATTTGATATTGGATTTCTGGATTTCTGGACCATCATCTGTCGATCCTCATCCACTCTTGGAAAGGAGCATGTCCAAATTCTGATAAGTAATTTGATTTCTCTTTGACATCGAATCTATGGATTAATGAGTTCTTGGAAAGATCAGGTCTGGAAATTGAAACTATATTCTCCACCGACAGTTATATGGCTGGGAAGGCGAACAATTAAAGCATCCCAACCATCGGTTACCATCCTAGAGATTTATTGTGATGGATCTTGCGGAGATACGATATCAAAGGGTGCATGCAATGATAGACATATTTTTGTGACTAATATAATCTCAATTATATATTAAGGACAACAGTTATAGCAAGGAACTGTAATCTCCTAGCAATTGAATTGTCCAATTTGCGTATTACAGGTTGTGCTAAACCATAGGATTATTCTGGTGGATGAAATCTGGAGGATTAATTTTTAGAGGGTGAGAGATAATGATTTCTTGAAGATTCCAGGGCGTTGGATGCTGAAGGCAATATTGATCCCAATCATTATAAATATGTTTGGATCACCAACCTTTACAATTCTATTCGAGATGACCACTATTCTTGTTTGGGCCTGCAAAATTTGGGTAAAGCAACAATGAAGTGCAAAAACGAGATTGGTACATGGGTGATCCAAATTTTAGTGATATTACTCATCCATGTTTCCATACTGAACACCGGGTATGCAAATTTGATGCTTTATTGAAATAATTATGTTCATACAGATCAAAATTTGTTTAGCTGAATTTTTATTCGTTATATATATATATATATATTTTAAATGTTCACATCTGTCACCTACCACATTCGATGTGATATCTCTTTGATTAGATTGATAGGTTTTTTGGCTACTAGTGAGCATTTTCAGATCTAGTTTTTGTATTCAACGTTAATATTAGAATATACATATGTACACAATAATGATTTGCCTCATATGTCCACACTGTAAATTGTGTAGATGGTGCGGATCCAAGGGAAAAGATGAATCAGCAATGGTCTAGACGTTTCAAAGATGCTGGAGATGCACAAGAAGCAGTAAGTGTTTTTGCATATACAATAGTAGCAATTAGATTTACACTCAAAACTGATGCAATTTGATTATGTTATCCTAATCATTTCTATGCATGTAAATAATCAATAATAACACTGTGACTTAAGTTCCGAGAGAGGATTTTTTTTTTTTTTTTGGGAGAAATGGTTTGAAAATTACCCCCTCGATCTCTATTCTTAGAGAACTTAAAAAAATAAGCACAGTGAAGTTATATTTTTAATATAAAAGTTCTCATTTTGAGTTTCCTCGTATCCTTCTTAGATAACATATGGGCTATAATCATATTGAAGAAAACAAAAAAGTTTCCCTTTCTGTAGTAGAATATTAGGGAAAGAGGAGGAGTCAGGGAAAGAGTAGGATTTTATTCATTAGCCTATTACATGGGTAAAGTATCCTTTATATACATATAAAGAGAAACCCTTAAGCTTCTAGTTGGGCCACACACCCATGGGCCGTAGGCCCTACAACACTCCCCCTTGTGTGGTCCAATAGAATTCTGTTTGTAGTGCTTCACGTATAGTGCTTCGAATGTAGGTCTTCAAATGTCGCCCTCTTCTTGATGACTTGTGCCGAATTAATCGCTTCGTTAAACCTTTGACAAGGAAAAACCCAGTGGGATAAAACCTTGGTACATCTCTTCACATGTAGTATTTCACATGTTGTCTCCTACTTTACATGTATCTCATCACATGTAATACGATCTTCAAAGATCGATGAGTCTAAGTTAATTGCCTCGTTAAAACTCCGTCAGGGAAACCCAAAGGGACAAAACCAGAACTAAAGAAAAAGAGTACAATATTAAGCAAACTTAGAACATAGTTGGACTTGAGTATGTTGCCTCATTAAAAATTTGACAAGGAAAACCCAGTAGGATAAAACCTTGATGAAGGGAAAAGAGTACAACGTGAAAAATACAAGTATAGGTGATCTGTTACAGATGATTACTTTGTTCTGTTGAAGTTAATTAGTTGCTTCACAACTCCTAAGGCAGAAAATACTTGTGGGAAAAACAATAGCCTTAGTTAGGAAATTACTTCCTGGTGTTTGTTGTTGTCTTATCAAAAACCTTGCCGAGCAACAAAACCCTGTGGGACAAAATAATCTCGGTGAAGGAAATGAGTTCAACACGTCATTAGATGCTCCGCTGATGTCAGACAATTTTCATTAGTCTAATGCAGTCAAAATGAGTTTATCACACTGTACCTCGGTGACTTGAAAGCTTATAAGACCATGTTGTTGATCCTGGAAGTTACGTTGCTATGAGACTATCGCGTTTCATTTCTTTGATCGGATATTTTCGAGTAATATCAACGCGATCTTTATGTCTTCAACGTTCAACATACTTGATGTTTTTAGTGTTGTCTCGCTAAAAACCTTGTCGAAATAACAAAAACCCTTTGGGAAAAACTACTCTCGATCGAAGGAAAAAAAGTACAACACGACTTCAATTTCGAAGTAAAATATGTCGACATCATATCCTTGGATCCTCCCCCCTGATGTAAGTCATCTCCCCTTGATTACTTTCATAGTTATTTCAGACAGTTACTTTAGTCATGTATTTTTCGAAACTGAATATTGGTAATGACTTAGAAAATAGTCTACCATATCTCCCCCTGATTATTTTAGTTGGAGAAGATATTATTGTTCCTTCATAATCAACAACTTTTGGATTGCATTTTCATTAGCATTCATTTTTATGTCTTTGTAGGGATAAAACAAATTTATGTCAATGGTTACTTTTAAGTACATGATTACATTCACTATACCATTCAAATGACATTGCGCTGGCGCGAAGCTATATCTATCTAACAAGTTCCCTGAGGATGTAAAATTTAATCGAGTACATTATTATAGTAAGTACAACAGTGCGTCTATTGTACTTAGATAGGGGAATTTCATATCCCAACACATATTCATCATCTTCCTTTAGATGAAATGGTCACTTAATTAGGTTTGAACCTCGACTAATCATGGGAGTGCTATCAGGATGCATGTCTTTGTTAAATTGCCTAACAACTTTAGACATATGCAAACTGGTGGAATAATATACCCACAAGCTCGGTATTATTGACTTTCCCAGTTTTTCATCTCAAATTCGGATTTTTAAATAGATTTTAAGGTCTCTTATTACATCAAGAGTACACATCATGTCTTTAACATCAACATATATAGCTACAATTCCAAATAAGGAACTTTCTTATGAACATGCAAGGAAAAATAACTTACTTGTCTATCCCTTCCAAATCAAATAGCCACTTAGACGGGTATACCACTTCCACTCGATTGCTTCAATCTATAAGTTATTGTTCTATCTAATTGTAAGCTTACTCACTCAGTGGTTTAGAGTCATTTAGTTTGGGAAACAAAAGTCTATCAAGCACTTTTGTAAATATCTTCTATCTCTTGATTCTTTCAGAGATATGTAACAACCACATACATATGCTGCATTTCAAGTCCTTTTGAAAATTATCAAGCTAACTAAGTAGCGGAACTCTATAACGTTCATTACAAGAGAACAATTCCAGGGCTTTGTGAGAAACCTCGCGCCATAAGGTGAGTCTTTGTACTATAAGACTACTTTATTCTCATTATTCTTTATGACAAATTAATTATGTATGTCCAATAGGATTTACACTTGGGTGGTTAGCACTACCACACCAAATACCCGTATATTTGCCAAAGAACTAAGTTTTATCTGGATTGTGTAGGCCAAGTATGCTATTTATTTGAAATTAATCAAAATAAAGCATGGTTCGATCTCATTGTGCTCTACTTATGGATAAACTAATTATGGATCATATCATCACTATGCACGCATGATCCTTCCATTGACTCATGTGCATTCTCATAATCCTTCCTGATTTCATTATTCTCTAGAATCATTTAAAACTTCGGAGCGTCCTCCAGTATTGATTCATGGACATAGTCAAAGATAATAAATGAGATAATTTGATTGATGATACAAATTAGGTTGTGCCTTACTCATCTACTTCCTTTCTAGGTGAGTATTGATCGAACCTAGTGGCGTCTCCATCTTTCTTTATGGAGCCACGGCCTTAACTACACTTCCACCAAGTGTAGTTGCAACACCTTAGTCTATGGTGTACCCCATCATCTTTGATTTATAACCTTACGGGAATATTTGCGAGTTTGTTATGTGTGATCTTGTCACCTTAGCTACATCAGTGTACATTCTGAAAATCGATTATTCTTTGTCACTTCACATTTACATTTGTGGAGTACAAGAATCAATATGAGACATAGTGGGAACACACCACGACATTTCTTGTTGTTCTCTTAGAACATACTTTTTCTTATCTCCCCCTAACGATGGGAAGAATGTATCATTAAAATGACAACCCGCAAATCTATCGGTAAGAGATCTCCTGCCAAATTTTTTAAAATGCGGATAATTGTTGGGAACTCATTTCCAACATAAATACTTAACAGTTTTGAAGACCCATCATAGTACGATTTGGACTCATAATGGCACATATATAGTGCAACCAAGAATGCGTAAGAACACGAATGTCAGGCTTAAATCCGAGTTACCAAGCTAGTACGCGAGAAAAGGTTGACTAATGTTGGGTTCTAAAAACGAATTAAGTAAAATGCGTGTAATATTGCATATCCCCAAAGCAATAAAATATAGGTTGGTACGCATAACCTTACCTTAGGCACCATCTGTAACCTTTGATGGTAGCCTCTGCAAGACCATTGGGTATAAGATTCTCTATATCGATCCTACTAAACATGCAATATTTCATCAAGTCCTTTTGATGTAAATTTTCTAGCATTAGTAAGGGTGGTGAGCCTTTGCACTTTGTATTGTGTAATGTGTGCTAGGAGTTTTTAAACGTAAATTTCTTGGGAAATATGACTAGTCCAAAATGTCAAAACATTCACCAGAGCCATAAGTCACTTTAATGGTCCACATTCTGCATGAATATTTTTCTAAATTTCAACTTGTTATCTTTTTAATATGGATTGTTTACCATTTGCATCTTAGGATGGTCTCGATCCTATTTTACTTAAGACTTTGTAAAATGAGTGATATGCTATCTTACTTAAAAGCATAATGGGAGGGAGGAGGGGGTTGTGCATCTGATACTTTAGAAAACACTTATTGAGAGATATGTCCTTACTTATCATTCTGTCAATATTTTTCCTATTTTTGTTCACTCAAATAAAGTGATGTTCGCATGAGTCCTTTCAAAATGATCATCATGTCACAACCAAAGTTGCTTTATGGTTATTCCCAAAGCCTGAATGAGTGAATTCCCAACATTTTATTCGTCGGAATCAATATGGATTCAATAATCTAAAAACTATATATAGTGATTAACATTTCACTAGATTGACTTATTAGTTTCTCTAAAATATATTTCCTTCGAAATATATTAAAGACTATAAAAGATGCAATAAATTACATTCTCATCATAGTGAGGTTCCACATGATATCCATTTGCATGGGTTTCTTTGGAATTTAACAAGGTGTGATTATCTCTCGGTACATATAGAGATTTTGTGACGTATTTTTTCTATCTTGAAAACAAATTTTTGAGTAGTGTTGCGCTCGATGATCCAATCCTTGTAGTCACATTATAAAGAAATAGTTAAACAACTAGTTTATATTCCTTAAGCTAGTGGAAGAAAAACAACTATGAGTTAGACATTTGGTTCTTGAGAGTTTTAATAAGTGGTGTGGCCTTATTACGTAATAAAATTGGGATTCAAATCAAGTTCTTTAGACTGAATATATATTACGTCTCACCCAATATATATCTCAAGTGCTTTAGAGAATTTATGTCTCGTGTTTTCATTACATAGGTGAAGATATTGGATCTAGTTCAACTGAATAAGATAGTCAATTGGCCCGGCAAAGTTCTTGTTGCCATTAAAGTTGATGTGAAAATTGGTTGCTCCTATGATACAAAAATTACATTGTATTTATCAACACCTATGACCAGGTGTATTTCCAACTCTTTCATTTATGATGGGAGCTAGAATTACATCTTAGATTCATCCCATATTCAGCTGATGCCAGTACTTTGGTGTCATTACTACTGGGAAAAATAAATTTCCGTCTCATGATATATATGTCCCTTTTCACATGCTTTATATGAGTCATTACGTCTAACCCTTATTACTTCGGGGTTCTTTCCATTTTTAATTTTTCTACATTTTAGCTTAATTTGAGAATTTTCTTTATCTCAATAGGCCAGGAAAATCTCACTACACATGTCAACCAATTACTTTAGATTGAGTAGATTACTAAAGATAGTTCTCTTATTGTCATATTTCAACATATACTGGTTCGTTAGTATCATGGATGAAGTGGAGAAATGGAAATTTTCTGACTCATATCATCTTTTGTGAGATCTTCCACAAAATTTGGAATACATGTGATTTTATTTGTAACGTATATTTTGAAAATACCGACTCTTAATAGTCGAGCCAGTGGATTGCATCCCACGGAACATTTCAATTTTTTTTTTCTTTTGGAAAAATATCAAGTATCCAATAATAGTGCTCAAGTACTTCTAAGCCCCAAATGAATACATTAGAATTGAGTTGGTACAACCAATTAAACAAAATACACCATTCAACTACATCCAATATCATATTCAAGAGAACAAATAACATTAAGACCAAAATTCTTAATGATCAATAAAAATAATTTAAATTGACCGTTTATATGCTGTTGACTTATTTTAAAACAAAAATAAACAAAACTAGGCATATTTTTAAAACAAATAAATAAGCCTAGCGAATAAATAAACTTAGCATATAAAAACTCGCGTTATAGTTACATACCTCAAAATTAATTTCCCACCGTATATACACAAAACCGGAACATCCTTGGTCGCGCATGTCCCAGAATCAAGCTGAGATAGGACAGGACGAGTTGGTCCTGGTTGGATTGGCCGGGGCGAGCTGACAGGATAGGGCTGGACAAGACCCGGAACAGGGGTGGATAGGACCCGGAACAGGGAAAGGTTTTCTTCTTCACAGATTTACTTTCTCGTCGTTTATTCACAGAGACCCCCGCCGCCATGACGTGATCAATCACCGCACAGATATACAACAAACAAATATATTAACATAGCATTACATTATAAAATGTATTTGTATTATAATGTGTAGTCATGAATCAAATCTGGTCTCATTTATATGGTAATATGGTATACAACGGGCATCATGATTATGGAAAAAAAAATGGACATGGTAGACATGGATCATCATAGCATAGTAAAATTGAACAGACAAAAAAAATTCTAGCAAGAGAACGTACGATTTCTGTAAATATAATTAAAGAAATAATATAATTGTTTGGCGATATGGTACATATGTTACAATCAATAATTATGCAATCAATAAAATTTAACGGATACATACGGCATGTGATAGAACTAATTTTATGTATTTTTTTCTTTTGCATCGATTAATCAAAAATAAAATAAGAAACAAAATAGTACAGACATCAATCACTATAATGGGTCGATAGTAATGACTCATACATAACATATAGAGTCTAGATCATGTATATATACCAAAGATCTGATTTTAAAAAAATCAAAACACGCAGACAAACCAGGCAAACATATTCGTCGATCATTTGAGAAAACAGTCAAAGAAGAAATTGTTGTATCATGCTGTACGTGAGATAAAGCAAAACATGACAGATTTCATGACTACCAAATCATGTGATTTAGAAATTAGGGCATAGAATCTATACATCAAAAATCACCAATGTTCCTAACATGACAGACAACTAGGATCTCATTAATCGCATCACAGTTGAAAATAACGAATTAAAAAATAATAATAAGAAAAATAAAAGGGTTTAGGTATACCGATTCACCGAGATCTGATGCAATCAAACGAAAAAAAAATCTTTCGATGAGGAAGGCAGGGAAGAGCTCATGCATGATAACGTTTTGTAGTAGAATATTAGGGAAAGAGGAGGAGTCAGGGAAAGAGTAGGATTTTATTCATTAGCCTATTACATACGTAAAGTATCCTTTATATACATATAAAGAGAAGCACTTAAAAACTTAGTTGGGCATATGTCCGTGGGCGTGAAGCCCTCTGATATCCTTTTATAATTATTTGGATGCAGTTCACATTAAATGTCATCACTGTGATTTTTTATGGGTATGACGTATCACTAAAAACAAGATGGGAAATGTACTTTTATTGTGTTACCTGGTTGCATCTTATCCAACTGAGATCACAACGTGACGAAACTGAAAACATGCAATTATATGATTATGCAAAATATGTTTATGATTATTGCTTTATATACGGTATTCGTGAACTGTCTTTTTTCTGTAACCGAGCAGGAAGAAGAGGAAGAGCTGATGTGAGTAGAGTTTGCATATTAGGGAAGGTAGTTTCCTCCTAAGGAAAGTTCACAAGTCTGTGATTCAAGTAACATCACTCCTGGACCTGAATTTATGCATGTTTTTTCAACTCATACTAAAGAATGATCCTGAGTGGAGATCAGTTATGGTATGTGTTATGTCTGCTTTCTACTTTTCCATGCATCTATCTCTCTTATTATTAGAATTATTTCCAAACATAAATTAGTCAATATCAAATTATTTTCTCGTAAGTTATTTCTTTTTGTAGGTTGTCTAATGTTCCTGGTGACAAAATTATGTCTTGCGTTGGATGGAAAAACACTTCCTGGTTTCTTTCCAAATACCTTTCCGTACCTGTATGGTTTGGTAAGTAATTTATGTTCATAAATGTAAAGATTGATATAGTTTGATGGGAACTTTTTTCTGGGCATTGTTTTTATTTTAAAACTCATGCATTTGTTGCTAGGCATCTGCTGCTTATAATGTGCTTTTCTAATACAAATACTTGCTATATAATGTTGCTATGTTGCAGCATAAAGATTTGATTATGCTGGCATTGGCTACGTATGAACTGCATTTCTTTATTGTTAGAAGAGAAGTTAGTATGAAAACAGATAACATGCATCAGTTTTCGTTTCTTTGCATGCATTTTTTTATGCATGAGGGTAGCCATATCTGGTCAGAAGATTGTGCTCTGTCTTGTTGCTACAATTTTTTATTTTGGGTTCACTTATCATTTGTTTTTTAAGAACACCTTTGGTCATTTTTCTCTGTGTAGGACGTTCATAGTAAAGAATTAACGGAAGGTGCTGAAGATAGTGTGGTCAAAATGGTTTACGTGAGCGTATATGGGAAAGTCGATAGTGCAGAATGATGGATGTAAGGAGTAGCTGGTTATGATATTAGACATTTTATTTAAAAATGTATATTGCAGTTTTGGTTTTCTGACAACTTGTTTGTAGAATGTATCATTTTTTGATACAACAACTCATCTATAATTTTAATGCAATAGGTTTTTCTATATTACTTGCATATGGATGGTGTGAATATGGATTTAGAAAAATATTTCTTGGGTGGTTAAGGGCAATGAAGGTGTACTCGCCTCATAACAGGAGAACATAATATATTTTTTTGTTAATTACTGCCAAATATGTTACACTAATATGTGTAATATCTTTGTTACATAAATTAGTGTGACTTTAATTAATTTAAGTCACTACAAGAAAAACTGGTTTGAGCAACATAGCAGTTTTGGTTGCAAAAAACCCATATTAAGTCGCTCTAACCATTATAGCTACTTAATTTGGCTCTCGCTCGTTAGTTGCAAAAGGTGGGATTTGTACAAGTCTAGAGCAGCTACGCAATCGCTTTAGTAATCAACCAACTCTCATGTAGCATCTATTTTCTTAATTGCTTCATAGCTAGACCGACCTTACGGGAGAAAGCAAAATAATGATCGCTTTAGAGATAGACCGACCTCCCTGGAGCAAGCAAAATAACCATCGCTTGATAGATAGACCA
Organism: Papaver bracteatum; assembly: GCA_023529315.1. Classification (NCBI taxonomy): domain Eukaryota; kingdom Viridiplantae; phylum Streptophyta; class Magnoliopsida; order Ranunculales; family Papaveraceae; genus Papaver; species Papaver bracteatum. The sequence continues at coordinate 516,134 of JAJJWX010004705.1, read as the reverse complement.
ACCATAATAGAGCAAGTGAAACGCCGATCGTTTCATAGATAGACCAACCATAATAGAGCGAGTGAACCGCTGATCGCTTGATAGATAGACCAACCATAATAGAGCGAGTGAAACGCTGATCGCTTGATAGATAGACCAACCATAATCGCTTCCTAGCTACATGTGTTTTAGGGGTATGTGTTTGTAATCGTTATAGACTTTGAACACGTCTGAAGTTAGTTGCTCTAACTCTTGGATATTCCGATGTTAAAAGGCTTTCCGACGACCGATTCTTATTCGGATGAATAACAAAATGACATTTAAATTAATACAAAAAACAAATATGAACCAAATTGAATAAAAAATTAATTAATTTTATTTTAATTAATTCAATTTACAAGATCATTTACTCAAAAAGAAATTACAATCTCAAAACTTTTACAGAAAAATAAAAAATTAAATACTATCTGGAAAAAATAATGCAAAAATGACCCTCTGATGCCCTCAATCACATTCTGTCCAGTCATTTCAAGATGGATACCTCCTGGGTTGCTTCCTTCTTGTGCATGAACATCGAAAATGGCGCAGACCTCAGCCTATAAGAAAATCAAAGAGTTTTAGGTGATGAGATTTTTGATTGTAACATTTTACAGTCACTTAAAAAAAGAAAAGCACACACCACGCCATAAGGTAAGAAAACTAAGACACTTGGGAAGACGGCTTGAGAATATCTCGTCGACTGAGTTTCTCCCCTTCCATATTAAGGTTGAGTAAGCATCTTATCAAGGTAGACAGGCAGGACAGACAAGACAAGATACAAAATCAAACACAGAAAATTTCCATTTATTGAATTGTTTAGACAATAAACTGAGGAACAAAAAAACTGATTCCTACAACCTTTGTAAAAACGGTAACTCCATTATAGCGTTGTCAACTTAGCTAAGAAACTTGACCATTTCAAAGTTTTCATGTTTTCATAACAAATCTATATATATATAAATACAAACTAAAGCTTTGGCGCAAAGAAGTGAAGGTGTTCAAAATATAAAATATAGATGGGATATATAAAGAGGTAATGAGCTTACAGAACATATCCAACCCGTCCATCAGGTAAAAGCATGGGAAACATTGCCATTCCAGCAGGAGTTGGTCCTCTACCATAGATCAGGGGAGGCTAGGCAAACACAAACATCATTAATTAGTACAGGACAAAGCATAAAAGGAAACACATATTAGTGTATTAAGTTGCAAATACAACCTGCAGATGTTGTTGATATGCCAATAATAATAGTGGTAATAAAAATAATAAAAGTGAATCAATTACGAATATTAATAATATCTCACCTGAGCAAGTCCTGGTGGTGCACCATAAGCACCACCAACAGCACCATAAGCACCACCCACAGCACCATAAGCACCGCTAATTATCCCATATCCCATTGGAGGAGGATGGGTTGGAAGTGCAGCTGATTTCTGGGGCGTTGGTCGTGAAACAGGCTTCCCATCTCCCTCAAGCAGCTTCCTTTTTTATATCAAACTCAGCATTTTGAAGCAGGTGGATTAGAGGACAATTAATATCAGCAGCTATCACCGACTACAGAAAATTGAAATGAAAGCATATCCCGTTAGTGCAAGCGTCATAAATTGCAAGTGCTTGATAAAACATTAAAGAAACTCCATTCCTTCTGTCTTTATTATCTAGTTACCTTTACTCGAACATCATCACTTGGGGAACTGAGAAGTTCCACAAAGATAGGGATAGCTGTAATTTGACTCTCATATTTTCAGCTCCCATTCTTACGATAACTGTAATTCTTCCTGCCTTGTGCTGAGGGTTCAAGATCTCAATAAGCTTCACTAGGTCATTTGGATCCATCTTGTCACTGACCTGCAATTACAGATTCACAAATCATTTCGTAATGTATGCCGATATGAAATTCAAGACCCACAAACATTAACCATCTTCAAATCCATTACAGACCGTGTCTAAATCAGTAACTCTAAATTGAATTAAGCAAAAACTTTGTTGAACTTGAACTTGTTAATCTCTTGGAAACTCAACTCAGTAAGATTGCTGGAATTTAGCAATTTGATGCACAAAATTACAAACTTATTCAAACTCAAAAAGAACTAAAATTTCAAATATACCTTGATACCAAGGGGATTGGCAACACCTCTCAAAAAGAACTAAAATTTCATATATGGGTTCTTGACACGCAACCTGCTGCAGATTTTAATTCCATCTTGTGCACATTCAAGAGAACATATCGGCTCAATTTCATGCACAAATCAACAATTGACTTGACAATTCCCCACATATTATTCGTGTTCAGGTTGATTTGAGTAGCAAATTCCTAAGGCTTGTATCCAACCACAGACAAAATCGAGTGATTGAAATGATTCCTAGGGTGAACTCTAGAAACATATCCCAATTTCATCATATCATCACTTTCCAGTAGTGCTTGAACACTCCACTTAGCCAATTTATTAGCATTATTCTTAAGTTCTGTAGCCAAAACTACTCCTCTCTGAGTTTCCAACTTCTTCCTCCAGTCAATACCTGAATACTTTAGATCAAATTCGTAAAGAGAAAACTATCAGAAAAACGTATAAAAACCAATCAGTGTTCAATAATGATGAAAACAAACCCATTTATAGGTATTCATAAAACAAACCTCAAAGGGAACAAACCTCACGAAATTTGTCCTCGGAACAATCGATTTCATCAATAATCTTTTGAGAAGAGTATCATCAGAAATGAGTTTCTTCTCCGCTCTAGCTGAGAAGTGATGATATTCTACAGATCTAAACAAACTAGCAACAGAAATCGAAATTCAACTAAATCAATAAAGAAATAACATCATGTTATCACTCAGATACCTACACATACAATCGCTTTTACTGTTTCAAAACAAACAAGATTTCACGAATCATACAAAACAATCTGAGAATTACAAAACCGATTACAAACATGATGATAATCGAAGAAGAACTGAAGGATTACAAACCCTAACCATACAATCGAAAATGGTAGAGGTTTACTGAAGATGCAGCTTTCTTCATCATTCTACTCAAAGTCACCATTTTCGCAGATAAGAAGTTTTATCTGAAAATCTCACCTTTCTTGAGTTTTATTAGGGTTTAGGAGGATGAGAAGTAGCTTTCTTTCTCTTGATTTTGATAAGGGTTTTGGTTTTTCAAAAGAGTGAAGACAAAAAAGAAGTAGCTCATTACCCAAAATTGAGATTCAAGGTCGATTAGAGTTTCAGTAAAATGGTTTTGGTGGTAAAAAATTAGATACTTGGAGTGAATTGAGTAGAAAACTGTAGATTTAGGGTCATGAATTGAGATTCAGGGTCGATTTAGAGTGATTTAGCGTTAGAAGATTAGATTTACAGAGGGGAAAGGGGAGAAATTTGGGTTTGCAGAGAGAGAGACGGAGATAAGAGGCAGAGAATGGGTAGAGATTTTCTCTCTCTCTCCTTTTAGTGTAGATAAGTCAAAAATAATCTGGACCGTAGATAAGGAGGTCATACAGATTGCATAAATTGTGGGACGGTGTAGATTCACTTTGGGATTGTCATACGGATTGGGAAGCTTGTGTTTCTCTTTGTGCTAGTTTAAACTCGTGTATTCGGTTTAATTATCAACTTTCAGTATGAAAAAAAATCAAAAAAAAATATTAATAAATTTAGGACATTGTTATCGACATTTTGATATAAAAAAATCCAAAAAATCTATAAGAATGAAGCTGAAAAATAAGAAATGAATTTGATAATTGGTGTGTTTCATTGTGCTTTCTCTTTGTGCTTAGGTTTGAATTTTGACTAGTCACTGAACTATGAACCAAGAAGCTGCGGGAGGGTTCATACTTCAAACTTAACATGATACATCAACGAAATCGATAAATATGAATCTCGGTGTTGATTCGAACTTCAAATGTGGTATAATGTTATACAAACTATGAACCAAAGAAAGAAGCTTGGTTCCTAGATTCATGATACATTATCTCGATAAATATAATCTCAATTTCGATTCAAACTTCAAATGTGGTATAACGTCATAAAGATTATGAACCAAGAAGGTCCTAGAGGTTAAGACTTCAAATGTGGTCCAGTGGACTACTATATATCGGAAACTTGGTAAAAATGATGAATCTAGCCATTTACAAGTAAGATTCCTTCAAAACATTCCCCGAAACCTTAAACAAACCCTATTCTGGCATATTGTATGCATACACTGGCTCCGAGATCGAAACCTGGCTGGGAGTGGACTACTATACATCGGAAACTTGGTAAGAATGATGAATCCATCCATTTACAAGTAAGATTTCTTTGGAATATTCCCAAACCTTAAACAAACCCTATTCTAGCATATTGTATGCATACACTTACGGATCCGAGATCGAAACCTCGATGCGAGTGGACTACTATAAGTGGGAAACTTGGTAAGAATGATGAATCCAACCATTCATAGGTAAGATTCCTTTGGAATATTCTCCAAACCTTAAACAAACCCTATTCTAGCATATTGTATGCATAAACCGCTCCCGAGATCAAAACCTGGATGCAAGTAGACTACTATAAATCGGAAACTTGGTAAAAATGATTAATCCATCCATTTACAAGTAAGATTCCTTTAAAACATTCCCTGAAACCTTAAACAAACCCTATTCTGGCATATTGTATGCATACACTGTATCCGAGATCGAAACTTGGCTGGGAGTGGACTACTATAAGTCGGAAGCTTGGTAAGAATGATGAATCCATCCATTTACAAGTAAGATTCCTTTGAAATTCTTCCTCAAACCTTAAACAACCCCTATTCTGGCATATTGTATGCATACACTGGCTCCGAAATCGAAACCTCGATGCGAGTGGACTACTATAAGTGGGAAACTTGGTAAGAATGATGAATCCAACCATTCATAGGTAAGATTCCTTTGGAATATTCTTTGAAAACTTAAACAAACCCTATCCTGGCATATTGTATGCAACCACTGGCTCCGAAATTGAAACCTCGCTGGGAATGGACTACTATAAGTTAGAAACTTGGTAAGAATGATGAATCCAACCATTCAGAGGTAAGATTCCTTTGGAATATTCTCTAAAACCTTAAACAAACCCTATTCTGGCATATTGTATGCATAAACTGGCTCCGAGATCGAAACCTGGCAGGGACTGGACTACTATAGGTAAGATTCCTTTGGAACATTCCCTGAAACCTTAAAAAAACCATATTCTGGCATATTGTATGCATACCACGCTCCGAGATCGATGCCTTTAGGGAGTGGACTTCTATAATCCGCAAACTTGGTAAAAACGATGAATCCATCCATTTACAAGTAAGATTCCTTCAGAACATTCCCCGAAACCTTAAACAAACCCTATTCTGGCATATTGTATGCATACACTGACTCCGAAATCGAAACCTTACTGGGACTGGACTACTATAAGTAGGAAACTTGGTAAGAATGATGAATCCAACCATTCAGAGGTAAGATTCCTTTGGAATATTCTCTAAAACCTTAAACAAACCCTATTCTGGCATATTGTATGAATAAACTGGCTCCGAGATCGAAACATGGCTGGGAGTGGACTACTATAATCCGCAAACTTGGTAAAAACGATGAATCCATCCATTCACAGGTAAGATTCCTTTAGAATATTCCCCGAAACCTTAAACAAACCCTATTCTAGTATAATGTACGCATACCTTGGGTCCGAGATATAAACCTGGCTGGGAGTGGACTACTATAAGTCGTAAACTTGGTAATAATGATGAATCCATCCATTTACATGTAAGATTCCTTCGGGATATTCCCCGAAACATTAAACAAACCCTATTTTGACAAATTATATGCATACTCTGGCTCCGATATTGAAACCTTGTCGTGAGTGGACTACTATAAGCCGAAAACTTGGTAAGAACGATGAATCCATCCACTTATAGGTAAGATTTCTTCGGAATATTCCCCGTAACCTTAAAACACCCCTCTATTCTGGCGTATTCTATCCATTTACAGGTTCAAATATTACTAGAGTTAGACCTGAGTTTCTCTTTCAGATGAACTAGAAATGAAATATATCAAAATCGAACATCATAGGTTCAAAGATTACTAGAGGTCATGAAGTAGCTTTAGTATATGATACATCATCGAAATCCGTAACCAACCGGAAATAATTCAGTTCGACAACGGTTCAACTCTCATGTTATAGATTAGATGTTCAAATCCCACGTCGGTCCTATAAAAAAACAAAAAAAGATCACAATCCGTATGAAATTAATCTAACTAAATTGTTAATCGAACGGATATATTTAAGCAAAAGTAAAACTCATGCGGGTTGTCATTTTATCCGACGACCACAAATTATGATCCTAATGACATTAATCTGGCCAATAGAGAATTAAGATATATAATCCAACAACATTTTAAATTCCCACCACTTTTTTAAGATGTTAAAATAACAACCACTTTTATGTCGGTCCAATAAGGAGATGGTTGTTGTTGACTCTTATCCTTCACGTGTTTGTTGGGAACTTTTTTTACTGAAGTGATTCAAGTGAAACCATGGAAGATATTCCGCCACGTGTTGACTGCTTGAAACCACTCAATAAAAATTAAAATACCAAATTCTCTCTAATGGTAGGGCGGTGGCTAAACTTAATCGCTCAAACAGGTTCGACCAACCAAACACATTTTGAGTCGCTGGTCATCATATCTTAAAGTAAGTAGCTACTTACCCTGAAAAAGTAGTTCTTTATATATTTAGCTTTCGAAAAATATTTTACCGACAAAATAACTATTGGGGGTCGCTAAAATTAGTGCATATATATTAAGAGCGACCTAGTAATCCGATAGTCGCACATTAGTTGCTTGAAACATACCGTAAAATCTCATATAATCTCTCTAATGAACGAGTGGTCGCTAAATTTAGTAAAACTCGAGATAGGTTTGACCAACCAAATACTAATTGAATCGCTGGTCATCCTAGCTCTAAGTAGGTAGCTACCAAACCAAAAACGACGGTTGCTATATTCTTAAGGGAAAAGCATTTTACCGACTAAACTACTCTATGTGGTCGCTCAAATTTGTGGATGCATATTAATACCGAGCCGCTAGTTTGATGGTCGCAAGTTTAGTAGCTTGATCCTCAAGCGACCAAAATTTTGGGTGCTTGCTAAGATTTTAGTTGCTTAAGCCATGTTTTCTTGTAGTGAGTCACACTTATTAGTGTGACTTTAATTAATTTAATTCACACTTATTAGTGTGACCCCTAATGTGTAACAAAAGAATAACACCATATTTATTATACTTATATGTGTCACATTAAATAAGAAGTGACACATATTTGAGTAACAAAATGTCTGATTTGGTGTAGTGACGACGGAGGAAGCCATTCTCTATGCGTGTGGTAAATCTATTTAATTCCTTTATGACTTTTGCACTATTTTAAATCGTTTTATGGTTTTTAATCATTGATTGTGATTTTGTTTGATGACATATGCTTGGTCTTAGTATTTTTGACACGTCATGCTTGTGATTTACTGTCAATTTTTTATAAAATCTACCTTGGAAAAGAATAAAGAGTCAATATTTATTATGTTATGAGCTATAATTGTTTGGAATTGATAGTTGAACCACATGAATATGAGAATTGGTGGAATCCTGAGTCCCAGTACCTCTCGATATTGTGACAGTATTTTGTATATATTTTCTAGTATTAAGTCTAAAATAAATCTCTACAAGTATTTGAACGAACTTTGTTTACCACTATCTAAAAATCACATCAATTTTTGGTGCCATCGACGCAGACTTGTATTTAGATTTGTTTTAGGTTTATTTTTATTTTTATTATTTTTTGTTCTTTTTTATGCGTTTTGATATTTCTTGTTTGCTTTCAGATTTGGAGCTGAGCTAAAGAAAAAGATAGAGTACTGAAAATAAAAGCGAAGCCAAATAAGGAAAGAAAAGAGGAATCCAAAAGGAGTGAAGAAGAATATTTTGTATACAATTATTTTGTTTTATTTTTAGAACCTATAAATAGGGTTTTATTTTTTGTAATCTTTTATTTTTGGACTTTATTTATTTTTGGGACACTGGACTTTATTATTTTAAACCCTAAGGAAGGGTTAAAAATTTAAACATAAATTATTTATAGGGAAGGATGACAGTTACGATACTGTCTCGGCCCCTCGGGTTCGTACACTGACATAGGAGTCGGTGGCCTGAGTCGACTTCAACGATTCTTCGCCCGTCTGGTACGAGAGGTAAAACTTTATCCAACCACGAATCCCCTGTCAATAGGTTTTATTTTGTGTTACAACTCACACCCCTGCAATAGAATGTCGAACTGGTATTACAATAACCAATACATCGAATATCCGATTGAGTTTCAAAATGGACGTTACTACTTTGACCATAGTGTGAATAATGATTGGGAATATCAGCCTTTTGAAGGTTATGGTCCATTCCATGGTGAGCCCAATTACTATACATATTCCCACCGGTCATACAAGCAAAATTCCTCTTTACTAGAGTCTACAAGTAAGTTAGCAGAGTCGACACAAAAGTTACTTGAGTCAACACGTAGTTCAGCTGAGATGAATAACTTAGTTATGGACGAAATCAATGCAACGTGTGAACCTTCTTTTCAAGATAAAATCAGGAAGTCATGTGAGTTGACTTAAAATCTTTTATTAGAGGCCCAGAAAAGAACTTCTCAAAATAGTCTTAATTTCCAATATAGTGTTTCCAGTAGTACCCTTGAAAATGAGGATAGTTATTTGCATGACGAGGTTAGAATTGGTAACACTACCTTAGATGAGGTTCAACCATTTTCATGTTATTATAATAATTATGATGAGGATAGTGTTGACGAAGAATTTGAAATAAATAGGCATAGTGATCAGGAATTTGTTACCCCAATTGAGCATTATAACGATAATATTATTTCTAGTTCAAATCCAAATAATTTTAATATTTATTCATCTATTCAAAAGGACGAGGATTTGACTAGAGATACCCATGTTTTAGACGATGTAGTATTTCCTGTTTACGAAGTCGATAATGGTTTAGAGGAACGAGTTTATTCCGAGAATATTGTTTTAGAGACTAGCGATTTAGAAACATTAGTCTTAGACGAAGAAGATGAACTTGTAGAGCTTTTAAATATGAGTGAGGATGCATCACTTGAGTATAACCTTCAAGAAGCAATTGACCATTTTTCAAGATTTTGATGATCTAGAAATTAGGAAAATTGTGGATAGTCTATCTAGAGACACCCAAAACTCTAAGTTTGGTGGTGATTATGATTCTCCATGTGCCTTGTCTTTAGCTCTTACAAAGATCCCTCACTTGGGACTTGATATATGTTCCTCAACCATTGTGCCATATTACCTGCATATTAGATCTCCCGAACCTAATAATGTTCAGGAAGAAGTTCAGTTGTTATAAACCCATCCTCTAGTTGATGTGGTTTACCCAGGCGATAATACCCAAATTGACTTTGTTTTCCCACCAAATATTTTTCAACCAATTGTGGGAACATATAAGTTTTAGATGTGTCAATTATTAAGTTTTGATACTAAACCTAATTACTTTAGGAGAATTGAAAATACACATTTGTTTAAGAATGACCACCACTTTCATGGTGGTCAGTTGTGTGAGTCAAATATGATTGACTTAAAGGATCCTCAATTATCTAGGTTATTATGTGCTTCTAAGTTTTTACTTGAGATTTTCCAGACTCTAATACCTGAATCAGATCTTAGCTATGAGGAAATCCAACCCATGAAAATATTTTATCTAGACCCTTTCATAGAGCCCGAACCTGAACCACAACTAGATGTAGTTGTCTTAAATAGGAAACTAGACAAGGGTGTGCTTTATTTGTTTATTTTCTTGGCAGGTTGCAGATTCCTTTTGTTTGTGGTAGATTTATTTGGTTTTGATGACCCACAAATATTTCGGCTATTACTTTATGATTCTATGATGTGACTAATCCTTTCTTAATCTGGTTGAAGACGTTACAATTAGCACTTCTTTGGAGGTAACCCATGCTCATGCAACATGATAATATCTTTCCTTAACTCTTTTACTTCAAATGGTAACACTTTCTCCTTGTTCATGTTTTTAATTTTATCTTTAAAACATTGAGGACAATGTTAGATTTAAGTTTGGGGGTATGGGAGAAACTTTTTGTTAGTTGCAATAAATAAACTCCAGAGCCTAGAAATTTATGCTTAATAAGGATAAAACTAACCAATCTAAGTGGATGGAAGCATTTTGATTGTTGGAGTTGAGGAACCAATCTGATTAGATGGAAACATCTAAAGAGTTTATTCATAAAAGCACATAGCTCAGGTGTTAGAAATAACATGATAGTTTCAATGTATCTCAGAATCATCTTATTAATTCAGTTTTTATTTTTGCAATTTTTATGTTGATGTGTGCTGGGTTGAATTAGGGAGATTGAGTACTAAAAAAAAAAAAAAAAAAGACCAGGCCATCAAACCAATTGGAATAAATACTAACACTTGGATAGCAATATGTGAGTGTTCTCCCTGTCTCCGTCGCCTAAACAAGCGTGGAACGCAGGATCCATGGGAATTACCATGTAATCTGCTGATAAGAAGAATGCGCTTGGATCCAAAAGATCTAATCATGATGTTGTTTTAAAATATATATATATATATATAAGTTGATATTCAATAAAATCGACCGCTGGTTCCCTTGTATATGCCACCTGGTTGATCTATAATTAGGTTATCGACCATTGGTTCCCTTGTATATTCTAGTTGTTGATACTAGTCTAGACTAGTATCTCAATCCATTAGGTCATAGGTTCATCTTGGCATTGACGTCCATTCGCAACCATCTATTTTTATTTCCATCTTTTTAAACTTTCATGTGATTTGTTTGATTCCGTTATATTGATGTCCATAGTGAGACTATCTGAGTAGAGCTCCGTCACTTATATATGAATTTTAGTATGCTTGAGTGCAAACTCTTGTAGAAACAATTGGAATTTCACATCAGGGTACTTCCTCTTATAGTCAATAAGTATGCCAACCAAGGAGATTCTTTAGTGCCTTCCAAGATTCTGTGTAGATAGCTAGGGTCTGGAGTGTAAAGGTTTTGTGGGTATATCTTTGCTAAGCCATCCCGAGACTATAACTCGGACACTAGGGCCACCAAGGGGTTTAAAGTCTTGTTGCATACGCTAAATGGAACCGACGATGCCTACGACACTGTGTTAGGATTTTATTTTCAAGATTTGATTTGCTCAAGGACTAGCAAATAATAAGTTTGGGGGTATTTGATAGACACATTTTTGTGTCTGATATAAACTCAATTGTATATTTTGTTAGTGGTCGATTTTGTATTTATTATGGTTTTTTTATGTCTTTGTAGGTGTTTTTGGAGAAATAAACATGTGTGGAAAAATTGGCTCGAAAAGTGGTATTTGTGCTCGTGGAAAAAAATCGCCAAAGGAAACCCTTATTAGGATAAGGGGCATCTCAATTACTAAGGTGCACCAACTTGTTATTTACACCCCAGGACACCCCAATTGTTAAAGGCATCCGACAGTTGGTTAATGGGGCACCATCTTCATCGTTTCAAAAATAGAAAAAGGCGGGAAATGTCATGTTCAAAAGCTGCTCGCCTGCGAACTTTCCTGGGAAGGATTGGAAGAATTTCTCTCAAGTTTTCACACGGATTTGGAATGGCGTGGGCTTGATACATCGTAACAGGATTGGTAATGGGATGTGATTCGAAGGAAATAAAGTTAATCATCCATTCTCGACAAAACAGGGAGAGAGTTTCCCGTGATTGATTTTGGGTGAAGTTACGGGTGAAAGACGAGATTCTTCTCCTAGATTCGAATATATCACAAACATGGAATCTAATTGGGTCAAACTCGTAAGAAAATCAAGTTTCCATATTTATTTCTTCGAAACAGAGAAAGAAGAGTATTACGGGTTTGGAAACAACGCGTGAGAAAATTCCGTTGAAGTTCCGAGACTTGGGTTAAAAGAACAGAAAGATTTTTATGAGTTATAATCGGCCGTATGTGTATAAAATAGATGGTTAGGGACTCACAGCAGGGAGTCGGGAGTTTGGGGGTCGATTGGGGGCTCTGGTACGAATAATAAAATTGCTGAGAAGTTAGCTGCTGAAGAAAAAGGAGACGAAGAATATTGGACGAACCCAAACAGTCTCAGATTCTTCTACACTATACATCTGTCGTTCTTCTACAGTCTTAGAAAAGTGTAACAGTGATATCTGTAATGACCACTAAGTGTTGCAGATTCTCTGTATTATTATTTCATCCAATAAAAACATATTTCTGAGTCATGGTTTATTATTTTGAGCGTGTTTTTGTTATGAGGAGCTAAACCCCAACACTAGGACGACGGAGGAAGCCATTCTCTATGCGTGTGGTAAATATATTTAATTCCTATATAACTTTTGCACTATTTAAATTGTTTTATGATTTTTCTTAATTGATTGTGATTTTGTTTGATGACGTATGCTTGGTCTTAGTATTTTTGATACGTCATGCTTGTGATTTACAGTCAATCTTTTATAAAATCTACTTTGGCAAAGAATAAAGAGTCAATATTTATTATGTTATGAGATATAATTGTTTGGAATTGATAGTTGAACCACATGAATATGAGAATTTGTGGAATCTTGATTCCTAGTACCTCTCGATATTGTGACAGTATTTTGTATATATTTTCTAGTATTAAGTCTAAAATCAATTACTACAAGTATTTGAACGAACTTTGTTTACCATTATCTACAAATCACATCATGCAACATCATAACTTACGCTATTCAAGACTATTGGCTAATACGAGGCGAAAACCAACACTTGGAAGTTACTACAAAAGATTGAATTCAAATCGGATTCGGATCACCACTAACCCGATCTTGGACCCGCTCAGAGATCCAAACCGCAAAAGAAAACCCAAAATTAATCCAGGGTATAAGGTAAGACATCTGTTCCATAGGTATGACCATCCATATATCTTGAGCCAAACTCAGCACTCTGTCATTACTTTTTCCACTAAAGGTATTCTCTTTGAAACCAAAATGCAATTTCAACATAAGGGAGTCTTAAAGTACATAGGTGTAGCCTGGCCTTCATCTCTTAGCCACATGGAAGGTCACCCTCATAAGACCTTAATCAATAAAGATAACCTAAATCACCATCAACATAGGAAGTACACGCCCATCATATGGAAGATATTCTACTTTAACTATCAAGCTCAAAGACTGGATAAAACCAAAAATTACTTTACCTGGGACCAAAAAATATATTTATGATGTTTTATTTATCAAATATATCTTGGTAATTGCTTTGGTTCAAATATCTTTGAAAGGTACTGCTCCAAAATATTGCTAGTAGTCAACTTCATCAACCTCCCCAACTCTGTCAAATATCCTCTTATATGGAATACAAGGATATTTCACATGGATTCTAGCCTACTGGTTACTGGATTACAACTCATCTATCCTTTGCTATCATCCTATACAACCTGACCAACTGCAACAAGAAAACAACATGTATATCCGAATTCCACTTATCAAAAATTCAAAACTCAAATTAAAGTCCAACACTACAATATAACCTTTCCCTCCAATATCAACACCATCTCTCATACTTATGTTAGATACAATCTTCCCATTATAGATCTCAGTATTCTTTCTCCCATGTCCTCTTCTTCATGAACTAAAAACATTGAAAATATAGACAATCTTGTGAAGCAAGGATTTATTCCCAAAAGTTTTCATAAACCAAGAAAATGTTTTACCAAAGAAGAAGGAAGATTGGAAATGGATTTTCATTAGAAGATACTGCAGCACAATTTCATATGAAACAAGAGTTGTATCCATATTCATCAACACCAACTGGGAGCTTAGAAGGAATACTGATATCTCTTTATGTAAGAAGAGAAGGAATTATTACTCAATCAGGCTGAAAAGTGTTGAAGACTACAAAATATTCATAAAAGGAGGAACAAAAGGCATCTTTGACAAGCTTATTGTTCTCACTGAGGTCCCAACCTCAGGACCATAATTCATTGATGAATCAAATTTCTACAAAGTATGGATCTGGACGTTGGTGAAAAGAATTCCAACCCACATCATACCTGACATAAGAAATCTAACCAGACCAGCTGGTATCTATCAATAATAAAAAAAAGCTTATGGAAGAGATGATGATGAAAATAATCTTGAATTCCTCCTCACCATAGATGTAACCAGAGCCTTAAAGTATGGTATTGATGCTTATGAGGATGCTAATACCTTTTACTGGTTGGAACTTGCCTACTCTCTTACAGGTATATCTTTTTGCAAGGTCTGTAAAATTCTTGATCACCCTGGCCCTTTATATGCATTGAAGAAAAAGAAGATAACCAGAAATCTCCCACCAACCAATACACCTCCACCTCTTTAAATATTTACCCATCTAAACCCACTACACCATACTCACCTAATACCAGCAACACTCCAACCATCACCCCAACAAAACCACCTAATATCCGTCATTATACTGATAAGGATACTGCTGAAGAGTTTGCAATCAAAATGAGAATTTCTCAACAAAAAACCCTTATTCAAAACTCTACTGAGGAACTCGATGGATATCCAAAATATCTAATCTTCCAAGATGGTATAGATCATACAATCACTGGAAATATCCATACAACCAACCCTGAGGTTGTTCCCTGCCAAAAGAAACACAAGAAGCTAGTGGAAAGCAAAAGGAACATAGAATCTACTATGAAAAATAAAGGCAATATTAAGGCTACTGCAAGAAAGAAAGCTACAACCAGCTCCACTCCAACTGATTTAGAAGAAACAATTGACCCTAGAACCATCTTTCCAAAAATCAACAATACCAATATTTACATCACTACAAACACCAATTCAAAAAATACTATCAATAACCTCCCCACCCTAGATGATATTCAACATCAGATATTGGAGGATTTTAACAATCAAGAAAAGCTTCTAGAGGAAAGAAGAAAATCAGAATTTAAGCTCAAAGGAGTTGATGCTAATTATCATCCTCAGTTGGTTGACCACAAAAAGAAACTGTACAACTTTCCTGCTTACCCAGTCCACCAAAATTTACAATGGAATCAACATCAACCAGCAAAAAGGAGTAATACACACACTACCCAAATGGAAGAGGACTACCTGACTGAAGGTACTACTAGCAATCTGGAAGGAGTCAACCTATTTAGCAGCTCTCAGGTAACACTCACTCAACACTTTATTCTCTTTTATCTCAATGCAATATATGTTTGCTTTATTCACAATTCCCATTTTTCTTTGGATTGATCTAGAATTACTTTCTAGAAATTTCATCACCTCTTTCCTAGGCTACAAAATCACCATCTTTAGTTACCCAATCATATCCTATTTTTGGAAATTTTTCTCCATCATAGCTTGGAATTGTCAAGGCATGGGACAAGATAATACTAGTTGGCATCTAAATAGAATGCTAAACAAACACAATCCTGACATTTTATTCTTATCTAAAACTAAACAACAATCTAAGAAACTTAAAAAATCCTAGGTAACATAGGTGTCACCAACTTATGGTATTTTGAACCTAAGGGTAAAGATAAAACGGGTGGAGGTTTAGGTCTTGCCTGGAAGACTAACTTAGTTGTCACTATTGAGGACTTCTCAGACCACCATATTAGTGCCATCATCCAACCTTCGCATGGATATCCTTGGATATTCATAGGTTTCTATGGAAACCCTTATACTACATGTGAAAAGCTCCATTCTTGGAAGATTATTGAAAATACTTGTGCTTCTAACTCCTTGCCTTGGTTAATCATGGGTGATTTAAACTTTGTCCTTCATGAGAATGAGAAGTATAACCAACAATCTTTAGATCAAGATGAAGATGACTTATTCTTGGACAAAATTGAATAATCTAAACTTACTGACTTTAGCTACACTGAATGTCCTTTCACCTGGACCAAAAGAAGAACTGGTATTCTACTCACAGAGCAGAGACTAGATAGAGGTCTAGATAATGAAGCTTGGCTAGAATTTCAACCCAATGCTACTATCTCCAACCTTACTTCCATTGGCTCTGATCATAACCCTATCATTCTCAACACCAACCCTTCCTGAAAACATGGCCAAATCCCATTAAAATTATTTGGCCCTTGGCTCAACCATGCTAACTATAAAAGCATTATAGTTGAATGCTGGAAAGCCCAACATAAAGGATCACTAGCCATAAAAATAGACAAAAAACTCATAGATGTGAAAGTTAGACTAAAAAAATGAAATAAAGATGTTTATGGTTATATCAAGACCAACTTAGAACAAATCATACAACATATTGATTGGATAACTAACCACCAGTTCAACTCTACAAGGGGAAAAGATATTAAAGAAGCTAGACTACAAGTGGAGCATTGGAAGCAGGTACAAGAATCCTTCTAGAAGACTAAGAGAAGAGACCATCATATCAAACTTGGGGACATAAATACAAGCTACTTCCACCTTGCATCCAAGAAAAGATATAAAAGAAACAAAATCGACTCCATATAAAAGGAAGATGGTATCTGGATTTATGAAAACAATGAGATCACTCAGACTTTCACAACTCACTTTGCCAACATGGAAACTGCTGAAGCCATTACCCTCAACCCATTCATCATAAACCTCATCCCCACCACCATAACTTATCAAGAGAACCAAAACCTCACTAGGATTCCTAAGGCTCTAGAAATCAAAAATATTGTTTTTAGCATGGATGGAGACAAAGCCCAAGGCCCTAATGGTTTCTTTCCAAACTTCATTCAATCCAACTGGGACATTGTCGGAGAATATATCACAGCCATGGTTCAACAATTCTTCACCTCTGGATTCATCCTTAAAGAAATGAACTCAACCTTCATATCCCTCATTCCCAAAATTGAAAATCCCAATACCTCTTTTCCCTTCTCCCTATGTAATACCACTTACAAAATCATCTCCAAACTTTTATCTCAAAGACTGAAACCCCTGTTACCTAAAATAATATCCCCATTCCAATTTGACTTTATCCATGGAAGGAAAATCTCTGACAACATTGCTATAGAACATGAAATAATTCACCACATGAACACCAGAAGAGGGAAAAAATGGAGCAATGGCACTATGGGCATCAAAAGAGACATGGCAAAAGCTTTTGAAAGAGTCAATTGGGACTTCTTGTTACATTTTTATCTCAAATCGGATTCAGTACTCAATGGTGCAACTTAATCCACCAATGAATATCTACTACCAATATGGTTGTCTTGGTTAATGGATCTCCAGGAAAATTCTTCAAACCTTCCAGGGTTTAAGGGAAGGCGATCCCCTATCCACATATCTATTCTTATTTTGTATGGAAGCTCTCTCTCTCTCGATATATGACACATGCATAGAATCAACATCAAATTCAAGGAATAAAAATCTGCAAGGATACCCCAGCCATCAACTACCTTCTGTTTTCTGATGACTACATGATATTCTGCAAAGCCAACATGCAATAATGGAAGAACCTAATCAAGATCTTTCATGAATTTGGTCAATCTTCAAGTCAGCTAATAAACTTCTCCAAGTCTGGCATTTTCTTCAACAAGAATACCGCTCCTGATATAGCTGACAATATTAGTAATACTATGAAAGTCCAAATAATCAGTCCTTTTGATAAATATCTGGGATCCCCTCTGTTCACTACCAAGAGTAAGATACAAGCCTTCAAACCTTGTGTTGACAAACTGAAATTCTGATTTGCTACTTGGAAGACAAACCTCTCAACTGCTGGGAATCTAACCATGATCCAATCTGTCACTTCAACCTCCAATATCTACCAAATAAACTGCTTCAAAATACCAAAAACCACTTGAAATGAGATTAATGCCATTCAAATAGATTTCTTCTGGAACAAAGAATATGATAAATCTAAAGGTCTCTATTACATTACCTAGGATGTAGTAAACAAACCCAAAGAGGTAGGATGTCTGAGATTCAAGAACATGGAACTTTTCAACTTGTATATGCTCACCAGAATATCATGGAGATTAATTATGGAACCATATTCCTTATGGAGAAGCAACATGAAGGCATCCCACTTTCCAGCTACTGAAGTTATAAGAATGGACACCAACCCTAAGTCTACTGATTCTTGGATTTGGAAAGGAATCTTGAAAGGCATATCCTTAATTCAGCAGAACTACATATGGAAGATGTAATGGCAACCAAATATATATCTAGAAAGATAGATGGATCAAGAATACCTCTCACAGAATACCCAAACCTACCCTCTGCCCAGATAACCTTATAACAATTAATCAACTTTTCAATACCCATGAAGATTGGGATAATAACATCTTAAACAAATGGTTCACCCAAGAAACACAACAACTCATTCTCCAAACCACCAATTCTCTTAATGAGAAGGATGAAATCTAATGGGCTCTCACCCCCAATAACAAGTTTTCTGTAAAATCCCTATATGACAAGCAGACTCAAGACAAGTATGCTAATGATAGTCAGATAGCACCTTGGAATCAAATATGAGGGCTTGATACAAATCCATCTATCCATCTATTCATCTGGAAATGTGCTCATGATAATCTACCAACTAATGCAAAGACAGCTAGCATCCTGAGCTGCATTGACCCCATTTGATCTTTCTGTGAAAATGGTGCTAAAGATATATCACATTTTCTATTAACTTGTCATGCTGCCTCTTAAGTTTGGAAGAAACTATTTGGAGATCAACACCAACTCTTCTCCTCCTTCACTTCTTTCCATGATTGGTTCAACAGCTGGTTTCAGGCAGATAACCAATATGCCAGCTGGAATGCTACTTATGCCACCATCTGCTGGTTTATCTGGAAAGCAACATGAGACTGGGTTTTCCAAAAAATTACCCCCTCTGCCTCGACTACCACAAGAGAAATTACTCAGCATCTCTGCAAACACTCCATAGTTCATCATAAACAGGTGCACATACTTAATAACCCTTATTACCAGCCAAACAACACTCATTCTTCTCCGAGAATTACAGTCAACACATGCACATATCTGATAAATTTGGAATCACTATTAGCATGCATATTAGCCCAGCTGACTCTTGTCATGTTAATAGTGACTCTCAAACCTATACTAACTTCTCCTTTGTTGCAATGTCCCTCACAGGTCAATGCATGGGCACAAGAAACTTCAAAGACTACACCACTGGAATCAGAGGAGTTGAAAGAGAAAGCAGAGGATCTCAACTTGCTCTGACATGGGGGAAGACTATGCGGCAAACAAACATAAACTTTGCTGCAAAAACAGAACACATTCTACAAGGCTATCAAAAAAGGGTACCAACTGGAGGTCCAAAATCGTTTCACAGGAAGGAAAAATCAAAACCAGGACAACAACAACAAATATGCTCCAATTGATTTCATCTTAGGGAAGCTCACCAAAGTTTCTACTCAGCAAAATCATGATGTTGTCAATCTAGCCAGACTAGCTAGGCATTCTACCTTATTTTCGGATTCTACCTGGAGATGAACAAATTTACAAACCCTCATGCTAGTTTTACAAAATTCCACTAACAATTCCACAAACAATTCTCACAGGGATTACTGTATTAATCATAACTTTGTTTTGGGGGTATATCTGATGCTCGAGATAGCTCAGATGATATCCATGATGTAAACATGAGTGAATTGCTTGTCTAAGCTCCTTTACTCTTTTTCTTATATAAAAAAAAAAGACATTTAAGTCAATATAAAATCTTCGTCACCTTTCGCAGAAATACAACAAAAGAGCCAAAAAAATGTTCTGTCATGTCCCTTCATAGGGCTGCACAAAACCGACCCAACCCGCACCCGCCTTAAAATACCCGCAACCGACCCAACCCGTCTAGAAGCGGGTCGACTACGGGTCACATCATAAAAACCCACCATATGTTGGGTCACCATGTAAGCAACTTCCTCACCCGACCCAACCCACCACCTGCCTAAAACTATCCTAACACTTAGATTATCCTTCATCAGTTAATCCTAGACGTTCAAACTCATATATATAAAATGAACTCTATCATTTCTAACCTAAACCTAATCGCCATCTACCTCCATTCTCTCTTCCTCTTAGTTTCTTCTTCACTCTTCTGTAAATAGTAACCATACATATCATAAAAAATACCATTAGTGTTTGGATAACTAGTACAAATTCTCATCAATTTCACCATCCCAATCGTTAGACTTGTTTGGGAATTAAACTACAATCAATGATGAAAATGGTTTTTAACAGAGAGAGATAGAGAAAGGGAGAGAGGATAGGAGAGAGGGTGAGTGGATCTCTTAATGTTCTTACCAAATCTCAGTTGTAGTAGTGGTAAGAATCAATTCCGAGAAATTTCTCTAAGTTATCGAAAGAGATCGTGATGGGTGGGTGTAAGAGATCGTGATGGGTGGTTGACGATGAGTAATTGTTTTGTTACCAAATGAAAATATAAAACAAACATCCTACTTTTCTTCTACTTTTTCCGCTTTTAGGAACCATTGTGATTTGTGTTAATGAATTTCTCCTTTTAGAATTAACAAGGAGTTTCAGCTTGATGATTTACCTTATAGAAATAGAATTATGTATCAAGATCTTTCAAGTTCAAATGGAGATAGGTTTAGGTTTTAGTAGAAGTGAAAGGGTTTTGGGATGGGGAGAAATGTTTGATGTAAAATCACACACGAGAAATGAAAGACTAAGAACATGAAGATTTTTTTTTTCTGTTAGATTTGATTTTCTTCTCTTGAGTTGGGAGACATAACGGATACCCTCCACCCACCCGATCCAACTCGCCAGATTGTGGGTCGGGTGAAAACCGACCCATTGTAATGGTGGGTTGGTTGTGGGTGACAACTTCTGTTACCCGCCATCAGTGGGTTGGGTGGTGGGTGAGGCCAAAACTGACCCAAACCGACCCATGTGCAGCCCTATCCCTTCACATGGCTGCCTTTATTTTCCTCAGACGTTCCGTGTGGACCTCATCAGTTGGGCACTACAGTGCGAAATTGTCAATATTGGACAAAGCGAGGCTTATCTCTATACTTTTGAAATTTTATGTGATGAAGGTGTAATCGACGAAGATGATGGTTGATTGATGTAACATCATAAGCATTAAATTCTAAATGTATACAGTGATCGAATTCAAATTAAGATCGCAGTCATAATCACTGATCTTAAATAGTTAATCCCGTGATGCCGTTTTTATGCCATTTTTCTTTTTTGTTGAACTAAATTCAAGTGGGGGTCGTCGTCTTTAATTACTTTGTAATTATGGATTCTTGGTAGAGTTTTCAAGTGGTGAGGGTTTCCCTCCTTGGATTGTGTATCTGTAATGATAGTTATATGTAAAGTAGCCAAAATAAAATAAAATGTTATGTGATATAAGAAGCATTAACGTATGCTAAAGTAGCCAAAATTGCATTATCTATAATTAATTTGTACAAGCTCACTAAGATCCCGTTTTTTTATGTTACCAACATTTGAGTCATCCAAAAATGAGCAGCATGTACTCTAAGTTTCTGAAATGCCCTGCTATCGGCCTTTAACCGTGGTCAAGGTGACATTGTTATTGGAGCACTGAATTGGTGGAATACCAGGCTCATCTGATGGGAAACTATAGGGAGGTTCTTTCGGAGATGGACGATCAGTTTCATAGTTCAGCATGAAATCCACTTCAGCCATGGTTGGCCTATCTACAGCTCTATTCTGACAACATAGCAGCCCAATGTGTATGCATTTCATCACTTCAGATGGAGAATACAGATCACCTAAATCCTTGTCGACAATCTCTGACCATTTGCCTTCATTCCAAAGTCTCCAAACCTGAAACAAAAATGTCAAAATATATAAGTTCATTAACACTGAGAAATTAACGGTTATTTAGTACTTACATGAAGTAGAAGATTTAAAGGCTGTTCGGGATTGTAGAAGCTGTTATTTCTCTTCCCGCTCACAACTTCTAGTACTAGCACTCCAAAACTAAAAACATCAGATTTCTCCGAAAATGTCCCTCCAACCATATACTCCGGAGCCATATAACCCCTGCATTTGTTTGCAAAGAAGAGTTTTATAGTAGACGACTAGATAACTTATCGATATTTAAAAGGATGATAAGGAAAACATGGTGCTCACATTGTACCAACTACTCGGCTAGTATTATCCATAGTTTGGTTCCCGCCGAATATTCGTGCCATTCCAAAGTCCGAAATTTTTGGGATCATGTCTTCATCCAATAGGATGTTACTGACTTTGAGATCTCTATGAATAACTCTTAATCGAGAATCGCGATGAAGGTAAAGAATCCCACGAGAAATTCCTCCAATAATACTGAACCGTTTATCCCAATCAAGGAATGCTTTGTTCCCTGGATCTGCCATCAGTACAGATATTCTTGAATTAGCTGTGGTGGGAAATGTGGTGAGAAAAATGTGAAAGTTGGAGCTAATTTGACTGCAAATTTTAAAATGTTAACCATCCTTCAATAAGGATTAAATTGTAATTCATAGGATAAAAGAAACAAACCGAATAGAAATGCATCAAGGCTTCTGTTGGGCATGTACTCATATATTAACATGTTCTCTTCTCCTTCGACGCAGCAACCAAGCAGCTTCACAAGGTTGCGATGTTGAAGTTTGGAGATCAATACTACCTCATTTTTGAACTCTTCAATACCCTGTCCAGAGCTTTTCGACAGTCTTTTCACTGCTATTTGCTGCCCATTTTGTAGTTTACCCTATCAGACATACTCAATTGCACATATTGAGATTCTGGTAAAAGAAATGTGCGATAAGTTCACTATAATTGTTATCATACACATATGTAAACATACCTTATAAACTGGCCCAAAACCCCCTTGTCCCAATTTATTATTCAAGCAGAACTTGTTTGTAGCTATGGCTAAACAAGCAAGGTTAAATATTTGTAATTCCTGTTCTTCTCCTTCAGTTTTAAAACCATCAAACATGTTTGTATTTGGAGTGCCGTTGTAGGTAGCCTTGGTTTTTAACAGATCTTTCAACACCCCTAGGAGTCCTTTTAATATTCCTGAGTATTCATGAGCAAGGGAGGAAAACAAAGAAATGATTAATCAATATAATTCATATATACCACTAGCCTGTATTTCATTGGTGACATTCTTATAAAGATTAGAAAACTTGTTCTGAAGTGATGCAATATCCACAGCCAATATGAAGGAGAATGTACGTACTTACCTCTTTCATTAATCTTATTCTTCTTGCGCAGATAAAAATATCCTAATGCGCCGATTGTAATTGCTGCAAATGAGATCATCACAAGTACAATGATCTTCCAAATTACCACCTTTCTCTTTCTGAGTGTAACATCTGAGGAATTAAGCACAAAGTGAACACTATAATACCATGATGTTAAGGGGAGCCAAAACTAGATGAGTCAATTCTCATAGTCAATGGAACACATTACTTACCTTTGGTTTGAATTTCAAAATCTGCACGTCTGAGAAAGAGATTCCCTGCTCTAACATCTGATTGTTGTTTGATATTCAACGAATCTCCCTCCCATAATTGACAACTAGTATTCTCGTAAGCAAAAGCAGAGCAAGAACATGTTTTCTGGCAAGTTGATTTACAGTTTTCCACGCTATTGACTTCTCGAGACTGGGGATCCTCCGGCAATTTCGAAATTGGAATTGTTGAAAAACCATTTTGAAAGCCACATTGCCAAGACGAATTCCTGATACACCCACCAGTTGAATCCGTAAAATTCCAATCTGAAGGATATCGTACAAGGAAACCAGGCAAACACTCACACTTCAATGTATCCTGGTTACAGTTGCCAAAAGGTCCACAGATACCATAAACATCACAAAATTGCTTCGGCTGAGACCAAACCAAATTCCTCAAAGTATACTGCTTGATTTGGCCAGACACATCCAATACAAATCTCGCAAGTATTTAACTATTAATAAGATTATAAGTAAAGTAACTCTCATCCTCATTTGAAATGTAACTAAAATTGTAAATGTCACTTGATCCCATCTCTGGAACTAAAGGAAAGTTTTTTGCTTCTTCACTCCACTCCCCGCTTGTCAAATACACTTTAGATTTGTTCCATTTTATAAGATACTGGCTGATTCCAGCTGGGTTTAATTCAAGGTTGAAAATTCCAGGAGCTGGATCATATGGATTTCTCCATGAAGTAAGTACCTGAGTTTCATTAGTTTTCTTATTGAGCCCAATTTTACCACCAGGTAACCAAGTATGAGTTGGATGATCAAAACTCTGCCAATACACAACAGATGGACTTGACGAATCTCTGATGACAAGATTCCCATCATCACCTAAAACTGCTTCAGTTGTATTTTTAGTATTTAAAGCTGAATTAGTAGACCAGATTAAGGATTTGGATGGGTCGTAGAGAGCTAGATTACCGTTTTCTAAGAGTTTAAATTCTGAAGATGTTGGATCTCTAATGGGTTTATCTCTATTAGCCACCCAGACTACTGTTTGCACCGAGACCTTTTCAATGCTATACCAGATACCAATGTAGTAATTATTAATACCTGGTGTGAATAAACCCATCTTAAAGCTGCCATCTTTGGATGTAATTGTTCGAAAAGGGCTTAGAGTTTCACCTGCAGAGATGTTATTAGCTGCTACTGCCTCGGGATTTTTCTTGCCATTATTACTGCAACAACATAGGAAAAAGAAAACATTTATCAATACCAAATTGTTGAATCTAAATTCGACAAACACTACTGGCAGATTGGCAGTGACAATTGACGGAAGTAAAATTTCAATGCAAGTATAAAACCTAATTGAATTTACATGGTGGATAATGGAGGGCAGAAAGTGATAACGTAATTTGCAGATGTATGTTGGAATATTTTCAATTACGCTGCGAAGGGGTCCTGGGGGAGGTGGAACAAGTGGGAATTGTAATCCCACTGGTTGTGTCTATTTCTTTGTCCCACCAAAGACATTTAGTCAAGTTTTCTGTCCATTTGATTATTATCTAGAAATTGTGTCAGTCAAATTTAGATAACCGCAGAGGACAACCACACAAATATAGTTGACTGAATTACATTCAACTAAGTAAACTGGACAACCACATGAATTAAATTACTGCTTACTGGGTTTGTGTCAACTTTGGTTGTGCACAGATGAAACTTAATGCTAAAAATGTCCACCCATGCAGATCTCATTCCTGCTATTGGAGGTTATTTTGATTGACCATTCTAAATTTAAAAGTCTCACCTTTCCAAGATAAAATAATCATGTGGTGTAACTCTAGAGTCTACATGATTGCTTTTTCATTGTTACGTGTGGACCCCTTGAGTTTGGCACCAGAGGAGGAAGCACGGGCCATCGAGTCCCCATGAAATTGCATTATACTTTAGAATTTTTATGTGGTGAAGGTGTAATTGACGGTGATGAAGGTAGATGGATGTAACTTCATAAGCATTAAATTCTAAATCTATACGGAGAATTCGAATTATGATCGCAGTTGTAATCATTGATCTTAAAGAGTTAAGCCAGTGATGTCATTTATACGCAGATTATTAGTTTAGCTGAAGTGATATTTTTGGTGGTTTAGTTTACTTGCTTAACTGTAAATGTCAACATCAATCATTTAATTTTTGTGGTTGTGTTAAATTTATAGGTGCGGTACACACATAAATGACAGAGGGTCTCCATTAGATATAATATTGAATTTCATAATTCAATGAAAACTAAATCTCTAAGTAAAACAACTAAACAAGTCTTAATGGGACAAAGTAATAGACATACCAAAAAATGGCTATAGTTCATTTCCTTTGGCCTCCTTCCTCCATTTGTGCTTGCTTCTTCTTAGCTACAAAAATTACTAGCTGTCTGCATAAGAAGAACCAGAGATGGATCACAAAAGAACCATGCATCCTATGGTTTTAATGAAAAAAATTCTTCAGAAGTTTAGCTTAATTGAAACCAAAGTTGAGTACTTACAGCAAGTCAGTTCATCAATGAGGAGAAAAAATTGAAACATAAAGAAGATTTAATCTGCTTCTTGCAATCTTCTTCTTTGCTAAGAGGATAAGTTATAATGGAATCGATCTATTGAATGATGATTGTAGGTGTCTCTGATCTTCAGGCCAGGGTATACGTAAGAAAAACGAAAATTCCATTCATAACACATTCTTTTTGTGGAAAGGAGAATTTCTTCGGCTTCTCAAGAAGTAGAAAAGCTTCTTAGATGTAGAAAGCCAGGAGAAGGATCTGACTGGCAAATTACCAACACAGACAGAAATGAACAAACACTAAAATAAAACCATGAAAACTACTGATATAGTAAAGACATTTATTCAAACTTACTCTAATAAATGCATGATATTTGCGATTAACATTCAATTTGTAGATTACTACTTCACTGATTTTGCAATATCTTAGATGGATGTCTAAGACTATTAGGGTTCTAAACCAAATATTCACTCAAGTAACCGAATATACCCTTTTGATGAGGCTTAAACACTAAAGAATTGTGAGAAAGAGTTGAAGAAGAAGAATAACAGAAGAATTATAAGAAGAAAGAACAAGGAAGAGAGATTGAAGAAGACTTGTTTTATATATTCTATATTCCTTTACAGGACTTCAGAACCAATATATAACTAATAATACATGCAAAGCAAGTAAAGTAGTTCTAACAAAACAAGGAAACTAAACTACGCTGAAAATAGAGTTTAACAAACTAAGGAAACTAGAGGAATCGGTGTTGGTACCACAACATCCCACCCTCCTTGAAATTTAGCTTGTCCTCAATCCTCAAAAGTTGGAAATCGAGTTACTAACTCATCTGCATCTTCCCAAGTTGCCTCTTCTTGTGGTTGATTCATCCATTTAACCAACCATTGTGTTCCTGCACTAGAACCCTTCTTATACATTCGATGCTCAAGAATTGAATCTGGTTCCCATTTGTCAAAATCTATCAGAGTGGGCAAAGTTGGCTGCACAGAAACATCGTTACCAAGCTTAAGTTTAAGCTGAGAGACATGAAATACCAGATGGATGCGACTGGTGGCTGGTAATTTTAACTTGTAAGCCACTGATACAATTTTTTCTATAATAGGATAAGGCCCATAAAACTTAGGAGATAGTTTAGAAAAAAATTGGTGAGCTACAGATGTCTATCTATATGGTTGCAGACGCAGATAAACCCAATCATCTACAGAGAAATGACTTTCTGTAAGATGTTTATCCGCATAGTTCTTTATACGAGTTTGAGCAGCAAGTAAATTTTCCTTCAGGAGCTTAAGTGTATGATCACGATCTTGTAAATTCAAATCGACATCATGGACAGAAGAAGAACCTAGTAGGTAAGCTGAAATAGTTGGTGGAGGTCGACTGTACAAAGCTTGATAAGGAGTCATCTGAATAGCGGAATGAAAACTGGTATTATACCACCATTCGGACCAAGGAAGCCATTTTGTCCAATCTTTAGGCTTCATACCAGCAAAACAACGCAAGTAGCACTCCAATGTGCGATTGGTCACTTCAGTTTGGCAATCAGAATGAGGGTGATATGCAGAACTCTTGCATAATTGAGTATCCTGAAGAGAAAAATATGCCTTCCAGAAGTTACTCAAAAATATAGGGTCACGGTCACTGACTATGCTTCTCGGCATGCCATGCAAGCGAACTATCTCACGTACAAATATTTCTGCAACTGAACTAGCAGAATAGGGATGAGTTAAAGCAATAAAATGAGCATATTTAGATAGTCGATCCATGACCACAAGTATAGAAGTCTTCCTGTTGGATGAAGGAAATCCATCAATAAAATCCATAGAGATGTCAATCCACACATCGGAAGGAATTGGTAGAGGACTTAAAAGTCCAAGAGGGGCTACGGATTCAGATTTATTTCGCTGATAGATATCGCAATGGGCTACAAAGTTCTTGACTAACCTTTTGAGTCCTTTCCAATAAAATTTTTGCTGCACACGCTTGTATGTACGTAAATAACCAGAATGGCCCCCAATTGGATTGTTATGAAACTCCTCTAATAGTTTGTTGCACCATGAAGATGTGTGAACCACGACAATCCGATTTTTGTAGCGTAAGACACCATTGACATAAGTAAAATTTGGTTTGGAATCAGGAGATGAAATCAGCTGTCGAATTAAGTCTCCCAATTCCATGTCAGTATGGCATTCTTGGACAATATCATTGACCCCTGAAAATATTGGTGTAGACAAACTGAATTGTGTACTAGCTCTTCTGGATAATGCATCTGCGGCCGCATTATCCTTACCTGGTCGGAAAATGATTTTGTAATCATAACCCAAAAGTTTAGAGACCCATTTTTGTTGTTCCATGGAAGACAACTTTTGATCCAAAAAATATTTGAGACTTCTATGATCAGTGAACATTTTGAAGTGTCTTCCCAATAAATAAGCTCTCTACTTGTGCACAGCTGACATAATTGCTAACATTTCCTTATCATATATAGATAAGTTGATATTTTTGGCGGCTAAGTATTTGCTATGAAAGGCAATAGGCCTACCAGATTGGTGTAAGACCGCACCTATCCCATCTCCTGAAGCATCACATTCTAAAGTGAATTCTTTAGAGAAATCTGGCAGTATTAACACTGGAGTGGATGTTAGTGCTTGTTGCAGTCTGCGAAAGGAAGCAGTAGCATCGTCAGTCCATACGAATGCATCTTTCTTCAATAGTTGAGTAAGGGGAGCACTAATCTTGCCAAAATCCTTAACAAATTTGCGATAGTAGCCAGCTAATCCCAAAAAACCTCGTAAATGCTTGAGGGTTATAGGAATAGGCCAAGACACAATGCATTCTATCTTTTCTTTCTCCACAGACACACCATTATCATAAATAACGTGTCCCAAGTAACCTACTGTAGGTTGTGCAAATGCGCACTTAGACTCCTTCACAAAGAGTTTATTATCACGGAGAAGATCAAAAACCAGTTGTAAATGAATTAGATGATCAGATAAATTCTTACTGTAGATTAAAATGTCGTCAAAGAAGACCAACATAAATTACGTAGATAAGCTCTGAAGATGCAATTCATTAACCCTTGAAAAGTAGCCGGCGCATTGGAGTGACCAAACGGCATAACCAGAAACTCGTAATGACCATCATGAGTTCTAAAGGCTTTCTTAGCAATGTCATCAGGATGAACGCGAATTTGGTAGTATCCTGAGCGCAAATCAATCTTTGTAAATACACCAGCACCATGCAGTTCATCTAGTAACTCATCAACCATCGGAATCGGAAATTGATCTTTCACAGTGTGTTTATTCAATGCCCGATAATCTACACACATGCACCAAGAACTGTCCTTCTTGTGGACCATTAAAATTGGTGAAGAATACGGACTGGAGTTGTGTCTGATAAAGTCAGACTGTTGTAATTTAGTCACAAATTTCTCAATTTCAGCTTTTTGGAAATATGGGTAACGGTATGGACGTACGTTGACTGGAGCATCACCTAAAACCAATGGTATGCGGTGGTCTTGTATTATTTCAGGAAGTAGTATAGTTGGTGTGTCAAAAATATCAACGTACGCACAAAGGAGTTCATTTAAAGATGGTGAAGTGTGACTAGGAGTTGGAACCGAATCAGTAAGCAAAGCATTTACTGCTGATAATTGGAGAAGAACTGCATAATTTTCCCAACAAAGCAACTGCTGCATGGGCACATAATCCATGAACATGAATGATGAGAAATTACTCCCTTGTAAGAAAACGGTTGTATCATTCACTTTAAACCACATTGTTAATTTTGAAAAATACCATATAATTGGACCCAATGTGCGTAGCCATTGTACTCCTAAAACAACATCATAACCACCAATGTATAAGAGATGGAAATCTGTGGTGAAGGAATGGTTTTGAAGTGTTATTGGCACCTGCGTACAATACCCTTTAGTTGGTAATTGAGTGCCATTACCAACTGTGACCTGTAGAGCTTTATCGACTGAACTTACTGAATAGCCACAATGTTTAGCCCATCGCGGAAGCAAAAAATTATGCGTAGAACCAGAGTCAATTAAAATACAAAGAGGTTGAGATTTGGTAGAACCTTCTAGGCGCATTTTCTTAAGAAACGAAGAGCCCATTAGAGAGTGTAAAGATATTTCAGGTTGAGCTTGATCCTGAAAAGTTTCAGCAGTCATAAATTCTTCTGCAGCAACTTCCTCATCTGTTACATCCTCCGTTTCGTCAAATGTAGATGGATCCACTTCTAATACTAACAATCTAGGCTGAACACAGACATGCCCTCTCTTGTACTGCTCATCGCAGTTGAAACATAATCCCTTGGCTTGACGTTCACGTTGATCTTCTACTGTAAGAAGTTTTTTACCCATAGGTAAAGGAGATTTCTTGAATTGAGAAGTAGGATAAGCTTGAATTTGACGTGACTGATTGAATCTCCACGGTGGTTTTGATGTTAAAAGAACTTCATCCTGATTCAGTTCTTTTCTAAAAAGCGAGAAGATAAAGATGTGGGTTCCAGATAACTTAACCACATTGCCAACTTCGGTTTTTAATGCCAATATGAATAAATTTATCGGATGGCTCTCTGTAAAATCAACCGATTCAAAAGACTTTCAAATTACGGAAGAAAATCATTAATAACCCTTCATTTAATTATAGAAATAGCTATCTTAGGATCAACAAAATTAGGTTTAAACCGTTCACGAAACTGGTACAAAACGTTACCCATGACAAAATATGTATCTGCGTGCGCTTAATGGAACCATGCATTAGCTTCCCCTTTGAGATGTGCAGCAGCTAAATTTACTTTTTGATTATTAGCAATAACATGCCAGGTGAAATATTGCTCTTCTTGAAAAATACATCCATCAGGATCAGTGCCATCGAATGTGGGAAACTTAAGCTGAACACGAGGAGGAGTATCCATTATGGGTGTTTTACGAGGGTTTGGTTGTATGGTTTCATGGGTAGCACCCTCAGCCTCAGTATGCTTCTTTGGTATATATTCATCAAAAACAGTACGTAAAGAAGATGTGAGTGATGTTTCAAACGTCTTGGTTAACGCAGTTGTTAAACTTGTGATTGCAGTAGTTTGAGCATCTCTAGCAGTGTTATCTTCCTTACGATCTTCATCTCGTATCTTCAAATCATCTTGTAGTTTAGAAAGAATCTCATCAAACTTCGATGTCAACTTTGTGATATTTTCATTGACAAGCTTCAAGTTTTCTGTGTAGCTTGCCATCGTAAAAAAAAAAAAATTGGTCGAAAATCTTAACCTAAAAAAAAATTGGTCGAAAATCTTGTACTGCTCATCGCAGTTGAAACATAATCCCTTGGCTTGACGTTCACGTTGATCTTCTACTGTAAGAAGTTTTTTACCCATAGGTAAAGGAGATTTCTTGAATTGAGAAGTAGGATAAGCTTGAATTTGACGTGACTGATTGAATCTCCACGGTGGTTTTGATGTTAAAAGAACTTCATCCTGATTCAGTTCTTTTCTAAAAGCAGAAGATAAAGATGTGGGTTCCAGTAACTTAACCACATTGCCAACTTCTGGTTTTAATGCCAATATGAATAAATTTATCAGATGGCTCTCTGTAAAATCAACCTGATTCAAAAGACTTTCAAATTCTGGAAGAAAATCCTTAACAGAACCCTTCTGTTTAATTATAGAAATAGCTATCTTAGGATCAACAAAATTAGGTTTAAACCGTTCACGAATCTGGGTACAAAACGTTACCCATGACAAAATATGTATCTGCGTGCGCTTCTAATGGAACCATGCATTAGCTTCCCCTTTGAGATGTGCAGCAGCTAAATTTACTTTTTGATTATTAGCAATAACATGCCAGGTGAAATATTGCTCTTCTTGAAAAATACATCCATCAGGATCAGTGCCATCGAATGTGGGAAACTTAAGCTGAACACGAGGAGGAGTATCCATTATGGGTGTTTTACGAGGGTTTGGTTGTATGGTTTCATGGGTAGCACCCTCAGCCTCAGTATGCTTCTTTGGTATATATTCATCAAAAACAGTACGTAAAGAAGATGTGAGTGATGTTTCAAACGTCTTGGTTAACGCAGTTGTTAAACTTGTGATTGCAGTAGTTTGAGCATCTCTAGCAGTGTTATCTTCCTTACGATCTTCATCTCGTATCTTCAAATCATCTTGTAGTTTAGAAAGAATCTCATCAAACTTCGATGTCAACTTTGTGATATTTTCATTGACAAGCTTCAAGTTTTCTGTGTAGCTTGCCATCGTAAAAAAAAAAAAAATTGGTCGAAAATCTTAACTTGAACCAGGTATATTAGGGTTCTAAACCAAATATTCACTCAAGTAACCAAATATACCCTTTTGATGAAGCTTAAACACTAAAGAATTGTGAGAAAGAGTTGAAGAAGAAGAATAACAGAAGAATTTTAAGAAGAAAGAACAAGGAAGAGAGATTGAAGAAGACTTGTTTTATATATTCTATATTCCTTTACAAGACTTCAGAACCAATATATAGCTAATAATACGTGCAAATCAAGTAAAGTAGTTCTAACAAAACAAGGAAACTAAACTATGCTGAAAATAGAGTTTAACAAACTAAGGAAACTAGAGGAATCGGTGTTGGTACCACAAAAAAGACACCCTCCAATTGTAAATGGAGATTCTAATCATCCGAGGGAAGGAAGATCCTTCGATGAAACCAGAGAAACAGTTACACCTTAATCCAATTAAGGATGCCAAAGGTCACCAAGTACCCTTAACATCGCAAATTTGATTTGGGTGAGACTAAAGTTGTTGAATATCATAATGTTAGTATCTTCTTGTTGCTGCTGGTGATCATACATACACGTGGATTGGAAGAGAAGGGGAGAGGATAAATATACCATAATTTTTACCATATGTGAGTTTTACCATCAATTATTTTGTTTGTTTGTTATTAATCTAGTTTATGAATCACACATGAAGAATACTAGTAAAATACTGGTAATGAAATTTTCAATTGAAACAACTAGCAACATTGCAACAACAAGGATAAATATACCACTCAACTAATTAACCACGAAAGTACATAAATTATGATTAACCCTTTCAGCGGAAAAATCATAGTGCAACTAAGGAATATAAAATATGATAGTTGTGACTGCATCTCCTGAAATTTTTATTACGAAGTGTTTGCTTTTTTATCCTTTCTGCCGCTTCATCTTTGCCTCTTAATCTCATATCAAGATGAACATCAACTAGAGAAGAAAGGTTTTCTTGAGAGAATACCAACAGATTTGGACTTCACAAGAGATGAAGAGGTATACAATGCCAAAGATTTCGAAACTGTAAATGCATTAGATGAGTTTTTGAACAGGTTTCGTCCGGCATGTATTCAGCTTTTGAGAGAAGATACCGTCATGCTATTTAGCATCATCGATTCTACCCAGCCCAGGGTATAAGAAAGGGCTCCCATACAAAATCACAATTCACGCCAAAAGCTGAATAAACCACCATTAAAGAGAAGACGTGGTGAAGATAACAAGGAAAAAGATATAGAGAGATTGAAGGAAAAGCATGAAGACCGAAGAGAAGACGGCAAAATATATAGAGAGATTTTGAGAACGTATCCTGGCATAACCCTAAAGGACATCGACATCAAAAAATCAGCCCACATGGGAGATCCATGGTTCTAATTAGGTTAGGCTACCCATTATTAAAATCCACAAGGTTCGCCAACAGATGAACATGCATTAATTCATTAACCGGAGTCCAAAACAGCATAAAGATCATCATGTGTCTTACTATGAAACTTTAGTTTGATTTATTTATTTATTTATTGAATTGGATATGGTATGAGTTGATGAGTATATATATTGTTTCTTGTTTATGGTATGACAACAGTGTTGAATAATTAATTAGTAGTTGTAACATTAGTCATCAAGATTGACTAATGAATTAGTAGTAGTAGGTGGAAGTAGTTGTAGGGTGGCTATAGGGTGGGTTGTAGGATGGCTTGTTTTTCTTCCTCCCTTCCTTATTTTCTTCCACCCTTTCTTATTTTCTTCCTCCCTTTCTTATTTTCTTTGTAGAAGACTTTCTCTTCTCTTGTAACACTATATATATCTCTTTTAGAGATTGATTTATAACATAACAATTATTTTTGAGTTGAACCTTAAGTTTAACATGGTATCAGAGCTCCATGGTGAGTTGAGTGCGTCTTAGTAATAGTGAGTGCTTTGTTACTTCGATTGATCCTTCTTCCGTTGTCTTAAGGTTCTTGTTTTCTTTATACACTTATTGAAACAAGTAAGTTGTACTACCGATTTTATGATAAACTTGTTATGTTTATGATTGTCCTTTTTAAATCCTACTTAAACTTGTTAATCCATTTATCTTGGACTAAGTAAGTTGTCTTGCTGTTTTTTTTGTTTAAAGTTATCATCTTTGATCAAGATTTTTTTATTGAGTTTGTTTTTCTTAAGCAAACCCTGTTAAGTTTGTTTTCATATATTTGGTTGATTTGTCAAATTTAATTTCTCTGTGCAAGAGAGAAAACTTGATTTGAATTTAAACTCTTACCGTTTTTACCGTTATAGGACTTGTTCCTCTTATTCGACTACTCATATAATTTTTAGCTGCTAGGTAGAATCTAGCCTAGTTTGTTTTTCACCCCTAAAAACAGGTTGTGTACACAATCAGTTTCATTTGTACCTTTTTTTGGTCATTTAATAAATAAATAAAAACGCTTGCCAAGTTTTTCGCAAGCTGCTTGCGACCTGTATTCATACTTCATAATTTCTTCTTTAATCGTGATAATGTCTTCCGTTAGACGTTGTGTTTACTGTGGAAGCAATTCACACTTCGTGGAGAAATGTTTCAAGAAAATTGGTTATCCCGATTGGTGGGACGCCTATAAAATACAAATAAAGATCGACCAAAAAAGGGGTAGATACATGTACTTCAATGATGACTACGACGACCGATACTCATTCTTCCGTGGTGGAATCTCATTCTTTGGTGAACCCGAACCTATTCCAGCAATCAAGTAAGGTTGACGTCGATTTACTTGCTACTGATTCTGGAAAACATCATGGTTGGATTCTCGACTCTGGTGCTACGGGTCATATGACGTTCGATGCCTCTATTTTGAGAGATCCGTTGCTACCTGCGTATACAACTATTTCCAACGCCAATGGTGTACCGTATCCGATTCTAGAGCTGGAGAGTTGATTTAACACCTTGCTTGTCCTTGGAACACACATTATTGGTTCCTTCTCTTTCAAATAATCTCTTGTCTGCGGCACAAGTAACCGCACAGTTAAATTGTTTAGTACTAATCTATCCCACTTTAAATATTCTTCAGGATCTCGGCAACGGGGAGATAATTGGGCAAGGTACTAAGAGAGATGGTTTATATTACATCGAAGATGTTTGTGAAGGGAGATCTCTTTCAGTTAAAAGGTCTTCTTGTGCATCTAAAAATCAGATCTTACTGTGGCACCGCCGTTTAGGACATGCTTCTTTTGGATATTTGGAGCACTTGTTTCCTGATTTGTTTAAGTCTTGCAAACTGTCAGACTTTAAATGTGATACTTGCATTCTTGCAAAGAGTCATCGTACTACTTACCCCGATAGTTTCAAAGAGAAGATACGTCCCATTCGATTTGGTTCATTCTGATGTCTAGGGACCTTCTCGTATTACCAGTACTTCTGGATTTCGGTGGTTTGTTATCTTTATCGATGATTGTACTCGTATGACTTGGCTCTATTTAATGAAGAATAAAAGTGATGTGGTTGATCGTTTTCGCGCATTTCATAAAATGATTTAGACACAATTTTCGGCTAACTTAAAGGTCCTTCGTTCTGATAATGGAGGTGAGTATGTTAATGAAGTATTACAAAGATACTTTGGAGAACATGGAATTATTCTTGAAACTAGTTTCCCGTCTACGCCACAACAAAATGGTGTGGCGGAAAGAAAAAATCGCCAGTTACTTGAAATTACGAGGGCATGCTTGATTGGGTCAAATATGAAGCCAAAATTCTGGGAAGAAGCCATTACTAGTGCAGTATATCTTCTTAATCGAGTACCAACAAGTGTTTTAAAATTTCAGACACCGTTGGACAAATTGGATTCGTTTGTAACAATACCTTCTCATCTTAAGCTTCCTCCACGGGTATTCGGTTGTGTTGTTTTTGTACATCTGCAGAAACATCTACGTATAAATCTAGATCCTTGTGCTATCAAATGTGTTTTTATTGGTTATCATCCATTCCAGAAGGGTTATAGGTGTTATCATCCTCAAAGTCATAAATTTTATGTTACTATGGATGTCACCTTTTCTGAGAACGAAATGTTTTACTCATCCGATGTATCTGATTCTCCTCTTCATGGAGAGAGTGTTATTGAAGAGTTGAATTGGATGGATTTGTTTCCGACTAATAGTGAAATTAATATGACAGAAAATGAAACAATCATAAGTACACATCAAACTGTCAGTAGTTCAAGAATTGATGATATACAAGTCATGGAGCCGGTTCAAGAGTTCGATATTCCTGTTGCCGAAGAAATTGACACCCTGATCTTGAAGCTCCATCTCTCTCTTCATCAACAGTACCTACATCTAATTGTCCTCCATCCGGTGCCTATTTCCCTGAGGTAAGGATAGATTGTTCGATTAATACTAATGATACTTGTGAACTACCTGACACCGACAGGTACCAGTTGCCACCAAGAAGTAATCGTGGAGTTCCACCAGATCGTTTTTCACCTGAAGCAATAAGGAAGGTGAAATACCCTATTTCGAATTACGTGTCAACTCATAGATTATCAAAAGAGGGAAAAGCGTTTGTCAGTCAAATGGCAGATGTTACTATTCCCAGAACAGTAGAAGAAGCACTATCTAATCCGAAATGGGCTGGTCCTATGAAAGAGGAGATGGTGGCACATGAAGAAAATGGTACATGGGATATAGTCTCACTACCAGAAGGAAAGAAACCAGTTGGATGCAGGTGGGTATATACTATCAAGCATAATCCAGATGGCTCTATTAACAGGTATAAAGCAAGACTTGTGGCTAAAGGGTTTACCCAGACTTATGGTATTGATTATCAGGAGACGTTTGCTCCTGTTGCAAAAATCAACACTATTCGAGTATTATTGTCTTTGGAAGAAAATCTAGGCTGGCCTCTACAACAATATGATGTAAAAAATGCTTTTTTACATGGTGATTTGCAAGAAGAAGTCTACATGACACTACCTCCAGGTTATAATGCTCCAAACAATGTTAATGTTGTGTGTAAGTTAAAGAAGGCTTTATATGGTTTGAAACAATCTCCCAGAGCATGGTTTGGTAGATTACGCATTGCAATGAAGAAGTTTGGGTATATACAAAGTAATGCTGATCATAACTTGTTCCTTAAAAGAGTAGGTGACAAGGTAACTGCTCTTATTATCTATGTAGATGATATGGTGGTAACAGGAAATGACCCTAAAGAGATGAGTAATCTGAAGAATTGCTTGTATTCTGAGTTTGATATGAAAGATTTGGGTGGAATTAAGTACTTCTTGGGTATTGAAGTTAATCGATCCAGAAAGGGAATTTTCTTGTGTCAGCGAAAATATGTGATTGATTTGTTGAAGGAAACTGGTATGACTGGTTGTACGCCAATCGGGTCTCCTATGGAACAAAATCATGGTCTTGAAGAATGTTCTGATCAAATACCAGCAGACAAAGGAAAATACCAGAGGTTAGTTGGTCGCTTGATTTATCTTTCTCATACAAGGCCAGATATTTCTTATGCTGTAAGTGTTGTAAGCAGATTTATGCATAATCTGGGTCAGCAACACATGGATGCAGTCACCAGGATACTAAGATATTTGAAGTCCGCACCAGGCAGAGGTTTGATGTTTTAAAAACATGGACATCTTGATGTATCAGGTTACACTGACTCAGATTGGGGAGGCAAAGGAGATAGGAGAAGATCGACATCTGGGTATGTTACCTTCGTCGGGGGTAACTTAGTAACTTGGAAGTCTAAGAAAAAACAGGTTGTTTCCTTGTCAAGTGCTGAAGCAGAATATAGAGCAATGGTAAAAGGCATTTGTGAATTATTATGGTTGAAAAGGCTTATGGGAGATCTTGGGTTCCCATCTCAAAAACCTATGAAGTTGTTTTGTGATAATCAGTCAGCAATCAAAATTGCAGAGAATCCGGTGCAACATGATCGAACGAAACACGTGGAAATTGATAGGAACTTCATTTATGAGAAACTTGAAGAAAAAATTATTGAAGTACCATTTGTCCGAACAACACAACAATCGCAGATATTCGACTAAGGCCGTATCAAATAAAATATTTAACGATTCACTTGTCAAGTTGGGCATCTGTGACATATATGCACCACCTTGAGGGGGAGTGTTGAATAATTAATTAGTAGTTGTAACATTAGTCATCAAGATTGACTAATGAATTAGTAGTAGTAGGTGGAAGTAGTTGTAGGGTGGCTATAGGGTGGCTTGTAGGATGGCTTGTTTTTCTTCCTCCCTTCCTTATTTTCTTCCACCCTTTCTTATTTTCTTCCTCCCTTTCTTATTTTCTTTGTATAAGGCTTTTTATTCTCTTGTAACACTATATATATCTCTTTTAGAGATTGATTTATAACATAACAATTATTTTTGAGTTGAACCTTAAGTTTAACAAACAGAATTACAGAACTGTTTGGGAAGTCAGATGTTTTCGTCTAGCCTTCTACGGATGCATGTGGGAACTGCTTCTGCTTCTCAAGAAGTATAACAACTTTTCAGAAGTTGAAAGCCAAGAGAAGTGTGAATGGCAGCGAACAACTAATAGATCGAAAAATTGATACCAAGACAGACTATTCATCGAACTCATAAAGTGCAACTTATGAATCTTCCTTAATTGTACTTGTGCATATGTAAGCTCAGCTTACAGAATGAAAGTTTGTATTTCCGAAATAAGCTACTTGATGCAAACTTCCATTGTATAAGTTCAACTATACGTTGATATAATATTCCAAGGAATTCATGGATATACAACACTTACATGAAGCAGAAGGTTTAAAGGTTGTTCGGGATCGTAAAAGTTGTTATTTCTCTTACCAATCACAACTTCCAGTACCAACACTCCAAAACTAAGGACGTCCGACTTCTCCGAAAATGTACCTCCTATCATATACTCTGGAGACATATAACCCCTGCATTTGTTTGCAAAGACACGTTACATAGTATACTTGAATTAGAATAGTTATCGAAATTTAAGATGATGATTAGGAATACATAGTGCTCACATTGTCCCAACGACCCGGCTAGTATTTTCCGTAGTTTGGTTTCCGTCAAGCATTCTCGCCATTCCAAAGTCTGAGATTTTCGGGATCATGTCTTCATCCAATAGAACATTACTAACTTTGAGATCTCTATGAATAACTCTTAGTCGAGAATCGTGATGAAGGTAAAGTAGGCCACGAGCAATCCCTCCAATAATTTTGAATCGCTTACCCCAATCTAGGCGTGCTTTATAACATGGATCTGCAACCGGTACAGACAACAAATCTCAAAATGTAAAATATAAAAAAGTTAGAAATGAATTGACTGCTGATTTCAAATTGCAAGGCTAGCCTTCTTCCACTTATGGTACGCCATCTAAAAAAGTTATGCTTATGCTTATAGAATACGAGTTAGAAAAGAAACAAACCAAATAGAAATGCATCAAGGCTTTTGTTGGGCATGTACTCATATATTAACATGTTCTCTTCTCCCTCTACGCATCAACCAAGCATCTTCACAAGGTTACGGTGTTGAAGTTTAGATATCAATACAACCTCATTCTTGAACTCTTCAATGCCTTGTCCAGAGATTTTCGACAGTCTTTTCACCGCTATTTGCTGCCCGTCTTTTAATCTACCCTAAAAAGCATACTCATATTGCGATTCAAGTAAGGTTGTGTTCTATAAATAGAAATGGGCAGTAAGTTTATCATAATTATTAAACATATGTAAAACATACCTTATAAACTGGCCCAAAAACCCCTTGTCCCAATTTATTTTTCAAGCAGAAGTTGTTGGTAGCGATGGCTAAGCAAGCAAGGTTAAATATTTGAATTTCCTGTGTTTCTTCTTCAGTTGTACGATCATCAAACATGTTTGTATTTGGAGTGCCATTGTAGGTAACCTAGGTTTTCAACAAATCAATTAAAAATCCCTGGAATCCATTTAATCTTCCTGGGTATTTATAGTCGAGGAAAAAAATGAAAAGATGATTGGTCAACGTAAATCACAAATAAAACTAGATAGAATTCACCGGTGACAGACCATCACTAAAAAAAAAAAAGAGTTATTTTGTAAAAGGGTCGTTTCTTTTTGGTCATATTAGGATCCGAGTCGTAGAACATGTCGTTAATGCGTTTGGGTCGTTGACTCACTTTGATTGTTTAATAACATGTCGTTAATGCGTTTGGGTCCTTGACTCACTTTGACTAAAATAGTTAAATGACATACTATCCTAATTTCAGTTATCACATAACCGGGTTTAACCTACCAACCCATTTAATACATGACCCGGTATATTTTGAGTTGGTCTCTTCTTTATCAATGCAGTGGGTTACTTACGATTACAGTTAGCCTGGGTTAAATCTAAAGATTCTCAACCTATACTGCTAATAACCTCACCGATGAGTTTCGAAAACCTGGTTGCTCCAAACCCAATTAATATAAAGAGGTTTTATATGACTCAAAATACTTGAAGCTGGAATCAATGGATCAGGGAGATAAAAAATTTTTTTGCAAGAGTTCATGAAGAAAATTGAGAGGTTGACTTCTTAAGAAAAAATGTGTAAGAACATTCTTCTCTGTCGCTTGCTGTTGATATGAATGAATTTGTGATACTTTGGAATTAGATGGATAATGAATTTGTGATACTTTGTAATTTTGTTAGGCAGTTGATTTATACTTTTGATTTTCACTTCTATATCTGTAATTTGAACAGATTCGGTTCAGGTTGATCTAATCTTGTTAGGAAACTGATAAATTGATAAGGGAGATGTCCAAATATTTGAAGATTGATAAAAGCTTCACAGATGCACATAATGTATTTGGTTTTAGTTCTTAGATAAGATGTTCTATGTTTGTGTCGGGAATAAGGCTCGGTGGGTCAGCAAGGAGGCAGCTTGCTGCGTATTCAAGTAGGTGGAGTTCATTCCCACAAATAGTTTTCCCATTCAAGTGCACTTGAATGAAACCTATTTCCCAATCGGTATGTTGTGTGTGTGGAACACCGGCTGCACACACAACATAACCCGTTTCCCGGTCAGCACAGTCAACTAATGGTCAGGGTGTTTGTAAAAATTGAAAAGGTCAGCTAACGGTTTTCTAACGGTCTTTGGTTAGTCGACGACCCAAACACATCAACGACATGTTCTACGACCCAGACCCTAATATAAGCAAAAAGATATGACCCTTTTACAAAATAACTAAAAAAAATATCATGTTTCATTAGTACGTATTAATATTAGAGTTTCTGATGTGATGCAAATATCCCCAGCCAAAACTAAGGAGAATGTATTTACCTCTTTCATTAAGCTCAGTCCTCTTGCACAGATAAATGTATCCTAGGACCCCCATAACAGTTTCCACCAAAGATACTATTACAAGTACAATAGAACCTCCATATATTAATAACCTCTATATATTAATAAAAATTTATGGTCCCAATTTGGGTCAGTGAGAAATAGTAATAACCTCTCAAGTTTAATATTAATGATTTTTTCCAGTTCCACCTTAAAGAATTTACCTCCAAATAGTAATAATCAATATTATATTAAAAATTATATATTTAGTTACATAAAATTTACGATTAAATAAAATACTTATCTATAGTTTGAGAAAAAGAAGTAATTTTTTGCATTATTACGACATCTTTTGATGCGTAATATCTCATCAACATAGACACCTTCTTGTTGAAGCCAAAATATTTCCAACTTGTGGAGCATGTTTAAAGATTCCAAGCTTCTTGGAACTACAAATTCCAAGATATACATGCACTTGTATATTGGAACTAATGTATATACATCATCTAAATACAACTACAATACATTTGCACATACATTGAACTTAAATTTTAACATTTTCTATGGGTACCTCTCTATATTAATAACCTCCCTATATTAATAATTTTGTGGATGCCCAAGAGTATTAATATAAAGAGGTTCTACTATACCATGGTCTTCCCAATTACGGCCTTTCTCTTTCTGAACGAAACTTCTGAAGAATAAGGCATAGAGTTATACCATATCATTGAAGGGAGACTGTTCTTATTCTTAAAACATAATAGTATTATACCTACCTTCCAGGCGATCTGCAAGTTTGAGATAGAGAATCCCTGCTCTGCCATCGGATTGGTTTATGTTATTCAATATTTCTCCCTCTGGTTGGTTTATGGTATTCAATATTTCTCCCTTCCATATTTGACACCCCGTAGTATTCTGGTAAGCATAATCATT
Organism: Papaver bracteatum; assembly: GCA_023529315.1. NCBI lineage: Eukaryota > Viridiplantae > Streptophyta > Magnoliopsida > Ranunculales > Papaveraceae > Papaver > Papaver bracteatum. The sequence goes on along the minus strand of JAJJWX010004705.1, from coordinate 473,607 downwards.
GCAAGAACATGTACTCTGACAAGTTGATTTGCATTCTTCAGTGCGATTGACTTTTGTAGACTCGGGTTTATCAGGAAATTTCAAGGTTGAAACTGGTGAAAAAACATTACTCCTCCTACAATCCAGATACATATTCCTAAAACACCCACTAGTGTAATCGTGAAGGTTCCAATCTGAAGGAGACACTTCAGCGAAACCAGGAAAACACTCACAGTCATTTATATCCAAGTTATAGATGCCAAAAGGTCCACATATACCATAAACATCACAAGGTCATTCCGGTTGATAAAAAAACGTACTGCCGACGGTTGTTGCATATAACCATTTCATTTGGCCAGAAGCATCCATTACTAATATTGAAAGAATTAATCCATTATAAAGTTTATATGTAAATAATCTTTAATTTTCTTATGGTTAACATATTATTACATAGCAAGCAAACGAGCAACAAGCTGCGCCGCAAGCCCAAAGTAACTCTAGTTTTCATTTGAAATGTAACTAAAATTATAATTGTTAAATAATCCGATCTCTAAACTTCCACTAAAGAATTTTGATTTTTCATTCCATTCCCCACTTTTCCAATACACTATGTACTTGTTCCATTTTGTAACATACTGACTGATTCCAGTTGAGTCTAATTCTAGGCTGAAAATTCCAGTTGCTGGATCTTTATCATTTCTCCATGAAGTAAGTAATTGAGTTTTATTAGTTTTTTTATTGAACCCAATTTTAGAACCAGGTAACCAAGTATTAGTTAGATAATCAAAACTATGCCAATACACAACATATGGATTAGACTTATCTTTCTTTATAATAAGGGACCCCAAGTCGCCACATGTCAGCGCCACAATCATTCTCAATTTTGGTGAAGCCATGTCAACAACAATTTTCCTAGTCATCACCAGAAAGACCAATTTGATTGGTCCACATCATTGCACCCTTAAGTATATGATGGACACATCGTCAACATAAAAGTGAAGAGGCACAATATCTCACGTTAGATCTAAACCAAACTAAAGTTGGGTTATTTTTAGAGAAAAAAATGTTTGGGAAAAGTTGAACAAACACCGTATCTTACAATAGATCTCCATGAAAGAAACTAAACAAGGCGTCTCTTTAGAATGCACATTTACACTTGCACGTCTCTTCAAATTCATCCATTGTTAAAAAGATATCTGTTTCGAAAGTCATGTTTCACTATCAACGACAATTCACCCTCTGGCTCTCACTATGGGAAAAATATACATCTACAACTGGGGTTTTACAACGCTTTTCTATACATTGTAGAAAGTCCTATGTTTTACAACTGGTTTCAAAGTAAGAGTTGTCGTATATCATCACTACCAATACTTAGGACCAAGGGGTTGCGCTAAGAAAACAAATGACAACTCTTTAAGAAAAAGTGTTGTGACGACATTTAGCTATCACAACTCTGTTTTATAAGTGTAGTGACTTATCCTATCACAACTCTCACAAGTGTTGTTGAAGAACACAAAAATATGATAATAAAAAATATATTCGAGGGGAGATTCGAACATGAACCTACTGCATGGAAGTCTAGCTCGTCAACCATCCTTTCAGTTCACCAGTTTTTGTTTTTTTCATTGTTTTTTAAATAGAAACCTATAACAACACTTATAAGTGTTATTGAAGTAAAACTATATAATGTTGGAAAAAATGAGGTTGGGGGATTCGATCCTGAGCCTCGGGCATGGAAATCTCCACCACTAACCATTTTACACTATCACATGTTCTGTCACATTTGTGGTTCTTTAATACACTTAATTTATGACAACCCTTCATAAGTGTTGTAAAACAAAATGTAATGCTCAAAAAATAATGCTCAGTTGACTGAGCCGCAAACAGCACGAAGCCTTCTCTGAAAATTACTTATTTCTGATAAGGGTAATCTGGTCATTTTCACATTCTCCATAATGTTTATTGCACTTTTTTCAATCAAGGGTAATATGGTCATTTTGATATTCTGAAATATTTGCTTTACCTATTTCCGATAAGGGTAGTCTTGTCATATAAATGGATGGATTCATCGTTCTTACCAAGTTTCTGACTTAAAGTAGTTAACTCGCGGCCAGGATTTGATCTCGGAGCCTAGTTTGCATACAATATGCAGAAATTATGTTTGTTTATAGTTTCGCGGAATATTCCTAAGGAATCTTACATGTAAATGGATGGATTCATCGTTCTTACCAAGTTTCTGACTTATAGTAGTCAACTCGCGGCCAGTTTTTGATCTCGGGGCCTAGTTTGCATACAATATGCAGAAATAAGGTTTGTTTAAAGTTTCGGGGAATATTCCTAAGGAATCTTACATGTAAATGGATGGATTCATCGTTCTTACCAAGTTTCTGACTTATAATAGTCAACTCGCGGCCGGCCAGGTTTCTATCTCGGAGCCTAGTTTGCATACAATATGCAGAAATAACGTTTGTTTAAGATTTCGTAGAATATTCCGAAGGAATCTTACATGTAAATGGATGGATTCATCGTTCTTACCAAGTTTCCGGCTTATAATGGTCCACTCAGGGCCAGGTTTCAATCTTGGAGTTAGGTTATGCATACAGTATGCCAAAATAGGGTTTGTTTAAAGTTTCGGGGAATATTCCTAAGGAATATTACATGTAAATGGACGAATTCATCGTTCTTACCAAGTTTCCGACTTAAAGTAGTCAACTCGCGGCCAGATTTTGATCTCGGAGCCCGAGTATGCATATAATATGCCAGAATATGGTTTTTTTAAGGTTTCAGAGAATATTCTGAAGGAATCTTACTTGTACAAGGATGGATTCGTCGTTCTTACCAAGTTTCTGACTTATAGTTGTCCACTCCTCGCTAGGTTTCAACCTCGGAGCCAGTTTCTTGCTCGAAATTGAAAAATTCATGTGTGTTTAAGGTTTCGAAGAATATTCCAATGTAAACTTACTTGTAAAAGGATATATTCATCATTCTTATGATTGAAGTTGGAACCCTCCCAGAGCTTCATGATTCATAGTTTGTTTGTCGATATACCATATTTGAAGTTCGAATCTCCTCTAAGCTTCATATTTATCGAATTTGATGATGCATCATGCTACAATTGAAGTCAAAACCCTCCCAGAGCTTCTTGGTTCATATTTTGTATGCATTTATACCACATTGGAAGTTCTAACCGACATTAAGCATCATATTTATCGATTTTGATGATGTATTTTGCTAAGTTTGAAGTCAGAACCCACCCAGAGCATCATGATTAATAGTTTGTTTGTCGTTATACCGAATATGAAGTTCGAATCGATACTGAGATTTATATTTATCGACTTCAATCGATACTTCGTGACCTATGTGACTAGTCGAAATTCAAACCACAAGCACAAAGAAACACACCAATTATCGAATTCATTTCTTATTTTTCAGCTTTATTCTTATACATTTTTTGGATATTTTTATATCATAATGTTGATAACAATGTCCTAAATTTATTAATATTTTTTTTTGAATTTTTTTGTGTCGAAGGTTGATAATAAAACCGAATAAATGAGTTCGTATTAGCACAAAGAAAAACACATGCTTTCCAATCCGCATGAACATCCAAAATACAATCTCAACCATTAAGATCTTTTCTTAATCCGCATGAGGGGATCAAACGAAACATGGTCCGTCGGATTCACTAATTCTATTTTTTTTTTGAGGAATTTTTTTACTCACTTAGAAAATATAATTCATCCAACCCATCTTTACTCTTCATCGCCATCTCCCCTCCCTCTCTATTCACCTGCTTCACCAAATCTCTTCGATCCTATTAGTGCTTAATCAGTTTTAAATCTCCCCAGAAAGATCTCGTACAGTTACGAAACTACTAATCGATGGAAACAGTATTCATCCAGAGAAAGAACTCATTCTCGATTCCATGGGAAGCTTCCTCCGGATGAGATATTAGGTTTTTCAAAACCCCCAAATCTTGAGAAGATCAAAGAAGAAAATGGATTCTAGTTGATATTATGGGTTTTTCAAGGTCGATTTGGTGTAGAAGATCAAGATCAGAAAACAATAATGAGTTAGGGTTTGAGATGGTAAAGTGTCGTTGTTGATTGAAACACGGATGAATTGATGGGTTCGTGCTGTAATTGAGTTTGAGAACTAGGGTTTTCTCAGTAAATCGTTAATTGAGTTAGAAATTGAGAAATTAAAGATGGGTTTGGTGAACACAGTATGATGAGGAAGAATTAGTGAGTTTTAATGAATGGGAAGAACAAGCGGTTGGAGATGGAAGGGTTTTGGTTTATGAATGGTATTGAGTTCAGAGTTGCACTTGCAGGTAATTTCATGTATAAATGCCTTGATTTGAGAATTTTGAAATTAGGGTTCTTCATGAATTTTTGGGTTTTCAATACAAACCATGTTTTTTAATGAAAATATGGATTGGGTGCTTTGATTTCTTGCTTAATTTTAGTTTAACAAGCTCTTGGTAATAAACTGCATGATTTGATTATAATTCGACTTTGTGAACCCTAGAATCTCAGTTTTTAGTTTTAATGATATCGTTAAATTAAACCGTTGGAATACGATGAAATTTTGGTATGGTGTGTTTTGTTAATTCATAATGATACAGTAAATATTTCATGACGATCAGGTCCTGTTTACTACTGACAAGATTGCATAATCTATGACTGCATTCTGCAGAATTTATATCCTGAACAGCCTATTCTCAATGGGTGCGTCTCATTATCCATATATCGGATGGAGATGAATTTTTAACATGTTGTTTATCTATATGTAAGAAACTTACTGTACAAATTTCATGAAGTTCTGATAAGTTTAGGTACCCCATATTGTGTTATAATTGTAACAAAATTTGGTGTGTTATATGCTGAAAGCAGCCATCTTTAAGTGTGTATATATTTTTAATTAACCGTTATAATCATATGAATTTAGGATATGTTATGCTTTGACATGTCAGGAAACCTCTGTTAAATTTTCATGGAAATCATCTTAGGGAAAGTGGTACAAAGTGTGGTAGTACAGAGTACTTTGCCAATTTTTGTTTCATAAAATCTGAATTTGTTTGATAGAATGTGAGTTAAGGGTTTTTCGATTTTGCCTCTTTGTTTGACTTTCAATTTTGGTGAGATTTGATATTTTTTTTATTTTTTTTGGGAAATTTATTCTTATGACCCTGAAATTTGTGGGTCTTACTCTTTTGGCCCCAGGGTTATTTAATAAATTTGCAAATTATTCCAATGGCCCTAGAATATTATAACCGGTGTGCATATTTCCTGCACATAAAATTAGTGTGCATATTACCTGCACACTATAAAATATGAAGAAAATTTTAAAAAAGGGAAAATTAGGCTAAGGCCCAACCCATGGATAACCCATAATATAAGGCCCTTAATTAAAAGAAGTTTAAATCTAGGCCCCAAATTATTAAAATACAACCATACCCTTTTATATATTTTTAAGCCCCAAATAAAATAAAATTTAAATTTAAGCCCAAAATATTAAAATATAGAAAATATGATGTCACAGCCATCTTAAACGACCGCCACCACCACCACCTCCGACGACCGCCGCCACCAACCACCTCCGACGACGACCGCCGCCACCAACCACCACCTCCGACCACCACCACCAACAACAAACACCAACGCCGAAACCACCGCCACCACCGCCTCCGACCACCACCGCCAACCACCTCCGACGGTGACCACCATCAGCAGCAGAAACCACCACCGCCGGAAACCACCACCTCCGTCGCCGGCGGCCACCACTGCCTCCCACCAATAATATATGGATGTGTAATCTGAAGTTACACATGCAACGAGCATGTGTATCCAGAAGTTACACATGAATATGGCATGAAAGGGTTACACATGTGTAAGCAGAAGTTACACATGCATATAACATGTGTATCCAAAGGTTACACATCCATATGGCATGTGTAATGAGAAGTTACACATAAAAAAAAAATAGACATAAAAAAGTAAACATAAAAAAAAATACATCTATTACACTTTAAGATTTATTTACAATAATTTCTTAGCATGTGTAACTAAAAGTTACACACGAATTTGTCTAGTGTAACTGGGAGTTACATATGCATATATCTAGTGTAATTGAAATTTACACAACACTATGCACACTTTCAACAACATTTATCCTAAAACAACCACACCATGGATCATTTCATCATTCTCTACCAACATCAATTCCTGACAAATCCACTGCAACAGCAACATACATTGACAACTCTGCACCTGTTTATCCTAACATGCATCTAGCATGCAATATTGAGTTCAAAGACTCAGGCCATAACTTACCACATATCAATTCCATCGTAACCCATGTCCTGCAACTGCAGCCAACACCAATAAACTGAATTATGTATCATTTCAGGTTTACTCAAACTTCTACACATATAATTAGCACATGTAACTAGAAGTTACACATTCAATTAGCATGTGTAACTATAGGTTTATTTCAGGAACAATTGCTCTAAATTCTCAATCACTAACTGAACCTGGATCATTCAAAGTGGAGTTATTATACAATATTACAAGTAACTACTTAGGTTTAATCATACACAATACTACTACTTCTGAAAGGCCAACTAATTTGGAAACTGCTTGTGTAAAAACTATATGTAAGTAAAATCTATGTAACCTGAAGTTACACATTCAATCAACATGTGTAACTAGAAGTTATACATCAAATTAGCTTGTGTAACTAGAAGTTACACATACTTTTGCATACTAATGAGAAATGATGACAGAGTTAATCCATACGTACATGTCTATCTAAGGGTTCAGTGCAGGATGGAATCCAAATACACACTATGAATACTGAAAATCAAAAAAACTGTGAATTATTATGTATAACGTACCATATACATAGTGAAAACCCCTCAATCTGGATTTTGTCATTCTTCGTGCATGAGATAAAGAGTGAATGTGGTTTGGTTTGCAGCTGATGAATCCATCTTCAACCAACTTCCTAATGTGTTTCTCTGCACAAGACATCACAAAACCAGTAAGTTCAACCAAAAATAATCATAACGTAGATACAAACCACTAGATCCAATTAGCATGTGCAACTAGCAGTTATATATTTGGTTAGCATGTGTAACTATAAGCTACACATTCAATTAGCATGTGTAACTTGCAGATACACATGCATCTGAATTGTGTAACTAGGAGTTACACATGCATCATACTTATATATGTCGTCCTTAAGGGAAAATTACCTATGATGACCGCATCCACAACTTTCTAGCAAACAATAATCATGTGTAACTAGAAGTTACACATCAAATTATCATGTGTAACTATAAGTTACACATCTATTTAGCTTGTGTATCTATAAGTTACAAATCTAATAAAAAGTTACACATGGATATAGCATTTGACTCGAGGTTATTAAATACAAACTACAAAGATGTGATTGCTAGAAATTATGAAAGCATACAATTCCAAACTCATATGATAATTTAGACTTCAATCATGCAAAGAAAATAGTTTTATAAATGATCACAACAAGGTATAGAAAAGAACATTTCGAAAGATAAAATTCAGGTAACGAGACATTTACCTTAAGGTTTGGAATGATCTCCATATCAAGTACATCAACTTTCATGAGACTTGCAAATAGCATTAAAATTCACCCCACCTGGATACGAGATAGGTGTTAATTTGGTATTATGGATAACAATCCAAATGTATCAATCAATAAGTACAAATGTTAAACACGAACTAGTCAGGAAAGAGTTGTTGGTTTTCAATTTCATCTAGAAATAACAGGAAGCATATACAATCATTAACTCAAAACTCAGCATGTCTACATCATCAATTTGAAGTTGTTCTTCTGAAACAATATTTTTTCTTCATACTCTTCTCAGTATCAAACAAAAAAACTCACAACAAATTCACAAAAAAACAACAGAAAAATACAAATTCCATGCTAAAAATACAACATGATATATATGTGTAACCTCAAGTTACACATACTGTAAAACAAAAAACAGCATATTTACATCATCAATTTGAAGTTGTTCTTCTTAAAAAACATTGTTTCTTCATCCTCTTCTCAGTATCAAACAAAAAAACTCACAACAAATTCACAAATTCTCAAAAAACAACAGAAAAATACAAATTCCATGCTAAAAATACAACATGATATATATGTGTAACCTCAAGTTACACATACTGTAAAACAAAAAACAACATGTTTACATCATCAATTTGAAGTTGTTCTTCTGAAACAACATTTTTTCTTCATCCTCTTCTCAGTATCAAACAAAAAACTCACAACAAATTCACAAATTCATAAAAAACAACAAAAAAGTACAAATTCCATGCTAAAAATACAACATGATATATATGTGTAACCTAAAGTTACACATACTGTAAAACAAAAAACAACATGTTTACATCATCAATTTAAAGTTGTTCTTCTGAAACAACATTTTTTCTTCATCCTCTTCTCAGTATCAAACAAAAAACTCACAACAAATTCACAAATTCACAAAAAACAACAAAAAAATACAAATTCCATGCTAAAAATACAACTGGATATATATGTGTAACCTCAAGTTACACATACTGTAACAAAAAACAGCGCATGTCCACATCGATTTGAAGTTGTTCTTCTGAAACAAAATTGTTTCTTCATCCTCCTCTCAGTATCAACAAAATATAAACAACAAATTCACAACAAATTCTCGGATCGGACATGCAAGAACAACAAATAAATGAAAAAAAGTTTGAAATCAAACCAAAATAAGATTCGTACCTAGAAGCAACCAGATTTGAATCATCATGGAACTTAAGATTCTGCAACTAAAATACATTATACTTTAGATTGAAGAAAAACATCATTGAATTGGGAGGAAATTTAAAAATTATGTGAATAATTACTTTACCTGATCATCTTCTTTTGGAGAAACAAGAAAATAAGAATCAAGAATCTCTACAGACTCCATAGATGATTTAAGATCTGGTGACGTTGCTTTAGATTCTTCAAGAACGGGTGGAATCATCATCTGAGATGGAGAAACAATCTTCATAAACAAAAAAAGAAACAAGACACAAAATCAAATTGAAAATTAAAAGAGAATAAAATTCAATCAAATCTACGGGTAATAAATATGATGATTCATTGATATCGAATCAGAAGAAGAAACACATAAAGAATATCGTGAGTATGTTAATAGAAATGTACTGTGTAAAGAGATAATACTTTTAATAGCACATCGCTGGTGATTGTTGGAACAACAACTTAACCACCAAAAACGATATCAGATCTTCAGATGCAGTAAAAGATTCAATCGATCTCAGATCTGTTCTACAAATTGATATCGAATCAGAAGAAGAAACACAAAAAAAAATCGTCAGGGCTCCGATCTTCAGATGCAGTTGATATTTTATGGTTGTAATCGCATCAAACAAACAGAGAGAGAGATGAGAAACAAACAATCCCTAGAATTTTTTTTCTCTGCAACTGAGAGAGATGAACCGAGAGAGAGAAGAGAGAGAAACATAAATGAAAAATGAAAAATATCTTCTGGGATTCCTCTGTATATATTCTAAAGGCCAGTGTTGTCATTTTTAAAATTCCTAATAATTAATTGTGGGCCAGATCTGAAGAAATATTGATATTCCGAGCCTAGTAATATCATTTTATGAAAGTATGGAGTTGACAGTGGATGATCCATTTGGTGGGGCTTCAAAATATTGAACCCATATAGTTGGGGGATTTTAGTATTTTTCACTTTAAAAAATTATGTACAAAAATCAGTGTGTATATTTCCTGCACATAAAATCAGTGTGCATATTATCTGCACACTACAAAATATGAAGAAAAATTAAAAAATTACTTAATAAAAAAATTCATGAAATGAAAATTTGATATTTGTATTTACGCTCGTTGTGTAGCTATTTCAAAAAGCTTTCCAAATATATAAAATTTGTCGAATTCTTACTTATAATTTGTGAGACATGTTATGTTTAAGTTGGCATGACGATTATACCCTTAAAGGATATAATTTATCATTTGATAACATCATCAAATATCTTTATCTAAATGACCCTCCTTCTTTTTTAAGGGTCATTTCAATAAAATGGGTTATTTTTTTTAAAATTGAGTTTTAATCGAAAGGACATTTGAGTAAGAGAGAGTGAGGGGAGGGTCAAACACTTAATTCCCACTTTTTTTTTCCTCTAGTTATTTTAGATCACGTTGGGGAGATGAAGGAACTCTTAGAAATCTGGTTACGGAGATTCAAAAAGTAGAGGAGGAGGAAGATGAAAGCTATATGGATGGTAAAAGTGAAGACCAAACCTAAGGTTGCATGGCTGGCATCCAAACTCCAAGGCCAGTTTGTTGCAGCAGTTTATAAATTAGGAGGAATTCAAAGTAAGAACCTTATTCAATATGTTTTTTTCTTGTGTTTAGGTATTTGGCAGATGCATCCTATTGGTAGCTTAATAGACTGTTTAAATTTTCTATTCCAAGAAAACTTTGCACATTTCCATCCACGAACTAAAATCATCCTTCACCATGGAAAGCTGCTGGTAAAAAGTAGTCCTAATCTTATTGGTTATTATCACACTCAGTCAAGTTATTGATTGCACATATTCTTACATTGTGGTAGGTTCCAGAATATGATGTAACATTTGTCAAGGAAACTTCAAAGAAGTAAGACTATGTTTCTTCATTTATTTGTTGAGGAAGGATCCCTTTACATGACTATTGTTACATTATCTCACATTTTGCATGTCCTTTTTGTGAATAAAAACCAAACGATACCGTATTTGAAGCTAAGATTTTGGGGATATGTTTTTCTTATAAAGATATACATACCCACCAAAAATGAGCACATTCTGAAATACCAAACCTCATCATCTATCAATCTTAATTTAAACGGTTGAGAATTTGTCGACTTTCGACGATTGGGTTTCAAAGTATTAGATGGTAAAGTTATACATTTCAGAATGTGCTCATTTTTGGTGGGTATGTATACCTTTATAAGAAGAACATATCCCCAATATCTTAGCTTCAAATACGGTATCGTTTGGTATTTATTCACAAAAAGGACATGCAAAATGTGAGATAATGTAACAATAGTCATGTAAAGGTATCCTCCCTCTTATTTGTTTATCTTTAGTTTAAGTCTATCTTGCTTATGGTGTCTGGTTGGATTGAAGGCTGTTTGGACGCCTTTGGTGGGACGATATTGTATCTACTATTCAGTAGTTATATTAGTTTTGTTTGTGGAGCTTGAATGCTTATTATGAGACTTTGTATTGTAAGTCCTCTATGCAATAAGTTTCTTTGTTCAGTAGTTATATTAGTTTTGGTTGTGGAGCTTGAATGCTTATTCTGAGACTTTGTATTGTAAGGCCTTTATGTAATAAGTTTCTTTCTTACGAGTGAATGTGCTTAATTTCTACAGGTAATTGAACGATTGGGCACCGTGGATGAAGTCACAAATGATGACCCTGAGTATGTACTAGTTCCTTTAATTCCTACCTCAAATTTAGAACTTATAAACATCAATATTTTGGATCACTCACTTGTTTGCTTCTCTGGGATTTATATATTTACGTGATTCAATTGGTTAACTTCCTAATATATGTTGTTGTGCATCTATAAGTTTGAGTTCCCAACATAAGATGACAGACCAGGGGCTCCTATTAGAAGTTTCAGGTTTGCTGCACAGGTCTGCTGATGAAGTTTTTATGGTATGTATCTCTGTATTGTTGCTCCATATCGTTATTTGATCTGTGTGTTTGGGTTATGACAAAAACTAGAAGGGTAAAAGTTGGAAAACATTGTAAAGTTTAGTGATAAGTTTCCTGGATAAATGTTGTTGGATTGTTGTATAATGATCTCTGAGTTGTCCTTGTAGTTGTGGTGCTCCCTTTCCAGCACAAACTATGTCGTTGAAAACTTGGTGGGGCAAAAGAAGCAGGACACGCATCCGTAGCCGCAGCCCTAATAGATTTGAAGGAGGGTATAACAAACAAAAGGATGAAGTAGAGGAAGGTTTGATTTGCGCTGATGACTAGTGCTTTGTAAAAAGGAATTTGGAGCCGGTGTTTACTCTGACTGATAAAGAGAAGTGGGTTTTGATGCCAGGTTCTATGCTGCGAGCAATGAACTTGTCCCTAATCCCATGGGTTATACTTTTTCTTTTTCTTTTTGCGATATGATTTTTTGCGGGTGTTGTGGAGGAAAGAAGTTAACACTGTGATGGGGATTCACTTGTCATTTTTAGTTTGAATGAATGTAAATGTGTTACTGGCAAGTTAATGTGAAAGTGAATTACTTTTTGAAATTCTGTTTCAGCTATTATTTTTTTTTTCAAAATAGTTTTATGCACACAACTTCTAACAAATGTTTTAGTTACACATTAATTCAAATATTACAACCGTTAAGGATGTTGTGTCAGAAAGTTATACAACTCTAGCAAGTGTAGTGACCGTAGTATTCACAATACTAATAAATATCGTCTTTCATATTTCAACTACCCAAACTAGATATTGTGAAATAATGTCTTTACAACATAACTATGTGTTGTCCAAGATAGTTCCAAAACTCATACAAGTGTGGTGCAAATCTTATTCATAATATTAATAAGCGTTGTTACATATGTTTCCATGATACACAAATTTTGTTGTTCAAGATAGTCCTACAACACAAGCAAGAGTTGTGTTAGGCTTTAAAAAAAAATCGAAAGAGAATCACAACTTTGGAAAAATATTGTCGAACCATGAATCACATCACCCTTTACAACCCTTGTCAACCATTGTAGAAAAGCTTGTACTTTCTACAATACCCCCTTCCATAATGGATGAAATGGAGTTGTCGTAGGGGTACTACAACTCTTATATTGTGTTGTAAACGTTGTTTTTTCCTGTAGTGTCTTGATATTAGTATCCAGTAATCCAGAAACTGGGTAGAAAACCCTAATCACCACAAACAAAAGTTACACTCATACATATTCTGTTCTACTTTCAATCATTTTTGTTTTCGTCACAATAGAAACATCCCTCTACCTTTCACTCTAAAGGTCAGCGAAATAGTTTGTTGTTGTCATGTTGCATTTTCATAGAGTATATTCATGACTGTATTTAGGTTTTGTTGTTTTAGGTAAGTTCTATTTTTCAAGGATTTGTATGATTGCATAAGATCTTATATCCTGTACTGCAAATCAATTGTAGCAGTACAATTAACCATACAAATCCTTTGATTTTCAAAGAATTTCTTTTTCAAACATCACGTTTGTATATCGATGGTTAATTGTATATCGATGAACAATACGTGAAAATTCAAAGAAATTCTTTTTCAATTCTTTGTAATCATGAACAACATAATTATTAGTGATTACCAACGTTCTTATTTGATTTAACAGTCTGTCCAGCCGGTGAGTATGCACCGGGTTAGGATCTTGTCTCTCATAACTAGATTACCATCATCACCTAAAACTGCTTCAGTCTTAGTATTTGAAGTATTTAAAGTTAAATTAGTAGACCAAATTGAGGATTTGAAATCATGAAGAACTAGATTACCGCTTTCTGAAAGTTCCAGTTTTAGTGATCCACCACGGATGGGTTTATCTCTATTATCTATCCAAACTACTGTTCTTACCAAGGCCGTTTCATAGTCATTGTACCAAATACAAAAGTAGGAACCCAACTCACCTGGTGCAAAGAATCGCATCATAAATCTGCCACCTTTAGATGTAATTGTTTGCAAATCGATTAGAGTTTCACCAGCAGAGATTGTATCAGCTACAATTGAATTTCTATGCTTATTGCACAAGACATAAATAGTGAGTAGTACAAAAAAAGAATTCTTTTTAGTATCCAAATCCATCTCTGCACAATTAAAGTTCAGGCAAACCCAATAAACTAGTTATTTCAAAGCAATAAACAGCTTGATGATATTTCAAGATAAGATCAATTGGAATGATCATATCATTTTCCTTGAGTCTTAGCTAGTTATTGTAAGTCAGTCAATCTGATCATATATTTGTGGTTATCCTTGTGGTATGCTATCGGCCTTTAACCGTAGTCAATGTGACATTGTTATTGGAGCACTGAATTGGTGGAATACCAGGATCATCTGATGAAGCTGGGAAACTATATAGGGGTTCTTTCGGAGATGGACGATCAGTTTCATAATTAAGCATGAAATCCACTTCAGCCATGGTTGGCCTATCTACAACTCTATCCTGACAACATAACAGCCCAATATGTATGCATTTCATCACTTCAAGTGGAGAATACAGATCACCTAAATCCTTATCGACAATCTCTGACCATTTTCCTTCATTCCAAAGTCTCCAAGCCTGAAACAAAAATATCAAAATATATAAGTTCATTAACACTTACAAATTCATGGTCATTTAGTACTTACATGAAGTAGAAGATTTAAAGGATGTTCGGGATTGTAGAAGCTGTTATTTCTCTTACCGCTCACAACTTCTAGTATATCAGACTTCTCCGAAAATCTCCGAAAATCTTCTAGTATGCTAAAAAATAAAAACATCAGATTTCTCCGAAAATCTCCCTCCAACCATATACTCCGGAGCCATATATCCCCTGGCATTTATTTGCAAAGAAGAGTTTTATGGTATACGACTAGATAACTTATCGATATTTAAAAGGATGATAAGGAAAACATTGTGCTCACATTGTACCAACTATTCAGCTAGTATTAATGACGATTTTTCATACTGAATATGAGAGTTGTTTATGAGTGTCAGAAATACCTAACGATTCTTAAGGGTCGTTAGTTTATAATACTTCCGACCAAACGACCCTCACTCTGAGTAGTTTCATGGTGTCCATGAATCGACCACTTGGAGTACCATTCTTGCAATTTGAAGAGTATAGGAAGTTTACCTGATTGTTTTGAGCTCCGGATTCTTCATATGGAGGATTGGTTCCTAAATTTTTCCACAAAACTCACTTTCTTCCTCTCTATCCAACAAAAAATAATAATTCTATAATCATAATTTTTACCCAAAAAATGATTTAATCTAACTTAAAAAATTAACAACTAATCTAACCTAATCAACTCAATTAACACTAATTATTTTGGGGTAGTTTAGGAATTTTGAAAAATTAGGAATAAGGGTAGTACCAAAATGTTATTGGGAGACCAACTTGTGAAGCCCAGGTTACTTTTTGTGGCCCCCAATTAATTCTTTCTCTTTTAGAGTCTCAACATCTCGTCGGCAGTAGAAGAAGCTCCGATTCAAAATTAAGAACAAGAAGAAGCAGAAATTTTCTCTGTGTGGAATGAAGATTTTGGATCATTAACTACTCATACCTATATATCTTTCATAAATCATTTTTTTTTATGCTAAAAGAAAATTTTAATTAACTGAAACTGGGATCACAGTCTAACAAGAGATAATTCTCAATGACTCTAGGCGGCTCAATATGCCATTCTCTAGTAATACCATTATTCCTACTGAACTTTGCTAGTTTGTCAGCAGGTTTATTGCAAACTCTAGACACAAACTTACAATCCCATTGTGGGATATTATTTAGATTCTCTATAGCATCCAACAGAATGTCTTCATTCTCCCATGCAATACATAGTGTAGAGCGGTTTACATACTTCTCAATCCCTTGGAAGTCTGTCTCAAAAACAATGTGAGTATATTGTAGCTCCACTTCCCATTTGATCGCATCAGAGAAGGATAGGCATTCCGCTTGTTCCGAGCTTGTTACTCCTGCATAGCATTTGTATTTGCAGCTCCTCTACCTGTATAATCACGTAAAACAATAGCAATTCCAGTCAGTCCCGTACTAGCATCATAAGAAGCATCACAATTCAAAGCATAAAAGGGGTATGCAGGTGGTTTCCATTTTGGTAACTCTCTTCTAGTTCGCAGGCTCGTGTTAACAGTAATTGAGGGACTAAGGTTTAGTTTCCCAATATAACTAGCAAAAGAGAGGGCCTTCTTAGCAGTAGTAATCGGATCAACCTTTTTATGCTGAAATTGAACTTCACATCTCTCATTCCAGATTGACCAAGTGACGATCATTGCCGTGTTTAGGTCATCTGGTGGATCCATCCAGCTTTCGAACATGTCAGCAATATTGTTTTGAGAGCCTATGATAATATTAGCGCCTCCAGGAATCTGCATCCAGACAGCCCTAGAGAAAGGGCATTTGAAGAGAATGTGCATAGTATATTCATCAACCTGATTGCACATAGGACATAGGCAGTTTATGTAACTTCCGTTTATTGATAGCCTGACTTTAGTTGGGAGAGGATCTGAAAGGCACTTCCACCAAAAATGTTGCACTCTTGGACAAGTTTTTATACTCCAAAACCTCTTCCAGGTCAACGCAGAATTTTGGATTTTATCTGAGATTTGGATATTACCCATGCTTAGCTCGTGCAATCTGTTGTAAGAAGATTTGAGAGAGAACACCCCATTGCGTGTTAAGTTACATATGAGTTTGTCTTCCGATACTGAAGGAATTCTCATGTTTAGGATTAACTCCATCGTGGTATTATCAAACAAGTGATGAAGCATAAGTTGCTTCCTTGAATGAAAAGGTCTTGTACCCAGATATATTGTTCACTATCAGTAACTCCTTGTTTTGGTACTGGTGGTGAAGTCATTCCAGTTACCCAGACATCCAACCAAATCTTTATTTTTGTACCTCTGCCCAGTTGCCATCTGCAATTCTTCTTTATGAAAGTAAGTTGCTTCTGTATGCCTCTCCATGCCCATGAGCAGTTTTGTTTGATAGTTGCATGAAGAAGAGTTGTTCCAGGAAAGTACTTAGATTGGATAGCTTTTACCCATTGCTCCTCAGAATTTATACAAATTCTCCAGGCTGCTCTGATTAACAATGCCTCGTTAAGAATTTTTAAGTCTCGAATACCTTGTCCTCCAAGATGTTTGTGCAGGCCTAGGGTTTTCCAAGAAATAATGCAGGTACCTCTCTTCTCTTTGAAGCCCCACCAGAAATTGCGCTGTAGTGTTTCAACTTGTTTAATGATATCAACCGGCACCTACAAACAACTCATTGTGTAAGATGGAATTGTGTTGGTAACTTTTTTAATCATCATCGATTTGTTGCATTATGACATAGCTTCACTGTTCCAGTTAGATAGACGGCCTTTCACTCTATCAACTAAGCTAGTAAAACATTGCATTTTATTCTTTCCAATTAGGGGAGGAATTACCAAATATTTCTCATTTGTGTTCATCACAGGTACCTTTAATCTTCGTGTCAGTATACGTCTAAACCTTGGAGGAACATGAGTACTGTAGAAGACACTCGATTTATTAAAATTCACTAATTATCCCGAGGCAGCACCAAAATATTCAATGATTTGAAGTATGTTATTCACATTATGCAAATCAGCATTAATCAATAGTAGACAATCGTCTGCGAAGAATAAGTGAGAAATTAATGGAGCATTTGGGGCAATCTTGATTCCTGCAATATGGTTGTGATGTTCAGCTGATAATAGTTGCCGCGAGAAAGCTTCCATGGCAATAATGAAGAGGTAAGGCGATAGGGGGTCACCTTGTCGTATCCCCCTTGTTGGACTATAAGCTTTACAAGGAGCCCCATTAAGCAGAATGGAGATTTTGGTAGTGATTATACACTGCATGATGAGGTTACACCAGTCGCTGCAAAAAACCATCTTCAATATTACATCCCTGACGAAAGACCACTCAAGCCTATCAAAGGCTTTCGACATATCTAGTTTTAAAGACAGATATTTATCGTGTTCTTTTTTATCCTTCATGGTATGAATGATTTCTTGCGCAAGCTGAACATTGTCGGATATTTGCCTCCCTTGTACATACGCTGATTGTAGAGGCGATATAATCTTCCCCATTAGTTTCTTTAATCTGGTTGAAAGTATTTTGGAGATGACTTTGTATGAGGTATTGCAGTGGGCAATTGACCTAAGATCACTGGGAAATTGTTTATTCTTTGACTTGGGAATTAATGAGATATTTGTGACATTTAAGCTTTTGAGAATATAACCAGAGTAGAAGAATTGCTTTACCATATCCACAATATCTTCTCCCACGATATCCCAATGATGTTGAAAAAAACCTGGAGGAAAGCCATCTGGGCCCGGGGCTTTCCAAGGCTTTATGGCTTTCATGGCTTTAAAAATTTCGGCGGTGTCCGGCGGTTTCATCAGATTTGTATTATCCTCCAAAGTGAGGACTGTTGGAATACACTGTAAGATATTGTCATTCCTAGTTGGAGAAGAGGTAGAATGAAGGGAGCTGTAATGATCAATGAGTAGTGTTTCAAGACTGGCTCTTGTAGTACACCAATTTCCGTTTTCATCCTTCAGTGCAGTAATGTTATTTCGAGCCCTCCTTTTATTTTCCTTTCCATGATGATATCTTGTATTTCTATCCATTTCAAGATAGAATTCGTCTCTAGCTTTTTGTCCCCAAAAATCACTTTGAATTTGATGCCAATGTTCAATTTGGTTTTCAACTTGAAGAAATTCTTGATGAGAAGTTGGGCTTGGAGTCCGTTGGTGAAGTGCATCTAACTCTTGATGGAGAAGATTTATGTTGCTTTGGATATCTCCGAATTTTTCCTTATTCCATTTAGAGACATATTTTCTTGTAATGGAAAGTCTCTTTGACACTCTGTAGGCATGTGAACCATTCACCTCCTGAGTCCAAGAGTTGACGATAACATCTCTTAGAGTCTCATCTTTCTCGTAACACTCGAAGTACTTCCAGTTTCTTTTTTTTATCATTATCGAGAGAAGAAGTATCAAGCAATATAGGACAATGGTCCGACCCCAGTTGTGGAAGGTGAAGGAGTTTAGAATCCGGGAAGTTAATGAACCAGTCGTTGTTAACAATTGCTCTGTCCTGCCTTGATCTTCTGATACCCGTGCCATGTACGTTACTTGACCACGTAAAGGATCTGCCTGAATATCCCATATCTTCTAACCCAGCCTCATATATTAGATTGATGAAGGTAGAATCTCTAGTGGAGCAGGTTCTAGAATTAGAGTGATTACTGGTAGCAGCAGAAGTAAACATAGCTCCATCAACATGTCGTCTATCCTCATTGTTGAAAACCAAGTTGAGAACACCCAATACGACCCATGGTTGATGGACTGTAAGGCTTAAATCCTTATTGTACTGCCACTGTTTTTCTTTACGATGAGGGTAAGGAGAACCATATAGACATGTCAATAAACACTCTGGCTTAGACGGATCATCCTGCACTAAACAATTAAAAATCCAAGATTCTCCATTCACAACATTAAAGTTAGAACCATTCTTCCAAAGAAGGATTAAACCCCCAGCTAGTCCTATAGATGGCATGAGCTTATATTTTGGAAAGTTATATTGCCTAATGAATTTTTTCATCTTAGTTTCACTTATTTTAGCTTCTGATATGAAGATTATATCTGGGTCATATCTATGAATCATGTCTTTAAGGTGGTCTCTGGTTTTCTTATTAGAGAACCCTTGGCAATTCCACGCGTAAACCTTCATTGTTAACGTATTGGGTTTATAACAGGAAGTAGTACGTGCATGCAAATGCAAAAATATTAAAACTGAATTGAAAACAACAATTAAAGAGGAGAATTGGGTAAAACAAGAGTGATTAATTACCAAGACTGCATCGATCTCTAGATTCTGCATGGTATTCTTCATTGTGCCAGCTATATGTATCTCATTTTCGTCCATATCTATCAGCCCCATTGAATCAGCATTAGAGTCTATAGAGCCTATATCCTTTGTAACCCCACCATGTTCAGCGAGAATAGGGCCATCAATAGATGGGCCATTGCCATTGTCTTTCCCAAATTGGTTTCGTGCTCTTTTAGCATTGCGAGCTTCCTCAGCTTCTGTCATTTCATCATTTTCTTTCTCAATGTGAACAGCCTCCACCTCTTGATCATTATTCTTCTCAGCATCCATGCTCTTATTTTTGCAGTGTTCTTCATATTCCTCTTATGTCATGGCTCTTTCTTCTAGTTGTTCCGCTACCTCCTTACATGTGTTCTCGTCATGAATAATTTTGAAGCATTGGTCGCATAAGATGTGCGGTTGTTTGACCTAGTGGTAACGAATCCAAACAGTTTCTCCTTGATTCGAGTTCCACCATTCTCCTCTTTTTAAAGGGTTGTTTAGATCCACCATTCGAGTTCCACCATTTGACAATATAGTCATGAAAATGAGAACATAGCTTTGCACGATGATCCAACACTGGAAGGAAACCATATCGAAACTAGAGATACCTGCAGAAGAGTTAAGCTTCCATCAGTAATTGATCGAGAAAAGAAAGGGGTAAAGAGACTAACAAGAAAGGACTAAAGAAAACAATAAATCGGTATTAACTTGTATGGCAAAACATCATGGTAAGACAAGAAATCAAAAAACTAAAGGAACAAAACAATGACGAATAACATAAGGTAGATCAGTAAAGAGGGAAAATAAAATAGGGAGAATAGAAAGATTCAACAGATAATCGAACTAATTTTTTTTTTTTTGATGAGTTGACTCATTTTTCTCCGATTTGCAGAGCTTCTCTCTCTTAGAGAATATCCTTGGTCACTAATTATATGAATACTACATCTTTACACTAGGTAGTAGGAAACCATGGAGAGAGATTCATAACCCAATGTCATACCAACGTCCAACAAATTATCTTCTAGATATTAGTAAACTATACTCTTATAGATTTAGCGTACCACCCATCTCTTGCAATGGAATTATCTTTTACGAGACGGTAAAAGTTGAAGAAGAACAAGAAAAATATAAACGTTTCGCTTTGGTTCTCATAAATCATTTGTTCCTATATACATATGAAGGAGTAGTACTATTCGTTTTTTGTCTTTTGGATTTTCTTTGAGATATTATTACATATATGTGATTTTAGTAATCTCTAGAACTTTAATTTGTTAGTTGTTACGGATCCAAAACTAAAGCGAGTTCTTTTTCACATTCCTCATCTGAGTTAATGGCTCTCCGGAACCTCCCAGCTGCTTAAATTTCCTTTCTGTTGATCCTCAATGTCTCAGGTCAGAATTCATATATCCTCTGTTTCTTATTGGAGTGCTTAATTACTCTGTTTCTTCCTCTGCTTCACCTTTTTATGCTCGAATTAAATTTTGTTGTTATAATCTTTTCAGGGATATTATCGGTCACATTTACTGTGATAAACAAGTGTAGTGAAACAGTTTGGCCAGGAATTCTATCAAGGGCAGGAATATCTCCTCCTCTTAACATAACAGGGTTCGCATTACAGAAAAATGAATCTAGAATTGTAACCGTTCCAAAGTCATGGTTGGGTCGGTTGTGGGGTAGAACTCATTGCAGTCAAGACTCTAGAGGGAATTTTTCTTGCATAACAGGTTATTGTGGTTCAGGGAAAGTAGCATGTTCTGGAGGAGATGCAAAACCACCGGCTACACTAGCTGAGTTCGCATTAACCTTCGGTGATCTTGGGATTGATTTCTAGGACGTTAGTTTGGCTGACGGTTTTAATTTTCCGGAGTTGGTGGCTCCGGAAGGTGTAACAAGTTAAAATTGTAGTGCAACTGGTTGCCAGCGACGTAGGGAAGATAAACTGGTAGTGGGGTCAAAATAATTATAAGGATATAATATATGTCATTTGACCTTTTTTATTGGTTGGTACATATATGTCCGTTACTTTTAATGAATTTGAATGATGTTTGCCTGAATGGTTTAAAAGTAACGGACCCAGATGGTAACCATGTTGGTTGCAATAGCGCGTGTGGAGCCTTCGGTGAGCCTCGGTATTGTTGCACTGGCGCTTATGCAAATCGGACGACGTGCAAACCGTCTTCTTACTCTGAATTCTTCAAGAATGATTGTCCCCGGGCTTATAGTTACGCGCTGGATGATGAAACCAGCACTTTCACGTGTAATTCTGCGAATTACGTTATCACTTTCTGCCCTCCATTATTACCCACCAGGTAAATGCAATTACGTTTACACTTGCATTAAAATTTTACAGCGTAGTAAAAATTTGGTATTGATTAATGTGTTTCTATGTTGTTGCAGTGAGCCAGCCGGCGGTGGCCAAAGCCCAGATGCAGTAGGTGCGTCATCATCCTCATCCATGGGTGTCTCATGCTCGCAATTCCTTTCGCGGACCTTTTGAATGGATAGCAAATCTTGATGACCCTTCGCGGAAAGACAAAACAAAAGAGCCAGAAAAAATGTTCTGTCATGTCCCTCCACCACATGGCTGCCTTTTTTTCCACAAATACAAACCAGACGTACCGTGTAGACCCCATGAGTCTGGCAAGACTTATCGCTGTACTTTTGAAATTTTATGTGGTCAAGGTGTAATTGACGATAATGATGGTTGATGGATATAACATCACAAGCATTAAATTCTAAATGTATACAGCAAATCCGAATTGATATTTAATTTAGAGGATAATTTAATCACGTGAGATGCCATTTTTATGCAGATAATTTAATTTAGAAGCGGTATTTTTCCTTTTTTTTTTTTTTTTTGTGGAACTAAAATCAAGGGATAGGTGGGATATGCCTCAAAATCGGACGCTGTCATTTTGGGGAAAACCATAAACCCTAGGCTCACACTGTCATGCTGAAATAGTAGGGGTAAATATATTATTACACTTTGGTTACACCACTGACGGTGAATAATTTATTTTATCCAAATATTTGGTTAAACCTCGCAAATTTTGATCATTTATGCAGCATATATTTTTGTGTTAAATATGAAAATTGTGTGTTTTTTTTATTTCATACTAGTAAGGCCACATGTGCGATGCATATGCTTGATTTTGATTGCTTTAACAACACCAAATTTGATGGTAATGAAAAAAAATCTTAATCATTTTTTTTAATATTTTTATTTGTACTTATTACGTAGATAATTGAAAGAACTTTCTGAATATATTAATTTATGTAAATATATAATCATTAATTTAATATATACATTTTTACCCTTGAATATATATGCATAGCAATAATTGATATTTAAGGTCATATTAGTAATATCAAGGAGACACCAAACTATTTTGTTTTTTTGTGACCAACCAAAAAAGACTTCACCAAAAAGGGTCTTTTCTATATTATAGTATATAAGATACAAAAAAAGGAAGATACCCTCTAACATTACATTTCATATTTTGTTACCAAGGTAACCGTGAAATTACCTTTAGTGTTTAGAGGCCATTGAGCTGTATCTTCCATATTAATTGCTGGAATGCTTATTTTCAATATCTGATTGATCGTGTTTTGGTTAAAACAACTTCTCAGTTTATTGATTCCAAGTTCTATCTTTACTTATAAGATGACTCACTAGTGTTATGTTTTCTGCCCCCCTATCTGGTTTTTGTATCAGAGGCTGATTTCTGGAATCCATTAGTCAGTCTAAACATTTACCATATTTCTTCTTCCTATTTTCCATATACAATGTTTCAGAATTTTTTTCAACACCCACTAGAATGCCCTTCCAAACCCAACTGTTTCTATGGTGTGGCTTTAATTTCATATGTAATATATCTGTGTTTGGAAAATATTTAGCTTTTAAGATTTTAGCACCTAGAGAATCATAATTTTCTTTTAAGCGCCATCCAATTTTTGCCAACATAGCAAAATTGAAATTTTCTATATTTTGGAAACCTAACCCCCTCCAGAAAGAGGTTTATAAAAGGATTTCCAGGCTTTCTAATAGACCCACTTTTACCCTTGTTTATTTATACCGTTAACATCTTTACCCCACCAATAATTTCTCTGAAGTTTTATTAGATTCTTACAAATTTTCTTTGGAATTTTAAAACTGTTCATTTAATCTACACTCAATGAGGACGTAACATGTTTTTATCATTACCGTCTTACCAGCTGGTGTTAGGTCTATACCATTCCAACCAACAAGCCTATTTAGCATTTTTTCAACAAGAGGTTCAAAGCTCTTGATTTTAGATTTACCAGTAAATAGAGGTGCTATAATCTTTCTTAGCATTTCTTTCATTCTAATTGCCACAAGTTTTGAAATAATTTTATATATAGTATTTCCTAGAGCAATAGGTCTGAATTCTGCAGGAGTTACATGATTAATAGTTTTAGGAATAAGAGAGATGAAAGAAACATTTATTTCTTTTAGGAGGTGACTAGTTCTAAAAAAGGATTGAATCATTTAAGTGAGATCATTTCCAATAATCTACTAATTTTGCTGGAAGAAAATAGGAGAGAAACCATCAGATCCCGGACTCATGTTTGGTTCCATACTAAACAAAGTTTTCCTTATCTCTATCATGTCAGGGATTTCTTTTAACAGGTTATTACCATTTTCAGTAATACATATGGGAATTAAATCAATCATATTAGCATCAATGTTTGGGTGAATATAAGTTGTAATGTCTTCGAAATGGTTAGTAATACAATCCACAATCTCTTCTCTATTAGTAGTCCAGACTCCATTATCTTTTTTCGACGTTTCTATTTTATTTCTCCTGAATCTTTGTTTACCTTTACTATGGAAATACTTAGTGTTTCTATCTCTTTAAGCCAGATTTTGGTCCCTACTTTTGTCTTTCCAAAATTATTCTAGAGTTATTAACCATTGTTTAAGATCAACATTCAGACTTGCTAAGTCTATGTCTTTCTCAATATAGTTAGGCCTTCTAATAGTTTGGTCCATCCTTTGTTTAGTTTTCTCTATATTAGTTCTAATGTTACCAAAAGTGTTTTTATTCCATGGTTTTAGAGTGTGTTTCACATTCTTTATTTTTTTTTTGCAAGGGTGAAAGCATGCGATCCCTGAACTGGATTATTCCAACAATCCAGAATAAGGGGTTTACATCGATTATGTTTAATCCTTTCACCAAAGTATTTGAAAGGAGTTGGACCGTCATTCCAAGTGTTATGAGTATTTAAGCAAATATGAACATGGTCAGACGAGAGAGGATTCATGTGTCTAATGCTAGAGTTAGGGAACTGAAAATTCCACTCATTGCTAACCAAAGCCCTATCTAACCTTTGTTCTGTAAATTCATCACCAGTTTTACGGTTATTCCACGTATAAGTATAGCCCAAAAAACCAAAATCTAAGATATAACAATTATTAATTATAATTCTGAATTTTCTAGTTTCACATTGGTTAAAGGATGGTGACTATTTTTTTCTTGTTCATGCAAAACAACATTACAATCCAAGGTTGCTTGATAAAGTCCCATAATTTTTCTTTAAGAGGAGCATAGGGACTACCGTAAAAGCACGTTAATATCCAATTTGAATTATTTAGAGAGTTTACGATTTCCACATTAATGTAGTTGTGGGCATGGTCCTGAATGTTTATGTTCATATTATTTTTCCAAATAAAACAAAAGCCTCCTGCTATTCCTGTAGGAGGAACCAACCAAAAGTTTAACACATTCACTTTTCTCATAATCTTTTCCATTTCATGGTTTTGTTGTTTTGTTTCAGATAAGAATACAGTCCTGGTTTTCATGATTTATTTTTTCTGCAAGACTATTTATAGTTGGGATATTCCCTAATCCTTGACAGTTCCATGTTATCATTTTAATAAATTGCCAGAAATAAGAAACTACCGGATACTCTAGGTCACGCAAAACATACCAAAGGGATTCATACTCTATCTCATGCAAGCCATACCACGGGGATTCATTTGTAGTAAATTGAAAGAATAAAACATACTTGTGTTTCATACCTAAACTAGTTTTGGTGTTGATGCAGGTAAGTAAGTTTGTGACATTAAGATTTAAATTAGTACTTACCTCAGTAACCAGGGTAATCTCGTTAACTATTCCTAAAAACACGGGAAGAGAAGGTAATCCCGTATTCTCAACGACTCGAGATTGGAGAGGTCAACTATAAATAGGTCATCAAATAGGTCACCCATTGATCAAGCTAAACATCATTTTCTTAACAACTCTCAAAGTAATTATTCAAAAACCTAGAATTCCCTCTTCTTCTTTGCTTCCCTCCATAAAACCATCCCTTATCTCTCTTGTGACCGAAGCATTCCTTGTACATCAATTTCTCTTGATATAAATGAGGACCGTTCGTGCTCAATCTCCAGAAACTCACTTTCAGAAAACCCTAGAATTTGTATATATCCAGACATCTAGTTTAGGTAATTACAGTTACGAAAAATACCTAATGTTGACATTTGTTATGTATTTGTGTCTCCCATCCATGCAGTGCTCAATCTCCAGAAACTCACTTTCAGAAAACCCTAGAATTTGTATATATCCAGACATCTAATTTAGGTAATTACATTTACGAAAAATACCTAATATTGACATTTGTTATGTATTTGCGTCTCCCATCCATGCGCTCGACATTTGTATCCTTGCGCAGTTCTGAGTAAAAATGTGCATACCCAAAAACACACAAAATAATGTGTCGAATCTTTTTTTGGATTTATGTTTCTATCGAGTGTAACCTAACAAAAAATCCACAAATTGTCCGGTTCTTATGTGAAATAAAAAAGTTACAATATATACAACTATCTAATTTGAAAGTTCTTTTCATTTTTCGTGATGAATAGCCTATTAAAATTTGCGAAAAGAAACTTTTTTATTATGATTATCTAGTAATCCTTCTAATTTGGAAGGAGTTGTATAACTTTATTTTTTCAGTTCAATCTATTTTTAGACGAAAATGAAAGAAAAAATATCACCTTTTCAAAAACAAGGATGTTATTTTCCTCGGAATAAAATTGAAAAAATTATTATCTTAACTAGAGTCTCTTCTGTACCCTTTGGCCTTTTCTCAACTAGATTGGGGCACACACGAGAGCAACATCCCGTCTAGGAGACAAACTCAAGTGAGGCAGCCACAATCATTTAACCTGGCATTATCACTTCGGGATCGGGTGTATGTCCAGGTGAGTCTCTCAGATACGCGACCCAATCTCTTTTCTAATGTTTTCATTTAGAACTATTATCGAACACGTTGAATACGTTATTATTTCTTGAATATTATAATCCCTCCCCAATCAAATGTGGGTATCTCTAGATCAACAGAGCAATCAGGAAAATCATAAAATTGGCCGCAGCACTGAATAGAATAAAATTAGCAGAATCCAATCGCAGCAGCAGTAGAAGTAATGATAACACAACACAGCAACGCTGCTTCTTGGAAGGTAAATGATCCGATTTTGTTTAACATTCTAAGTAGACTACCTGTGGAATCCCTAATGAAATTCAAGTCAGTATGTCTACGTTAGATATATTTAATCGAACTAGACAACTACTTGATCAATCTGCACTTTACATCATCGCAAGCACGTCTACTTGAGGAACATACCTTTCTATTGTATCCTACATGCCCTGTTTACGGAACCATACCCATCAAGAAATTTTTCTTCTGTCAGAAAGATTTAAGGTTTGATGACAGTCAAGTGGATCGCCGGACACTGCTGCCGTGGTCACCAGCAATAATATGACTCTTGATGAGAAATGGATCTTGATGCTTAAACCTGTTTATGGTTTGATTTGTTTTGTCAGAGGCGGTGGACTTGGTGCTGTCATTAAGCATCGTTCCGTTCTCATTTACAACCCTAGCACCCGTGAGAAAACACCATGGATCGAAACATTAGCAAGTGCAGGATTCAGAAACATTTTTTGCGTAGAACTATTAGAAGATTGTGAGGTAAGGCGCATGAAAACCTATTACAGATATATGTTTGGATTTGGAGTCGACTTGACAACTAATCAACACAAAGTGTTGTGCATATACAGAATCACGACGCGCAAAAGTGGAGATGTTGTTAGTTGTGAATTGTATTGCGGGGTCTTTACAGTAGGAGAGAATACATGGAGAAAGATTGATCAAGTTCCAACTGACACTGCAATTAGTGAAGATTGCGTTCATATACATGGTTCATTGTATTGGATGGTTAACGAGGATCTAGAAAGTGGTCCAATAATGGTATTTGATCTTGGAAGTGAGATGTTTAGACTGATAGCGATCCCAAATTTCATCCTTGATTGCTGGAACTCGATTGAGAAAGTAATATTAGTCATGAATTGGTATATATGGATGGATGTTTGGCTATATTGATCCAAGAAGGAGATGACATGCTCCAATTGAGGACTTATAAAGCTAATGGTACTGGTAGTAGTGTTACTGACGCTAGTTGGTTTAGTGAGAAAATGCAACTTCCTTGTGGCTGGGATGAAGTACACAATTTATCTTTCAAAACCATCATTGGTGTTATAAAATTCACAAGGAAACTGCGTAATGGTGAATATAATTCTGAATTTCACCGGTATTATGATAGAAGACAGAAGAAACATTACAGGAATCAGTTTCAAATTTTTTGGGAACCTACTCGTACTGTTAATGTCACCTATTCTGTTACACCTTTCTTCAAGACTTTATTACCTGTCAAGACTATTCAGCGTGGTGAAAGTAACATTGAGGACAAGCTCATTGGGATCCATCGCCTGGAAGGTAACTGAACTGACCCCTGCAATTCTTTGTTGGATCTTTTACCATTCTAAAGCAACCGGCAGAATGTGCAACAGTTTCCGAGAAAACTATAGAACATTTGTTCCTCTTATGTCTTGTGGCTAGAGTAATTCTTTGTGCTTGTACGTTCCTCCTTGAGAGTATCATTATAGTTGCTATGTATTTGTGTAAGACCCCTTCTTATGTTGGACATAAGTGAAGCTTTTGATTAATATTGGTGGAAGAACAGTAGTGTCATTTCTGTTATTTGTTAGTAGAACATTTTTAATGGAAAAGTTTCTTTATCATGCATGTCAAGAATTAAATGGAATTTTTGTGTAGAACCCATAAAACTTGGTACTGAATATGTTTGAGTAACATCTGGAGTTCCTCCAAACCTTTCAGCAGCACTAGCTTTTGATATAAGCAAATGTGCCCCTGAAGGAGCAGGAAGAACTTTAGGTGACACCATAACTACAACTACATTGCACCATAATTCTGGGGTATCTACTTCCTTGGGTTGGGGATTGCACCTATTTTGGTCAGGCACAAATAAAGCAGAAAAACAAAAAATATATATGCTTCAACTAACAAGGAAGTTCAGTTTGCTATTACAACCAGGAAATTATGGTCTCATAGTGCTTGGCTGTGTCAAACAAAGCTTTTCTTCGATGGTCGAATAACTTCATTTAGTAAATGAGCAGCATTATTGAGCTAGACAGACAAGAAGTCAGCTGTCTTTTTACATTTGTAAGCTCAGCTGATGATGATGGAATGAAAGTTCACATATTTCTAATGAGTAAACTGACTCCACGTTACTCTAACCAACCCAACAGGTCCGCAACATAGTTATACTCTGGAACATAGTGAAAACAATTGAGGAGAATGCAAATAAAGAAACTTGAAAAAACATTCCAATTGGTGAACAATTGATATCACTCTAAGCTTTTGAAATACCCTATCGACCTCCAATCATGGTCAAAGTGACATTGTTATTTGAGCAGTGAATTGGCGGAATACCAGGCTTCTCAGACGATGCAACGAAAGTATATGGAGGTTCTTTGGGATATGGACGATCAGTTTCATAGTTAAGCATGAGATCCACTTCAGCCATGGTTGGCCTATCTTCTGCTATGTTCTGGCAACATAACAGCCCAATATGTACGCATTTCATCACTTCAGATGGAGAATAGAGATCACCCAAATCCTCATCGACAATCTCTGCCCATTTTACTTCATTCCAAAGCCTCCAAGCCTGAAACAAAAATGTCAAAATATATGAGTTCATCAACTCATTTAAATATATAATATAACGAGGAATTCATAGATATGTAGTACTTACATAAAGTAGAAGGTTCAAAGGTTGTTTGGGATTGTAGAAGCTGTTATTTCTCCTACCACTCACAACTTCCAATACTAGCACTCCAAAACTAAAGACGTCAGACTTCTCCGAAAATGTCCCTCTTATCATATACTCCGGAGACATATAACCACTGCATTTGTTGGCAAAGAAGCGTTATACGATACAATCATTTCAAAATTTAAGATGACGATAAGGGAAACATGGTGCTCACATTGTACCGACGACCCGGCCAGTATTATCTATAGTTTGGTTCCCGCCAAATATCCTTGCCATTCCAAAGTCTGAAATTTTTGGGATCATATCTTCATCTAATAGAATGTTACTGACTTTGAGATCTCTATGAATAACTCTTAGTCGAGAATCGCGATGAAGGTAAAGAAGCCCACGAGAAATTCCTCCAATAATGTTGGACCGTTTATCCCAATCTAGGCATGCTTTGTTCCTTGGATCTGCAATTAGTACAGAAATCTTAGAATAAGCTGTGCTGGGAAATAGATTGTCAAATGAATGTAAAACATATGAAAGTTGGAAATAATTTCAAAATGTTTAACATGCAAGGCTACCCTTTATGAAGGATTTTGTGGTATAGTCAAAAATGAAAGGATGTTTGACAGTATAGAAATTGAGAAAAGAAACAAACCGAATAGAAACGCATCAAGGCTTTTGTTGGGCATGTACTCATATATTAACATGTTTTCTTCTCCTTCGACGCAGCAACCAAGCAGCTTCACAAGGTTGCGATGTTGAAGTTTGGAGATCAATACTACCTCATTTTTGAACTCTTCAATACCTTGCCCAGAGCTTTTCGACAGCCTTTTCACTGCTATTTGCTGCCCGTTTTGTAATATACCCTAAGAACCATATTCCAGTGAATATATAGCAATTTTGGTAAATTGAAAAGTTCATCATAATTATTATAATAATCAAATATGTGTAAACGTACCTTAAAAACTGGCCCAAAACCACCTTGTCCCAATTTATTATTCAGGCAGAAGTTGTCGGTAGCAGCGGCTAAACAAGCAAGGTCAAATATGTGAATTTCCTGTGTTTCCCCTTCAGTTTTACAATCAATAAATATGTTTGTATTTGGAGTGCCGTTGTAGGTAGCCTTGGTTTTCAACAAATCAATCAGCAACCCCTGGAGTCCATTTAATCTTCCTGGGTATTTATGAAAAGGGTAAAAAAGTGAAGAAATTATTGGTCAACATAATTCATAAATACAGCCTCAATTTACTGGTAACAGTCAAAAGAAAATTCTTTGTTTTTCATTAGTTCTTATAATATTAGCAGTTCCTGATGTGATTCAATATCCCCAGCAAAAATAAACGTATTTACCTCTTTCATTAAGCTCAGTCCACTTGCACAGATAAACGTATCCTAACACCCCTATGATGGTTGCCACCAAAGCTATAACAGGTATCAAGATCTTCCAACCGATCGCTTTTCTCTTTCTGCCTGGAATTATGACTGAAAGTTTTAGAAATTTAACCACACCGTCATACTAGGACTAGGGCTAAAATACATAATAGTATATAAAAGGGAGTCTCATATTGCAGATCCATGGGTAAACACTATATGATGTCAGTTGTTATACTCGGTTATGATGTCTTAATTGGTTATGTAGTTCGCACTAAGCACTTGTTACATAAAATTGGAAGGCTTACATGCAGAGATGTGTCTTATTCTTACTAAATAAATATTCATTCCGAAGAAATCCACTTATAACATGTTACTTACCTTCAGCGAGACCTGCAAATCTGAGATACAGATTCCCTGCTATCCCATCTGGATGAGCTGATTGTTGTTTGACATTCAATATATCTTCGTTCCATATTTCACACCCAGTAGTATTCCTGTAAGCATAAGCATTGCAATAACACGAATCCTGGCAAGCTGTTTTGCATTCTTCTGCGCTATTGACTTGTGGAGACTCGGGATTATCAGGCAAATTCGAGGTTGAAATTGGTGAAAACACATCTTTAATCAGAGGCAGACATCGCAAAAAGACATATTCCTCAGACACCCATCAGTTGAATCCGAATAAGTTCGTACAATGAAACCTGGCAAACACCCACACTCCTGAGTATCCTGGTTACAAGTGCCAAAAGGTCCACAGATACCATCAATATCACAACGTTGTTTCGGTTGAGACCAAACCGAATCCCACTCTTCCTTTGTGTCTGACCATGTAAGTAGGTCGAGTTGGCCATAATAACCCATTACTAAGCTCCCAAACATTGAACGATTAAAAAGATTATAAGTAAAGTAACTCTCATTTTCATTTGAAATATAACTAAATTTGAAAATGTTATTTGATCCCATTTCAGGAGAAGTAAAGGTATTTGTTTGTGTTATGACCAATGGCTCTTCCAAGCACAATCAATCGAGAATTGAAATAGAAATGAAAACAAATGTAAAACAGACACACACACAACACAAGGATTTATAGTGGTTCGATCAAGATGATCTACATCCACTTTGGAAGACGACTATAACGTTGCACTATGATTGGAACAAGGTTACAAGAGTATACACTCCTCTCAAGAATAAGACCTTACTCTCTCTTAAGAACACTACTCTTTCTCTCTTTGGAACTCTTAGTATCTCTCTGATACTTGGGATGATTTTAAATGCTAACTAATGAAGGTATATATAGGTTCTCATGCCCACCTTCCCTTGCACAAAAAACAAATGGGCTAACCCTTTTTGAAAACAAGCAAGAGAATTAGTCTACCTTCTCTTTTTGAAAACTAAGAAATTAGACCATCTAGAGAGTTAGACTTTCTAGAAATTAGACCATCTAGAATCCAATACTAAGCCACCTTATTCAAGGCACATGTTTTACAAATCTCCACCTTGACTTGAATACCATAACCAATCATCATCATCGTCTTCGCTCAGCCCCTCAAGGGATCTCAACATCTGTTGACACCAACCAAGTCCAAGCAATGCTTGAACTTGATACTTGGAACCGGCTTTGTCAACATGTCTGCAGGGTTATCCGCTATAGGAACCTTTAGCATCGCTATCCTACCTTCCTCAACTGCATCCTTGATAAAATGATATCTGACATCGATGTGCTTCGTTCTCTCATGATACATCTGGTTCTTGGTCAAGTGAATGGCACTTTGACTGTCACAGAACAAAGTTGCATTCTCTTGCTTGAAACCCAAATCACCAACCAAACCCATCAACCATATACCTTCCTTCACTGCTTCCGCGGCTTCCATGTACTCTGCCTCAGTTGTAGACAATGCAACTGTGCTTTGCAAAACCGATCTCCAACTGATAGTACTACCACACAATGTAAAAGTATAACCTGTCAATGACCTTCTTCTATCAAGATCACCTGCATAATCAGAATCAACATAACCCACAACATTCGTTGAATCACCATAGTGTTTATCAAACACTAAACCAACATTTGTACTTCCCCTTAGATACTTCAAAATCCACTTTACAGCTTGCCAATGAGCCTTCCCGGGACTTCCCATGTATCTACTTACCACACTCACAGCTTGTGCGATATCCGGCCTTGTACAAACCATAGCATACATGATGCTACCAACTGCGCTTGCATATGGAACTCGAGACATATACTCTGCCTCATCTGCAGTTTTAGGTGATTGCTTTCTACAAAGTTTAAAATGAGATGCCAAAGGAGTACTTATTGGTTTTGCATCTTTCATACCAAACCGCTCCAACACCTTCTCGATGTAAGCCTTCTGGGACAAATGCAACTTGCCTTCAGCTCGGTTTATATGAATCTCCATTCCCAATATCTTCTTTGTTGCGCCCAAATCCTTCATCTCAAACTCACTACTCAACTGCTCCTTCAGCTTCTGTATCTCTGACATGTCTTTGCAAGAAATCAACATATCATCAACATACAAGAGTAAATACACAAATGAACCATCTTGGAGTTTCTTGTGATATACACAACTATCATACTTACTCCTGTCATAGCCATTTTCCACCATAAACGTATCAAAACGTTTATACCACTTCCTTGGAGATTTCTTCAAACCATACAAAGATTTCTTCAACAAACATACATGGTCTTCTTTGCCAGGAACTTCAAACCCCTTTGGTTGTTGCATATAAATACGCTCTTCCAAATCACCATGAAGGAAAGCCGTCTTAACATCTAGTTGTTCCAATTCTAGATCTTTCAAAGCAACTATAGCAAGCAATGTTCTAATAGAACTATGTTTAACAACAGGATAGAATACCTCATTGTAGTCAATGCCTTCTCTTTGCGTAAACCCCTTTTCCACAAGCCTTGCCTTGTACCTTATTCCTTCACCATCTGAAGTACATTGTTTCTTCTTGAAGACCCATTTGATTCCAACAATCTTCTGCCCTTTTGGTCTTGCAACTATCTCCCAAGTTCCATTCTTGTCAAGAGACTCAATTTCTTCAATTGCAGATGCTCCCCATTCTGCTGATTCTTCACCACCAATTGCTTCTTCATAGGTTGTTGGATCATCCCTATCTATGCTCTCACCCACTGCAAATGCATATGCAACCAAATCAGCATGGCCGTATCTCTGAGGTGCTTTAACTTGCCTCCTCTCTCTGTCTCTTGCAAGATTGTACTGATGACCTTGTGCTTCTTCTTCCTGGGAAGGTTCTTGCACAATATCTTGATCATCATCATCATCATAAACAACAGTCTTATTGCTTCCTTGAACTTGCACCTCAAGTTCCACCTTGTCACCAAGCTCCACCTTATCACTAACACCCTCTTCAACTTTTCCATCTAGTTCTTCATTCTTTGGATTCAACATCGATTGCTCATCAAACTTCACATCTCTGCTGATAAGAAACTTGTTTGATCTTTCTGCTGGACACCATAACCTGTATCCTTTCACGCCCTTTGCATACCCGAGAAATATACACTTCTTTGCTCTAGGCTCTAGCTTCCCCTCATTCACATGAGCATAGGCTGGACATCCGAATATCTTCAAGTCTTCATAGTTAGCATGCGAACCTGTCCAAACTTCATTTGGAGTCTTGCACTCAATGGAAGTTGATGGAGATATGTTCACTAAATAAGCTGATGTGTTTGCTGCTTCTGCCCAAAACTGCTTCGGTAACCCGGTATTGGAGAGCATGCACCGTGCCTTCTCCATTATGGTTCTGTTCATCCTTTCTGCAACACCATTTTGCTGTGGTGTTTTTCTGACCGTGCGGTGTCTCACAATCCCTTGCTCCTTGCAGAACTCATTGAACTCACCCCCACAAAATTCCAAACCATTGTCTGTCCTCAAGCACTTGATTTGTCTTCCGGTTTGCTTCTCAACCATAGTCTTCCATTGCTTGAACTTGACAAAAGTTTCATCTTTGTGTTTAAGTATGAATACCCATACTTTCCTTGAGAAATCATCAATGAACGTCAGCATATATCTACCACCACCATGTGAATCCACCCGAGAAGGACCCCAAAGATCAGAATGAATATAATCCAGAATACCTTTGGTGTTATGAATATCTGTACTAAACTTGACTCTACACTTCTTTCCAAAGACACAATGTTCATAGAAATCAAGCTTGCCTGTTTTATAACCACAAAGCAATCCATGCTTGCTCAAAACATCCAAGCCCCTCTCGCTCATATGCCCTAGCCATATATGCCACAACTTGGTAGTATCATCATCATCAGAACTTGAAGAACATACAGCTGCAGCACCCGTCACAGTAGTACCTTGCAGCGTATAAAGACCATTAATTCTCTCGCCCTTCATAATTGTAAGACTTCCTCTTGAGACACGAATAACTCCACCTTCACCTTGATACTTGCAGCCATTTGAATCAAGCGTACCCAAAGAAACAAGATTTCTTCTCGGTGCCTAACTTTAGTTAAAGTCCTCACCATGCCGTCATACATCTTAATTTGAATTGTACCTACACCCACCACTTTACAAGTGACATTGTTTCCCATAAGAACTTTACCACCTTCTCTAGCTTGATAAGTAGTAAACCACTCTTTATGAGGACACATGTGAAAAGTACACCCCGAATCAAGAATCCACCCGTTCTCCGAGCTTTCGGTATGAACCGTGAGAACCGCTCCATCATCACTTTCTTCTTCAACATTTGATGCGGTGCCTTGGTTAGTATTCTTCTCGACATTCTTCAATTTTGGACAATCCTTCCTGAAATTCCCCTTTTCCTTACAATGAAAGCAATAGAATTTACCGGATTTTGATTTAGACCTTGACTTTGATCTACTCCTATCAAATCCGCCTTTTTGGTTTCCTCTTCCTCTAACGAACAACCCATCTCCCGAATTATCTTTATCGTCGATACCCGTCTTATTTAACTCCTTAGAGTTCAAAGCCGCTTTAACGTCTTCCAGGGAAATTGTATTTTTTCCATACATTACGGTATCAAAAAAATTTTCATAAGATGGTGGTAAGGAACAAAGAAAACCTAAAGCTTGGTCTTCATCTTCAATTTTGACCTCAATATTTGCCAAATCCAAGAGAATTTTATTATAATCATCAATATGATTTATAATAGACGTTCCTTCATGCATTTTAAGAGTATGTAATTTCATCTTAAGATATAAACGATTAGTTACGGATTTAGTCATATACCTTTTCTCC
The DNA here is from genome assembly GCA_023529315.1 of Papaver bracteatum. Lineage (NCBI taxonomy): Eukaryota > Viridiplantae > Streptophyta > Magnoliopsida > Ranunculales > Papaveraceae > Papaver > Papaver bracteatum. The sequence continues at coordinate 437,174 of JAJJWX010004705.1, read as the reverse complement.
AACTTGTTCCATAGCCCGTCCGGTGTCGTTTCCGCCGCCACTTCTCTCAAGACCTCGTTGCTCAAACACAATAGAATTAATCCATGTGCTTTCTCCATGAGTTCTTCTTTTTCTTCTTCCTTCAATGTTTCTGCTAGAGCCGTTTTCCCTTTCAAAGTTTTCACCAAACCTTGTTGCACCAAAACAGCCCTCATCTTTAGCCTCCATAAATTGAAATCATTTCTTCCATCAAATTTCTCAATCTCATACTTTGCCGCCATCGTAGTTCGCTTTTACCCGGAGCTCTGATACCAATTTGTTATGACCAATGGATCTTCCAAGCACAATCAATCGAGAATTGAAATAGAAATGAAAACAAATGTAAAACAGACACACACACAACACAAGGATTTATAGTGGTTCGATCAAGATGATCTACATCCACTTTGGAAGACGACTATAACGTTGCACTCACTACAAAACAGATGACCTATTGTGACGGTTTAAAAACCGTCACAAATATCAAAACACCGTCACAAATAGCCAATACACCGTCACAAAAACACAATTGTGACGGGCCAAAATCCGTCGTTAATACGGGGGTCACAAATGTGTTTTGTGACGGTTGAGTGTTATTTGTGACGGTTGGTCAACCGTCACGATTATGTATTCTATTTGTGGCGTGAAGTCAAACCGTTATAAATAGTTTTCTTCCCGACGTTAGAAATATTCCGACGCCGCTTCCATTGCCGGATTTTTCTATTGTGACGGTTTAAAAACCCTCACTAGTATATGTATTATTGATGCCGGATTTATCCAACGTTTGCCGGACATCGATACCGGTCGTCGATTACCGGTTACTCTTCTCCGGTGCCGGATTTACATTCACAGAATTTCTCTTAAATCTCAAGTCATTAACACAAATTAAAAAGCTTTTCAAAAAACGATATTTATACCATTCATAACAAAGTTTTACATTGATGCACCATATATATAGAAACCTACATATCCGACAGATGTTTAACTGATCAAAAAATATAAATCTGGGCAACAAGAGAACACCCAGATATTTAGAAAGCTGGTAACTAAGATTATCAACATCCAAATGCCTGTGGAAAGTTTGGGACATGATAAGAACACACCTGATGGCATGAAAACAAAAAATAAAATAGATCCCACTCCCTTATACTCAAAAAACAAGCACCTGAGTCACCTAAGTTATATAAGTAGTATATCGGTGAAGCATTTGTGCACCAAGATCTTCCATTCATGGACTGCTCATAATCTCTGCGTCATTCGATGGAGTAACAGTGTTAACAGTTCCTAGTTCATCACGCGCAACAAGTAGTGCCTCCAAATCAGCTATCCGTTGCATTGCTACTTGAAGTTGTGCAACAGTATTCTCCAGTTGTTGTCTAAGGTTCACAATTTCAGCATTTGGGTCAGTGGTAGGGTTGGTGGATGATTCTTCACCCCAATAGTTCTTTGGCTTTATACCATTTCCTAGACAACGAACACGACCCCCTCTATCTCTTCCTCGCACTTGGGAAAAAGCATCATGTCGTCCTTGGAGCACAATATCAGAACCTGGTAAGCTAGCTTGAATCTCTACTTCCTCCATTTCCTTCTACATAAATATCATTTTCAAGATCAAATACGTAAGTAATCATACATAAACAAATTCAAAATTGATTAATAATAAATCAAAAATACATACAAGATCTGCAGCCACATCTGGATCCATCAAAACTTCTTCTGGGTCTTCAGTTTTTTTCTTTTTGATATGGGTAACACCAAAGATCTCGTGACGTTTAGGACGCCGTCCTAGTTTCTTCCCCAGCTATATAAAGAGTATTCGATAAGAAAATCAACATACATATAAAAACAGAAACATACATATAAACTCATTGAATACTTAATCGGAAGCAGTTATAACATGTTTGCATTCAATTCAAATGGACTATCAGTTTGAGGTAAAACATTCATGAGGACAAACTTAATCTCGCAAGATACATGTAATCCTGGAGGGTATGGTGCAGATTCATAGCTTCACCCATTGTCTCATCTTGGACAGTCATGTCAACAACTGGGAATGGGATTTCAAGTAGAAAGTTTGAATAAATCATATGCAAGCAATTAGTTCAGTCATGAAACTACTATCATAGCCTAGGGGACATCCCAAATACTAGGTTATAACACCCAAAATCAGCAACAATTGCCCAAGTCAGGCCACAGATGTAGCTTAAAGGGAAGACAGACAGGTTCAAAGATTCACAACCATAAAAGCTTAGCACAAATGTAAAATATTGCAGGATCATGCTTATGGGAATCAAGAGCTAGTTTTTGAAATAACATACACAACATGTTGCAGATCTAGATAGCACCTAGCATAACATACTCAGAGATTTAGAGACAACGGATAAATTTCCATCTTAAGAATCACACATAACAAACATTAGTGGGAAAAAAGTAACTAAGGAAGGTAGGGCCGCAGTGATTAAGTTCAATTCTAAGTTGTACTATTCAAGTTCTACTTTTTAACAGCTAGGAAGATCCATCACTATTCAGCTACATAAATAACATGGTTTCATTCAATGTAAAGTTCCAGTAAATTCCAAAAGAGGGGAGACAGAAATGTAAAGTATACTAACTTCTCTTTGCTATAATAAATGCAGATTCTCTATATTTAAAGGTAGGTTAGCATTTTGCAGTTGAAAGATGTTAGAAAGATGTTAAAACATGTAGAATAGGAAAGAGTATTTAAGACTTATCAGTGGTATAAAAAATTACCTCTGCTGCACACTTAGCATGTGGTTTTGATCCAGTAGTATGGTGAAATTTTTGTTTCTCCCTGTTTTCTTTGTTTATTTGGCTTATTGCCTGCACCAAATATAAGATCTTATAATGTCATTCCTTCTTAATTATGAGACTTCGCATGAAAAACAAGAGTAATAATGCTTACTTGTTTCTTCAAATCAGTATTCCAAACCTCAACGAGTACCCTCCACTGGCTCTCAACAACATCGTGTGGTGGATTAGCAAGACGTTCTTCCACCGTCTTCCATTTTGTATAAGCATCCTTTTTAACATGAAATTTATGATCCTTCCACCTATCATTTATCTTGGTGTAGATCCAGCCATCCAACACTTCTGGGTACTCAAATATTTGCTGACATCAAATATACAACCACAAAAGACAAACATATTTCGATTACTAAAATATATGGATTTCATGGTTATATGAAAATACATGCATGTGTTATTGTACCTTTATTTCAAGCACCACATTCTCAATTAACTGTGAAGGCATGCGTTTCCAGTCATCTATTGTCAATGGTAGTTTGTGTCCATCATTCGCTAGATGACTGATATATTTGGTTATATACGTACCATTATCCCCCATAGGGCAAAGGTGTTCCATGTCCACTTCAACTGCAAGCCTTTGATTTGGTAATAGGTCATGCAAGAACCTCATAGCCGCTCCACCTCGAGGCATCCTACAAAAAATATCAAAGTTACAATGTAAGTATTCTTAACTGATAATCTAACAATTAGAGAACTGAAATAAGCATAACTTCTATAAAGACACAATTTCAACAGAACTATTTATTCAAATGTTACATTAAGAACACATTATAAAGAGAACAAGCACTGTGGGAATGAAAAATTATAATATGTTTAAGAATCATCTGATCCACTATCAAATTCAACATCAGAGTCATCATTCTCATCTTCTAAAAACCCATCCACAAATTCCTCTTCTTCTGACTCTACTTCTTTGTCGGCGTCTTCCTCTACTTCTTCTTCTTCTACTTCTTCTTCTTCTTCTTCAACCCATATTTGATCTTCACTTCCATTTATCGCAGGAGCATCAACTATCACCCCAGTCGCATTATTCATAACACCAACACTATCATCCTCCTCATTATTGACTTCATTTCCATATGGAAGGTTATCCAGTAATTGATCTGGATTGTCATCACCCATGTCAAAAATATCCCTCGGTTTATTCCTGACCACAACATTCCATTCAGGTTCTACGGGGTCTTGGGCATAAAAAACTTGTCGGCATTGAGAGGCCAACACATAAGGCTCCTCCCATTGTGTCCCCAACAGATGGTTAAAATTCACAAGAGTGAACCCCAAGCTATCAGTTTTCAAACCAGCAGTCCTTGTTCTGCCTGAAGTATTCACCACATTAGCCCATTTGCACTCAAACAACACATATGAGTGACCTTGTCTATATGTCAACTCAATTATGTTGGTAAGTACTCCATAGTACGTGCGCTCCATATCATTGCTTGGGTTCTGAGCTGCTCCATTTCTAAAGGAAGGCGCTGTTGAATCAACTACTACACCACTATTCTGTGTCTTTGCTCCATTTTCTTTACTTACAACTTTGAAATTATAGCCTTGTGTTGTATAGCCAGTGAATTTTCTCGCAGTTGAAAAAGGACCTTCAGCAATCAAATCTAATCCTTCAGCAATACTCACTTTAGATCTCATAAGCAACCTAATATGATTCTTAAACCAATCAGCAAACTCATGTTTGTGCTTTAGCAGGCGTTCAAGGTCACTCAGTCTTGGGTGCATCATAGCCAGTGTAGTTTTGTGTTGCCTAAAAAAATGTAATCAAAACAGATAAATTAAATGGTGTGGCCTAGAAAGTAAAAGACTTAACACAAAACATAAATAGAGTGTTGCTTACACTATGTACGGAGCAACATCATCATCATTAGACAAGATATAGTCATGCATCTTCTTCTTTTGATCGCCAGTTAAAGCAAATCTCACAGGTTTCCCAATGGGAGTATCATCTAAGTATCTAGGTGGTTTATTGGTTCTTGACTCGATATCTTTGAGGTACCTCGACAAGAATGTAACACATTCATCAGCCAAATAGCCTTCAGCAATAGATCCCTCTGGATGAGCTTTATTCCTTACATATTTCTTCAAAGTGTACAAATACCTGCCAAAAAAGAATAATAAGTCAGTGAACAGAAAACTAATAATAAAGATAGCATATAACTTATTGAACATAAGTAAGTAAAAAAAACAAAGCAAACAGAAATTTAAAATTATACCATTCAATGGGATACATCCACCGATACTGCACAGGTCCTCCTAAACGTGCTTCTGTCGCCAGATGTATAGGCAAGTGAACCATAATGTCGAAGAAGGCAGGTGGAAAAATCCTCTCTAATTCACAGACAATGGTAACAATGCGCTTCTCCAACTCTTCAAAATCTTCGGGGCGTGACACCTTGGAGCATAGTTCACGAAAAAAGGAACTCAACTCCATCAGCACTTTACTGACCTTAGATGGTAACGTCTTTCGGAATGCCAAAGGTAGAAGCTGCTGCATGAGCACATGTGAATCATGACTTTTTAGACCAAAAATTTTACGTTGCTGGAGATTCACGCACCTCGCAATGTATGCTGAGTAACCATCTGGAGTCTTCAAATTCTTCAATACATTAAGAAACATAGTCTTTCTTGCATTATCCATGGAATAACATGCTCCTGGCAAGAAGTATTTCCCATTTGGTAATGGCCTTGGATGAAGTTCAGGTCTAATCTTCAGGAGTTGCAAATCAAATCTTGCTTTAAGGCCATCCTTAGTTTTTCCAGCAATATCCATTATCGTACCCAGAACACTATCACAAACATTTTTTTCAGTGTGCATCACATCTATGTTATGTTTGAGAAGATTATTAACCCAGTATGGAAGTTCATAAAAAATACTCAATTTCTTCCAATTGCTTGGCATATTAATTGCGGCTCTACTTGATCCTCGTGATTTTCTCTTGTGTGGACGATCTCCCCTCAAATTATCCTCAAACTGTTTCCCAAATGTGTGCGAATGTCTTTCAGCAAGCTCAAGATATCTGGCCCTAACAATGGGTTTGGACGTGGGCTCAGTTCTACTTTCCCATCAAAATCTTTCTTAAGTGTAGTGCGAAACCTATGATAAAAATTCAGACAATCAACTATCAAATACACAGCCATTTCAAAAAAAACATCATTAATAATGTTGTCAGACCACAAGCACATAAAGAAATAAAAAGAATAGAATAAGGCTCAAGCACATGCAGCAAACCAAAAAAATCTAGTTGTTACCATCAAAATTTGAACTCTGAACAGAAGAGACTTTGTTCATACATGAAGAATCTTACAAACTTACAAATAGCATAAAGAATCTAAAACATCGCAGCTGATTGGTGAGGGACAAATGACAAGTTATAAACAAACACAGTTAAAATATTATATAAATCTATAACGTGACAGCAAATTCTACACACTAAAAGCCACAACAATGCTCCAAGTTTGAGATTAATCAAGCCATGGTTGATATTTTCAATCCGTTTTCTAGTAACAGTTAAGCGATAAAAATGAAAAAAAAAAATCAATTTAGAAAAGGAAAATTGATGTACTGTAAGTTAATAAAAGTCATGATGTGAACACTGACCCTTCCACTTACACATGTTCCCCCCTATGTCAGCAAAACTAAGAAACTGTGAAGAGTTGTTTCCATTTTAAGAGTTTGTTTTCTAACCAAAAACGTGACCTTCCGCACCACAGAAATTAGGCGCCATACAATGCAAAGGTGTTGTTAGGTCATTAGTCAGTGACACACATTCCTTGTAATGGATTAAAGAAAGAGGCAAAATTGCTTCGAAGCACGAGCACCACGGGTACCAGTCAAGCTTCTAAAATTGGAATCCAAATGAATGACATTATAATCAAGCTCATCAAATTCAAAATCTAGGATCACTAAAATTGATGTTCTGCAAGTTAATAAAACTTGTCTTCCTAGTTCCTAACAATGGTATTGGATATCAAAAGAAAACCAAACAAAAAAAACAATGGTACTACATAATTCCTACAACTCAAACACCTTAGTTACTCATATTCTAATAACAACTCAATTACAGAATTGTTATACTCATATTCTAATAATAGTCTTCACAATCTTCTTTAATTAGTGCAAAACAAATTCACCAAAAAAGATAAAAGTTATTTTCTATGTAAAAATCCAAAAAGGAGAGACTAATTAGTTCTAAAATGCTGAATATCATGGTTTACAAACATCCAAATTAAGACTCCAAAATCTAAAACCAATTATCATCCCAAGAGCTGCTTTAACTACAGGTCCGGCCCTGGCAGTCTCAAACAGAAAGAAGTACGAAAGGTCCAATAGAGAGAATTGACATGGATATCAGTTGAAGTATAAAGGTTATTACCTATGATTCATTGGTAAGAATCGCCGATGGCCCATGTAAACTGTTTTTCTTCCATTCTTCAACCACTGGTGCCGAGTTTCTTCAAGACACGTTGAACATGCCAATTTACCTTTATTACTCCATCCAGAGAGCATTGCAAGTCCAGGATAATCACTTATAGTCCATAGTAATCCCGCTTTCAGATTGAACATTTCATTACGTGAGGAATCATACGTGTCCACCCCTTCCTCCCATAATTCCTTCAGCTCATCTATTAATGGTCTCAAATACACATCAATGTCGTTACCTGTACATTTTGACATAGAAGGTTGTGATCAGTTTGAATATTTATGAAACAAAGTATTAATGTAATCTTGACAAAACAGATAAAAATCAAGATAAATATCATTACCTGGACTATGCGGGCCTGGTATAAGTAAAGATAATATCATGTTAGGTTGTTTCATGCATAACCATGGCGGTAAGTTATAGGGTAACAGAACGACAGGCCATGTGCTATGCGGATTTCTCATTGAACTATATGGACTAAACCCATAAGTTGGCAAACCTAATCTGATATTCCTTGGATCTGCCTTAAAAGTTGGATTCATCTCATCAAAATGCCTCCAAGCTTCAGAATCATCTGGATGTCTCAATACCCCATCTTTTGTACGCCCTTCGTGATGCCATATCATATCGCTTGCAGTCTTAGAACACATGAACAACCGTTGTATCCAAGGTTTTAATGGAAAGTGACGAAGTATTTTAGCCGGCGTTTTTAATCTTCCATCTTTGTAACGAGAAGCTTTACAAACCGTACAAGACTCAAGATCCGCCGTCTCCTTATAATACAGCATACAATCATTGGGACACGCATCAATTTTAACATAAGACAATCCCAAATCTGATAATACCTTCTTACACTGTGTGAAATTTTCTGGCAATGTGCACCCTTCTGGAAATGATTCTCTCATGAGTTGAAGCATCTCTTTGAATGACTTGTCAGACATCCCACCAACGCATTTGTAGTTCCAAAATCTGATAAGAAAAGACATCATCGACATCTTATCACATCCAGGGTATAACGGCTTCTTTGAATCTTCTAGCAACTTATAAAATCTGCAATTTGAACTATCACTTGGCATCCCACTCATTTCTGCATCCAACATATCACTCATATCCTCATCGGCACGTAATCCATATGCATCTCGCAGCATTCCTGTAATGTCATCTCCAACCTCTTCGCCATTGTTATCCATATTAACCTGATCCACATTGGTATTCTCTTCCCCCAAATTACATGGAAATGTTGTTCTGAACCCTTCACCGTGATGATACCATATTGTATAACTCCTTAACATACCAAAGGTAACTAAGTCATCATATATCTCATCTCTAGTCTTGTAATGTATGTTAGCACACTTCTTGCATGGACACTTGACTTTGTTATCTTCAGTAACAAACCCATTTTCAAACGCATAATTCAAGAACAAACACAACCCTTCATGAAACTCCTTACTTGATCTTTCAAAATGAACCCAATTCTTATCCATTTATCAATCACAATATTCTTCAACTAAAATAATGACGGATACAATCAGTCCAAATTAATTCAAGTATTCTTGGACCATACTAGTACCTGACAGTTGAAAGGAAAATTAGAAAATTAGAGTTACAGACTTACAGTAGAAACAATGGAAGCATCTAACAAAAGAAACTACATGAAAAGAAGAAAAAAAAGTGCTTTAGTGACATTTTAGAGTACCCAATATATCTTTATCAAACATGTTAGAGCTTAACTCACAGCTGGTATTAGAACACAGTCATAACTAATGTGCAAGTCTAAGACCAAGAAAATCCTAAATGGCCTGAAAATTCCAATGGACTAGGTAGCATACACCATAAACGGACTAAACCTCTAAATCGCAAACACCAGAGAGACCATAATATGTAGAGATATATATTAATACATGTGCATCATTCTAATTTATCCAAGAGTAATATGTTAAAATTCTCCAACAAGACAAAACAGTGAAGTGTTTACTCAAACATTCAAGTATTTAATGAAAGAAGCACATGAAGATACCTATGTGGATTACAAAGCTAGTATTCGAACACAACATAACCAAAATGTCAAAGTCTAAGAGAAAATCCTAAATGGCCAGAACATTACAATGAACTAGGATTTTAGTTTTATGTTTCATTTCTTAAAGGTAAGATAAGAAAAGTCTAAATGACATATATCACTCTATCCATAAAAAAAAAAGAGAAGAAGCTTCCATTCAATGTCGATGAAGACAGAGATACACTAGTCGTCTACAGTACCTCTCATTTGTTTATACAAACAAAGGTTTACCTCTTAGTCATTCAACTGAACCCCATAAATTATATAATATATATACCAAGTTATGTTATTCTTGTGCAGATGCACGAAAGTGCATGGCATAAAACTGACAGTCGCAGTCACTCACAAGAAACAGTTGTTTCACTTTTCAAGAATTAATTAGTTAGCTACATATTAGCATCAATATATCTATCACAAGCGAAACACATCTAAAAATGGCAAAATTGCTAGCTCGTATACATCCAAAAGACGGTTCTTTGCATATCACAGCATTCAACTACCGCATTCCAAGCACAGCAACAAACAAATTGGACACTCACTATTTTATCATCATAACGCGCATACTTCTCCACTAAATAGAAATCATAACATGTAATCCCTAAAGAATACATTTTCAAATTAGAGAATTTAAAAACTATTGATGTGAATTCCAACTGATAAGGTTTTCCATTCTTTTCTCTTTTTCAAACATAATACTTTATCTTTTTCAAACATACTACTTATCTTTTTCAAAGTCCAAAATGGCTAAAATCAAACATACTACTTTATCTTTTTCAAAACAAAAAACAAATAGCTTTTCGATTCTTTTCTCTTGATAAGATTTTCACATTTCACTTTAGGAAAAAAAAATATCTACAAATTTTAAAAGTGGTCCATCCATCATCATTTAGTGCTCATCAGATTTTAACCAAAATGTCCAAGTCTAAGAGAAAATCCTAAATGTCAGAACATTACAATGGATTTGAAAATTAATATTCGAACACAGTAGACACCGTTATAAATAGCCAAAACCTAATGGAATTCTACAAACACAGTGATTTCAATAATTTTAACAGAAAAGAACAATAAAAAACATTCGACAAACACATTATCTGCAACCAATAAGATCAAACTTAATCGATTGATATAGATAGAACAATGGAAGCCCCTCTTACCATTCCTTATTAACATAAATTTTTTGCAAACAAAGCATTTAGCATTTAAGGCTGATCTCTTGTGTATTCCATATAATTTGGTCAAAGAATTGCATACAAAGTTCACATAACCAGTGCTAAAAAAAACAACTGATTCTACAAACTTTGTAAAAAGAAAGGTTCATCAATCTTGCCATTAGCATGGAACTGATTCAAACCAAGACCTCATAATACAATTTAATAAAGTGTAATTGATTAATCAACACTTTATTTGAGCACCAAAGAAAATGACCCAGACCCTTAATTTGAGCACCAAAGAAAATCCATAACACAAACCTTAAAATTTAAACAAATGAAATCCAACACAGACCCTTAGAAATTAAAGAAAAAACAATTCCAGTAAACCCTAACAAATCGAAACTAAAGAAAAATAAATTAAATTTGTTTAATCCCTAGTGAATACAAAGAAAAAGAGGGGAAATTTCACCTGAAAGTTTACTCCTTTAGATCCTGCAAAACAATAAAATCAATCAATTAAAAGCAAAATCAGTCCTTAATCAAAGAAACAAAGAAAAAAAAAAGAGATTAAAAGGGGAAATTTTACCTTCAAGTTTACTCCTTCAAATCCTGCAGAACAAAGAAATAGGAATTAAAAGTAATATTAAGCAAATTAACTAGATCTAAAAAACTTCCAGTCCTTAATCAAGGATACGAACCAAAAAAAAGGGAAAATCACCTCCGATGGACTTCAGTAGATCTTGCAAAGAAAAAGAAAAAAAAACCCATTAATAGATAAGAGTAAAATCAAGAGTAGTAATGATTACAGATGAGATAGACGAGATGAAGAGAAATTAAGAGAAGCAAACCTCTCAGCAATCTTCTTCAGTGAAGAAGAACAGAAAGAAAGAGAAGATAAAAATAGATCTAAGTTTTGTAAAGAAGATAAGAGAGAGAATATAAAGACTGAAAATTTTGGCGAAAATTTCAGCGGGAGAGATTGAAATCCACCAAAAATCACCGCCTTTTCTGAAAATTTCTTGACGGATTTAAGAACCGCAGCAATTGAAGAAAGTTTCTTCTGTATAGAAACTAAAACTTATGAAATTTCTTTGTGTCGGAGACTCAAAATTGACGAGAAAGTAGGTTAGACTTTGACTAACCTGCATTTGTGTCGCTTGGTCCAGCTAACCCTCACAATAATTTGTGTCGGACCCTTGAAACCGACCGAGCTTTAGCTGACTTTGACTAGTCAGAGTATTTGTGGCGGTTTGACAAAAACCCTCACAAATAGCTCATATTTGTGACGCCCCCCCCTAAAAAAAACCTCACGATTGAGACCTGTTTTTGTAGTGACTATGATTGGAACAAGGTTACAAGAGTATACACTCCTCTCAAGAACAAGACCTTACTCTCTCTTAAGAACACTACTCTTTCTCTCTTTGGAACTCTTAGTATCTCTCTGATACTTGGGATGATTTTAAATGCTAACTAATGAAGGTATATATAGGTTCTCATGCCCACCTTCCCTTGCACAAAAAACAAATGGGCTAACCCTTTTTGAAAACAAGCAAGAGAATTAGTCTACCTTCTCTTTTTGAAAACTAAGAAATTAGACCATCTAGAGAGTTAGACTTTCTAGAAATTAGACCATCTAGAATCCAATAATAAGCCACCTTATTCAAGGCACATGTGTTACAGTTTGTTCATCCCATTCCCCACTTCTCCAATACTCTTTATACTTGTTCCATTTGATAACATACTGAATCAGATTGGTTCCAGTTGGGTCTAATTCTAGGCTGAAAAGTCCCGTAGTTGGATCAATTGAATTTTTCCATGAAGTAAGTACCCGAGTCTCATTAGTTTTCTTATTGATCCCAATTTTAGCACCAGGTAACCAAGTATCAGTAGGATAATCGAAACTCTTCCAAATTACAACAGAGGGATTAGACTTATCTCTTAAAACAAGATTCCCATAATTACCTAAAACTGCTGCAGTTGTATTAGAAGCACTTGAAGCATTAGTAGACCAAATTATGGATTTGGATGCGCCGTAGAGAACTAGATTGCCGTTCTCTGAAGAAAAAATCGGTTCTGAAGATGGATCACAGGGTCGATCTCTATTAGAGACCCAAACTTCTCTTCTCCAATTTTCTTGATTATACCAAATACTTATGTAATAATTCCCAGACATGCCCCGTGAAATGAAACCCAAAGAAAACCAACCATTTTTCGATGTAATTGTTTGATCACCGCTTAAAGTTTCTGTTGCCGAGATGGTATTAGCTGCAATTGAATACAAAGGTTTATTGCACAGGAATAAAAGAAGAAGTAGAACAAAAGAAAAACTCTTTTTAGTAGTATCCAAATCCATCTGTGCACAAGCAATAGTCTAGGTAAAACCAGATTCTTTCAGAGAAATAATAAACAATTTTATGAAATTTCAAAATAAGATCAGTTGGAATGATCAAATATTTTCCCTTGACTCGCGTAATTGTAAGTGGATCACATTTCTGTGGCCATCCTTGTGGTATGTTACATTTCTACATAATAGTCAAGAGGAAAGAAATCAAAGTCTTTGGTGGAACAGACAAAGATATAGACATACTCACGTCCCTAGGCATAAGAAGTTCATTTGGTTTCTTCATCAACCCCTTTCTTCCTCCATCGTGTTAGTATATGGGCATCCATCTCAAAACCAATTGGCAATGAGCGAAGAGACCCTAAGGATTATAAACCGCAGGATCTAAGATTGCCTAGACAACGTTGGACTAATAATCTCAACACATACATCGTTGAGATAAAATGTCAAAATAGAAATTAACCCATGGAATCGTGATGATTTTATTTCTCTCTGTGTATATTATCTTTGATCCATAAATGTCAGGGTATGTATGTGTTAGGGTTCCAAACAAAACAAAAAATCTCCATTCTATTTTGGATTAGGATAGTAGAGAAAGTGTTAGGGTTCTTAACCAAACACTAGTAGTATCTTAAGAAAAGTACTAAGAACCCTAGAGAAGCCTTTTGAATTGGAGGTTAACCACCTTTAAGAAAGAGTTTTGAGATAGAGAATTTAGACAAAGAGTTAAGAAAACTTGAGTTTTATTAATATATTTTGAAACAAACCAGGAGCAAGTATTTATAGTTCTAACTTGCTTGATAAACATGTTAAATAGCTGAATTAAAGGAAGCTAACTTACACTAGGAAACAATGACTAATTATGGTAGTTCTAAATAAGGTAAACTGTTGTAGAGAGTTGGTGTCGCAACATCCCTCCCCTGTTGAAAAAGTGAAGAAATGAGTTCGAAAAGCAGTTTTAGAAATATCTCCTTTGTATAATCTTATCTGATAATATCCAGAGCGTAAATCCAGTTTTGTAAAAACGCATGCTCCATGAAGTTCATCCAGTAACTCATCGACCATTGGAACAGGGAATCGATCTTTGATTGTTAATTAATTTAAAGCTCTATAATCAACACACATGCGCCATGAACCATCTTTCTTTCTAACCATTAATATAGGTGAAGAAAAAGGACTGGAAGAAGGACGTATCAACCCTGATTGTTGCAGCTCAGAAACTATTTTCTCAATTTCATCCTTATGAAAATGTGGGTATCGATAGGGCCGTACATTGACTGGAGAAGAACCTGGTACTAAAGGAATACGATGATCATGAACTCTTGCAGGAGGAAGTGATTCTGGAGTCTTGAAAATATCAGTAAAATATGAAATTAGCCGTTGAATCTCAGGTGGTATAGTTGGAGGAGTAATGATTGAAGTATTAATTTCAGATAAATGTAAGAAGACGCCATGACTTTCTTTCTGAAGTAATCGTTGCATTGAAGTAGTATCCAACATCATTAATGCAGAAGAATTATTACCAAGTAATTGGACATCTACGCCGCCAAATCTGAACTTCATTAATAGTTTCTCAAAATCCCAGTCTATTGGACCCAAGGTACGTAACCATTGTACTCCTAAAATAGCATCACAACCACTAATATTCAATATGTGAAAATCAACCTCGAATGTGTGATCTTGTAATTGAAAAGGCACATTTAAACACAGCCCATGGGTGTTTATTATACCCCCATCACCAACTGTAACACTCAAGGGTTTAGTTGGACAAGTAATACGAAAACCACACTGCTTTGCCGTAGATAGACTCACATAATTTTGAGTTGCACCAGACTCTATTAAGAATGTAAGTGGTTGCGCTTTGGAGAAACCATTGATTCTCATTGTTGAAGGATTAGGAGTACCCATTAGTCAATGAAAAGATATTGAAGGGTAATCAATTTCTGGAATAGAATTTTCATCAGTAAGTGTAACAACAAGTTGTTCGTCATTGATTGACTCAGAGGTTGAAGGACTATCTAATAACAGTAAGCTAGGCCTCTCACAAACATGACCAGGTTGGAAAAGTTTGTCACAATTAAAACAAAGCCCTTTTTCTCGTTTGTCCTTCATTGATCCCATGAAATTTTTTTATAACCTGGAGGTAAAGGTGTTTTCTTTATCTGAGAATTGGGATAGTTATATTGTTTAAACTGGTTGGAACGTGGGTGTTGTTTTGAAGCTTGTAACAATACATCCTCTTGGTTGAGTGCTTTCTTGAAGGCCGAGGCAAAAGTAGATGGTTCAAGTAGTTTAACCATAGCACCAATCTAAGGTTTCAAATAATGTATAAACAAATTTATCAAGTGTTATTCAGGAAAGTGTACAAAATTCAAAAGACGTACAAATTCAGGAATATGATCTTTAACAGTACCTTTTTGCTGAATTGTGATAATTGCCATCTTAGCATCAATAAACTTCGCAGAAGAGAATCATTCACGCACCATGGAACAAAATTGTGTCCATTGTAGGTTTACAACCGTAGTCCGCTTCCAACGAAACCATGCATTAGCATCTCCTTTAAGATAGGCAGCAGCAAGTGACCCATTCATATTGTTAGTTATAGTATGCCAAGAGAAATATTGTTCATCTTGGAACAACCAACCATCAATGTCATAACTATTAAAATAAGCAAACTTAAGGTTAACTGGTGGAGTGCGAACAGGAGTGTCAAGAATTCCAACACCAATATTATGGGTATTACGATTTGTATTGGTTGAGAAGAATCCTCCGTGTTTTTAAGATTAGACAGAATCTCTTCAAAAATATCATGGAAAGCTGCAGTGATGCCGATGGTAAGAGATTTTTCATGGTCAGATAAATCAAGCTTTCGATTAACTCGATCATCCTCACGAGCTTTTTTATCTTCATCATGAGTAGTTTTGAGGGTTTGAACAAGTGTATCAAGTTTAGTTGCGATCCCATCAAGTTTGGTTGTGACTCCCGTAATATCCTTTTGTAGGAGAGACAAATCTTCAGTGTACGTCATTGTAAAAAACAAATTGGTCGAAAAGTGGCTAAGATCTAAACCTGCTCTGAACCAGGTGTTAGGGTTCTTAACCAAACACTAGTAGTATCTTAAGAAAAGTACTAAGAACCCTAGAGAAACCTTTTGAATTGGAGGTTAACCACCTTGAAGAAAGAGTTTTGAGATAGAGAATTTAGAAAGAGAGTTAAGAAAAGAGTTTAAGAAAACTTGAGTTCTATTAATATATTTTGAAACAAACCAGGAGAAAGTATTTATAGTTCTAACTTGCTTGATAAACAAGTTAAATATCTGAATTAAAGGAAGCTAACTTAGACTAGGAAACAATAACTAATTAAGGTAGTTCTAAATAAGGCAAACTATTGTAGAGAGTTAGTGTCACAATAGAAAGAGAGAGCCTGTGCAACTGAGCATTCAAGGAAAAATGAAACCTCATCTACAATATGTATATACTACTCCCTCCAACAGATCTTATGTTACACGTGATTCACAGTTGATTTTTCACGAATGAATGGAAATTTCTGTTTGGGCATGGGCCAGCTAATTTGGTTACAATGGCCAGAAAAATAAGCTTAAGCCAGGTTTAAAATATAGGCTGAAGCCCAGCTAGCTTCTAAAATATGAATCATTTTTTGGGACCATTGTTTTATTTTGGGTAAGATATTAGAAGTAAAATCAGGTCATCCCTTATCAATATATTTATATTAATACCTAAACTACCCTTTTGATTATTTTTGGGTTATGATTAGTGAAATCATTAGTGAAATGATTAAGTAAAAATAAATTAGTGAGATTAAATTAAAAGATGGCTTTTCTTTTAAAGAAGTAGAATTTTTTAGAGACTAGAGTTAGAGAAGATGAATAAGAAAACCATGGAAAATATTTATTTTTTTTCCAATTCACTTAGTTTGGGTATTCAAGTGATGAAAGCTCATCTGATTTTTCATCTCCATCCTCTCCTAGAGTATTTGTTAATCTTCACAATGATCCGGATATGAGTTATTTCTTAGATGGTGAATGTATTCTTCCCCGAACTCAATCTGAAGATGAAAATGATGGATTTTATCAACCACAAGGGGAGGAAGAGTATTTGGGTATCCAGGTATGCTCCAAACTTAGATAATGTTGGTTGAATTGCTCCAAATTTTCAAACAAAATGTAAATTTTTGAAGTAGTTCGGTTACCTTATGTGAAGAATAGGTAACCGACCTCATCTGAAAGTGTAGTTCGGTTACTTTGTCCAAATACGCAGGTTACCGAACTCTATATTAATGGAAGTTTCATGGATTTCCAGTGTAATGTTTGGTTGTTTCGGAACCAATTAACCAACCGAACTTCAGGTAAAATAAGATTTAACTTAGTGTATAAAGTTCGGTTGGTTTGCAACCAAATAACAAACCAAACTTTATGTAAAATAAGATTTAACTTAGTGTACAAAGTTCGGTTGGTTCGCTAACTTCATTTAAACCAACTATATAACCGAACTATATATAATTTAAGAGTATACTAAGTTTAATAAGTTCGGTTGTTTCGCATACTTGATCTCAACCGCATAACAAACCGAACTTTACTTAAAAATGAGATTTAACTTAGTGTACAAAGTTTGGTTGGTTCGCTAACTGCATATAAACCAACTTTATCCCAACATCACACCTAACCGAAATTATCAAACCAAAAAAAAACTAAGAGTTCCAGAGTTATATTCGGTTACCTAGATAAAATAAAAGGTAACCAAACTTTTTACTTGTTATTTGTTTGGTTATATGCCACCTTTCTTTATAAATCGAACCTGAAGTTCGGTTTCCGCGATAAAATTATCTTGTAATGGAACTTTATTGTGATTGCAATTGATGTTGTTCCATTTCTTGTAGATTGAATGCCAACCTATACCAATGGATGATCAACGTTCTCCGGTTAATATGTATTTCGAAGATACATCCTATCACAATGTCAATGATTTGGTATTTGGCTTACCTATTGATGCGACGAATTGGTCTAGAGAGCCATGTGCGTATTAGTTTTGAGTGGAAAAGAAAGCAAAACTCGTTTTGAAATGGTTTGTGAGAGAAGTGGAGATCCGGATGCTAGTCACAATAGGAAGGGTTATGTGTATACAGGAAATACGACGAGGAAGAATACAACATGCTCAAAGAAAATTAAATGTCCGTTCAAGCTAGTATTTAGTAAGTGCAAACAAAGCAAAGGATGGGTTCTATCTATGTATAAGGTGGTAAGTCATCACAACCACCCTCGTCTGGAGGATCTTGAAGGACATGCAATGGCCGCAAGGCTCACTCCTCAAGAAATGGAGAAAATAGCTAAATATAGGAGAATGAGTATTTTCCCACTTGGTATCCTTCGCTGAATAGGTGCAAGCCTCAACTTTGTCCACCTAAGAGGAAAGTGATGAGAACGAAAGTGCGACGCATTTTCACCCATAAATACATTAGCTAGGACTCATTTTATTACTAATAATCTTGTTTTAGGTGTTTTGTCAAATAAGCTCTTACGGAGAAAGTTGCTCGAAAAGTGGTTTTTGTACCCCGGAGGACACATGTTATTCGGACTCTCAATGTCGGTTAAGGGGCACCTCAATTACTAAGGGGTGTCCAGTTGCTAAGGTGCACCTTCTTTGTTATTTGGAACCTATGGCTATTCGCACCCCAAGAAGTGATATTTACACCCAAATTTCTAAAGGGACACCCAAACAGGATAAGGGGGAGGTCATCTTCTTCCTTTTGAATTTGAAAATGGCGGGAAAATTGGTTTTCAATGGAACAGAATTAGGGTTTCGATTTTGAAGTAGTTTCACTGAGATTAAAGAGCTGAAATTTAGTAGGCATATTACTTACGCCTAAACAGGCATGGTATGATCGATCGTTTTGATCAGAATTGGTTAGAATGGTGATTTGAAGCAAAACGTGAAGAACATTTTTAGCGGGAAACTAGTTATTGAACTGGAAGAATTAGGGTTCGAATTTTAGTCATGTTCTAGGGAGATTCAAGGGCCTAAACTCAATGGGTTTGTTTGTTTTGGATTAACAGAGCTGGTAATGGTCGTCGTTTGGACTAGAATTGGCTAGAATGGTGGATTTAATGCTTGAACAGGTTGGAGAATTTTTTTCCTGCGATAACTTTGTTAGGAATTTTTACAAGTTTCAGTGAGATTAGACCACTGGTTTTGGTTACTTTGGGCCTGTTTGGACCAAACAGGACTGGTATGGTCTATGATTTCGAATGGAATGGGCTGGATAATCAGATTCGAAGAGAACAAAGCGAGTACGTGTGCAGTTGAGATAATTATGGGTTTGTATGAGTTCTTATCGTGTTTGGATAGATATTGGTCGTGGTAAAAGCGTGAAGGAGTTAAATAAGGAAGATTGAGCAGTAGATGACAATGTGAAGAGAGAAGAAAAGGAAGAAAATATCTCGAGGATATATTCTTTTACTGCCGAGTAATGGAGGAATATTTGGATTGATTGCTGCGAGATTTGGAGCCATGTTGAGTATATAAAGTTTTCTTGGATATTAATGAGGAGGAGAGAGTTTGGGGAGTTAGCAGAGACGAGAGAGTGAAGAAAATCAAGTTGCAAAAATTTCTGATGCTGCTGCTGTTTCAAGAACACGAAGAACATAAGGTTGTGAAAGCCTGTCGTTAATAAACCGTGGTTTATTCCCAGTTTTGCAACAGGCTTTCCAGCAATGGTTGAACAGTGAATACATCACTTTTTATCTATCGTAAACTATAACAGTGGATTGCAACGCTTCTCAACTGTTGTAAATTCCTGATTTATTTGATTTTTCTCCTTTTTCATCATTTGTAAGCACATTTGAGCAATGAATTCATATTTTGAGCGTGTTTCCAACATAATGAGCTAAACTCAAACACTGGGTGGGCGGAGGAAGCCGAACTTCATACATGGGTGAATTTATTTTATTTTTCTATTTGACTTTTGCACTTATTTTAGATTGATTTATGATTCGATAAAATTCGTTGTGATTAAATTAGATAGGTTACGCTTTGTTTAGATAATCTATGCTCAGGGGATACAATTAATGTTTTGAGAATCTACCTTGGCAAAAATAAGAGTCCTTGTTGTTTTATTGTTTGAGCTCTAACTGCAGAAGAATGAATAATTGAACTTATTGTTATGAATTCGGTGGAATCCTAAACCCATTGACTCTCGCCTTTGTTTATTATTTTCGTTGAAACTTTAAATTTAATCTTCGCAAGTCTGAGAGAAAGAATCTTAATTACTACTAGAAAACTAAGAAAAATCTTAAATCAGAAAGCATTGGAAGAGATTAGTAAGCTACCGGAAGATGAACAAGTGGATGCAAAAGAGGAATTTGATACACCATAAATCACGCTAAATGGGTTGCTTTCTCCGAGGAATGGGAGGCATTGGCTTGGTCTCTCAGCGAAGAAGAGTATAATCTAAATCTTGCCGAATTTATTAAACATTGGTCTAGCCCCGAATATCCGGAGGATATTGCAATGTTTGTGGGAGAGCAATGGTTGGAACCGCACAATGAGCGCTTCGTTTATGATTTTACCAACCACCATAAACACTTTGGGAATCAAGCGACAAGTTTGGTAGAATCGTCTCACCACCGGTTGAAGAAAACTCTCTTTGGATGTGTTGATAATTTTGTGGTTGTATTTAACGTTATGAAGATTTACGTCAACCGCGAGATTGAGAGAATTAAAGAGAAGTTTCAAAAAATCTGCATCATGAAGTACAAAAAGATTGTAGACAAAAGAGGTAACATCAATAAAATGGAGGACCTTCGGTTTTTCAAGGGACTCCACTATAATTTTTCATATGCTTGCATTAAGAGGTTAATGGTTGAGGTGAATTTGATCGACATCTGGGGAACCAAGTTGGACGAGGTGTGTTTATGCAACATGATGAAGTTTGTGGTACTCCCTTGTCGTCACATGATAACTAAGTATGAACATGGAATAATCCCTTTAAGCGATATAGATCCACATTGGAAACACTTAAGTTTTGTTCCTCCTCCAAAGGGCGATGTCGGAGAAGAGTTTGGTGATAGTGAAATGGGAAGAATCGTTATCGAGAGATACCGAAACATGAATAAACTCGAAAAGAAAATCTTTTGGGATGACATGTGGCCAATCGTTTATCCGCACCCATCGAAGAATGTGCAAGAACCGAATAAAGGCAAGGGAAAAGGTAGGCCAACAACCAAAGAAACAAAAAAAACAAGTTAGAGAATATGAAAAGGTGTTGGGTAAGAGAGAAAGTGAATGACCCATTTTACTAGAGATCCTTCGGGGCATGAGCATATTGCGGCGAAGTACCAAGAAGATTCTACGAAAAGGGCGAGGAATATTATTGAAAAGGGCGAGACAAGTAAACGGGATATGAAAACAATATGATCGATCTTACACTCTCAACCTACTCTAATTAATGATATGCCACCTCTTGAGGATACACCACCTCCTGTTGATAAAAGTTTCTTGGAAGAGCTACCTCCTTACATTAGAGATTACGTCATATCCACCGATAACGTCCCTTCGGATGGTAATTGCGGTTTCCACGTTGTCGTACAATAACTAGGTCCTTTCACTTAAGGTGCCAAGCTATATAATGATAATCAAATCACTTATGTACGTCAAAGGTTGTTGATGAATCTAAGGGAGAAACCGGATTTTTACAAGTCAATGTTGTCCGTCAAAGTCTCAATGTGCAGTTTGTTAGGTATTAAAGCCGTCTCCACGGGGGAAATCCAATCACAATGGATCATTGGATGAGCATGTTGATATGTGGTCACTTAATCACTGACGCGTTCAATTGCGTGGTTCACTTTTTCTCAAAATGTGGTAGTTTCACATGTACTCCGAAAAAAACCATATGTGTCGAGCAACTTAGATGTAGGTGTTGATGGTGGTCTTTAGTTTAGGGTTAAAATCGTAAAATGCTAAACACTAGCAGACATTTAAAACAAGAATTTACTAGGCGCATTTAATAAACAGCTTTTAATATGTCTCTAATAATTACCGGGGTATATTTTTCAAATTAGGGTCACGACAAACAAAACCCTAATTCCCCCGTGTGCCAATGGTAAATCATGCCAGCCACACCTAGCCCAAGCTAGCCGCGCCATGCCAATCGCACTGTGCCATGGCCCTAGCTATGCTATCCACATCTCGTGTGCCAATGTCAAATCATTCCAGCCAAACCCAAACCGCGCCAAAGCATGCCTACCATGCTAGCCGCACCCTTGTGCCGATGGAAAATCATGCCAGCCACACCTAGACCAAGCTAGTCGCGCCAAGCCAATCGCACCATTCTAAATCCCTAGCTATGCTAGCCACATATCGTGTGCCAATGTCAAATCATGCCACCCACACCCGAACCACGCCAAAGCATGCCAACCATGCTAGCCACACCCTTATGCCGATGGAAAATCATGCAAGCGACACCTAGCCCAAGCTAGTCGCGCCATGCCAATCGCACCGTACCATGGCCCTAGTTATGCTAGCCACATCTCGTGTGCCAATGGAAAATCATGCCAGCCACAGCCGAACCGCGCCAAAGAATGCCAACCATTCTAGCCGCACCCTTATGCCGATGGAAAATCATGCCTGCCACACCTAGCCCAAGATTGCCGCGCCATCCCAATCGCATCGTGCCATGTCCCTAGCTATGCTAGCCACATCTCGTGTGCCAATGGAAAATCATGCCAGCCACACCCGAACCTCGCCAAAGCATGCCAAACATGCTAGACGCACCCTTGTGCCGATGGAAAATCATGCCATCCACACCTAGCCCAAGCTAGCCGCTCCATGCAAGTCACACCATTTCATGGCCCTATCTATGATAGCCACATCTTGTGTGCCAATGGAAATTCATGCCAACCACACCCGAACCGCTCCAAAACATGCCAACCATGCTAGCCACACCCTTCTGCCGATGGAAAATCATGCCATCCACACCTAGCCCAAGCTAGCCACATCGTGCCAATTGTACCATTCCATGGCCCTAGCTATGCTAGCCACATCTCGTGTTCCAATGGCAAATTATGCCATCCACACCCTACCGCGCCAAGTCATGCCAACCATGCTAGCCGCGGAAAATCATGCCAGCCACACCTAGCCCAAGCTAGCCGAGCCACCTTGTTGGCATTCTCCTCATGGCTACCAAAGTGAAGCCAGGCGACAATCAACGGTTTCCCTTCAATATTAGGAGAAAATCCAGGCCGTCTAAAGTCCACTCACGACTTTAGGCCCAAAACCCTATCTTGGTCACGTACCTAGCCGAGCTAGCCGCGCCATCCGAAACATGTCTTTCCATGGCCCCTCATGTCGCGCCACCATGCTGGACTTCCTTATGCGACTACCAAATTGAAGGCAAGCAATAATCAACGGTTGCCATTCAATCCCAGGAGAAAATCATGGCCGTCTAAATTCCCCTCACGATCTTAGATCCGAAACCCTAGCTTGGTCGTGCGCCTAGTCCATGCTAGTCACGCCATGCTCCCGTGGCTACCCCTTGTCCCCACATGCCAATCCAAACCAAACCTAACCAAGCTATCCGAACCATGCCTTGTCCCTAGGCGTGCTAGTCACGCCACGACTAGCCAAGCGCCCTTTCCTTAGGCCCTAATCACTCCATGCGCCCATGTCTACCCCTTGGCCCCACATTCCAAGCCAAACCTAACCTATCCAAGCTATCCGCGCCATGCCGAACGCACTTTGCCTTGGCCCTAGCCAAGCGCCCTCGCCTTGTCCCTAGCCATGCCATAAGCCCATGGCAAACCCTAGGCTCCTCATACCAAGTCTAAACACACCCTATCCATGCCACCCAGTTGGACCTCACTACGCGGCAACCAAAAAGAAGGCGTGTAACGATCAACGGTTTCCCCTCCTCTCAAGATGCAACATCTCGACCATCGAAGGTCACCTGGCTAGCAAGTTCCCCAAGCTCTACTTGCCAACCCATAAAAACGTTTTACATTTTTTCCAAAACATTCGAGACATCAACTCAAACAGGGGGATTCTCTTTGGGTATTGGTTTGGTGGTCTACAGCGTACGGCGTACACTACGCCCCTCAAAAGGAAGTGTCATAAGGGTGAGGCGCCTAGTAAATATGGGAGTTATGTGGGAAACATTCATGGGACATAAAGCCGTGAGTTAACAAACTTTATGGAACATCAATTCCATAACGTTAACAGTTTCATGAAAATCAATTTCATGCGTTAACCACTTTATGGGACATCAATTCCATGCATACGGTTACCACCTCCTCACATTTACTTCCCCACTCCTTAATGAGACCAGGGTACGTTTCTACCTCGACTTGTATAAATAGGTCTTACCTATTTCCATTTGGACAACAAATTTATTCAGACAAGACAACACTCAGAAATACTTACCTTCTAGATATCCTCGTGAGCTCCCTTACTTTTCTGATAACAACTCGTAGAAACCCAACTGCTCTTCCAGAATCAACTATTTTGGTCTCACCACTCTCCTTGCTTCCCTCCCCAAAACCAACCCATTCTCCTCCTCTTTGTGACCGAAAGAAGTCTGGAACGGCCATTTCTTGGTTTAGGCCGGACTTGTACAGATTGATCTCTCAAACTTAAAATTACTCCCTTGCAGTACATTTGTTTAGGGTTTAAATAGTTTCTCACCTTTCACACCCGCAATTACCATAACCTGTAGAAACTATTTTCACCTATAAATAGTAGGAGAGTGGAGATTTCGTTGATTAACAACAACCATTTTATAGGCCTCCGATTAGAAGACAAATGTGCATTGCCTCCGATATGCGTATATTCTTATTGGAATGGATTTAACTCCGACACAATGTTGGGTTGGTGCATTATGTACAAACATAACATGGAGATGTGGAAAGCTTTGAAGGAATCGGAAAAAAATATACACGAAGGTTCTATTTCCCTTGAGGATGATTAAATGTACCATTAGTTAGACTAAGTATACTTTGAAAATCAACATAAGAATGAAAGATTCTATTTTTTGGTATTTGGTCTTATTTTTGGGTTATTTGGTCATGTTTTTGTGTTTTTTGTAATTTTCCTAATTTATTTTTTCACTAGAATCTAGGAATTAAAAATTAAAGACTTCAATAAAAAAATAATAAGATAGAATTATATATATAAGTTCGGTTAATAAATAACATAACATGACATTACCGAACTATTACATGACATAATTTCGGTTTGGAAATGAAATTACAGGACATTGCCGAAATGAAATTACAAAAGACTTAATACCCATAACGCATTATGAAAAAGTCTCTAAGGATGCGAAAATGATCTTCATACTTGAAATCCTTTCCTTTTCATCGTTGCCATTCATTCTTTGAAATCAAAATGATTTCCTCGTATGTTTCACCCCTAAGTCGATTCCTTGCAACAATTCGATACAAAATCAAAAAATTTAAAACTCTTTATCGAATGTTTTCAAATCGAATGAACAAAGGTAGTTGGTCAAGGTTATCAAGGTTACCTGTGTCATCGCATAATTTCTCATGAATTTTCATCCAAAAACCATTAATCATAATATCATTCACTCTTTCTTCTTCACCCCTCTTTGGATAGAATTGTACGTAGTTTCTACAAAGAGAAAGATCTTCTTCTAGAGTAAATTTATGACTAGGAACTTCCACTTTTATGAAATGGTGAAACAAAATGTGAACCAGGAGACACATATATATACCATTGAGCTGTATAAAGGATATAAAGATGGCCGCTACTTGAGTCATATCAAGTACATTGTTGGGTCAAACATAAAGTTCGGTTACATATCAAATTTGGGATGTAACCGAACTCAACACTTTAAAAATATTCTGAAGTTCCATAGTTTCATTCGGTTACCTGGTAAATTTGTGCAGGTAACCGAACAGAACATTGGATAGGATTTTTTTGGACCCCCCTGGTTCGGTTACGTACCATTTTTTTGCAGGTAACCGAACAAATTAGTTCGGTTACCTGGCATTTTTTACTATGTAACCAAATTTGACTGTGAAACTTCTAATTTTTTTTGAAAGTGTTGAGTTCGGTTGTATCTCAAAATTGCTAATAAACCGAACTCTGATACAACAAAGTTCGGTCGCTTACAATATTTTGTGTACTAACCGAACTACCTTAATGTTTCTTAAACATTTATTTGTTATGAAACATATATGAGTCTAATTTCCGAACTAATCCCTTAAAACACCAATTAAAAACCAAATTATGAAACTCATTTACTAATCCACATAACTAATTATTGGAACCACACGAACATAAGAAAACAAATTACCAAATACGCAATAAAAAAGGTCTTCCAAACATAAGAAAACAAACTACCAAATCCACAATTAAAAGGTATTCCAAACATAAGAAACCAAAGTACTAATTATTTCAATCACTCATTGACGACGAACACCATGTGAAACTTTTTAACTCTTGCGTTTAGGAGCATTAGTTAGTCCTTCGTCACTAGGGGTGTCATCTCCACTGCTTTGTTGTTCAACCATCTGACTTGAACCTTCCCCTTCATGGCGACTCCTCTTTAACGGCATGGTCTGGCTTGGATTAACGGTGTTGGGTGAAAAGATATTATCCCATTGGTTGTAGAGGTCTGTTTGTTCACTGGTGTTCATCGGCTCTCCACTCCGGATTTTCGCCATCACTTTCTTCAACAATTTAGCACTTGACTTCACCTTTTTTCAATCAAAAGCATAAACAAGTATTATTTTTCTCAATTTTATAACATTATGAAAATAAAAAATAAGAGTAAATATGTTACCGCCAAATTCCATAAGACCAAGGCCTCATCACCAAAGGTAGGGGTATGCTTCATAATTTTCTGAGCCTATTTCTCCACTTCCTTCGCTTTCACTTTCTCAGCACGGGCTTGTTAATTGGTCTCTGTTTATTACACGAGGATGATAAAAAATTTCATACCATTCCAGATATCCCTCGTCAGCAGCAGTTGGGTCATCATAACAATCTTCACACTCTTCAACTGGAATAACATAATTCTTAATGTTGTTTCATTGGTCCACTGAATGGAGCAGGATCTTATTTTGGAACAAAATTCTTTTCGGTGTTCTTAGTTCCCCGCTTCTTCACCTTGAAGTTTATTTTTTTCTCATGTGGGACACTTTGGACATAACAAAATTATCTCATGACTCTTCGAGGATTATACATTATACAACCACCGGGATAAAATAACGGTCCATTATAACCCGTGATAGGTGAGAAATCAATACCCTCAACATCCTCCTCTTCTTAATATGATTGAAGCATGTATGGATGGAAAACCACATCTTCAATTGTTGCATTATCCAATGTCTCTTAATTAGTAACAATACACATTCATTCACTTATAAAAATCAAAGTTCAGTTTGTTCGCAAATATATCTTTAAACACTGAAATGATAATTTAATGGGGCACCTGAACAAGGGTGTATAAGCCTCCAAAATATAAACTCTTAAGCCTCGAAGCTTTTCTGAGCTCCTCTTGAATGAATGACAGAACCGCAATTCCCAAACAATAGTTCTTAACCTCGTGAAGGGGGTCCAATAGCTGGAGGTAATGGGAATTTACAACGTGACCTGAAGTGTCGGGGAAGAAAATGGTTCCTAGTTGATATAAAAAATAAGGAGTCACATGGTGCTTAATCTTCTCTTATGTTATCACCAACTTTCCTTGAGCATCCAAATCTTTTGTCCCTCCAAACTCCTCAAACAAGACTTTCAACTTGATCTTTTTCAACTTCTTCTTGTACGACCGGTCTGGGTTGAACTCATTATACTCATCACCTTCATCGGGCTCTTTTGAAGCTCGTCAAATCTCACATCGTGCCTTGCCATCGCTCCATCATAGACATCTTTCCACCAACTTTTAAAAAAGTTCATAACTCATGGAGGGATCGTAGCCAGCCTAAACACTTTTTCCCGTAATTGGTAGGCATGTGATTCGAAAAAAATCATCCGGAGTTATTGCCATCAAGCAAAACGGTGGATGAAAGGTATCCGTCTCTGGATAAACCCTCTTGGCAAATGCAGAAATAGTTACAGCATCAAATTTTTGGTGCGCATGTTGTATCGCGTTCCATAGTATATTCCATAGTACACAATCAAATACCGCCAACCGTACCTCATCATACTCATTCTCTATATTCCATTTCTTGTTCTTTTGACATTTCAAAATACGAACAACATTATTATGATTCTACAAATACAACATCATATCTTATATACTAATATATACCGAAAAATATATTTCAAAATATAATAAAACAAGGCCTTTCATGCCCGTGCATTTGCACAGGCTAGGTGTTTAAATCTGTGAAATCACTACTCTAGCGCATAATGAAAAAGTAAACAGTGTTCATAAATTACCGAATCTGAAGTCTTTTGAAATCCCAAGTTCTTAATCCATCCCTCATAATTCCATCGTAACTTACTTCTGAAATAAACATAAAGATATGAAACAACTTATTAATTAGTATTAGCAATTCATCAGTGGAAAATCAAAATAAAAGAAAAAATATTAACGAAAACATGCAAATAAAAATTATAAGAGGCAATCAAGTGATATTCATTCTCATTCTTGCCAATTCCAAGGTGTGGAGCTACTCCAAATATTTAGGGAAGACCAAAAAGGTCTAATGACTAAGGACTGCAAAAATAGAATATCACTTTGTCGAGACTGATTATCCTCATCTGGAGATGGAAGACTATCAAAGATTGCAAAGAAATAGTAAAACATTATTTTCGAAAAAGAAGCAAGCATTGTCTAATGCAAAAAGAAGTAAAATATTGTTAGCAAAAAACTTCCCTGAATTTTTTTCCCCTTCCTTTCTTAAATAAAGCAATGTATGAAACTGTTCACAAAAGAAAACCAAAAACATCACTTGAAAATATGACTTAAAAATGAGTGAAAAAGGCATAACTAAAACAAAATCTATGTGACATGTACTTTGTATAGAACCGAAAAATTGTTTCGTATCACCAGTTTGCATCCTGTTGAGGCATCTACCCGGAGTAAGTCATTTCACGCCTTATCTTCACCTCTTTATCTTAAGTTAGCGCAACATATTAGCTTCCTTCCAAAGATGTTCTCTAATCTAAAACATATTTTGATGTATTGTGTATTAAATTGATATACTATACTATGTAGGTTACTTACTGTTGGTGTAAATGATCTTCATAATGTTGGTGCTCATGTTCGATAGATGTTTCGCTAATCCATCCAAATTAGTGATGTAAGATATTTCCCGCCCTACAACCATGTTTTTAGCATTTTCCGCTACTCCATCCAATGTTTGTATAACAGTTTTCTATATATAAGCAGATGTGTCATATGTGACCCTTTTGGAAGACATCATATTCCATGTCTCTTTAGGAAAGTGGTAGGAACCTGAATTTTAAATCTCTCCCGGCATTATTTTCCGCAAACCTTTCAAAACTTAAAAAGACGATCAATATTTTTCGAATTTTCTCTAATCTTGTTACCCTATTATATTACAACCGAATAGTACATACTGAATATAGAACAAAAGGATAATATAGAACTGAGACATTAGAACTTATTAAATTTAATTTTTGATCCACCTGTGTCACCCAACTTAACTAATATTGAAAATTTTAGCATACTCACGGATTATGTGAGTAGCATAAACGACCAACATTCAAATAGCAAATAAATTAAAAGGGTTAGTAATTAGCCCAAATAAAGCATTATGAATCTCTTATTTGTAATTTCAGCAGACACCTATGTTATGTGCAACAAAATATTGCACACATCATTTCCCATCCTCAAGAACTTTTGACAGACATGAATTGAACTCAAATGATCAAATGATAGTCATAAATTCACTTGGAAAACTATAACATTATCTATGCACATATTTGCATAAATTAAGAATTCCAAACAAAAAATTAGATTTGAAGATGAGGTTTTGGATTTACCTGTACTGAGATCGTACCTCGTACGTACTTGAAGTTTTTATTTTCCAGTTGATATGATTTTTAAATACGATATTGTCGAACATAACATTTCTATCATAATTCCAAACAAAAAAATAGATTTGAAGATGGGGTTTTGGATTTACCTGTACTAAGATCATACGTACTTGAAGTTTTTCTTTTCCAGTTGATATGATTTGTAAATCCGATGTTGCCGAACTTAAGATTCTATAGAATTTAACTTTAGTATGTAGGGGATTTCAGTTTTTTTGAAGACATAAAAATAACTTAAAGCACATAACAGAGAACCAAAACACGCATCTTTGTTAAACACTGAGGGGAAACTTAAAAACACATGTTTCTGAAGACATCTCTTTAACAACTTGCTTTCATTCTTGGATTTGGATTTGATTTTTTGTTAACTACTTTAAGGCTTACCATGAAGCAACACAATTGTCGAAAACCTTTTCAGAATTAGGTTGATTGGTAGTGGAGGCCATTTAACTTTTTGTTTTCTCTCAATTTAATTTTTCCAAGTTGCATTAATTCTAACTTTGCAGATAACATGAGGGGGAATCTAGTGATCAGCGCCCATGATTCCCCTTTAAACTATGGAAACGACTGATTTCTTACCACTGCTACTCCGAAGCCAAATAAACAAAAAACTATGGCTTCCTTTCGAAAACCATCATAATATTCTCTACTGCATTTGCGATAGGCTCAGAATATGAAATGAGCAAGGGGATGGATTTATCGCAATGTAAATTTGTGATGGGAGGGGTATTAGACATAAATATTGAAGTAACTGAAGAGTCGTGTTCGTAAATCGTAAAAACGTGTATATTCGCTTGAATATTTTCATCTGTGCCGTAACAACTTTTAACCAAGAGACGCATTGGTTCAGTGGGTACCGATATGCCAACATGGCATCCTATTGTTAGAGAAAACATGAAATTTAACCTCATTCCGACACGTCAGCCTCAACATTCTCTTTTATATTAAGAAGAATTGATGACTAAGAAATATTGATGTATAAGATTCAATACCTTTGTAGCAAAGATCTTGGAAACCCATGAGTTTTTGTAGCCAAGCAATACCTCCGCTCCATCTCTTGGAGTACCATAAGTTGGTTTCTTTGGCGGCAACACAAATTTTCATTAGGAATGTATGCATATCTAGCACAAGTATTTTTAGGCGTTTACTATTTCTAATTGTTCACCTTCCTCTTCATCCAAGTCCTCCTCTGATTCGTCATCTTCATTATCTCCATCCTTATCTCCATCTTCTTCACTGTCATCATTGTCATCTCCTTGTTCCTCTCCATCTTCCTTATCTCCATCCTCATTACCTCCATATTCAGGTGGTTCCTCTTCTCCACCTTGATTATGTTCTTGAGTACCCATGTCTTTCACAATCTCTTGATTAAATTGTTGGATTACATTGTCAATATTATCTATATTGACATCATCTTGGATTACAACACCAGGTAATGACCCACCTCCATACTTAGCATTTTTGGTTCCACACTTATTGAAACCTAAGTGTATTTTGCCTCGAGGAGTGGGAGGTGTCAGTTCGTCCAGTGAAGGTTGGTTTGATTTTTTTCCTCTGCCACTAATCAAGAAAACAAAAGATATTAACTTAACAGATAAATGATTCACTAAATCAGACGCAACATAATGGTTCTCGCGGTAAGTTTTGGTTACTAGCAAAAGTTTACCAAAAATACGCCAATTCTAAAAAATAATTGTGTTCCAGGGAAGAGTTCGGTTAGTCTAGCTATTTTTCGAACAAATGGAACTCCAAATTATATGAAATTAGGGAAGAGTTCGGTTTCTCATTTTTTTGCGAACCAACCAAACTCAACATGTATCCAAATTATATGAAATTAGGGAAGAGTTCAGTTACATTGGAATTTTTTTTTTTTTTTTTTGTAAAATGTGTATAGTTAGGTTATCAGATAGTATTAAAAAAATTTACGAACCAACCTAACAGAATTTACAAAGTTCAGTTAACTGACCACTCAACATAGTGGGAAAATTAGAACAGTTCGGTTGTATTGGTTTTTTTTTGTAATGTGTAGAGTTCAGTTACCAGATAGTTTTAAAACATTTTCTGAACTAACCGAATAGATTTGACAAAGTTCGTTTAACTAAGAACTCAACATAGTGAGAAAATCAGGACAGTTCGGTTTCCTTGGAAAAAAAAATTATGGTAAATAGGACAGAGTTCGGTTAGTATATGCTTTTCAAAAAAATTGCGAACTAACCGAACTCAAAGTTCGGTTGGATATTCTAAATTCCTATTCAACCGAACTGTTCTTCGTGTTCTTCCTATCATGAAGTTCGGTTAACAAACTAGGGTTTTTGTGAAAATCCACCTAACCGAACAATGAACTGTAACTTCCATTTGAACCCTATTTTCATGATTTTTATTCAACTAAAAGAATCAAAATCAAATTAAAAGTAATGGGTTTGGTTGAAAATACCTGCGGATCTTTCCCATTTCAGTTTCAGGGATCTTGTTGTGTATAGTCGATTATGTCTTCACCTTCCGGTTCCACTTCTTTGTGAATCTCCAATTCACTTGGCTGATTTGATAGATGTCCAAATGGGGTACCTTTTCCTAGGAGTCTTTTGGTTTGCTTTCGAAGAACCATTCTTATACTCGATTAATTAATCAACGATGAAAATTATATGAATCGACGATTAATCGATGAAAACGATGGTGAAAGGAAGAAGAAGAAGAAGAACATAAGACCCAAAATTTGTTTGCGAGGCAGTAGGGTAGGTCTGATTTTTTTGTTTTTGTTAATAGATTATATTGGGTTAATAATCCAAAACCGGTTTAGTGATAATCTTAATTGGTCTGGGCGCAAATTAGTAATGTCCACATTTTAGGACATCCCTTATAAATATAGGGTAGATGGCCTTATAAAAACAAAGGTCCCCCCAAATATATCATGGTCCCCAAAAAAAGATTTTAAAATATGGTCCTACATGTAAATTCCTATATTTAGGACCACCCACCCTTGTATCAGTGGAGAGATTCTTTTGGAAGGAGGGATAGAATTTTAAGAGAGAGAAAAAGTTATTTTTCTTTCCAAGTTAGGGTTCTACCTTGTTCTTTGTATTGATTGTTAAACTTAATAAAATTCTTTTAAGTGTTTTCGTCATGGTTTGATAGTTAGAATCACGTATTATCAAAGGGGTGTAGTTGTGGGATTTCCTGCAACTACATTTTGGCGCTAGAAAACAGTTCGGAGAGGGGATTACACCTATTTGTGATTTTTTTTAATTGATTTTCAGTATTCTTTAGGAGAAGTTGTTTTCAGGAAAAATTTGTGGTTGTTTCCGCTAAGTTCCAATAGTTTACATCTTTGGATCTGTTTCGAAAATTGAAGTTTTCATCTTAGAAAGGAGATTTTGTTGATCTAAACATGTAAAAAAAGTGTTATTTCAAGAACAGGGTAACTAAGGCAATCTGTACACAAAAGGAGAACAAATAGACAGGAATTACGGAGCACAACAACATGCATATGCAGCAGGAAACAAGCGAGACAGGAATTTGAGTCTGACTGTCACCAGTGAATTGAGGAAATATTTATTAATTATGTTGACCGATCATTTCTTCACTTTTTCCCCTTTTCAACATGGATGTGGAGTCACTGTACAATATGATCTTGGGAAGACCGTGGGTGCACAGTATAAAATATGTGGCATCAACATTACATCAATGCATACGTTTCCCAATGCCGGGTGGAATAGGCGAGATTAGAGGTGACATAGAGAGACAGAAAGCTTGTCAACAGTTAGATGTTAAGAACTATGAAGGGAGAGTGAAGAAGAGAAAAGATAGATGGAGAAAGGCAAAGCAATTAAAGATAGAATGAGAAATTAGAGTATACATGGTGCAAGTGAAAGAAGGCAAAGGAATACTGAGCGAAGTCCCAGAGGGAGACAATGCACCAGCAAAAGAGATCAAAGAGCCTTTCCCGATAGGAAAACCAAAGGCGAAATTTATTGCAGCAGAACCAACTAAATATGTAAACATAGGAACTGAAGAAGAGCCTAAGATGATAAGGATAAGAACCAGAATGAAAGTGGAATAGGAAGAAAGAACAATAAACCTTTTCAGAAAATATAATGATGTCTTCGCATGGGACATGGATGAAATGCCAGGTATATATTCTGATGTCGCATGTCACAAGTTAGATATCAGGAAGGACACGCCACCATTCAAGCAAATAATAAGAAATATAACAACAACATATCATCCGCAAATATAAGTTAAGCTACAAAAGATGCTAGACACATGGATAATCATACTAGCAAAGTACCCAGACTGGATAGAAAGCATAGTGGTGGTGCAAAAAAATAAGAATGGGATACGGATATGTATCGACTTCAGTGAACTGAACAAAACTTGTCTAAAGGACAGTTTTCCATTACCAGATATAATATAGATAATAGAGGCAGCATCAGGGAATGGCATATTGTCACTAATGGATAGCTATAAAGGCTACAATCAAATCCCATTGGCAGAAGAGGACCAGGAACACACAACTTTCTTCGCACCAAGAGGATTATACTGTTATACCAGAGTGCCCTTTCGACTACAAAATACAGGCGCTACATACCAGAGAATGGTGAAAAAGATATTCGGAAAATGGATCCACAAGACTTTAGAAGTATACATGGATGACATGCTAGTAAAGAGAAAGCAAGCAAAGGACCATGTAAACCATTTGGAGGAATATTTGGGCAAATGCGACAATAAAAAATGAAGATAAATCCTGCGAAGTGTATCTTTGGAGTGGCATAAGGAAAATCCCTAGGGTATATCGTGTCAAAGGAGGGAATACAGATAGATCCGAAGAAGGTGCAAGCAGTACGTGGCATGCCAACACCAGTAACATTAAAGGATGTACAGAAGTTGTCCGGACTGTTAGCCTAATTGGAGCGATTTATCTTGCGCTCTTCAGATAAATGCAAGCAATTCTTCAACATTCTAAAGAAATGAGCCAAATTCGAATGGACAACTGAATGCAAAAAGGCTCTACAGAGCATTAAAAAAACACGAGGACGTTATTTTCCTCGGAATAAAGTTAAAAAAATTATTATGTTAACTAGAGGGTGTCTCATGTGTACGCTTTGGCCTTTTCTTAACTAGATTGGGGCAAACACGAGAGAAACATCCTCTCTAGGAAACAACCTCAAGTGAGGAAGCCACAATCACTTAACCTGGCATTATCACTTCGGGATCGGGTGTATGTCTAGGGTGAGTCTATCAGATACGCCAATATTATCTTTTCGAAAATTTTCATTTAGAACTATTATCAAAGACTTTGAATACATAATTGTTTCTTGAATATTATAATCCCTCCCCAACCAAAGTTGGGTGTCTCTGTTACGACACCAACACTTTACCTGCTTTCCTTATTTATCTCTTACCTTAATTAGTTTGTCAGTTTCCCTGTTTTGATAGACTTCTTTTATTAGTTTGGTTTCCTAGTTTTACATTACTTGGATTGCACGATCCGTGGGTTATAAATACTCAACGAAATCTATTGCAAAGTCCATCTATTGAAAACTCAGTTTATTTAATTTGTTTGCTTTCATCATTGGTTGCTAACCCCAAAGCAAAAGGGTTTTATCCAGTCCTTTACTTATTTACTGCTCTCCATTATTTGTTAGAGGTCTAGAACCCTAACATCTGGATCAAAGCCGGTTTCGATCGGAATACCAAAAAAATACACAATTTTTTTTTTTTACTAAAAGATGACATATATCGAAGATTTATCCTCCCTCAAGGACAGTATTTCTGGTGTGGCTGAAAAGTTAGATGTTCTTGCTGAAACTATCACCAACTTTCATGTTCTTGATGAAGATACGAAGAATAAAAATTTAGCAGAAAAGATTTTGCAAAGAGAACAAGCGAATACCGCCCTTGCTACCACTATTACTACCTCTCTCAGTACCTCCTTTCGTGCTATATTCACAGAACTATTTAATCAACATCGTCAAGATAATGGTGATGCGCCTCCACCACCTCCTCCGCCACCTCCGGGTAATAATGTTATTCAACAACTGCGACCTAACTCGGTTAATATCAAGTTCCCTACTTTCAATGGTGAGGATCCTGATGGTTGGATATTCAATGTTGACCTGTACTTTAGTGTTTATAACAACTCTGATGCTCAAAAAATCATTGTTGCTTGTGCTCATCTAAAAGGAGAGGCCAATATTTGGTATAGATGGAAGAGAACCAGAGTTGTCGTGTCAACATGGCTAGAATTCTGCAATTTAATTCGTGCTAGATTTAATCCTGAAAAATTTGTTGACGCTCGCCTAGCCATTAGTACTATGGACCAAAAAGGTACGGTTCACCAACATATCTCTGAGTTTGAAAAATTATTGAACTTTGTTGAATTTCCGGAGGACTACTTGATAAGCTGTTTTATTCGATCTCTTAAACCGCATATTGGGTCTATGGTAAAACTGCTTGCACCTAATACACTGGATGAGGCCTATACTAAGGCAATACATCAGGAACAAGCTTATGCAGCTACCAAGTTTGTCCCTAGACCACCATATCGTCCACCTCCTTTCAGAAGTCCAATTACTCCTCAGTTGGCTCAACCACCACAACCAGCTTTTCCAATGGGTTTTCGGAGATTGTCACCAGAAGAACAACGAGAACGAAGATCTAAGGGTATGTGCTTCAAGTGTGATTAACCATATCAACCAAATCATGTATGTGTTAATCCTCAATTAACAATTTTGGATATTGAGGACACTACAAACGAACCTCCCATACAAGCTGCGGATTCTACTCCTGCGGATGATATTGACAGCTCAGTGGAGGATGATTCTATGTTTGAGATTACTCCTACAATCTCTTTGAATTCACTCGTGGGTTCTCCCTTTCCTAAAACAATGCGTATTACAGGTTCCTCTAAAACTAAACCCATTATCGTTCTAGTACACTCTGGTTCTACTCATAATTTTCTTAGCCCATCATTCGCTAAACAATGTGGTTATTCCATTCAGTCCAAAGATACTTCTCTTCGTGTTACAGTGGGCGATGGTGGCCATATACACACTCAAGGAACCTGCTTAAACATACCATTGTTGCTGCAAGATCACATGTTTAAAATTGATTTCCATGTCCTGGCTGTTAGAGGTTGCGATGCTGTTTTAGGGGTTCAATGGTTGCGTACCTTAGGACCTATTGAATGGGATTTTGAGAAACTCTTAATGAAGTTTAGATGGAATAATGTCTGCGTTCAATTAGTTGGTAATAATTCTGCTGCCTTAACGGTCTTGGATATTGCTCCCATGCAGAAATTGTTGCGCAAGGAAAATTATGGTATCTGTTTTCAGTTACTAGCAGCAAATACGTCAGATTTATTTGCTTCATCAGTTTTGGCACCTGAGATTAAAGATTTGTTATCTACATTTAAGGATGTATTTAATACTCCCACTTCTATGCCTCCAGCTAGATTGCATGACCATCGTATCCCATTGGTACCTGACTCAACTCCTGTCAATGTACGTCCTTATAGGTACCCTCACTTCCAGAAAGAAGAAATCGAGAAGATCATCTCTGAACTCAAACAGGCTGGGTTTATACGCCCAAGTTCTAGTCCATTTTCTTCACCTATTTTAATGGTTCGAAAGAAATATGGATCATGGAGGATGTGCGTTGATTACAGGGCTCTCAAAAAGTTAACAATCAAAGATCGATTTCCTATTCCTATGGTGGATGAACTATTAGATGAGTTTCATGGTGCCATTATCTTCACCAAACTTGATTTACGTTCAGGCTATTACCAAATTCGTCTATATGAACCAGATATTTCCAAGATAGCATTTCAAACTCATGATGGTCACTATGAGTTCCGTGTCATGCCCTTTGGGCTATCTAATGCACCAGATACTTTCCAAGGATTGATGAACGAATTATTCAGGCCATACTTGCGGAAATTCGTCTTAGTTTTCTTTGATGATATACTCATTTACAGTAAGTGCATGTCTGATCACATTCAACACTTATCTATAGTTTTTGAATAATTACGGCAACATCAGTTGTACATCAAAGAGTCAAAGTGCACTTTTGCTCAGCCTTCTGTAAGTTATCTTGGCCACGTTATCTCTTCGGATGGTGTTGCAGTTGAGCAGGATAAAATCGAAAGTGTTATCTCTTGTCCCATACCTACTACGGTTAAGAGTCTAAGGGGATTTTTGGGACTTGATGGTTATTATCGGAAGTTTGTGAAGAACTTTGGTAAAATTTGTGCACCTTTAACACAACTGCTCAAAAAGGATGCTTTCTCATGGACTGAAGAAGCCACCATTGCCTTTCGTGCTCTCCAACAAGCACTGACAACTACACTAGTTCTCATACTTCCTGATTTTACAAAAGATTTTTATTTAGAGTGCGATGCATCTGGGAATGGACTTGGTGTTGTTCTTATGCAATCTGGACGGCCGATTGCTTACTACAGCAAAGCATTGTCAGGTAAAAACTTAAATCTTTCAATTTATGATAAGGAAATGCTTGCAATAGTTTCTGTTGTGCAAAAATGGAGGCCATACTTGCTTGGGAAGCATTTTAAGATTTACACAGATCATAATAGTTTGAAATACTTCCATGATCAACGCATATCTTCGATTGAGCAACAGAAATGGGTTTCTAAACTATTAGGTTACGATTATGAGATTGTATTTCATAAAGGAAAGGAGAATGTAGCCGCTGATGCATTATCACGTAACCCGGGAATGTGTCTTACTGCTCTCTCTACACCTATCTTCTCAGGAGTAGATGACATAATTCAAGAAAGTAGAACTGCTCCCGAATTTAGTGATCTCATTGATCACCTGCAGCGTGACCCTGGTTATAAGCCACATTATTCTTATACTGATAAGATTCTACGCTACAAAGGCAGACTTGTAGTTGCTTCTTCTTCACTGTGGTGTTCCATAATTCTTCAAGAATTTCATTCCAGTCCAATTGGTGGACACTCAGGGTTTCTTCGCACTTATAAGCGTGTTCAGCAGAATTTTTACTTGAAAGGGATGAAACAAGCAGTCAAGCAATTCATTTCACAGTGCGATATTTGTCAAAG
This sequence comes from Papaver bracteatum, assembly GCA_023529315.1. NCBI lineage: Eukaryota > Viridiplantae > Streptophyta > Magnoliopsida > Ranunculales > Papaveraceae > Papaver > Papaver bracteatum. The sequence goes on along the minus strand of JAJJWX010004705.1, from coordinate 398,243 downwards.
AAGTAAATATGAAGCAATTTCACCCCCTAGATTATTACAGCCATTGCCTATTCCAACAGATATCTGGTTAGATATATCAATGGACTTTATCGATGGTTTTCCACCATCGCAACGAAAAACTTCTATTTTAGTAGTGGTGGATAGATTATCCAAATACGCACATTTTATTGCATTGGTGCATCCTTATTCTGCATCTGCCATTGCAGCCATTTTTGTGCAAGAGGTTGTTCGACTGCATGGTATGCCACGAACCATCACTAGTGACCGAGATCCGATATTTATGAGTAACTTTTGGGAGGAATATTTCAAGATACAACAAACACAACCCTGTCGCAGTTCTGCTTACCATCCATAATCTGATGGTCAAACAGAGGTCACTAATAGAACTCTCGAGTGTTATCTTAGGTGTTTTGCAAGTATGAAGCAAAATGATTGGTTTCATTGGCTTTCATGGGATGAATGGTGGTACAACACCAGTCACCACTCAGCCATTAATATGTCTCCTTACCAAGCAGTTTATAGCAGATTACCACCATCCATTTCAAGCTACCTTCCTGGTTCTACTACGGTTCATGACGTTGATATCAAGTTATGGGCTCGGGACCACACTCTGAAGGTTTTGAAACATCATCTTGAAGCTGCTCAAACTAGAATGAAGATGTTTGCAGATGCACATCGATCTGAAAGAAGTTTTGCTGTGAATAATTGGGTGTTTTTACGACTTCAACCATATCGTCAGTCATCGGTTACTCAGCAATCTTTTTCAAAGATCTCTCCCAAATTTTATGGACCTTTTCGCATCATTGAAAAGATTGGAGAGGTTGCTTACAAATTGGAGTTCCCTGTTGAGAGCCGTATTCATCCGGTTTTCCATGTATCGCAACTTAAGCTCAAACTGGGGTCATCTATCCCAGTCAATACAGTTTTTCCTACTACTGTGGATTATGATAAGTGGGAACCAGCTATTGTCTTGGACATACAAATATACAAGAAAGGACATCGTGCAGGAACTAAGTGGTTGGTACAATGGAAGGATCATTCGAAAGAGGATGCTACTTGGGAAGGTGCCGATGAATTGATCTTTCGTTTTCCAGAATTTCAGGCTTGAGGACAAGCCATTTTTCAGGCGCGGTGGGATGTTACGACACCAACACTTTACCTGCTTTCCTTATTTATCTCTTACCTTAATTAGTTTGTTAGTTTCCCTGTTTTGATAGACTTCTTTTATTAGTTTGGTTTCCTAGTTTTACATTACTTGGATTGAACGATCCGTGGGTTATAAATACTCAACAAAATCGATTGCAAAGGTCATCTATTGAAAACTCAGTTTATTTAATTTGTTTGCTTTCATCATTGGTTGCTAACCCCAAAGAAAAAGGGTTTTATCCAGTCCTTTACTTATTTACTGCTCTCCATTATTTGTTAGAGGTCTAAAACCCTAACAGTCTCTAGATCAGCAGAGTAATCAAGAAATGATAAAAATGGCAGCAGCACTGGAAAGAAGAAAATTGGCAGAATCCAATCGCAACAGCAGCAGCAGTAGTAATGTTAACACAACACAGCAAAGCTACTTCTTGGAAGGTAATGATCCGATTTTGTTTAACATTCTAAGTAGACTACCTGTGGAATCCTTAATGAAATTCAAGTCAGTATGTCTACGTTGGATATATTTAATCAAACTAGATAACTACTTGATTAATCTGCACTTTACATCATCGCAAGCACGTCTACTCAAGGAACATACCTTTCTATTGTATCCTACATTCCCTGCTTATGGAACCACACCAATCAAGAAGTTTTTCTTCTTCCAAAAAGACTTAATGGTTGACAGTCAAGGTGGATCGCCGGACACTTCTGCGGTTGTCACCAGCAATAATATGACTCTTGACGAGAAATGTTTAATTTGTTTTGTCAGGGGTGGTGGACTTGGTGATGTCATTAAGCATCGTTATGTGCTGATTTACAATCCTAGCACGCTTGAGAAAACGCCATGGATCGAAATATTAGCAAATGCAGGATTCAGAAACCTTTTTGGCGTAGAACTAGTAGAAAATTGTGAGGTAAGGCGCATGAAAACCTATTACATATATATGTTTGGATTTGGAGTCGACTTGACAACTAATCAACACAAAGTGTTGTGCATATACAGAATCACGACGTGCAAAAGTGGAGATGTTGTTAGTTGTGAATTGTATTGTGGGGTCTTTACAGTAGGAGAGAATACATGGAGAAAGATTGATCAAGTTCCAACTGACAATGCAATTAGTGAAGATTGCATTCATATACATGGTTCATTGTATTTGTGCCTGGCCAAAATAGGTGCAATTTTGTTAATTTTTGTCTTAAAATAAGCCAACAGCATATAAACGGTCAATTTAAATTATTTTTATTGATCTAAATCATTAAGAATTTTTCCCTTAATGCTTTTTGTTCTCTTAAATATGATATTGGCTATAATTGAATGGTGTATTTTTTTAATTGGTTGTACCAACTCAATTCCAATGTATTCATTTGGGGCTTAGAAGTACTTGAGCACCATTATTGGATACTTGATATTTTCCCAAAAATTTGAATGTTCCGTGGAATTTTCAAAACATATGTTCAAATAAAATCACATGTATTCCAATTTTTTTGTGGAAGAACTCCCAAAATATTTTTAGTAATATATTCAACCTAAAGTAATTGGTTGATATGTGTAGTGATATTCTCTTGGCCTAATGAGATAAACAAATTTCTCAAATTAAGCTAAGTGTAGCAAAAATAAAAATGGAAAGAACCCCAAAGTAATGAGGGTTAGACGTACCGACTCATATAAATCATGTGAAAAGGGACATATATATCATGAGAAAAAAAATATTATTATGATTTTATTTTATTTTCAAGCAGTAATGACACCAAAGTATAGGTATCAATTGAACATGGGATCAACTAAAATGTAATTCTAGCTCCCATCGTAAATAAAAGAGTTGGAAATACACCTGGTCATAGGTGTTGGTATATACAATATAATGTATGTGTATCATAATAACAACCAATTTTCACATCAACTTTAATGGCAACAAGAACTTTGCCTGGAAAATTGACTATCTTATCGAGCGCAGCACTGCTCATTTTATTTTCAAGATAGAACAAAGACGTAGCAAAATCTCTAGATGTACCAAGAGATAATAACACCTTGTTGAATTTCCAAGTAACCCGTGCAAATGGATATCATGTGGAACATCAAAATGATGAGAATGTAATTGATTTCATCTTTTATAATCACTAAAGTATTTGGAAGGAAACATACTTTAGAGAGACTAATGAGTCAATTTAGTAAAATGTAAATCACTATAGTATTAATTTGTATTATTGAACCCATATTGATTCCAACGATGAAATGTTGGAAATTGACTCACACAGGCTTTGGGCATAACCATAAAGCAACTTTGGTTGTGACATGATGATCGTTTTGAATGCGAACATCACTTTATTTGAGTGAACAAAAATGGGAAAAATATTGACAGAATGCGAAGTAATGACATATCTTTCAATAAGTGTTTTCTAAAGTACTAGATGCACAACCCCCTCCTCCCTCACATATGCTTTTAAGTAAGAGAGCATATCACTCATTTTTATAAAGTCTTCAGTAAAACAGGATCGAGACCATCCTAAGATGAAAATGGTAAAAATTCCATATTACAAAGAAAACAAGGTGAACTTTAGAAAAATATTCATGCAGAATGCGGACCATTAAAGTAATTGATGGATCTGGTGAATGTTTTGACATTTTGGACTAGTGATAGTTCCCAAGAAATTTGCGTTTGAATACTCCTAGAACATATTACACAATGCAAAGTGCAAAGGCTAACCACCCTTGTTAATTCTAGAGAATTTACATCAAAAGGACTTGATAAATATCACATGTTTAATAGGATCAATGCAGAGCATCTTATACCCAATGGTCTCGCAGAGGCTACCATCAAAGGTTACAGATGGTGCCTAAGAAATAGGTTATGCGTACAAACCTGTCTTTTATTGCTTTGGGGATATGCAATATTACACGCATCTTACTTAATTCGTTTTTAGAACCCAATATTAGTCAACCTTTTTTGCGTACCAGTTGGTAACTGGATTTAAGCCTGACATTCGTGTGCTTACACATTTTTGGTTGCACTATATATGTGCCATTATGACTCCACATCGTACTATGATGGGTCTTCAAAACTATTAAGTAGTTATGTTGGAAATGAGTTCCCAACAATTATCCGCATTTTAAAACATTTGGCAGGAGATCTCTTACCGCTAGATTTGTGGGTTATCACTTTAATGAGAAAGTCTTCCCGTCGTTAGGAGGAGATAATAAAAATAATTTTCTAATGGAACGACAGGAATTATCGTGGTGTGTTCCCACTGTGTCTCATATTGATTCTTGTACTCCACAAATGTAAATGTGAAGTGATAAAGAATATTCGATTTATAGAATGTACACTGATGTTGCTAAAGTGATGATATCACACATACCAGCTGCAAACCTACCTACAAAGTTACAAATCCTCAATACAGGATATACACCATAGACTAAGGTGTTGTAACTACACTCAGTCGAAGTGTGGTTGAGGTCGTGGCTCCATAAAGGAAGTTAGAGAGACCACTTGGTTCGATCAATCCTCACCGAGAAAGTAAGTAGGTGAGTAAGGCACAACTTATTTATAACATCAGAAATTATCTCATAAGATTGTCTCTGAATATGTCCATGAATCAAACTGGAGGACGCTCCGAAGTTTTAAATGATTCTAGAGAACAATAAAATCCTGACGGATTATGAGAATGCACATGAGTCAATGGAAGGATCATGCGTGCACAGTGATGATATAATCCATAAATAGTTGCTCCAGAAGTAGAGCACAATGAGATTGAACCATGCTTTATTTTGATTAATTTCAAATAAATAGCATATTTGGCCTGCACAATCCGGGTAGAACTTAGTTCTTTGGCAAATATACGGGTATTTGGTGTGGTAGTGCTAACCAACCAAGTATAAAGCCTATTGGACATACATAATTAATTTGTCATAAAGCATAGTGAGAAGAAAGTAGTCTTAAAGTACAAAGACTCGCCTTGTGGCGCAAGGTTTCCCACAAAGCCCTGGAATTGTTCTCTTGTAATGAACGTTATACAGTTCTGCTACTTAGTCAGCTTGGTAATTTTCAAAAGGACTTGAAATGCAGCATATGTATGTGGTTGTTACATATCTCTGAAAGAATCAAGTGATAGAAGATATTTACAAAAGTGCTTGATAGACTTTTGTTTCCCAAATCGAGTAACTCTACACCACAGAGTGCGTTTACAATTAGATAGAACATTCACTTAGAGATTTAAACAATCAGGCGGAAGTTGTATACCCTTCTAAGTGACTATTTGATTTGGAGGGGATAGAAAAGTAAGTTATTTTTCCTTGCGTGTTCATAAGAAATTTCCTGATTTGGAATTGTGGCTATTTATGTTGATGGTACAGACATGATGTGTACTCTTGATGTAATAAGAGACCTTAAAAGCTATTTAAAATCCGAATTTGAGATGAAAAATCTAGGGAAAGCTCGATCGAATACTGAGCTTGTGGTATATTATTCCACCAGTTTGCATATGTCTAAAGTTTTCAGGCAATTTAACAAATACATGCATCCTGATAGCACTTCCATGATTATTCGAGGTTCAAATGTAAGTAAGTAATCATTTCGTCCAAAGGAATAGGACGAAAATGTGTTGGGAGATGAAATTTCCATATATAAGTACAATATACGCATTGTTGTACTTAGTATAATAATGTACTCGATTAAATTTTACATCCTCAGGTAACATGTTAGCTAGATATAGCTCAGTGCCAACGCAACGCCATTGGAATGGTATAATGAATGTAATCATGTACTTAAAGGTAACCATTGACATAAATTTGTTTTATCCCTATAAAGACATTAAAAGGAATGCTAATGAAAGTGCAATCTAAAAGTTGTTGATTATGAAGGAACAATAATCTCTTCTCCAACGAAAGTAATCAGAGGGAGATATGGTAGATTATTTTCTAAGTCATTACCAATATTCAGTTTCGAAAAATACATGACTAAAGAAACTGTCTGGAATAACTCTGAAAGTAATCAGGGGGAGATGCTGACATCAGGGGGAGGATCTAAGGATTTGATGTCGACATATTTTACTTCGAAATTGAAGTTGTGTTGTACTATTTTCCCTTCGATCGAGAATAGTTTTTCCCAAAGGGTTTTGTCTCTCGACAAGGTTTTTGGCGAGACAATACTAAAAACGTCAAGTATGTTGAACGTTGAAGACATAAAGATCGCCGTTGATATTACTGAAAATATCTGGATCAAAGAAATGAAATGCGATATTCTGTTAAGAAATGTAACTTCTAGAATCAACAACATTTTCTTATAAACATTCAAGTCACCAAAGTAAAGTGTGATAAACCCCTTCTGACTGCATTAGACTAACGAAAATTGTCTGACATCAGGGGGAGCATCTAATGGTGTGTTGAACTCTTTTCCTTCATCGAGGTTTCTTTTTCCAACATGGTTTTGTTACTCGGCAAGGTTTTTAATGAGACAACAACAAACTCCGGGAATGTAATTTCCCATCTAAGGCTATTGTCTTTCCCACAAGGATTTTCTGCCTTAAGAGTTGTGAAGCAACTAGTCAACTTCAACAGAGCAAAGTGATCATCTGTAACGAATCACCTTTACCTGCATCTGTAATGTTGTACTCTTTTCCCTTCGTCAAGGTTTTATCCCACTGGGTTTTCCTTGTCAAGATTTTAATGAGGCAACGTACACACATCTAACTATGTTCTAAGTTTAGTTAATATTGTACTCTTTTTCTTTAGTTCAGGTTTTGTCCCTTTGGATTTCCGTGACGAAGTTTTAACGAGGCAATTAACTTAGACTCGTCGATCTTTCAGGATCATATTGCATGTGATGAACTACATGTAAAATACGAAACAACATGTGAAGTATTACATGTGAAGAGTTTTACCAAGGGTTTGTCCCACTGGGGTTTTCCTTGTAAAAGTTTTAATGAAGAAATTGATTTCGGCACAAGTAATCAAGGAGAGGACGACATTTGAAGAAATATATTTGAAGCACTACATATAAAGTTCAACTGGACCGCACAAGGGGGAGTGTTGTAGGGCTTGTAGCCCATGGATGTGCGGCCCAATATAGTGTCTAGGGTTTACTTCCTACAAGTATATATAGGACATTGTTTTATGTAACCAACTGATGCTAATCAATGGAAACTCTATTTGCCTCTTTGTCTTCCTTCAATTCTCCTCAAACATGTTTAAAATTTTAGAATGACTGTTAAGATTGAATTCTGCTTCTGATATAAAAGAAAAAAAAATTAAGAAAGATAAAAAGCAAAAAAAATACAAAGAAAAAATAAAATAAGGGGAGGAGAGAGAATGTCCGGGCAATTCTTAGGCGACAGAAACACTGAGAAACTATTCCGGCAATATCTCCGATTTTCCTTTCACAGTTCTCCATCCAATTTTGTTATGCCACAAAATTGCTCTCGAAAACGAAATGAAAAAGCTATGCCACATCAAAAAATGAAATAGAAAATGAAGCTCGGATACCATTTCAGAAGTAAATAAATTGATTTTTAGAACTAAACAATTGGAATATAAATTGGATTCAAATTTTCAGAGTGAATTCTCGGATTGAATTCTTCTTCTGAAATATAAAGGCTTCTCTTAAACATAGCCACTGTCTTTATTAACTATAGCCCACATCAAAAAGTCATTAATTCAACTAAACATGTTCTTATGATTATTAACATAACCCATAAAATTTAACATGATTTTTATATATAGCCCATCAAATCCCTAAATCAAAAAAATAAAATTAAGTTAATTATATAATATGTGGGCATGTATAATTGATGATCTTAGAATACCCAGTTTTATGTAATCATGTTTGAGAGAAAAAAAATCATCTTAGAATCTTTTTAAAGAATAACAATGGTTATGGAGTTTTAGAAAATTGATTTTAGGAAAAGAATCAAATCCTTAGTTGATTTCATTTCTTTTTTCGATTGATATTGTTGTGGAGAAGTTTTAAAGGAATAGTGAGAATATACAACCTCGATTGATAATCATGATTTGGAAAAATAATATTATTTTATAGAAAAAGGTGAAAAATGGAATTTATTGGGTTCAAAATTTTAGAATGACTTTTAAGATTGAATTCTGCTTTTGAAATATAAAAAAAACTAAAAAAATAATTAAGAAAGACAAAAAGCAAAAAAAAAAAATACAAAGAAAAAATAAAAAAAGGGTAGGAAAGAGACAGTCCCGGCGATTCTTAGGCGACAGAAACCCTGAGAAACGATTCCGGCAATATCTCTGGTTTTTCTTTCACAATTCTCTATCCAATTTTATTTTTTCGATTCCCCTTGTTATTCTCTTTCGTGTGATGCCTTTTTTAAGCACTATTCTTCACATCACTCAGACAGATTTAGCAGTTACAAGCAGTTATCACCATGCCCAAAACACGAACACACCCTTCTTCATCCCAACTTGTTGCATCATCATCTTCCCTTGAACCCTTATCTCAATCTCCATTAGGTTCATCCATATCACAATCTCCTTACAACCTTGTATTGAGATCATCTTCTACCCATGATGACCTAATTCACTGCCCATTCAAGGATTATGACGACTATAACGATGGAATTAATGGAAGAGGGTATGTTCGCAGTTCCTTTCAGCGTCATCTCAATGACAGGCACTTTCCAACCGAAGAGGCTAAGCAATTATGCAGAGAAACACTCCGTACAGATTGGGTGTACTTACACAGCGTGTGAAGTAGTTCTGTAACAATTGCATTGCTGGTTGTGCAGTCACTGCATGGTGTTACATGCCTGGAAGAAATCCTTCAAACACAATAATTTAGTTTTTCTAGGTCCGTATAATGGTAGACATGTTGATTTCCTTATCTTAGATATTCCCAAGCCTCAAGCAGCAGTCTATGATAAATCACTTCTGTATATTTTTCTTTAGAGTTACTGAATGAGGTTTTTCAGAGGCATTTTACTACCGTTTCTAGCATTCCTCCACCATGCAGACTAAGTTTTTCCAGGACCCTTACATCATGTTTGGAGACTATCATTCTCAATCCTAAGGATACTACTTCCTGGATAAAGCTATTGCTTCTCCCTATATGCACCCTCAATCTATATAGTCCCAAAACATCATCTGAAGAATGTTCGAGCACCATGAAAAAGTTTCAGACTGCATCTATTCACCAAGCCCTTCTTGACTGGAGATAAACCAATGGATATCTTAACTTGATCACAAAACTGCTCGAACGTCCCAAACGAACACAACTAAGCAAACCAAAAGTAAGCAGGCGCAGGATTGTGCCAATCTGGAGGCCTGTCGAAAGAGGCTCTCATATGGCAACTACATTGCAGCAATTAGGGTGATCTCATCAAATGGATTTACTCCATGTAGTGAAGCTACATTCGCATAGTTTTTGGGCAAGCATCCCACTGCACCTCCACCGAACATCCTAGTCGACGCTCCTTCTTGCGATGCTCTTACATTGGATCTGCGTTAGTCCTCGAATCTATCAAAAGCTTTCCTAAAGGTACGTCGTGTGGGTGAGACGGGATGCGATCCCAACATATCCTAGATGCCATGAATGGTCTAGATAATGCAGTTGCGGATGATCTCCTATCCTCAATCACTCAAGTGATTAACCTTTGGTTATCTGGTAAGTGTCCAGCTGCACTCGGCAAATTTATAGCTAGTGCACCTCTCACCCCCCTGCAGAAGCCAGGAGGGGGTATTCATCCCATCTTCGTTGGTACCATATGGAGGAGACTAGTTTCTAAACTATCAGCCAGCAAAGTAGGGAAAGCTTCCAGCAAAGTAGGGAAAGATATGTTTATGTACCTCGGATGTTGGGGGAGGCTTACGAAATCCGAGCCGCTATGCGCAATACGAAACCTACACGAGCAATGAAACACAATGCGTAAAATACACAACTACGAAATATAGAAGCAAACACACAACACCGGCAATTACGTGGAAAAACCCCTCCAAGGTGAAGGGTAAAAAACCACGGGCAAATCCTCCACTATAACAATAATGGGTTACACACAATTCTCCCAAATTTGGGGATAACAACAACCTCAAGGTGCCTATAGCACTTGGATATCAATTTTCCTAATTACACTCACCCCTAAGGATGGATCAACAATTCATTCATATATAATATGAGATTCACTATCAATTTGAGAATAAGAAGTGATTTGAGATACTTACTACTAGGGTTTGACAAACCCTAGAATTTTCCTCCTTTGAAGAGATTTGGAAATTGATCAATCAATTCTCCACCACAACAACCAAAAGATCCTTCAACAAGAACCCTTTCTTCTCCTCTTCAAGATGCCTCTAATCTCACCAAAAATGGTGGCTTAAATCTCTCTACCTCACTCACTCTCTTTTATTCTTCCTCTCTTTCTCTTTATTCTTATTTCACTAAACAAAGAAGAGCTCGACATAAAATGAGTCTCTAGATGCCTTTTGGTCTTATAACCAAAAACCAAGGCATGTGCTAGGTAGCTGCCTTAATTTGATAAGGGGTTGCCAAATGTTTGGGCCATAAGGCTGAAACCAAACAATCTCCCCCTCACGACTTATGGCAAGGTACCCGTCACCACCAAACCTTCCATGCTGCAGAAATACACATGCTTGTATTTTGGTAGCGACTTGGTCATCATATCAGAACCGTTGTCATCTGTATGGATCTTCTCAATATACAAGACCTTCTCCTCGAGAACTTCTTGTATCCACTGATACCTAATATTGATGTGCTTGGACCTCGAGTGAAAACTCGAATTCTTGCTGAGATGGATGGCACTCTGGCTGTCACAGTAAACGATGAACCTCTATTGCTTCACACCGAGTTCTCTAACAAACCTCTTCATCCATATCATCTCCTTGAAACTCTCTATAGCCGTAATGTACTATGCCTATGTAGTAGACAATGCCACACATTTTTGTAACTTGGACTGCCAAGACACAGCTCCCCCTTCATAGGTAAATAAGTAACCCGATGTAGACTTGAGACTGTCTTGAGCACCTGCCAAATATGAATCTGTGTAACCAACTAACTCTGGCTTGTCACCTCCATAGCACAAACACATATTAGAAGTACCCCTTAGATACCGTAGTATCCATTTCACTGCTTCCCAATGCTCCATAGCAGGATTTGATAGAAATCTGCTTACCAATCCAACTGCATGAGATATATCCGGCCTTGTACACACCATTGCATACATCAAAATACCAACTGCGGACGCATAAGTAATTTTCTCCATCTTCCGTTTCTCAACATCATTCACAGGACATTGATCACGAGATAACTTAAAATGGTTTTCAAGTGGACAACTTACCGGTTCGGCCTTGTCCATGTTTAATCTTTGCAACACATTCTCAATGTAGCTTTCTTGTGATAACCACAGCTTCCTTGCTTTCCTATCACGAGTGATCTCCATGCCAAGAATACGCTTTGCTGCACCCAAGTCTTTCATAGCAAAAGACTTGCTCAGATCTGACTTCAACCTGTCAATATTTTTCTTATCTTTGCCAACAATAAGCATGTCATCAACATATATCAACAAATTTTTGAATGAATACACAATGATCTGAAGCTGTCCTCTTGTACCCGTGTTCCTTCATGAATGATTCGAACTTCTTGTACCATCTTCTTGGAGCTTGCTTCAAACCATATAGACTCTTCTTTATCTTGCACACCATGTTCTCTTTTCCTTTGACTTCAAAACCCTCGGGTCGTGCCTTATACACATCTTCCTCCAACTCACCGTGAAGAAATGATGTCTTGACATCTAGTTGTTCTATCTCAAGATCCAAACTAGCGGCTATTTCCAAGACAACCCGAATAGAAGAAAATCTCACCACCGGTGAGAAAATCTCGTCAAAGTCAACACCCTTTCTCTGCTCATAACCCTTCACAACTAAGCGTGCTTTGTACCTTGGTTGTGAGTTACCATCTTCGGTCTTGATTCTGTACACCCACTTGTTATTCAGAATTTTCTGGTTCTCAGGCTTGTCAACCAAATCAAAAGTGTCATTCTCATCTAAAGAGCCAACCTCTTCTTTCATGGATTTCAACCACTTCTGACTTTCAGGAACACTAAGAGCTTCTTCATAAGACTCTGGTTCACCTGCATCTGTGAGCATCACATACTCATGTGGTGGATACTTTGTTGAGGGTAATCTGGTCCTGCTGGATCTTCTCAACTCACCTTCTGGTTGTTGTTGTTGCTGCACTTCTTGCTCAACATCACCCATTGGAACATATTCATGAGCTTCATCTTCATTGCCATCACCATCAACATCATCATCATGTTGTTTAAGAGTAGGAACAACTGGATTTGGATCCAAGGTCATATCATCTTGAAGCTTTGGCATCTCAATCTTCTCAAAGTCTTCAATAGTCTGATCTTATAGGAATACTGCATCCCTGCTTCTGATAACCTTCTTCTCAACTGGATCCCAAAATCTGTAACCAAACTTCTCTGTTCCATAGCCTAGGAATACACACTGCTTTGCTTTGTCATCAAGCTTTGATCTCTGATCTTTTTGGATATGAACAAATGACCTGCAACCAAACACTTTCAAGTGATCATAAGTAGGCTCTTTGTCTCTCCATACCTTTTCTGCTACTTCTCCATCTAGCGGTCTTGAAGGAGATCGATTGATCAAATACACAGCAGAATTCATTGCTTCACCCCAGAAATGCTTATGCAACTTGGAATGAGATAACATGCACCTTATTCTCTCAAGAATAGTGCGGTTCATCCTCTCTACAACACCATTATGTTGTGGAGTCTTCGACACTGATTGTTCATGACGTATACCCATGATCTTGCAATACACTTCAAGTGGCCCAATGTACTCTCCCCCGTTGTCAGAACGAAGGCACTTCAAGGTTCTACCTGTTTTTCTTTCCACCATGCTGTGAAACATCTTGAACACAGGAACAACATCATCTTTGGTCTTGATTGCATATGACCAAACCTTCCTTGAAGCATCATCTATGAAAGTAACAAAATAAATAGCACCACCAAGTGTTTTGACCCTTAAAGGTTCACATACATCAGAATGAACAAGATCAATAATACCAGAATTGCGCTTGGGTAAAGCTTTATGAAAGGAAACTCTAGTTTGTTTACCAACTAAACAATGAGTGCACTTACCCAATTGCATACCTTTGGAATTTGGAAAAACTTGTCGTTTGGTGAGGATTTGAATTCCCTTCTCACTAAGGTGACCAAGTCTTCTATGCCACATCTCGGAGATTGAATCTTTGTCAACAGCATTCAACTCACCTTTCAACACCTTCACTTGTGTCTTGTACAATGTTCCACACTTCTTGCCTCTTGCAATAACCATGGAGCCCTTGATTAGCTTCCATTTTCCATCACCCAAGTGATTGGTGTACCCTTCATCATCTAACACTCCTGGTGACATTAGATTCAGACGAAGATCTGGTACATGTCGCACGTTTCTGAGAACCAACATACAGCCAACACTGGTCTCAACCTTCACATCACCCATTCCTACAATCTTCGAAACACCACTGTTTCCCATTCTGACTGACCAAAAGTCACCATCCTTGTAGGAAGTAAATACATCTTCATGAGGAGTAGCATGATAAGATGCACCTGAATCAACTATCCATTCTGAATCAGAACCTGCAAAACTCACACAAAGATCATTACAGTCTGAGAATACAATGATATCATCATTTGTTACAGTAGATGCAACATCATTGTCTTGGTTATCATTTCCTTTCCCCTTCTTGTGTTCTTGCTTCGGCTTCCTGCATTCATTTGAATAATGACCTCTCGTATGACAGTTCCAACATTCAACTTCCTTTCTAGACTTTGATTTACCCCTTGACTTTCTACGGCCAACTTGTCTTCTGTCTTTTCTTCTACCCCGATTTTCTGTCACAAGAGCTTCTGAATGAGATGAGTCTAGTGACCTTCTTCTAACTTCTTCACTCAGCAAACTGCTAGTTGCAACAGTCATGTTCAACTTCTTGTCTGGAGCAGAATAACTGAGAAAATTCCTCAATGGCTCCCAACTGTCTGGTAAAGTATTTAGCAACAAATAAGCTTGAACCTCTTCAGGAATTTTGAGGTCCATAGATGTAAGCTGATTCATGATCCCCTTCATTTCATTTAAATGTTGCGCCATTGAACTCCCTTCCTTATAACACAGCTTTCCAAGCTTTTTGAATAGAAGAGCTTTTTCACAAGGAGACTGCTGATCATATATCTCCTCTAACTTGGTCCACAAAGGATATGCTAGTGTCTCACTAGCCACATGATGAAAAATCCTATCATCAATCCACTGACGAATATAACCAACTTCTTTTCGATTAGTAACCTTCCAATCTTCTGCACTTGTCGCCTCATGCCTTACTCCCTTACTCTCTATTGGACCATAGAGATCTTTACAATATAACCAGTCTTCCATCTTCGCCTTCCATATGACAAAGTTCTCACCGGTTAAATTGACCATTCTATTACTAGTGCTATCTTCCGCCATTGCACAGGATTATCTCAACCCAAAAGCTCTGATACCACTTGTTGGGGGAGGCTTACGAAATCCGAGCCGCTATGCGCAATACGAAACCTACACGAGCAATGAAACACAATGTGGAAAATACACAACTACGCAATATAGAATCAAACACACAACATCGGCAATTACGTGGAAAAACCCCTCCAAGGTGAAGGGTAAAAAACCACGGGAAAATCTTCCACTATAACAATAATGGGTTACACACAATTCTCCCAAATTTGGGGATAACAACAACCTCAAGGTGCCTATAGCACTTGGATATCAATTTTCCTAATTACACTCACCCCTAAGGATGGATCAACAATTCATTCATATATAATATGAGATTCACTATCAATTTGAGAATTAGAAGTGATTTGAGATACTTACTACTAGGGTTTGACAAACCCTAGAATTTTCCTCCTTTGAAGAGATGTGGAAATTGATCAATCAATTCTCCACCACAACAACCAAAAGATCCTTCAACAAGAACCCTTTCTTCTCCTCTTCAATATGCCTCTAATCTCACCAAAAATGGTGGCTTAAATCTCTCTACCTCACTCACTCTCTTTTCTTCTTCCTCTCTTTCTCTTTCTTCTTATTTCACAAAACAAAGAAGAGCTCGACATAAAATGAGTCTCATGATGCCTTTTGGTCTTATAACCAAAAACCAAGGCATGTGCTAGGTAGTTGCCTTAATTTGATAAGGGGTTTCCAAATTTTTGGGCCATAAGGCTGAAACCCAACATCGGAGACTACCAATTTGGAGTGGGAGTTCCCTACGGAGGAGAAAGTATTCTGCACTCTGTCAACAGGTTAATCGAATTGAAAGGTAACAGTTCCGACACCAGCATGCTTCTAATCGATTTCTCCAATGCTTTTAACATGGTTGATATGACAAGTTTGATTAATGAAGTTCGTTCTTCCCTGCAATTTCCCGTTGGGTCGAATTTTGCTACACAACCCCCGCCAGACTCTACTTCAACGATATCATCCTTTCATCTGCATAGGGGGCATAGCAAGGCGATACCCTTGGATCGTTGATGTTTGCTCTTACACTCCACCCAATAGGGAAGACAATCTCTACCAAGTGCAAATTAGACCTACAGGCTTGGTATTTGGACGACGAAATAGTAATTGGATATACCTTAATTAGAGGTATCCAGAGCCTTGGCTATCATTCAAATGGAAGTTGCGAAACAATGTCTTCATCTCAACGTTCCCTAAACTGAAGTTTTTTGGCCCATTGAAGACTCTAGAAGTTATGATCCTGGCGTCTTTCCATCCAACATTGGCAGGCCGTCGTCTAGAGTCAAATTATTAGGTGGTCCGGTAATCTTAGACCTACAGTTATGCAAAGACATGGTGCTGCAAAGAGTCGAGAAGACTATTCAACTCATGACCATTTTAAAGAAGCTCAAAGACCCCCAATGCGAACTGTTGTTATTGCGCAATTGGTCATGCGTCTCCAAATTATACTTTACTATGCCCACCACATGCCATGCAGCATTAGAGCATGCCACTGCTCATTTTGATGCCTCCCTGTACTAATACTTGCGGTGTTTAGTTACTGCAGATGGCGTCGGATTTGGTCCTCTACAGTTCCGTTTGGCGACCCTACCTATCAGGGATGGAGGGCTAGGAGTTTACGCGATGGAGGACACCTCCCAATACCGCTAGTCTGCATCACAACTCCAAACTCAATCAATACAGCGTATTATTCTCAAGAATGTCGCTCATAAATATCCTAGTCATGTGTCCCAGCAAATCTAACTACCGGCACCTGATTCAAAACGACGGTCAGTCATAAAGTTAACGTTCAATAGTTAATCAACCAGAAGAGAGTCAACAATTATTAGTCAAGGTATGAGTCATTTAACTCGGTCTTACTCAACTAGATGGATTTGGAATCGGTGAGTTATCTCGTCGGAGTAGAAATCCGGCTGACTGTTTATTTTCCTGACATTTTCATGCCAAATTTCGGCATCTTGAACTTCTTCTTCCCTGCAAGTTTTGCTAACAACATCTAACAAATTCTTCATTCACTCAACTCTCCATAGAATCGCATCTGCACCCCCACAAATTTATGGCAACAATTCATCTGATTCTTTGTTTCTCCGGCCTTAATTTTCAAATCACTCATTTTCATATTCAATGGCAACACAGTGCACTCGAACTTGAGCCAAACCCTAAATTAAAACAAAAATTTCATCATAGTACTTCTTCAACAGCTTCAAGATTAACCCATCAAATACCCATTTCAGATTTCTCTTCTTCATTTTATCTCTCTGAAACCCATATACGAACATCAACATCAGATCCCCTTTTCTCAACTCTAATTTCTCAATTCAATTGAATCACGGAAAAACTCTAACATCAATTTCTTCTATTAACTCATCACAACAATTTCATCTTGTTCTTCTTCTTGTCAACATCTTCAACTTCTTCTTCCTATGTTCAAGAACCCGAATCTATCTTAAAATACAGATTCGTCTCTTCCATTCACTGCATCACGCAACACTATTTTCCATGATCTTCAATCAGCCATTAATCTCTCAACTCTCGGAACAATAGCAGTGCTGCTGCTTTTCTTTCTCAATTTCCGTTATGCTAATGATTTGGGAGAGAAAAAGAATGTTTCTCACAATTTTGGGTTTAGTTTATAAAGTAGGGGCCCATTAATTATACCAAAATCACCCCTAGTCTGGTTGCCCTGAACCAATAGTGGCCTGCCTTAATACCCCTCCTAGTGAGAGTTGTCCCTTAACCTTGTCTCGGTTGCTAATAATGGTCTCCTGTGACTTATAATTTTTCCTTCTTTGCTGAAACTGAAATATTTTTTTATTTCATCCAAGTTTGGCATAATCATCAACATATGCACTCTCCAAGACCCCAACAACCTAACTTATTTCACTGCTGTAACTATGATGGATCTTGCAGGAAATCCCATTGGAACAAGAAGACATGCATCCAGGTCACTCAGGTGCTGGAAGGGCAACAGGAGAAGTAGACCTAGCTTTCAGATGGGCTAAAGAAATGCAGCATACCAACGTTGAAATACAAGCCGAATCTATGGAGATCTTGTTCCGCTTCAAATTGTTATACCATAATGTTGTCAAAGGAAGATTTAATCTCGACTTTCATGAAAACCTACACTATGGAGAGGAAGATAACATTACCAAAATCAAGCCAGTAAATTTCATTTTTATTAGCTTACAAGTTATTCACAGACTCCAGAATCTGGAAAATTTTAATATTTCTCTTGCCTGTAAGAACAATGATGGCATGATTAGTGATACCAGTCCACCAAACAATCTGTACTTGTCTTAGGCGTGTTGGTCTAAGTTTTTCAATTAAAAAAACAAGGATAATTTTTTATTATTTTCCTTGGTACCACTCTAAAATACCTAAACATTAAAAAAATAAAATTAATAGAAGATATATTTACCTTATTTTCCGTTGATATTATTTGATGTAATAACTAATTAATATTTTGTGAAATAAGATATATTGGGGATCCGATGAAGGAACTCTCCAAGGAGATTATTCATCTTCCGACATGGTATCATCCTAAACATCGATCCTCTCTTCATCTTCTCAAAAAAGTCTCAATGGCAGGTGATAAGAAAACCCTGCACCCGACGTTTGTTGTCACTAACATTAAAACCCTAATCCCCATTATCCTAAACATTAAACAGGATGAATACTCTTCATGGGTTTTTCTTTTTGATCTCCATCTCCAGGCTCACCGTCTCCTCTTCCTTATTGACGGATCAGCAAGGCCGACAGACATCAATGACGATACCGCGAAACAACTAGACATTCTCTGTCGTCAATGGATGTTTTTCTACCATGGCCAAGGATTTAATGATCATTGTTCTCAAACCTGGCAAAAATGCTAAAGATATTTGGGATCACCTTAAGAAGCTCTTTCAAGATAACAAAGGTAAGCGCTGCGACTCTTGAAAGTAAGTTTGTCAATCTTAAGTTTGTTCAGTGTTCTAGTGTTTATGATTACTGTGATAAACTAAAATCATTGTCCGATCGATTACGTGATCTTGAGTTTCCCATGGATGATAAGTGGTTGGTTATCCAACTTGTGAATGGCCTTCCGTAGGAATACAATACTGTTGCATCTTTCATACAACAATCCATGCCCTGTTTTGATGATGCTCGCTCTCAATTGCGTAATGAAGAGATCTGCCGTGCTCAACAATCCAATGTGGCTTCACTAACAGTCGTTGTTGCTACAGCATCTTCAACATACCATGGTACACCACGCAATCATCACTCCAACAATGGTAAACGTGGAAATCGACCCGCAGATTCTGACAATACGGCAGCAACTACATCACTGGATCCACCTCTTCTGCCAACATCACCACACTTCCTCCAAGCATACCGTGCTCAACATCCAGCGTACCCTCCTCACTGGTCACCATACTGGGCTACTCCACCATTCCCTTACCCCACAGTTTCCCCATGTCAGTCATCACCGTCCACACGCGGATCATCCCAGAGTCGCTCTCGCAATGGTCAGTCTCGTCCTCGGCCATCTGGCATTGGTCATGCACAAGCTTATCTTGCTCCCTCAACTGAGGTACTGCAACCCAATGATATTGCTAAAGCATATAGCTCCATGAGCCTACAGAAACCTGATGATGACTTTTATATGGACACCGGTGCTACATCGCACCTCACTGCAGACTCAGGTATTTTACATACTCTTTTTAATACTAGTAACGTACGATCCATCTTAGTCGGCAATGGAAATAGTATTCCAATCACTGCTAGTGGTACCAAGTTCCTAAATATCCCTTCCCGAACTCTCCAACTCAAATATACTCTAGTTGTTCCTGTCATAATCAAAAACCTAGTTTCCGTTCGTAAATTCACTAGTGATAATCATGTGTCTGTTGAATTTGATCCATATGGTTTTTCTGTGAAGGATTTGACTTCGAAGATGATTTTTCTTCGATGTTATAGTTCTGGGGAGCTTTACCCTATCACCACTTCTGACATACCGCCTTCAATTCCGTCCATGTCTCCTCCTATGTCTCTTGCTGTGCTATCGACTCATATTTGGCACAGCCGCCTTGGTCACCCCGGCAAGGCTATCTTAGATGTGTTACGTTCAAAATATGCTATTCAATGTAATAAAAATCAGTCTACCAAACTTTTTCATTCTTTTCAAGTTAGTAAACATGTTCGTCTTCCATTTTATGAATCAAATTCCATTACTTATGCTCCTTTTGATCTCATTCATAGTGAATTATGGACCTCTCCATTACATGTTGATAATGGTTTTCGTTATTACCTTATCTTGTTGGATGAATTCACAAATTATCTTTGGGTTTATCCTCTAAAGTTTAAATCTCAAGTTTATACCAAATTTTTGGAATTTCGTACTTTCGTTAAAACTCAATTTGAACGTGAAATAAAATGTTTTCAATGTGACATGGGTCGTGAATTTGATAATTCCTCTTTTCATAACTTTTCCCAAACTAATGGGCTTGTTTTTCGTTTTTCATGCCCTCAAACGTCCTCTCAAAATGGTAAGGATGAGAGAATGATCCGTCATGTTAATGACATCACACGCACGCATATGTATCATGCTTCCATACCTTAAAACTTTTGGGCTGATAACCTTCTCATGGATGTCTATCTCCATAATATCCTTCCTACCAAAATTCTCAATTTCAATTCTCCTGTGTCCATTCTTTATCAATGTCAACCAACATATGACCATCTTCGTACGTTTGGTTGC
Organism: Papaver bracteatum; assembly: GCA_023529315.1. NCBI lineage: Eukaryota > Viridiplantae > Streptophyta > Magnoliopsida > Ranunculales > Papaveraceae > Papaver > Papaver bracteatum. The sequence goes on along the minus strand of JAJJWX010004705.1, from coordinate 377,823 downwards.
CTTTTCTACCCTAATCTATCCGCTACCAAACCCCACAAACTTGCCCCTCGTTCCACTAGGTGCGTTTTTCTTGGTTTTCCTCTCCACCATCGTGGCTACCGTTTTCTTGACTTAGACACTAACAAAATCATCTTGTCTCGCCATGTAACGTTTGATGAAAACGTTTTAACATTCAGTGAACCCTCCCCCACTAGTTCTCCCAGTCCAGATCATCAATCTACGTTTGTTTCCACTCTTTTCCAGGTAATTCTGGCCTATCCATCTTCAAATCCTTCTCAACCCCCTTCCCCCACTGTACAGAAAATGTACACTCCACCTCATCATCGTCAGACTCATCAGTCTTCAGCTGCATCCCCTCCTCATCTGTATAACATTCCTACTACACCTCACGACCCTACTTCCCACCATTACATAACCTACCATCGTCGTCATACTCATCAGCCTCGTGTAGTCACAAATTCTCCTGCACAAATCTCTTCTACTCTTCACATCTGTACTTCCACCTCAAACAGGTCCACAACTTCCACCTCCATCTGACCCCTACTGGACCAACTTGTCCCCCTACTGCACCTACAGCTTCCACTTCCACTTGTCCCCCTACTGCACCAACCAACATTCCAACAACATCTACATGTCCCCCTACTTCACCTACAACTTCCACTTCCACTTGTCCCCCTACTGCACCGACTATTCCAACAACCTCAACTGCATCCTCATCTCGTCCTGTTACTCGAGCCTCAAAGGAAATTTTCCTACCAACTAATAGACTGAACATTCATGTTCAGACTCAGCAAAACATCTCTCGTCTGCCTAAGTCTCACCTTTATGCCCTTAGGGATCCGAACTGGAATAAAGCCATGAAAGATGAGTACATTACCATGTTGAAAACTAATACTTGGGAACTAGTACCATGACCTCTTGGTGTTCATATTATTCGTTCCATGTGGTTTTTTCGCCATAAATTTCATGCTGATGGTTCCTTGCAGCGTCACAAGGCGCGTCTTGTCGCCAATGGTAAATCTCAGCAGGTTGGAGTTGATTATTTTGAGATGTTTAGTCCAGTTGTTAAGCCTGCCACTATTCGTATGGTTCTCACCATTGCTACTTCGAGGTCTTGTCCAATACACCAGTTGGATGTCAAGAATGCTTTTCTTCATGGGGATTTGACCGAGACAGTTTATATACATCAGCCTCCTGGATTTGTGACCCTGCTCGCCATGATTATGTTTGTCGCCTTCGTAGATCTCTTTATGGTCTCAAATAGGCCCCTCGGGAGTGGTTCCAGAGATTTGCAAACTTCATCTCCAGCTGTGGTTTTCGTGGCAGTGTATGTGATCCCTCACTCTTTATGTATCAATTAGGATCGGATACCGCATACGTTGATGATATAGTACTCACTGACTCTACTGATGCTCTTCTATACCATTTCATTGACATGATGAAACGAGAATTCGTTATGTCTGATCTTGGTCCGTTACATCATTTTCTGGGTATCACTGCTACTCGTTCATCCTCAGGGTTGTATTTGTCTCAGTCATTATATACGAAGGACATCATCGCTCGTGCATCCATGACTGACTGTAACCCAGTGTCCACTCCGGTCGACACTCACTTCAAGCTCAGTGCTACTTCTGGCCCAGAAATTGCGGATCCTACTCTATACAGAAGCTTAGCCGGGGCATTACACTACCTTACATTCACTTGACCGGATATATCTTATGCGGTTCAGCAGGTATGTTTATTCATGCATGACCCTGGAGAGCCTCACATGCAAGATCTTAAGTGCATACTTCATTATCTTCATGGTACCATTGATCATGGCCTTTTTCTATCGGTTTCCACTATTTCTGGTCTAACTGCATACTCTGATGCTGATTGGGCGGGCTGTCCTGATTCGCGACGGTCAACCTCTGGTTATTGTAATTTTCTTGGAGACAACCTCGTCTCTTGGTCTTCCAAGCGTCAGGAAACTGTTTCCCGCTCTAGTGCTGAAGCTGAATATTGAGGAGTTAAAGTGTAGGCAACTATGGGCATGTCCTTTGAAATTTAAGATGTCGTTTCACCTATCAAAAACACATACCCATCACAGCAGTTACCAAGAACGATGGACATTTTTCTATTGACATCTTCAAAGGATTAAAGTGTAGGGTTTACAAGTTACAACGTTCATGTTCTTGGAAACCTTGTGATCTCAGCATTTACCACATTATTATTTTCGTTACTGTTTGGAGTTGTTTAACAGTGGCAATGGTGTTGTTCATCCTCTGGCAACCCGAAACCGAGTTGGAAGAGTTGGTCGTGCGATTCCAATGGAACATGTTGTTCTGCCGGATACCCTAAATTTCCAATAACACGGAGACTCAAATTAATGTCAGACCTCAAGAAAGAATTGACAACGGCTCAACATATCATTGACCTCTGGAAAACCGGGGTGTTTCAGGTCATGCATTGCGCAATATATCCTCAATTGAGTCTGCGCGGTAATATTCAACAGGTTCAACTGGAAACGGAATCCGTTGAGGTGTTCGTAAGTCAGGAAGAAGTCCATGGATCAATATAGTGCTGTTTTTCTTCTTTTCTTTTTTTGCTCGGTAAATAAAGATTACATTAAGGGAGGCGAAAAAGCCACCAAGCAAAGAGAACCTAAAATAAGACAAACGGAGGTTCGAACAACAAGTTCTTTTTCACATTTACACAGGAGAGTAAATTACAGAACATAAGACATATTCCGCAACTTAAAAAGAACCACCAGCAAAACGAATTAGAAATAAAATCTGGTTCTGATTACCGACTTCCATCTTGTTGAGGCAGCACAGGAAAGAGGCTTTCAGTATAAGCTGTTGTAAATAGAGCCCTACTATTGTGAAGGGGAGGAATCGAGAAGATTCCGTCCATCTCAATCTCCTCCAAAGTCTTTGTCTTGCGATCATAAGAATATAAACAGCTCAACTTATCATGTATACCACCACCTATTTCTCCATATGCGGGGATTAGTATGGAGATTAGCATCTTGTCAGTACTTGTTGGAACTCCATGAAAACCTAAACACCCGGTATCAAAATCATAAGGCAGTGTAATAGTTTCTGTGCTCCAGTTACTACTTCCTTTTCCTTGACAATTCTCCAGTTTTTTCTCGATTCCATCGTCTAACATCCACAGCTTAAGAATGCTACAGCTCAATGCGTAGATTAGAGTTACGCGCCCACCCAATATTAACATAGCAATAGGCCGGTTAAACATTTTTTCACGAGGATCATCAAGGATGAAACTAGGAATTGGGATAACCCTGAACTTCTCACTCCCAACATCAAATCCAATTATGACGTCAGGATCACTAGGAACATAGTCCCTAAGGCCACTTTCTGGAACTGGATCATCAAGGTCTTCGACAAAGTTCATAAGCTTGTTTCTCCAATATATGGTACCGTTTGCATGCACAAGCTTTTTCCCGCGGCAGTATGGAGGCAGCACCTCATTAATTTTTATCAAGTTGTTCTCATCAGGAACCACACTAATCCTTCGCCATTTAGTGTCACGACCCACGGTGAATGCCTCCCAACTTGCATAGCTACTATCAGAGTTACTAAAAAACCTGGTAAAAGGGCTGTCATCTCTAGCAGATAATCTCCAAAAGCAGAAAAGCTTGTGTTCCTTCTTCTCTGGATCGAACCCAAATTGATATATCGGATGAATATTACTCACTAATTTTAATGGATTGTCTTCACTCTCAAATTTATGTTTTTCTTCAGCTAATAATGTTGATTTGATCCATGGTGTTACTTTTCTTGTACTGACATTGTATATCCTGGCAGCTGCTGTTGTCCAGTGTATGAAACAAACCAGACCGTTCACCGGTTCCAAAAGATATTCATAATTAAACCAATTATCATCGGTTATCTTCTTAACATTATGAAAAATAACTTTTGCCTCACCTCCGATTGTTTTGACAGATAAGTTTGCTGACAGAATACGTTGAGTTAGCGTTTCAGTTTCTTCTTCTTGCAGCTTTGGAGCAATGCAGAGGAGATTCGGACGTGATTTCGAACGGATAGAGTGTAAATAAATGAAGTGTTGATCCTGCGTAATCAAAGACAACCAATGTTTGCATACTGACTTGAACTGTAACAGGGATTTCGCGGGAAGTCTGCTGAGAATCTCTATCAGTATACCATCATCGACAAAACAAGGAAAACTACCAACTGGAGTGGCATTGATCTCATCATCATCAACACACTTGCTATTACTGATCACGTTGGTAGTATCCTCCTTGATAACTGAGCGACCATCATCCATGTTGTTCTTGCTGCTATCTTCTCTTCTTTTTCTATAAGAAGAACGGAAGTTTAAGGATATATTATCATCCACCTTATCTCGTCTGAATGATGACCGGCCACAATTAATCTCCAACAAGGAAACACCCCGTCTGCTGTTGCACTCCTCTATTCTTCTTCTACTTGATGACCGGCCTGAAATATCATTCCTCTCCTCTCTTCTTCTTCTATTTGATGACCGGCAATACCTATTGTCCAACGGAATATCACGCCTGCTGCATCTGATTTCCTCTTTTCGTCTATTTGATGATCGGCCGTAATGAATCTCCTCCTCATCTTCCCTTCTTCTTCGCTTCACTGTCCGCCGACTACTAGAATAATCCCAATCCTAAAAAAAAAAAATTAGTGGAGTCAGTGTTATTTCAACAATTCAATCAATCATGAAACCGCAATAATTCAATCAATCCATGTATTAACATAATTAACAAGGCATGAAACCGCAATCATGGCATCATTATTGATTGAATGACATAATGAAATCCTCCAATACACAACTCTTGTGTCATCTGAGTGTATGAATTAACATGATGAAAAAGGCAGGAAACCGCAATTTGGGTCTGCATATCACTCAATTCAATAGGTCTGCGCATGATTCAATTCAATTAAACATGGAAAGTAAATTTAATCGAATTACTGTACCTGCGTAGTTTGCCGACCACCGGTTTCCAAGCAGTAACGATATGAATCGAATCCATTCTTCATCTCAATTAAAAGGAAAAAAAAAAAATCAAATTGATGCAAAAATTTGTGAAGTTTGGGTTCAAAAGATGTTGAATCTGATTTCGGCGACTCGTCTTTAAATAGGACATAGAGAGAAGAGAAAAGGAAAGGTCTATAATTGGAATTATTTTTCCAGAGCACGAGCACGAGAACGAGCAAAACTTTGGAAACTACGGCCCGAACCTATCCGCATTTTACCATTTTGTATCTCGGTGTATATCTCTGGTATCTCACTACCACGATTGTTTATTTTCTTCCCTTTATCTTGCTCACATACACGCACACTAATAGCATCTCTAATAGAGTCAAGAATTGAGTTTTGTTGATAATATTCCAGAGAGGTAACAACCTCTATTTATAATTACATGAAGATACAATAGGAATAATATTTATGGGATCAATTATAATAATGGTGATTGACCCTTGATTGTCTCGGACCTATGTCAATGCTAACTAATTTAGGAAACACAATATATGATATCAATTAAACAGCTGAAATCACTCTTGACAGAAGGTATGCATTAGTTGGATATGACATGTCAATTTGTACATGTCAATACCCCCTCAAGTTGGAGCGGGTGCAGAAATTTGACGAACGCCCAACTTGCTTACTAACTTCGTGAACTGGTTTGCACCAAGAGGCTTCGTAAAGACATCAGCGAGTTGTGCAGCGGAAGCGATATGGCGTGGACTGATAAGTTTTCTTTGGATCTTCTCACGAACAAAATGACAGTCTATCTCAATGTGTTTGGTTCTTTCGTGGAAAATAGGATTCTCTGCAATGTGTATGGCGGCTTGGCTATCACAGTAAATAGTAATAGGGGAAGTACAAGGAATGTGAAGATCATTGAATAAATAACGTAGCCACTGCAGTTCAGCGGTTAAATTAGCCAAAGCACGATATTCTTCCTCAATAGAAGAACGAGAAACGGTTGGCTGTTTTTTTGATTTCCAAGAAATGGGACTATCACCCAATAAAACAAAATATCCAGTTGTGGATCTGCTGGTGGTAGGATAACCAGCCCAGTCCGAATCATTAAACCCTGTCAACTGTAAAGAACTACTAGAAGAAAGAAGAATGCCATGTCCTATAGTTCCCTTAAGATATCTAAGAACTCGTATCGCAACATCAAAATGTGCAGTTCTAGGAGATGACATAAATTGACTTAAATAGGTAACCGCATAATTAATGTCGGGTCTGGTTACCGTAAGATAGAGTAAGCGACCAATAAGACGCCTAAATTGCGATGGGTCTTCAAGTGGAGCACCATCCGTGGGTAATAACTTTAAATGTTTTTCCATTGGAAATGATGATGGCTCTGCCCCAGTTAGGCCAGAATCACGCAAGATATCAAGAATATATTTCCTTTGATAGAGAAAAATTCCATCAGGAGAATGGGAAACCTCTATTCCCAAAAAATATTGTAAACGACCCAAGTCTTTAATTGAAAACAAAGTCTCTAAACGAGAAATTAGATGTGAAATAGAAGTAGAATCATTGCCGGTAATCACAATATCATCGACATAGACTAAAACATATAGAGATAAAGATTTTCGATGAAGAGTAAACAATGAGTAATCAGCACTAGATTGTTGGAAACCCTCAACAATAAGGGAGGACGAAAATTTCGCAAACCACTGGCGAGAAGCATGTTTAAGACCGTAAATAGATTTTTATAAACGACAAACTTGGTTAGGTTTACCAAATCCAGGCGGAGGACGCATATAAACTTCCTCATCAAGATCATCTTGAAGAAATGAATTGTTAACATCAAGTTGGTCTAAATGCCAACCTTTTATGAAAGCTAAAGAAAGCAAAACTCTAACAGTAACCAACTTTGCAACAGGAGCAAACGTATCATGATAGTCCACCCCTTCAAGTTGGGTATAACCTTTTGCAACCAAACGAGCTTTGTATCGCTCGATACTACCATTAGATTTATATTTAATTTTGTAAACCCATTTGCAACCAACAATAGACTTACCGGGAGGAAGAGAATCCATCTCTGTCCAAGTATCATTGTCCTTCAAAGCCCGGACTTCTTTAACCATAGCGTTACGCCATACTGGAATTTGCATAGCAGCTTTAAAAGAAGTTGGTTCCGCTGTGTTCAAAACTGTAGTCAAAAAATTTTTATGAGAAGGACTAAAATTTACAAACAATAAATAATTTGTAAGAGGATAAGGTTGATATTGAGAACACTCAAGAGAGGAACAAACATAATCTTTTAAGTAAGATGGTAAATTGTGCGATCTTTCTGATCGTCGTAAAGCAAGACTAGAAGAGTTAACCGGATCATCTATGTGGTCCGAATCAAGTTTGGATTCATGAGCCATAATAGTTTGAGAATCAGGTGGAAGTTCATGGATGTGGACACCTTTTTGGGAAGGGGATGTTGATGCATGAGTGTTAACATTAACTGGGGAGTCCTGAAGTGGTAAATTTTGTTGGTCTGCAACATGTGGAATGGGAGAAGGTGGTGTTGTAGACAAAGTAGGTGCGGAAGCAGGTGAAGGATTATTAGTGGAATACGAAGGTTGCATAGGTATATGTGAATATGGTGGAGAATCAAAGAAAAAATCATCCTCTGTAGATGACGTAGTTGTAGTTGGTTTTGAGAAACTAGTCTCATCAAATGGAAAAATGTCTTCATGAAAGACAACGTCACGGGAAACAAACTTCCGACGTTTTTTAATATCATAAACACTATATCCCTTTTGAGAAAAAGGATACCAAAGAAAAATGCATGGTGTAGCTCGTTGATCAAATTTAGTTTTAATGTTGATATTGCGAGCAAAACAAAGGCACCCAAATACACGTAAAGAAGAATAATCTGGTGTTGTACCAAACAATTTTTCATGTGGAGAAATATGATTTAACAGCTGTGTTGGCATTTTATTTATTAAGTAAGTTGCTGCCAACAAACATTCCCTCCAAAACTGAATAGGAAGGTTGGAATGAAAACGAAGAGCACGAGCTACATCAAGTAAATGTCGATGTTTTCTTTCGACAAAACCATTTTGTTGTGGAGTATAAACACAACTACGTTGGTGAACAATTCCCATTTTAGAAAAATAAACCTGAATTTCCTTTGATAAGAACTCAGTTCCATTTTCGGATCGAAATTTTTGAAGGTCAGGAATGATAAATGAACCCGACCCCGTATACACACGACAAACAGGTTTCTTATATTGAGTAATAACCTGGTTAAAGAAGTAAAACCAGTATTTTAATGTTTCTGATTTTAATTTCATCAGAAAAACCCAAGTACACCGGGTGTAATCATCAACAATCGTCAAAAAATAACGATCACCATTCAAAGAAGGAACCGAAAAGGGTCCCCAAATATCACAATGAATTAATTGAAATGGTGAAGTACTGAAAGTAATACTTTTATTAAACGGTATGCGAGACTATTTTTCCATAGGGCAGATAACACATTTGTGATCCAAAGTAGAATGCATATAACTAAAACGATTAACTAGAAAGCGAAAACGACCTAAACTAGGGTGACCAAGGCGAAAATTCCATAGATCAAAAGGCTTATTTTTCATAAAGGAAAGCACCGAAGAAGAGCGCAATTGATATAATCCTGAAACCAAATCACCCTGAACAATAAGTCTCGTCGTCGGTCGGTCCTGAAAACGACAAGAATTGTGAGAAAAAATAACTTCACAATTCGAAGAAGAACATAACCTACTCACTGAAATGAGGTTAAATTTAAAAGATGGTAATTAATAAACATCCCTTAAAATCAAAGAGGGAGAAATATTAATAGTACCAATATAGGAAATCAAAGCCCTTATACCGTCAGGCAATAAAACACCCATATTAGGTGGGGCAAGTTTATAAGTTGAAAATAATTTTAAAGACGAACAAGCATGGTCGGTAGCACCACTACCAATAATCCATTCGGTATCAAAAGAACATAAAAACGTACCAGCGAGATTCATTTTCGGTTGTTCGTCGGCTGTAGCAGGGAGTGAAGCAGTAAAAGTAGCCAAGCGAGCCAAATGATCAGCGGATAATCCAGGGAAAAGAGGAGTAGCAGTAGTTTGTGGAGGAACTATGTGATGCATCATAGTGTTGTGGTAACACGCCTTGAACAACAGCAGAAGTGGTAGCCAAAGTTGTGCCATCCTTTCGCTTGTGTTTTGGTGGATAACCATTCATCTTGTAACAACGGTATCTAGTATGACCATTCTTATGACAGTAATCACAATAATAACTCCTCTTTTTGTTAGTTTTGGAAGAGCTATCACCTTCATGGAGAGAAATAGCAAGAGTAGCCGATTCGACAACCAGAATAATATTAGCCAAAGATTGTTGAACCTCTTCTTGTCCGACTAAGTTATAAATAGTTAAAAAAGATGGAAACTCAGTACGTTGCAAGATATTAGAGCGGAGACCAGCAAACCTGTCATGAAGACCTTGCAAGAACTCCATTGCCCTATCTTGATTGAGATGATCAATAACATCCTTGGCATTAGCACAAATACAAGTACTTATAGGTCTAATAGTATCCATCTCATCCCAAATAGCACGAAGACGACCGTAAAAAACCATTACGGATGAACCATCTTGCTTAATATAAGCAAGTTGTTGTTTCAATTGATACAGCTTAGGAGCACAAGATTAAACATATTGTTCTCAAGATCTTTCCAAAGAAGAAAAGCAGTATGAGCATAAGAAACACTATCTTTAATGCTAGGAAGGATACCAGCATGAATCCAACCAATGACAAGACCATCTGCTCGCATCCATTCTCCGAGTTTTGTCGGGTCAGTTGGTTTAGAAATAGTTCCATCAATAAAACTAATCTTGTTCTTTACACGCAAAGATCTCATCATCCCTATCTTCCATGACGCATAGTTATCACCGTTTAAGGGAGGACTGCAAAGAACAGCGTTAGGGTTGTCCGATGGATGAACAAAAAATGGATCACGATAAGAAGTTGTATCTAAAGAAATTTGAGAAGTCTGCTCATTAGATCCTGAAGTATTAGGAGGACTTTGATCTCCTGCCATAATCAAAAAAGAAAAAAAAAACGAAGGAGATGGGAGAAAAAAAATGATAGAAAAAGTTTCCCAGAGGAATTTGATCAAACAACCTAAGATCAGATGTTCCGGCTCTGGACCATCAAGAATTGAGTTTTGTTGATAATATTACAGAGAGGTAACAACCTCTATTTATAATTACATGAAGATACAATAGGAATAATATTTATGGGATCAATTATAATAATGGTGATTGACCCTTGATTGTCTCGGACCTATGTCAATGCTAACTAATTTAGGAAACACAATATATGATATCAATTAAACAACTGAAATCACTCTTGACAGAAGGTATGCATTAGCTGGATATGACCTGTCAATTTGTACATGTTAATATAGAGGATAAAAGTTTTAATTTCTTATCACACATAGAATTTTAGACTCTCACTTAAATTAAATTCATCTTCAATAGTGGGTGCTATAAAGTAGGAAGGGTATCAAAATAAATATGAAGGTCTTAGAGAAAGTATTATCTAGAACTTTGGAATGACCTCCATGTCATCTTTTTTAATTATTATATTCACATAAATTTTTTTACATCAATAGAAAGAAAAGGAATCCGTTTTATCTTTATCCAAAAATACAAATCTTAAAAATAAGACTCCATGCTATTAGAGATAGTTCAAGAGCAAAACATTATTATTTTTGCTACATATACATGACCCCACAAATAAGGACCTAAATAAAAACTCAACATAGAATTATTAACACCCATTGTTGGAGATGCTCTTAGACTATTACTCAAGCTCAAAGGTTCTCATTTAATATCCTTATGCGTTCATCTCACCAATAAGGTGTTTATATAATAATGATGCTACGTTGACAACAGTGGGTTTAATCCCGTGTGAGGATCAAAGGGTTGTCCTTTAATGACTCGAGCATTGGGATAGGGATGAGGAAAAATGGGACCCACATCTTACCTCACATGGTATCCTCACCTGGGAGAAACTCCCAGTACATAAATCAGTATTGTTTATATAAACATTGCAAAAAAGAGAAACATCTCTACTACATAATGCGTTGTCAGGAGAAAAATATAAAGTCCTCAAGCAAGTACTATTACAACTACTCCCAATAAGTTAACAATTCATAATTTACACTTAGTAATTTAACGCTTTCCCTAACCCAACTTGATAAGTGAATCGTTAAATATATTATTTGATACCTCCTTACTCAGAATACATGGTATTTCAAAAATGTTTTCTTCGAGTTTCTCGTAGATGAAGTTCCTATCAATTTCTAACGTAATTATACTCTAATATTGAAAGATATTTTTACCTTATTAAATTATTTATTTTATTATCTTTCAAAACCTAAACTTAGTTTTTCTCGTGACGGTTCTTCAAGCCAGAGGTAAGTTTTTAGATGATTAGTATTTTCCTTATTCTTTTTTTTTCCTACGGTTACAGTTGCATCATCCATATTCTTTTTTATATGTTAAAATTGCATCAGTGCGTCATTGTTCTGTCGACAGAATGGAAAATCAAGAGAACCGTTATTCAGTTTACATGAATGAAACTGCTGATCCAGGAGAATTTATGTCGGAGAAGAACTATGGTCGAACAAGCACCACAGTGAGTATGGTTACTGGAAATCCTACGGAAAATGATGAAAACATAATGGGAACAACATCCAAGTCTGACGATGATGCATATGAATTTTATAATTCTTATGCAAGGAGAGTTCGATTCAGCGTGAGAAGAAGTGCCCTCTTTTTCCTGGAAAAATTGGATACCGGAAACAAACTGAAACAACGTCGTTGCATAAAGATAATATACACTAACTACCACCACCATCCATCCCACTTTTTTATTAAGCTAACTGCGAGGTCTTATGTTCATGGAGCATACATTTGTAGGTCTTATGTTCGTGGAGCATACATTTGTAGATCTCATATATTTGCTTCTCATATACATACATACATACATACGTACGTACATATATATTGTAGTTAAGATAATTAATATCTTTTCCTTTAATACATTCAATCGGTCTTTAAGTTGTTACGTTAATTAAGGAGAAAAAATCTTTAAGTAGTTACGTTATTAAGGAGAAAAAATATCGGTAGTTAATCAGATTACTAAGCTTTTAAAGGAAGGGAAAATTAGAAATATAAAATCACAGCGTAAGTTGTTTGGAAACCTTCTAAATAAATTAGGAAAGGTGTCGGATCATGACTGGTCACCCACGGCCCCTTCGGATTTTACCTCCATCAAAAAAATTCCTCGTTAGAGGTAATTTAGTAACAGGTTGTATATTTTTCCGGTACCGAAGCAGAATACATGGAAATGGTGAAAGTCATTTGTGAACTATTATGGTTAAAAGGGCTTATGAAGGAGCTCGGTTTCCCTACTAAAAAACCTATGAATTTGTTTTGTGGTAACTAGTCAGCAATCAAGTTGTTTTGTATGTATTATATTAACATATACGATCAGTTTGCATTGACCTAAATAAGGTTAGTTATTATTTTTAGATATTTAATAAGAATTGTTCATATATTAATGGAGGGGTAATTTGGAAGTGTAAAATCATAATAAAAATTAGTTGGACACCTTCTAAATAAAGAATGAAAGTTGTCGCCTCGTGATTGGTCCCCTATGCCCCTTCAGATTTTTCCCCCATAAAAAAAGATTCTCCCTTCGACGAAGGTAACATACCCATATTTCGATCTTGTCTTATCACTTTGCGTCCCCAATATGAGTCGATGTAACCCGATACATCGAGATGTCTATATTTTGAAAACATCAACCCTCTTCCTGGAGTGAACTTCAAATATCTCAGTATTCTTATGATTGCATCCACATGTTGTATGCTAGGATTATGCATAAATAAGCTTACAACACTTATAACCTATGCAATATCAGGTCTTGGATGTGAAAGATAAATCAAACGGTCAACTAACCTCGTATAACCCCTTTTCAGCTGGTACTTGATTAGAACACTCTTCAAGACCATGATTTTGTTCTATAGGAGACCCAATCGGCTCACAACTAAGCATACCGATTTTCTTTAGCAAGTCAATCACATATTTTCGCTGAGATAAGAAAATTATTTTTTCATATCTATAACTTCAGTACTCAAAAAGTATTTAAGTCCACCCAGATCCTTCATATCAAATTATGAATACAAATAACTCTTCATATTACTCATCTCTTCTGAGTCATTTCATGTTACCACTATGTCATATATATATATATAATAAGCGTGATTAACTTGTCACCTTCTATTTTTAGGAACAAGGTATGATCTGCGTTGCTCTGTGTATACCCAAATATCTTCACCGTCAGACAAAATATACCAAACCAAGTTCTAGGAGACTGATTCAAACCATATGAGGCCTTCATTAGCTTACAAACCATGTTAGCAATATTGTTCAGAGCATTATAACCTTGAGGTATTGACATATATACTTCTTCTTGTAAATCACCATGTAAAAATGGATTTTTCACATCATATTATTATAGAATAGTGTTGAATAGTGTTGTTTTTTGCAGCAAGAGAAAACGTCCCTTGATAATCAATACCATAAGTCTGGGTAAACCCTTTAGCCACAAGTCTTGCTTTATACCTGTCAATAGAGTCATCTGGATTATGCTTGATAACATATACCCACATGAAACCAACTGGTTTCTTTCCTTCTGGTAACAATATTATTTCCCATGTATGATTTTCTTCCAGCACTATCATCTCCTTTCTCATGGAATCATCCCATTTTGGATCTCGTAATGCTTCTTGTACGTGTTTAGGAACAGTAACATCTTCCATTTTGGAAACCAACACTATTCATATTATTTGTAATATGAGGAGATAAATCCTTTGTTGATTAAGGATGAATTCAATGTTCTAAGCATGAAGCTTTATTAATAATACAAATCTATTGAGAGTTTTTATCATCATCATTTGTTTTTACTATATCTAGAGTTTATGAGTGATTCTTAGATTGATTTGGGATGCATACTAGATTAGTCTATTGATTTCTATCGCTAGTAGAAGTTATGAGATAAGTAATCGTCGATTAACTCTCTACACAAGTAGAAATCGCGAGACCTTACAGAGGGATTCTGGAGAACTATTGCGAGTAAAGACAACACCACAAGTAAACCTTGATCTAAGAGTTTAACTACTGGGATCAACCTAAATTCACAAAGCTTAAGGCGTTCGATTGGATTACACCTTGAGTGATCTACTACTTGGTGGTTCGTTGGATAAAATCTGGTAGTCTATAACTTCTGTATCCAATGATTGAAGGAGTTTTGGGAATAACACTGATCTAGTTATTATTCAACGATTGGTGATGAATGGTTCTTATGAACGATAGATAAGTATATTAATCTAGTTTTCGCTTGGTAATGGCGAAGGATTCCTTGATCATCCCTTTCTTCTTATTGTCTCTTTATCGTTTTTTTTCATCACTCTTTCCAAAAGAGGAAATTATGCATAACGGTGGAAAGCGTGTTAGTGTCAGAAAACTTTTTAAACAACACGAACATCTAGAAAAATCTGGTGCATCACAAGAGACTCTTGACGAAATTAACAAGGCCATAGAGATGGAATTCGAACGTCGTTGGGATGTCGACGATTTTGAGGTTGACAATGATTCTGATTCTGATGAAGAACCTCTTGAAAGTCCTTGCAACAATGAAACGATTATTCAAACTCTGGATCATAATAAAGATCCCTCACCTATTCAAAATGAGAAGATTGGGTATGACATGTCTATTGTTATAAATGGTGTAACGTACTAAAACGAAGAAATTAGGAGTTGCATCAATGAACTAGACGTTTTAAGATAGGATTCCAATTCTTATGACGAGGTTGTTGAAGAGATAGAGATTGAGAAAGAAACCAATTTTATTGAAGTCCTGGAAGACCCAATTGAGCTAGATAATAATATTTTGATAGGGGACAACGATATATTTGAGGTAAATAATTCACTGTTAATTATGGATGAGGATCACGTACAAGATTTGTCTAAACCATTGCATAATTCTATATCTACTGATCATTTTCCTCTAATCAAAGTAGATTCTAAAAGAGTTGTTAACCCAACTTTTAAGAAAATAACTCACTTAGGATTGGAGTTATGTGCTTCTAAAGTTTTAATGGATTATTTTGCTTCAAAGTATCCACCACTTAATATGTTTTATTCGAGTATTGTTCAGGTTTATCAAGCTGATGAACCTTTTGAAGTTTTCGAATTCTATGTTCTCTATCCACTTCTGAGTGTAGATAGGACTAAGTGTGGTGGAGACTTCAATAAAGTGATATCTTCAATATTTATGTTTTTTGCTAACGCTTTTGTGAAGCTATTATTTGAATTGCAGATTGTTATTTGAAAAGATTACCAAATTTTCAGATTATTGGTGTATGGACGATAACAATAACGTCGGGCTAACGACGTTAAATCAAACGTTGTGCGGGAGGCAACCCATCATTTTGTATCTTTATTCCTTTTGTTTTTAGTTTTCTTAGTTTTGCATATCATATCTTGCATTCTCATCTTAGATTTTACAAAGTCCTATATCTATAATGAAAGTTTTGACGAACAATTTTCGTCTCAAAAATTCTGCTTGCGTAGTTGTCATGAAAACAAGTCTCGAGACTTCATACATAGTCCGATTTGGGTGGTTGACCCCAATTTGAAAGAGGACATAAATATGTTTCTTTTCCAAAAAGAAAATATGAATTCAGAGTCTGTTAAGTTGGAGCGATAGGCCTGGACATTTCAGTTTCAGTATTTTTCCAGAACTTTTTAAGATTGCATGTCAGTCAGTCCGAAGGCCATCAAATTCAGACCATTTATTGAAACATTGTTACCTTTTTAAATTGTATAGAAAAGACGTAGGCGAACAACTTTTGTTTAGAATGTTTTTCCTAATTCCCTACCCATTTGTATAGTTTTTGAGTTTTTCAGGGCTGTTATGTCAGATATCATAATTTTAGGTTTTGAACATTGAGGACAATGTTGAGTTTAAGTGTGGACAAGTAGTTAAGATACATTTAAAAAAAAATACTCTTTGATTTCTTTCATTCTTGAGACTTCATATTTTGGAGTTAATTATGAGATATTTAGGATGACACTCTAACCCCTTTTAGGTTGAAACAGTTCTTACAGCTATAGATTGAGTTCCATTTTATCATTCTACAATCCTTAAACTTATACGTTCATAATTGAATGTGAAACTCAGCTATGGTAGTCGTTTGAAAGATTCATCCTCGTAATTAATCATTATTGAATCACTTTTTTTTATTTTTGCAGTTTTATGTTTCTCCAAAGTGATTTGGTGGGATCCCGATACTACCGTGGATGTTGTATCAAGGTAATCATTGGTCGAGTATATAAAATCCCCATAGACAATTGTATTACACTCATAAAGAGTGGGCCGGAAAAAAATTTATAAGGATCCTCTTCACTTATCGACACTAATAAATGATAGGTCCGGAATTGGGGACTAATCATGTCGTCGATGAAAATAAAAACCCTATCATCAATATATAGCAAGTCAAAAGGACTATTAATGAGGTTCTTGACACTTGGATAGCAGTATGTGTGAAACGTTGTCCCTGTCTCCATCCCTTAAACAAGCGTGGAATGTAGGATCCAAGGCAACTATCACGTACTTGCGGAAAAGGAACATGCCCTTAGAGTATCTAATCATGTGGTCGAGTTAAATGGGTGCTTCTCCCAACTATTGCACTATAAATAAGAATCCTTTGACGACTTTCATACAAGTATTGTGGGTAACATCTTTCACTTAAGTTAACATTTGAACACTTCACTTTTCCATTTCCATTTTATTTTCCATTTTCTTATCGATCCATGTGATTTCAATATGCGAGTGTTGTGAAAAATGTTGCAACAAGTACAACGACTATCTTAGTACAGTTTTGCAATCAGGTTGAATGTCACACATAAGTAAATGCTTGTGTGTGATGACTGGAATGTATGTGGGATGTTTGCAGCTAAAGAACATATGCAAGCTAATTATTTTTCTTTCTACTTTGTGTCTATCCTTAGTTATTCTTCCAAGGCGATAAATTGGAGTTGGTTTTGTCTATATACCTCTTGTAATCCCTCACGAGACTATAACTCGTCCACTAGGGACACCGAGGGGTTTAAAGGCTTGTTATACATGCTAATGTTGGAGAAAAATGAGTTTTATTTTTTTGGTTTTATAGTCTTGGTAGAAATGGAACTTATGACCTTTGGGTCTCTAAGAGCAATTACTCATATTTCTATGGGTGAATGAAATATGACCTTTATTCCCACATTGGGTATAACTAAAAAGGAGATCCACTATTTAGCTATTCCATGATGGATAGTTATTAAAACAATGTGGGTGGAACGGGTGGGGAAAAAATACAATGTGGGTGGAACGCGTGGGGAAAAATATTTTTTCACACTAATACTTGTGCTTAGGGCTCGGGCTCGTGCCTGCACCGTGGACATGGATCAACCAAGACTTTTCATTTTGACAAAATGATTTTAAATTATTTCCTTAAATATTTTACAATCAAAATAAATTTTGTCTTAATGTGGGCGGGTGTCTGACCAGGCGCAATATATTTTGCTTACTAAAAGTTTCTATGCAGTAATGATCGATTTAATTGATTTAAATATTCTTTATGTTTTTAATTTTTATTTGATTTAAAAATAAAATAAAATTGGTTGTTATATTTCCGTTTTAATTTAATTAGCTTCATGCAAGGAATTGATTTGAGAATCAATTGTTATTACTGTACCTCTCTCATCTCTACCTATAAAAGGGACTCGACCTTTTCATTCCAAAATGTGTCCAGAATAAGCTACTATCCTTCTTCTTTTCATCTCTCTCCCTCTGCGTGGTTTTTACATTCTTTGTGCCATTGTTGTTGAGTTCGTAAGAGTGGGAAAGTATTGTAGTGCTAACAGTATTTGCAACGGGAAGTTTTATTCTGGATACGACTTGACCATAGGGTATAGGCATCACTCATTCTTGAGGCGTACCAGTGAACTATCGTGTTAAGGACAACTTGATGATCAAGTGACGTTGTCCTCTGTTTGTGATTCCATTCAGTGTTTTTTTAAGCTTTTCAAAAATTTATTTCTAACATCTTCTTTTAGTGTTTTATTGTTACAGTTGCAATAGCTAAGTGTAACCGTATTCTCAACGACATGGAGTTGTTGTATTTAGGATTAGTTTTATTTTAATTTTCTCGAGGACTGGCAAAGGCTAAGTGTGGGGGAATTTGATAAGTGCATAATTCATATGATTTTAGTGTCCATTACATACTTGTTTTAGTTATTATTCTTGCATGTATTTATATTATTACTCGTGTTTTCTCTTATTTGCCTCTATTAGGTGAATCATCCAAAAAGGATATACAAAGTGCTATAAATAGATAGGAAGAGAAGTATTCCAAGTATCCAAGTTCCCAAGTCAAAGAGAAGTTGAAGAAGTGCGACGAAAAGGAGCAAAACGCTCAAAATCAAGAGATGGGCCAAAGACCGAGGTTAACTCATTCAAATTAAATATTTTTCATCACCATCTTGAATAGAATTGAAAGACAAAAGTAATTCAAAAGGAATGAGGTCATTCCGAGTTCGGACGAAGAAGTTGCGGCCAAAACAAGCTTTTTATCCAATACCGAAGACAATAAGGTACGCATACCTTAGTTCCAAAATTTCTGCTGGAATTTGAGGTACGCATCCGGTACGCATACTTAACAAATATAAAAACGTGTATGCATACTTGTGAAATCCTAAGGGCTCGTTTTAAGTCGCTATTTCGTGTTTTCGGGTCGGGTTCTTGAACCGAACTAGATACTTGATGGCCAAGCAATGTAAACCTATATATATAGGTATTAGGCCTTTCATAAATCAATCAATCTCATATCACAAGTTTTATATAAAAACCTAGGGTTTACCCCTTTAGGGGGAAACCACCATTATTTATCTTATTCGTAATATGAGTAGCTAAATCCTTTGTTGATTAAGGATGAATTCAATGTTCTAAGCGTGAAGTTTTATTAATAATACAAATCTATTGAGAGTTTTTATCATCATCGTTTGTTTTTACCATATCTAGAGTCTATGAGTGATTCTTAGATTGATTTGGGATGCATACTAGATTAGTCTATTGATTTTTCTATCGCTAGTAGAAGTTATGAGATTAGTAATCGTCGATTAACTCTATACACAAGTAGAAATCGCGAGACCTTACAGAGGGATTCTGTGGAGCTATTGCGAGTAAAGACAACACCATCAAGTAAACCTTGATCTAAGAGTTTAACTAGTGGGATTAACCTAAATTCACAAAGTTTAAGGCGTTCGATTGGATTACACCTTGAGTGATCTACTATTTGGTGGTTCGTTGGATAAAATATGGTAGTCGAGAACTTCCGTATCCAGTTATTGAAGGAGTTTTGGGAATAACACTGATCTAGTTATTATTCTACGATTGGTGATGAATGGTTCTTATGAACGATAGATAAGTATATTAATCCAGTTATCGCTAGGTAATGGCGAAGGATCCCTTGATCATCCCTTTATTCTTATTGTCTCTTTATATTAATCTTAAAACCAAAATCCCCTTTTGTTATTTACTTTATCTTGCTGATCAATTAACCCATCAATTACACAACTCTCTGTGGGAACGATCTCTTACTACCACTATATTACCAGTTAATTAGTGGGAAATATATTATTCATTTGTTGGGCCTACGACAGCCCATACAGTGATTGGAGGCAGTAGGCCCACAATTCGAAATTCTATATACAACAATATATTAGTGGTACCACATGTTTTCATACAGGTGTCGTGTATAGTGGCAATCTGAAAGCATCGTTCTTTAAACGCACCTTGAAAGTGCCGTTTCAGAAAAAGACACTAAATCTAGGGCAATTTCAGCGGTACTTTGATAGTATCTTTTTATCCTCTGAAACGACACTACTAGACTATCTTAAAACGGCTATTTTCTACTAGTGTTCATTTTATTTTCTTTTATTTTCCTATTGTTTGGAAAGTAGTTAGTGACCTTTGGATTCGCCTATTTGAATTTCCAATCGGATTTGCAACTGCTAGAGTAGCCGATAAGACTGTCATAACTTGGAAATTAATGCCGACATGGCTTCATCAAATATAAGAGTGATTATGGGTTTGACATGTGGTGATTTTGGGTCTCTTATTACAAATAAAGACAACAATACATGTTGTATGGTAAAGTACTATGTAGTATTTCGTACATGTTATGACGTGTTATGATGTGCCATGTATTGTGATATGAAGCCTAGCCAGGGGAGGAGCCAAGGGTTGACTAACCCTGGCCCCCTAAAATCAAAATAATCACATTTTTAACCTTAGTTTTATCAAATATTTAAGATTTAGTCCACCAGTATTTAGTATTTAGCCCACTAAACTTCAATATGTTTATAGAATTTTTTTTAGCCCCTCTTCACATGAATGGCTGGTTCCGCCACTGAGCCTAGCCCAACACAACACATTAAGCTAGCATGATATGTTGTGCTTGGCTAACTCACATACTGGGCTGGGCTGGAACAGTTCAATTAACACCTCCAAACTATATGGCCTGAACGTATCTGTATTTTTCTATACACACCAAGAGAGACCACCACCACGATTGTTACTCTATTTTCTTCATTAAATCTTGCTCACTGATAACGATTTTAAACTTATATAACACGGGTATTTTCAAACAATCTGTCATTTATGTTCTCTCAGACTTTCTGTTTAGAAATATTTTGTAAAAGGGTCGTATCTTTATTGTCTAATTAGGATCTGGGTCGTGAAACATGTAGTTGATTCTATAGAGTCGTAGACTAACAAGTGATAGTTAATTAAACTGTTAGTTGACTTTTTAATTGAGGTGAAGATAACCTCCATCTACACATAGTTACATTATAACTCACCGTTGACCCATTGGATGTTACATCCTCACTGTTCACTTGTGTGACATTTTAGGCGGCTGGACGTACAATTTAGATTTATCATCTCTTCCTTTTCCGTCGCATCACCATCGCTTCAAACAGATCAAGCACTAAACAAACACATACTGACATACTCATTCAACTTCACTAACAAAAGATAACTTAATTTAAATTAACAAATTCAGAACTAACATGCTACACCACCGCTGTCAGTCACTACCATTATCTCCAGCAGCACCACCCCTTTCTCTTGCATCACCACCCATTCTTGCAACATCACGATCTCTTCCTATGAATAGATTGAACTGAACCCAGATGTGCATAACTAATCAAGCTCAAGTTTATTTTAAAATAGATATCAAACATTAAAATTAGCTTTAATTTTATCAATCACAACCACAACAGACAACTAAAGATGGTAAATCAAGAAGATACACCACCAACATAATTTATATACTAAAACTTCAATTCCGATGACGAGATTATTGAAGAGATATAGATTGAGAATGAATCCAATTTGATTGAAGTCGTGGAAGACCCAATTGAGCTAGATAATAATAGTTCGATAGGGGACCACGATATATTTGAGGTAAATAATTCGTTTTTAATTACGGATGAGGATCATGTACAAGGTTTATCTAAACCTTTGCATAATTCTATATCTACTGATCTTTTTCCTCTAATCAAAATAGATTCTAAAAGAGTTGTTAACCCAAATTTTAAGAAAATACCTCACTTAGGATTAGATTTGTGTGCTTCTAAAGTTTTAACGGATTATTTTGCTTCGAAGTATCCACCACTTAATATGTTTTATTCGAGTATTGTTCAGGTTCATCAAGCTGAGGAACCTTTTGAAGTTTTCAAATTCTATGTTCTTTATCCACTTCCGAGTGTAGAAAGGACTAAGTGTGGGGGAAACTTCAATAAAGTGATAGCTTCAATATTTATTTTTTGTGCTAACGCTTTTGTTACTAAGCTAACATTGATTGCAAACCCTGATTTGAAATCCATATAAAGGAGAACTCTAGCAATTGGGAAGCCTAATACCCACACTTCATGTGTGTTACTAGTTGCATAAGATAGAGTCAATTCTTATTTAATCTTAGGTTTTTCAAGAAACCCTATAGGTTAAAGACTTAAAGACTTCATTGGGATTGTGAAGCCAGACCCAATTATTTTCTCCGTAGTTGCGTAATATGATCTTGATGTTTTCATCGTGATTGAGTACAATTGTAAGAATTGGCTTGAGATTTATATCTCCGATAGGCAAGATATAAAAGTAGTCACAAACACCTTCGTCTCATTGTTTGTCCGCAATATCTTCTTTCGTTAATCGATTAAGATTATTGTGAGGTGATTGATAATTTTAGGTTGTTCTTCGAGAATATAAGTCCTGGTTGTAAATTGGTTTTTGTTCACCTTGATTTATCAAAAGACGGAACAAAAACTCGTAGGTATTTCTGTGGGAGACAAATTTATCTATTCTTATAGACTTTTCTGTGTGAGACAAATTTTTTTATCAAGTCTTCGACTTTGGGTCATAACAACTCTTAGTTGTGGGTGGGATCAGCTAAGGGAATCAAGTGCGTAGTATCCTTGTGGGATCAGAGACATAAGAAACACAACTGTACCTTGAATCAGTGTGAGATTGATTGAGGTTCAACTACAGTCCAGACTGAAGTTAGTTTGTTGTAGGCTAGAGTCTGTAGCGGCTTAATACAGTGTGGTGTTCAAATATGGACTAGGTCCCGGGGTTTTTCTGCATTTATGGTTACCTCGTTAACAAAACTTCTGGTGTCTGTGTTATTTCTTTTCTGCGTTATATTTTGTTATATAATTGAAATATCACAGGTTGTGCGTTGAATCGATGAATTGGTAAATACAACCTTTGGTTGTTGATTGTAATTGATTGATCCTTGAACATTGGGCTTTGGTGCCGTTCAAGTTATATCTCTTATATTCAGTTGGTCTCGCAGATTTCTATTTTCTGATTGCAGATTGAATTGAGAGATAGAGATATTAACAATTTAATATACTTTTCTTAAGATTAAGGCTAACTGTCTAGTTGATTCTCTTGAAAGTATATTGGTGTTAGTCCATATAGATTGCTAAGCGAAATATTGGGTGAAGTTGTTAGATTCCCGCTTTTTCAAGTGGTAATATTGTCAAAACTTGATCTCGATGATTTTGTGTGATTTAATCGTGAATAAATATGATAGTCATCGAGATTTTGTACTTAATTTTTCCAAGCCAGGATTCCTAACTCTTTCACCTTAAACCAGAAGTTGTGTTCATTTTATTTTCTTTTCATTTCCTATTGTTTGGAAAGTTGTTAGTGAACTTTAGAGTCGCCTATTTGAATTGCCAATCGGATTTGCGACTGCTAGAGTATCCAATAAGACTGTCATAACTTGAGAAATTAATGCTGACATGACTTCACCAAATGCAAGAGTGTTATGGGTTTGACATGTGATGATTTTGGGTCTCTTATTACAAAGAAACACAATAATACATGTTTTTTTTTGTATAATCAAGGTTACAAATTAGCCATCACAGTCAGTAGACACTAAACTGGAGGCTGAACCATTACAGTAATTAACAAAGGAACACAAAATAAAGGCATTAAAAGGGAAATACAAATATGTGTCTAGACAAGAGTCAATGCTACCAAGTAGTGAAGTAGACATCCTCACTCGGTCAAGTACTGAGAAGGAAACAAATATGTCTTCCAAGTATTCATCAGCCCCACTCCGACCATGATTACAATGTACTGCTACCGGAAACTATTTCAAGACGTGAATATTTTGACGTTTAATTCTCATAAATGAGCCACGCGTGACATATAGAGTTGCATCTTTCCTCCCGTAAGAAGGAATATAACTAACAAAGATGAAGCAGAACCAGTTCCCTCCACACAGTATAACATCAGTTAACTTGTGAACATCGAAGAAAATCAAATCCCACCTACGCCAGATATATGTACTGACTTCCCAAGCCCTCGCCGAAGGAGTAAACTGGCTTAAAGGTCTAATGTTGAGGTATGCCCAACATAAGTGAGAGCCGTAATCCTACATAACACCCCAGAATTCCCTGAAGTATACTGATGGGAAAAAAAGAACATGGTGAAAAATTCCTCTAAATCCTTCCAAAAAGAGGTGAAAACCCCTTGAAATATCCAACAAAGCCACTTGTGATCATTCGCCAGGTTCATCTTCAACCTGTGCCATTCATATGTACTTCCTGCCCTAGCCCCCGTAGGTGTAAACTGGCTAAAAGGTCTAACATCGAGGTAAGTCCAACATAAGTAAAATCTGAAGACAAGCACATCATCCCAAGCACTCAAGAAAAAAGACTGTTTTGAAGAAATTTTTATAGAGGTAACCATCCCAAAGAAGATATGCGTAACCTCAACAACATGCCGAAGAGAGAAACTAAAAGTTCATACATCTCTCATTCCAGGAAGTAAAGAGCTACTCGAACACACAACTGAACAGAACAGATTGCCATCCTCACTAGTGCAAACATTTAATAAACCACTGTGATAAGCGAAGCAAATAACATCATCCTCCGCAGTAAGCATTCGACTCAGATCATACGCAATAAGGGTCAGGAAAGTCAAGCCATTCCGCACATGAGAGAACAAGTAAAGATCTAATTCAATCTTTCTTGTGACAACAACTCTAAAGAGTAATGGCTTATAGAAGTTTATGCAAGGGAGAATAGGAACGAGATTATCTTTCCGATTCTGATTGAATCTGTGACAGTTCTCTTCACACTGCTCAATTATCTTAACAACCCCACAAGGATGCAAGACAAAGCTAACTTTCAGTAAAGTTACAAGGCGGAGAGAATTATCAATCATAATAATGCAAATGCTCAAACAACCTCCAGGGTAATAAGTCAACATCACAAAGTCGGGTAAGTTCCATTCTCGAGAGAACAAATAATCATCAAGTTTTATCTGCCTAAAGATATCAGTTTTCATGTAAGCAAGATCCAGAGAAGTTCTATAAAAATCCTTAAGAACAAAACCATCTTTAATTTTTTTTCTTCTAGACAATAATAATCCTTATCAGCCAGGTAATCTACCAAATCATCTCCATAGGGTTTATTGAATCTCTAAGTACCAAAGAAGTTATCAGAGGAAAACCAGAATGGTTATCATTTTCATCCAACTTAAAGAAGTAGTAGTCAAGTTGAACTTTCCTTATAGTTATCTAAATATAAATCATCACAGCATTCATATGAGAAAGAATACTAGTTTCATAGCTGAAGATGAATGAAGAATACCGATAGAAATCATTACCACTCGTGTAGAAGAAGATCCAACATGCTAAAAAATTCCTAGCAAGCCAAAAATCCATATTCTCTAAGCTAAGGCTCAGGTCAGCAGAGGAGACTTCACTAACCAGGTCACCCGAATCACCATCCATTTCTGCTTGAAAACTGTTATAGATCGCCGCTCTAGAGGAATCACCGGACAGGTCATTAGAAAGCAAGTTTCTATTCCCTGAAATTCTAGTTTCAATAGCCTTGATACTATTGAACACAGTAATTACTTCCTTCTTGTCAGAGAGCTTAACATTAATCGAATCCGTCTTCGATGTAACAAGGTCAGAGCCATTATCAACTGGAACCAGATATGGGTCACCAAAGAGAGTGATTTCAGTTACCGGGAGGCAATTGTGCATTTCTGAATCTTCAACAACACAAGCAGGAGGAGATTCTAAACCTTCATACACCAAAGTATCATCTCCATAACTGTTATTAGATGCCATAAATCGTTCTGCTTGATCATTAAGAGAAATAATCACGAGAAGCTGATTAACAAAGGGTTTCCTATCATTATGATTTGACTCTAGTTGGTTCAACAATTGACAGAGAAGGTCCTCATCCACCGATGGAATGGGATTCACATCTTTAAAAAGAAAATCATCAGACTTGTAAGACATTATTTCAATCTTTATCAACACCAAAGCTAGAGAACAACAGACTTAAGAAGCTTAGAAAGAACAACAACTGAAACCAATACTTGCTAAAGAAAGAGGAAAGAGATCACCACAAGGATTTAGAATCACAAAACAACCTTTTATAAAAACACATCCAAAATCCTACTTGAAATCTAAGAGAATAAAAAATACGGTAAAAACAAAGGATTTGAACAGATCTATCAAAGAGAATAGGGGATATGAGCTATTCACGAAGAGAAAACAAGAGGATTTAAGAAAATCAGGGAAGAAGAGGGTGGTTTTTTGAAATACTAAAGTAGTTTTAGATGAAGAAATGGTGGTATTTGACTAGTCAAAAGAGGTTTTGAAAGAAATTTTCTTTAGGGTGGGTGGAAGTTGTACGACTTCATCTCTCTCCTATAGCTACCTACGACTCCAGTCATGACAACAATACATGTTGTAGGGTAAAGTACTATGTAGTATTTCGTACATGTTATGACGTGTTATGTTGTGCCATGTATTGTGATGTGCAGCCTAGCCAAGCACAACACATTTTGCTAACGTGATATGTTGTGCTTGGCTGACTCACATACTTGGCTGGGCTGTGCCAGCACAGTCCAATTTACACCACTAAACTATATGGTCCGAACGTATCCGCATTTTGCTATACGTAGGGCTGTCAACGGGTCCGGGTCCTCCCGGGTAGTACAAGGCCCAGAACCGGACCCTGCATATCAGCATCGGTTCCGGGTCCTAACGGTTCCGGGGCCGGTTCCATAATGTGTTGGCCCAGAACCGGACCCGTTTAAAGTCCCGGGTACCCGTCGGGTATTAAAAAAACTATTCAAAAATCTCAATTTCTTTCTCTTTTTAACTTGAATATAAATTATTTTTATAAAAATTTATTATTATTTCTTTATTAATGTACTAAATAAAGATTAAATGTAAGAAAAAAAAAAAATCAAAGCCGAAACTTGCAAAATACCTATAATTTTGCTAAAAAATGATTAAAAAGTTAAATAAACGGGTACCCGACGAGTATTACCCGTTTGGACTCGTTAACATTCGGGTCAAATCGGGTAATTACCCGTTGGGTCCTATATTGCTAATGGGTCCAACTTTAGGAACAGAACCGGACCCAATTAGGCGGGTCCGGTTACGGGTAACGGTTACCCATTGACAGCCTTAGCTATACGCACATTTTGTATCTCTGGCAGCACCAAGAGAGACCACCACCACGATTGTTACTCTATTTTCTTCACTGAATCTTACTCACTGATAATGATTTCAAACTTATGCAACACGGGTATTTTCAAACAATCTGTCATTTTTGTTCTCTAAGACTTTCTGTTTACTTTATTGATTTGGTTGAGAAGGGAATGGAGCTACCGGCAACCTATTTGGTGATGAATTGTCCAGATTGATGAGCAATTTGAGTTTTTAAAGGATTTATAAAGTTGGGGTTCTTCTCAATCTCAAGTTTTAAATCTAGAAATCAGTGGACAAGGATACATGTTGAATAGATTTTGAGCCACTTGAAACCCATTTTGTCTGCTCATCCACTTGGCTTTAACAACTGAAAATGGTAACTCATTCACAGATCTTCTCATTGATTACTGCTATGATTATTCTTCAATTTCTTGTATGTGGTGTTCAATTTCTTGTTTTAACTATTCAATTGGAAATCACCAGTTTTTGTACAACAGGTGTTTGTATAATTAACCCAGAGAGTCTGTTTTGTTAGATTGGTTGAAAACTTATGATTTATATTGAAATGAATAAAATTTTTGGGAATTGTTGTTTAGGGATGAATATTTTTTGATTATTGTTACTTGGGGTTGAAGACATTAGGTAGGGGCATGTTTAAGATGAACTAGAATTGATTTTTGTACGGATAACATACTACACTCCGTTACAGATAGTTTAAGCTTTTACCAAATAAGTCTACTTTAATACACCAAAGATTGTGATTGTTAAGAGCACCAAAACTTGTTGAAATGATAGCAGCATTACCAGAATCAGAACTTGAATCATGATTACCAAAATTAAAAGTTAAACCAGTACGTACAACTTCCGATATTTCCGTTGTTTCTGTTATGTCTAAACCACATAGATACAGGTTATCATGCTCAGGGCCATGATTTAGAAGCTGTTAAACACTGATTCCCTATCCAAAATCTCCAAGTCGGACTTTGTACACATGAACAGAGTCAGTGGTACAGAAGAGTGTGCCCCAAAAGAACTCCTAGAGCTGATTTGTGATTCTATGGTTTAAGGAGGAAATACAATGAAGTGTAGTTGGATAATAAACTGAAATAGTGAAATACGTACATGAAACACCTTTTTTGGTATATGTATCTATCTACTTCTTTTGTTTTTACTTACGGCTACTACGTCTTGGTTTGTTCTGACATCCCTTTACGCATTACTTCCACTCTCACGTATGCTAGGTCTTTACCTTTCTCTGATCTGTAATATTTTGAGTAACATGAGTTGGCATCAGCCGCTAGATAGTTATTTTGACACACTCATGTTATCTTGTGGGTTTTTATGTTGCAGCAGGAGTGGTGGTTCAACGCCGGTACTGAAAAAACACCTCCTCCCATGGGTCTGGTTATGAAGAAGATATTGGACCAAGTAGTAATTATAAGAGAAACCGTGGATTTCTAAGGTTTCACGGTTGATCTAACCTCCTCTATTGGTAAGCTTCTTATCTCAATTTTGTGTTGAATCTGCTGATTTTGACTTGCGATATCCTTCCTTTGTGTCTCTTATTTATTATATAGCTAAAATTGAATCCGTGAACCGTTTAAGTTCTAGACATAGTTCCAAATCTAAATGAATCGATGTTACTGTTGTAAATCTTGAGGGCTGGCTTTTTGGATCTTCTTTAATTTGTTTAAGGTAGTTATGAGAAGCAAAATCCCCACATGGTCGATTTTAAGAACTGGGTAAGCAATATCAAAATAAACAAGTCTTAAGTATGCTGCTAATATATCTATCTCATGAATGCTTAGAGTTATAAGAGGTCTTTTTATATAGAAGCTGGAGTTTTCCTGCGTATCTGATCTATTTTTTATGTTTGTGAGTAAAAGGGTTTCGAGCCTGCAACTTGAATGAATAGATACTTTGGAATTATCAATATAAAAGTTATACAAAAAATAAAAGAATAATAAATGGTAGTTAAATATATTTAAGATTTCCTGTCCTGGAGTTGTTTCTTCAGTTTTCTGCCCACATACAAAACGTAGCAGCCTCGTTTTCCCAATAGATACGAACCGTGCTTCCTTGTTTAATGTGATTCCTTTTGCAAATCCTGGTGAAGTCTAGAAGGAAAGAGTCCTGGTTGCCTCCTAAGTTTCTAAGCTTGATTTTGTATGTCTCGGACCTAGGAGGCGCATCTGTTTTGGGCCTTTTATAGAAATTTCTGTCTTCAATGTTAAGGTATAATCTCATGGAAGTGTCGATTTCACCCCCTGGCTTCAAGATTTCTGTTTTTGCCTGATCTTGCCAATGGGGAAAGATGCATTCCTCGAACCACTGCTTGGGTAAATGTAACCCGTAATCAAGATCAGAAGCTACGAGTGTCTTGGGGAAAACGTCCATTAAGGGTGGGAACTCGACCTTGACAGTACTCAATGTTCGGTTTCCATCCTCATCTTCTTTTGCCTGGGAAGTGTAGACGACAATCATGATTCGTTGTGCTTCCGATGACTTGTATAAACTGTCCCTTAATAAACTCCTTGTTTGTTCTGCAGTTTTTGTTTCCCCGTACCATGAGTTGGGACCCCATTGTAATAAGTGATCCACAGCTTCCTTTTTTCCACAGCCGATGCAGGCATACGAATCCCTAATTGGCTCAGATCCGGACTCATCTATCCGGGTGATTGTGAAGTCGCTTCCTGGAATCTCATCCGGTGTAATCAGGAGAAATGTAGTTTTGTTTTCAGGATTTTTATCTAAAGGATGAGGAATCTTTTTTGCTAGTTCATTCTTGATAAAATTGATCAAATACTCAAGAGTGACTTCTTCCTTATTGTTGAACTTTTCTTCAGTATAATCAAGTAACTTGGTGCAGATGTCTTTGGATGTTTTGGCGTTGCCTGTTGCACCAAGGATGAAATAGCAGCATCTGTAGATTTTCCTTCCTTTTATCTCACCTGTAAATATGGATCAAATAAAATTTAGTATTTTGTTTTACTTGATTTTGCAGGTAAAAATGACAGAAGAATAAGTTGGTTTCTGGAACAGATGGATGATTTTTAATCAAATTATAGAGCAAAATCAACTGATATGTGATTATTTGTCGAAGAAATGGGTTGGGGTAGACTACACACTGAAGCCCAGACTAAGATTATGAATATGTGTTGGGCTTTTCACAAAAAAAAAAAAAAAAAAAAAAGCCTTGTAGAGAGTAGACGAGAGTAATGGTAAAAATATGAAGGCAGTTTTTGGGCATACAAAATTTTTTTTCAACCCAGGGTGGAAAAATAAGAGGTAGTGTAATTACTTATATATCCTCAAACAATTTAAATTACTAATATGTCCTTACCCTTAATGGTTAGGTTCGGTATTGATTCAATAATTTCGATAATCATAAAAATATGTGGGTTTGACAACGAACATTTTTAGATGCTCTAAAGAAAAAATTAATTAGGTTAGGTTCATAATATGTCTAGAACATTTTTAGATGCTCTAAAGAAAAATTAATGGTTAGGTTAGAAGCATACGATAATCATAATATCTGCATAGAACCTAGTGCATTTATAAGATTCGGCTCACAATTAAGTTGTGTTTTTAGCCGAACTGTTCTTCACAAAATCTTCCTATAAGTGTATATGAACAATTCGGCTTGAAATTTCATGCAATTTCAAGCCGAACCTAGTCACAGAAAGAGATGCGTAGGGGTTCGGCATATTCGATAATCATAATATGTCTTAAACCAATACAAAATTATTAACCCAGAATGTACATGATCAGGTTAGAAACTTATATTCTACTTATTCAAATAGCCGAACAATGTGTTTCCAACAGGTTCTAACTTACAATTTCTAAATATAAGCCTAACCCTAAACATTTTTCTTCCAGACAGTTCAGTGTAGGGTTCGGCTTATTTGGACAATTCAAAACGAGCCAAACTAGGTAGGTTCGGATCTTAATCAACACTTCCAGCTAGCCGAATTGTTCATCCAAACTCGCCGAACCTTAGTGAAAAAACACAAACTTTTGATGATTTTAACCTACAAAAGCGAGATTAAACATAAGATATGTTGGAAAAAAAATCAACATTCTGAAGATCAAAACCAGGAAAAAATCGTAGCAGATTTATTTTAAAACTAATCACTAATCAGATTTATTTTACCTAATCATTACTATTAACACTAATCCTAAAAGGGCATATTTGCCATTACCAAAAAAAATTGGTTAAGGGGCTTCTAATATTGCTATTTACACTCCTATTTTGTCTTACTTGGTATGCCCAAAATGTTTTTTGTATACCCAAAAACTGCCTTCAAAAATATAGAGGAAGAAGAAAAACTTACGTTTTGCACCGGGAAACAGAGCAGTGCTGTTTTCATCTCGAGCTATCTTTGGTTTGCTTACTTTACCGGTTATTCTGCACCTTGTTATTTCTGCTTCTCGGCTTTCTGAGCCTTTTTGTCTTTTGATCATTGCTAAAACTACACTCCCATAAAAATATGTAAACCACATTTTACTAATTGAGCAAATACTAAGATCAGTAGGAGAAATGTGTAGATTATGGAACCGAGTGAGTGATATATATAATCTTGTACAGACCAGAAATTAGAAGCTGTTTCTTAAAGCGAACAAGAGTTTCCAAATGTTGGTCTGCGGCTTATTTCCTAATTCACGCCCGCTGTGAAACTAAGGCCGACCGAGCTAATGGGTACTGTTTCCTAATTCATGCCATGTTTGCGCGGTGAAAATAAGGCGACCCAAACTGGTGATACTACCTTGACCTTCTTAATAGTGCCCGTTGTGAGATTGAAGCTATGCCACATCAAAAAATGAAAACGAAAACGAAGCCCCGGATACCATTTCAGAAGTAAATAAATCGAGTTTTAGACTAAAAAAATTGGAATATAAATTGGATTCGGATTTTTAGAGTAACTTTTCGGATTGATTTCTAGGATTGATTTCTGCTTCTGAAATTAAAAAGATAAAGAAATGTAAAAAGAATAAATAAGAAAATAAATAATATATAATGTTAATTAAGAAAACCCTCGAATTGTTTAGAAATTGCACGGGTGTTTCGAGGCTTTACTTCGCTTTACGTACCACCAAGCCAGAATTTTTTCTAGAGGCTCAAGATTTTTTCTACACGCGGTTGTTTCAATTTCTGAGACATATCATCACAGGGGGTGGACTTGGCTCTAGGCTTCTTCAACAGAGACTATCTACTTTGCCGTTCAAGCATGGAGGCTTGGGTATTTACACTTTACAAGACACCCAACATTATTGTTATCTTGCCTCTTGTTTGCAGACCCTAGATTTGTAGTCTATCATTTTAAGGGATACCAGTATCAGTGGTAATAGTTCTTCCCTTCAGCAATCTATAGACTCCTTCAACTCTCTGTGTGGGATTCCTATATGCATTAGTAGTTTTTCCACCCATTCTATGAACTCCTTGGCAACTATCTACTTTGAAGATATTAAAAAGAACATTCCCACCAATTATGTTATGACGGAGCGCGACTCGGTGCTCTGGCAATGTAATCAAACAAAACATGCGTGGGATTTTCTGATGGAAATTCCAATTATGGGACTCAATCAACATATTGGAGCCAGACAATTCAGTCCAGTGCTCAAGTATAGATTTGGGATTCCTCTATTAGAGATGGATGGTGCCTGCCCCTTCTGCAAAAGGGATATGGATCCCTTTGGAGATCATGCCTTACATTGCGCGAATGATGTGGGCCAAAAGTTTGGACACGATTTGGTAAGTGATATTATTGCTGACATGTGTTATCGAGCAGGTGTGCCGGCTAGGAAAGAGGTCGATCTGGGTCTTCTTGCCAACGACGACACTGCTTGGAGACCAGCTGATATACTCGTGTTTAACTAGGAGAATGGGCGTGACATGTGTTTTGATGTGACTGGAGTTTCTCCCTTCACTGGAGGCGGGGTTCACGCTTTTTCACCGGGGATTGCTGTCAAAAATGCTTTTTCTAAGAAAAATGCCATGTATTTGGAGAAGTGTACGACACAAGCACTACACCAAAAACCCTAATTTACCACGGATATTTCTGTTGCAATTAATTTCATCAATGCTTATGTACGTTTCCCACACGGCGTCATAAATTCTTAGCAACGTCTACAAACGTTGCTTAAACTAAATAAGGTAACGTTTTATACGTTGCTTAAAATAATATAAGCAACGTATATAAAGGTTGCTTAAATTAACTAAGCAACATATTCATTTATTTAAGAAAAATATGACATCATTATATCTGTTGCAAAATTTTTGTTAGATTTTAAAAAAAAATTGAATTTTGCTGATTCATTTTTTTATATTTCTGCACCTGCATATTTGATTTCTGAATCTGCCACACCATTTCTGACATATATTTGCACCTGACATTCCAGGTGAAGCAGAAAACCTAATTATCCATACATAATGAAAATACTATCAATCATTATAGTAACAATATGTGCTTAAGAAATCATTATCAAGTACCAAGGTTCATAAAGTTAACTTGTGTGACTTGTCTAAAAAAATAACCTTGTATGGAGTATATAAGTTTGTCTACCAAGATCTAACTCAGAGCTTCGCTTGCGCACATTAAAATGAGAGAGCTAGTTTGTCTTCCAAAGTACTTCAAGGCAAAGGACAACAACACACTGGGCTACTGAATAAACAACCTCTTTCACAAGGCCACCAGACTGTGGAGATGGTTTGGCGCTTGAAATAAAGTGACTTAGTAAAGCATCGAAGCTTGTGGTCGCTGGATGGACAAAGGCAGCGAAAAACTTCGAAGGTCCTGCAAAATTAAAGAGAAATGTTTCATCAAATGTTTTAATAAACCCCTGATAAAGTTAAATCACAATGTTAAGGCAACTAAAGTTAAGGCTTTTGGAAGAAATTTGTCCCTGATGTTGCTTGCCTCGGTGCATGGTTATTCCTTTCAACAAGGGAATAAAGGGAAATTCTACTTTTAATACTTGGATACCGAAAAATGAGTCTTATAAGAAAATAGATAAGAAGAAGAGATCACATCTTTCACATTAATGCAGTTAATTCAGCAATAAGATGCTCCAATATGCCATGAAATGCAAGTGTCGAATGACAAGTTCAAGACATCTCCATGCCATAGAAAAGAATAATACTAATGAAAACAAATATAAATCAAGGTAGACAATGTGATATATTCAATGATTGTTCCAAGCAAATAAATACCTTTTTTCCACTAGACTTGAACACGTACTACCGCAGTGCATCGAGCCTATCCATGCATGTCAGTTCTGCTGCTAGGATGCCCTGAAGATGAAATGTACCATTAAGGTACAGATAATTATAAATAATATAAATTAAAATTACACACAAGATTACAAAAAACTACAATAAAAAAAAATTGTTAAAAATAGAATAGGATTGTGTACTATACAACACTTAGTTGCCATAATTATTAGCATGAAGTAAAAAAATAAAAAATGCAAATGAGTAACCAAGAGTAGACCTTGTGTTCGCTTGAAATGGGAACCAAAACAGAAGATGCCACATGAGAGGAAAATATGAGTAATAGGAAGTCTGCAAGTTGCCAAAATCTTAATCTGGATATAAATCAACATTTTATATCTCGGTCTTGAAGGTTATAACTCGTAGACTTATTGGAAAGATAAACTTGATTATGCTTGATTAATCAAGGTTAAAAGTATCTAGAACATTTGAGGCTTATCCAGTTAAGCCAGTTCTTTTGGTCCCTAGAAAAATCTGGAGTTGGTACGATAGCTAGAATTCTCTAGAAAGTCAAAGTCGGATGTGTAAAAGTGTGTACAGTCAGTCGGTATAAGAAAAATCTAGAGAAAACTGGAGTGAGTAGAGGCGGTAGATAACACCCTATAAATAGGGAAGTTTCGTTGGATGTTGGAATTATAATGGAGTGAAAACACCAAGTGAGGATAAGGTGCAAGTACAGTGAGCATAAGTGAGTTTTTAAACAAAGTGAGTGGTCCGTGTACAACCAGTTTTGAAAAAGTAATAAGAATTTGTTTTCCTATTCAACTTCAGTTGAGTGTTTGGTGAGTAAACCGAGGAGTCCTAAATATTTCTAAACCCATTTGAGCCTTTAACCACGTAATCATTTCCAACAAGACTCAAATGAACTGAAGTGTGTTACAAATTTATGGCAAGAGTTGTAACAAAAACGTAATTGGTAGATATGAAACAATTGGGTTTGAAATCAAAATTAAAATTAGAAAAGAGGAATTTAAAAAGAGGTTGCTTATGTACCTGGTGAAGGTGGTGGTGTTGATTGTGTTTCTAACAATCGTAAGAAACCTGCAACAATGACAAAAGTAGATTTACCTGGTTCAGATCGAAATTTGGAATGGAATCAAAATTGAAGAAAATGTACCTCTTTTTCGATCGAATTTGGAATTAAGGAAGATGAATGTACTTGATTAAGGCGGTGGTGAGAGCAACGCAATTAGTGAATGATGGTGTTGCTGGTGGTGATGGACCTAATGTAGATGGAAACAAGAAACTAGTTAATCATCTGTCCTACGTTCTTTGAAGATGCAATATACAGTTTAATTGTACCATGACAAATCATTACTGCAAAAAATGCTCACCCGGAAGTTGAGTTTAGGGACATGAAATTGCTCGTCATTACGGATTATCGTATCAGAAACATTCATAAATGTTCAACCATACTCTTTCAAAAACGGCCAAATCTGTTATGTTATTATCTCATAAACATGTTCAAACACAAATTAACTTAAGCGCAGAAACATAAAGTTGTGAATCTTCCTTCAATATCTGTAGTATCGCATGAACAAATGAGCATTCTATATTAAGGTGTTTGCTTAGGTCCTGCGAACTACATGAAGAGTAATATGTTACTCAAAACTTGTGTCAGCTTACCTATATCTCAACACCATACTCTAAACGAGAGTGGGCACCCACTACTGAGTTCTGCACCATATATTTTTGTATGAAGCATCCACGGGAAATTATTGACTTCAGGATCTGCAAGAAATTGCAATAAGAACATGAGAAATGAAAGATAAAAGAATAGAAAAATCTTGATTATAAGCGAACCCCACATACCCGGCAGGACCGACAGAGTAGTTAAGAATTTAACCCTTACTTGGACATTGTGGTCCCTTGCAGCTGATGAAATGATTTCAGATCCAAAGTTATTTGAAGGGGGACACCTTTACTTCAGGAGCTTTAGTAAAACATATGTCTTAAACATACAAATTCCCATAGACACAATGTATGGAGATCCACTGGATTTCTTTGGATACAACCCCAGGACAGTATTGTCGACTTGCTACAATATACCACCCAAGATCATTAAACAACGTGATAAAGGATGTGAATAATTAACGTAATTTTTAAACATAGAAGAGATTCGTTTCACTTCTTGAATCCGAAAATCCCTATATAACAAAGATTCTCACTTTAGAAATCTCAACTATCTTTTCGTCTGTTGCAGTTGATGGCAGGCTCATGATATAAATGGAATGGCCCTCGACTATAAAGAACGGGATGCAAGACATTAGAAAGGATATGGGATAATGGAATAAAAAACAAGCGAACCAAAATTAAAACAAGGTATGCACATAAAATCAGATGAAGACAGTATAAGAATGCATATGGGATAAGGTCGGATACAGAACATTTCTATGATTTAATAAAAAAATTTCAGCATAACATAACATAGGTAAATTTTCTGGTAATAAATGATGTGTCATAAACATCGAAACAACTAGTAGAGTTACCTTCTTCCAAGACATTGCTATTTGCAGTAGCATTGTTGTTGTTGGGAGCTGATGCTCCATGTGCTGAAGTTGGTGATACATGTGCAGGCGCCTTTACAATAGATTCAAACGGAAAAAAAGAGTTAGGATGGAACGGAAAGCTGCAACATCTGACTTCTTTGGAGCATCTTCTTGCACCACAGGCCCAACAGGTTCTGCCAATTGACGGACTTTAATTTGCACTGGATGAACTTGAGGAGGCTCCTCAACAACCTCTTCTTGCCTAACCACCTATTCCTCATTGTTCAAATGTTCATGAAATTCAACACTATTACTCAGCTCCTCCGTAATAGGTGTTGTAGTATCTGGCACGGGGAGATCAAGGACATGAGAGGGTTCTAAAAACAAAAACAATAGTCAAGAACCATTAGCCAATACAATGATAGAAAAGAAGGATACTAAAAATCCACAAATTAACAACAACAAGAAGCAAAAATCCCCAACTACAAATTTAAGTCAAATCTCCACAAATTTTAACCTGCATCACCACCACCAGCATCCATTCTCATAGAAAATTCAATGGTTTCATCACGGACACTGAAAAACGATGCACCATCACCAATTAAACCCAAAAATATATATATCACTAATCATGCCACCAGCACCACCATCCCACACCATATACTCTAACCATCATAAATACATACAAATGGCTAAAACATCACAAAACTGAAATCAAATGAAACCCATGATTTAAGACTCCATCAAATACATCAAACAAAAAGAAAAGATCCAAAATCTTTATAGAATCAAGCAATAATGGTGAAAATAAAATCAAGCAATAATAACAAAAACAAGTAAAACGATTTGGGTTTTCTACCTAGTGAAATCTTCTTCTTGTACCTTCAGCTTTATTGAATATAGATGAGGGTTTGCTTTGATTTCAGGATATCTAGGGTTACAAAATTAGGGGATTCCAAAGGATTATGGTTCTGATTCTGAGATGGGTTTTGATTCAAAGATGCGGTTAGGATTAGTTTTTGAAATCAGACTTGATTCGATGGGTTGTATCTGAACAAATAAACTAAAATGAGATGAAAGTTTGCTTTCGGGTTTATGAACAAATCTAAATCTTGGGTTACAAAAAGGGGTTTTCTTTTACATCTGATACATGGGTTAATTTTGATTTTGATATGAGGTTGGGATGAGTCTTTGATTCTGAGAGTTGAGGTCGGATCTATGAGATTTTCAGAGTTGGGTCTAGGAGGAAGATAAGAAGCAGAAAACGAGTGAGGTGATATTCACTTCTCATACTTGAGAGATTGAGATAAATTATAAACATTAAATAAAATAATATAAATTCTAGAAAACCCTTTAAAATAACACAATTTAGATTAACCGCATGATGACAACCTATATCAACGGTGCACAAATTATACTCAATTACCAAGAGTTAATTTATAAATGAAGCAATGGATATCTTATTGTGCAACGTATAAATCCGTTGCTCCATCTGCAACTATTATATCCGTTGCAAACCGAAATATGATGGTTTTGCAAAAACCAGGATATGGTGTAGTGAAGGTTATGGTTTTGGGACACTTGCTTTCACTACCTTAGGAGAGATTGTAGACGATACCACGGTTTTTCTTGAGCGCTTGCGTAACTACAATGCTAGCTATGATCAATGTACGTGTTGGAGATTTTCTCTTTCATAGATTAGGAGTGGTCATTCAAAAAGGGGTTGGAGATCAGCTTGTTTCTCGGCTTCCGACAAATTTTTTACCAGAAGATAGTCCTTTTGAGTTTTAAATATAGTAATGTTTAGATTTTTTATTTCTGAAAAAAAAAATTAAGAAAAAAATTAAAGATAGGGGTGCACACGGTACGGTTCGGCTCGGTTCTTGCCGAGGCCGAGTACCTGTACCTCCCTATCCTCGGTTCCAAAATTTTAGACCGGTACCTGTACCTTGTACCTCGGTTCGGTACCATTCGGTACACGGGCGGTAGAAGTACGGTTCCGTTACTAGTCTCGGTTCCTTCTGCCAGAATTCCAGATAGATTTTTCATACAGACATAAACTGATAAACAGAAGATAGACTGATAAACTGATAAAAGTGAATCATATATTCATACATATAAAGCTATATACTACAAATTTTTCATAAAGACATAAACTGATAAACCATCAAAGTTAAAAGTAAATAGACTGCAGTACACTACACTGTAGATGTTTCATTTTTGCAGTTGTGCGCCCACATAAACTGATAAACCATCAAGCTAAATACAAGCGGCTTCTGCAACAATTTTCCCAGTGAAATGGCACCATATAATGTTCCGAATCCTATCTCGACTTGATACATCCATGATTGATCACTGAAAAAAAAATATACACAAACAAGATATCAAATTATCAATTCAATCAATAGAACAACTTCAGTCAGAGACCCATTCTTATAGCAAAGCATTACCATGTAGCTATGTGGATCAACGGGATTAGGAAAAACATGTCCTTCTAATCGAAGATTTATAGCCAGGTCCCCTGGAGTATTGAGAGTCAAACCTGTAAACATAAACAACATTTAGAACAATTCATAATTCTTTGGATTATATTTTAATGAACCTTTCTAAAGATATTTATCTATCCCAAACGAAGAGGCATAAACAAATGAAATTCCCATCTGTATCTTTATCACTCCATGACTCGCTCTATGGACAAAAGTAAAACAATAACCATAAGCTAGGCAAATTTCGGATGATAAACATACTTGGAACTTATAACAACAGAAATTACCGGACTATAAGAACCCTGGGATATAATGATTTCAATCAATCAAAATCAAAACCATACTAAACAAAAAATCAAAAACATTAATTTCAAATCATAATCACAATTAAAATTGATTACCTTGGTTCGTTTTCAACTCAATTACCCAAAAGTTGGATCGAATCAATCGATCTCTCCTCGGTAGATTTAAGTGTTTAACGGAGCATAAAAACGAAACAAAAACTAATTAAAAAAAAATAGATCGATTGATATGAGTAACAACAGATGGACGACGGATCGATTTGTTACCTGTTTATGTAGAAGAAGGATGAAGAAAAATAGGAGAGAAAGAGGAGCTGCGAAGAAGAGATGAAGAAGAAAATGAGAAAGAGAGAATTCTTCATCTGACCTAATTTCATTATATACCACCATCAAATGGTTCAGATTTAATACCTAAATCTAATGGTCACTACTAATCGGTACAAGCGGGACGGGACGGTACGGGACTTGTATTGGACCGTGTACCTGTACCTCCTCAGCCCCGG
Source organism: Papaver bracteatum (assembly GCA_023529315.1). Classification (NCBI taxonomy): domain Eukaryota; kingdom Viridiplantae; phylum Streptophyta; class Magnoliopsida; order Ranunculales; family Papaveraceae; genus Papaver; species Papaver bracteatum. The sequence goes on along the minus strand of JAJJWX010004705.1, from coordinate 337,579 downwards.
TTCCTAATTTTTGGACCGGTACCTGTACCCCCTTCCTCGGTTCGGGACAAAAACAGGTACGGTTCCACCGGTTCCGGGACGGTCCGGGATTTCGGTTCGGTTCCTGTGCAGCTCTAATTAAAGATGTTTATTAAAAAAATAATAACAAAAGAAACCATAAAATGACAAAAAGGATTAAGAGATAACATTTAAGAGTTAAAAAAAATGATGGTTAAATAGAAAATAAATATTATGTAATTGGACAAATAATGTGATTTTAGGGTGTACCTTACGGCCGAATTTGATGCACCCTACAAGGGATGAGTATTCAAAGTAACTAGGGCCGTCGATGGGATACCGAATTTTGATAACCACTACCGATTAATCCGACTTCCTATTGGTAACTTTCTGACATAACGGTAATCGGAAATCGATAACGAAATTTTATCGGCAATAATTGTCTTAACGAAAGATGTCGGCTGAGCTGGCACATATCGGTTGGTTAACTACCGATAACGATAACAGTATGTACCCGTAACGGTAATTATTGTCCAAGAGACAACCGTTTTTTAATTTCTTTGTGTTTTCTTTTTCTGCAAGAACATGTAACTAAGCAAATTTGGAGCATTGTATGTTTTACTTTATGTTTAATTTCGCATGGATTTTGAACTGAAAACTTCTTATTTTGGATTGAATTTGGATCTCCAAAATACCGTTTTTTAATTTCTTTATCGTGTTTTCTTTTCCATTACAATGGATTCAAGAACAAATGTAACTAAAATCATAAGAATTGTAAAGGATCGACATATTAAGTCAACGCCAAACACCAAACGTCCTCGAATCTCAAATCTGTTTCTGACTTCTGGAGAAGCAGAAGCCAGAAGCAGGTTTATATGCAAACGTTGTATAAGGGTCAGTTTGGCATTAAAAAAGCGGAAAAATAATAGAGTATCTATTATTTGGAGTATGTATGAACACCAATTAAGAGGTGAGTAATTCATTTTGTAAAACTAGAAAAAAAGTCGAAATTTATATTGGGTTGAAAATTTCGGAATGATTCTAAGATTGAATTCTCCTTTAATATAAATATAAATATAAATATAAATAAATACTAAAATAAAAATAAAAATAAAAATAAGGAAGATAGAAAATACAAAAAAATACAAAAAAAAATAACATAAAAATAAATAGTAGTAATTAAAATGAAAAAAACTATATAATGAGAGAAATAATAATAAAATGAAAACGTAATAGAATAAATTGATTTCTAGAACTAAACAAACTGGAATTTAAATTTTCAGAGAGATTTTTCGGATTGATTTCTGGAATTAATTTTTGCTACTGATATAAAAATGTAAAGAAACGTAAAATGAATAATTATGAAAGGAAAAAAATAAAATACTATATAAAGTTAATTAAAAAAATAATAACTAAAGTGTTATGAAATGAATATATAGTGGATTTACACCACACTTACATTCCTCTTCACCACCAACCTTTCACCCCTAGCAGACTGCGATAAAGCGTCTCAGAGAGTTTTTTTTTCGTTTTGAATTTTTTTTTCTTCTGGTTTTCAGTCCAATGCCAGCACAGTCAGTTAATTTTTGAGCAGTACCGTCCTGGTATGTCACTTGAATTTCTTTGCCGGCACATGAGTAAAGTATCCAGAAAATTGAATTTGTTTTCCACTTGACTACATACATTGATAGATTTCTATCCAGCATGCCGGAACTTAGTTATGACAATGAATGTTAGTTACCAAGCATGCCGACACCATTTTCCGGCATGGTCTTCATCAATTCCGGCGATGTAAAAAAAAAAAAATTTCGACATGGTATTCATCACTACCGGCATGGTATTCATCACTACCGGCATGGTCTTCATCACTTCCGGCATGTCTTCATTACTTCCGGCATGATATTCATCACTTTCGGCATGGTCTTCATCATTTCCGGCATGGTCTTCATCACTTCCGAATGTTAAAAAAGAAATAGTTTTCAAAGTGAGGAGCCGGCAGAGAAGGAGAAGAGAATTTGAAAGGGAGTGGGGAAAATTTAGAATTTGAAAGGGAGTGGGGAATATTTAGGTTTCAAATCCCTAACCCTAAAAGAGATTAATAAGAGATGAAGATGAAAACGGGGATATGATTTTGTATTTGATTTTAAGTTTTTTAATTTCTATTTTGAGGGAAGGGTATTTTAGTATTTTCATATCCAGAAATCACCCCTTAGCAGACACTATTAGTTGGAGGAAGTAATTTATATCTCCAATTAGTTTCAATATCCGCAATCACGCGTTCTTTGTTTTTTCTCTGTTGTGTTTCTTTGAGGCCACTAAGAGGATATTTATGCACACCTGAGACTACTAGTACCGGATCGGGGAGAGAGATATACAAAAAGATGAACGAAAGTAAAATAAGATTTATATTAGAGATTATCCTTTTAAACACCCACATAGTAAGTAAAAGAAAGTAAAACCGGACGTTTAGTTCAAGAAATTAAAGGCGAGGTAATTCATTTCCCGAGAAATGAGTCTAACCCTTGAACCAAACGTAACAAATCAACTTTGTTTGATTCTTAGGAATTTAATTCCCTTCTCTTAAATATAACTTATACTTTTATTAGAACCTTTAATTGGGATATGAATTACTTCCCCCAACCAAAGGTGGCTGATAAGGGGTGTTTTTTGGGTGCGAAAATACCAAAACACCATTTCATTAATTAAAAATAATTATGAAAAGATTGTAATGCCCTTTCCCTAAAATAATAAAATCTAAATACCAAATTCATATATCCCCCAATTCAATTTGTCCCCCAATTCAATTTGTATCGGCATAGCATAGGGTTAGGTTTTGAATTTTTTTTTTCTTCTTAATCTTCTTCGTCATCGTTCATTCTTCATCGACGATTAATTGTTAAATCAAAAATTTCTTCGTTGACTAACCTACCATAACCATGCCTCCGAGAACCAAATCAAAAGCAAAAGCGAGAACCAAATCTCACTTGCACATAGATCTCGTTTTTTAGTTGCCGCGAGTTCCTCTTCACGTCGACTCATTTGTTTTAATTCTTTTCTTTGTTTCTTCCTTGCAATTTTAGTTTGTGGTCTACCCGTCGGATCTCCCTTTGTTGGCTCTTCACTTTGTGCTATCCATGGCCGTGTAATTAGTCTTAGTTGGCTCAACAATACTTGTCGGCTAGCCGAGTTGCCACGTGAGTAAGCTTCATAAAATTCTTGGGCCTCCTTTGTATCCCATGGTGATTGTCCGGGAGCTTCGGTAGGGGGAAGGTCGAAAGATAATTGCTTCCAAAATGGATCAATAACATCAATGGGTATCACTTCTTCATACTTCACAAGCATATGACGACACGGAAGCCCAAATGAAGACATGTCGGGACAAATACACACATCACCCGGTTTTCCGTAATTTTTCTCATATTGCATTTGTCTCATCATATGTTTTATTGCCCATTTGGAGACGTTGAACTCTATTCCTTGTAGCAACTTAATATGTGGAATAAATTTAGTCATCCTATCCATTGAGCTTTCCTCAAAAGCCTTCTTGATCCTATCAATATCATCCTTAAAGTGTTGCTCTATTGCCTCGGTGACCGTAACCACGTTTCCTTGCCCGCAATCGATGAGATCTTTGAATCTCCCATGAGAGGACTCCGCTATACTAGTTGCTTCATTCCCGTAATGTCTATAACGATTTGTCCATGCACGCACAAATTTTTCCTTGAACTTATCCAACCAATTAACCCGACAATATGAGACGGCATTTGGATACACTTCGTTATATTTGGCAATAAACATGTTCAATCTCTTTTCATACATGTCCTCGGTAAGAGACCAATAAACTTTCTCCCAATCCTTTAGAAATTCCAACCACCTTTTATGATTTTCACCGTGTTCTTGGTCGACTCGCTCATTTATCTTTCCTCTTTCATTTTCTTCTTCTTCGGGTGATAATTTCTCTTTGCGAACATCTTCCTCCAGTCTAGCAACCATTCTCTTCTTAATATCCTCCTTAGAGGGTTCGAACAAAGCATGACAATGTTTTTTCACATTTTCACCAATATGATATGTACATAGGAAATTTTGTGCATCCGGATATACGTCGGACATGGAATTCATTAGTGCGGAAAATTGATCGGTTATGATGACCTTCGGTGATCGGTTTTTCGGGAAAAATAATTTCAATTGTCGCAATGCCCAATGATAATTGTAATCCTTCTCGTTTTCCATTAAACACCAAGCTAATGTGAATGTTACCTTGTCCGATGTTTGCCCCACGATGTTGAACAACGGCATGTTGTATTTGTTTGTCTTGTAGGTGCAGTCTATCATAAGAACATCACAACACGTATGAGCCAATTGTGAAATCAAAGGATGCGAAATGAATATTTGAAGCGTCTTCTCGTCCGGACCTCTTTTAATGATACGCCTGTAGTTGTGATCCCAAACTATCTTCTCAAATTCTTGCATAACACTCCTCCCTTCCCATTCCAACCTTTTAATGGTTGCTTGTGCGCTATAAATTGTACTTAGTGAAGAAACATTCATCTTATCCTTTTCCTTGAAGGTTCGAAGAATCACTCTTGGTTTGATACATGCTTTTGTCATCATCTTGACATCCTCGAATTGATCAGGTTTTAGCTTCGCAACTAGGGAGTGACCTACAAAATATTTCGGATCGGGGTGGTTGTGACGGCCAAACCACACCTTATATTCCCATTTTTTTTTATCCTCTTAGATAGAATACAAGCTTAAAGGGGCACTCATCCTTCCTCGTAACTGTATTGTATACCCTCTTAGTCTTCTTTTCATATACATAATCCTTTCTCTTATGGCTATTCTCCTTGTATTTTCCGCTTCTCTCACAAACCATCTCAAAACGAACAGCTGAATGATACTCACACTGCCGGTTTGAATATTCCTAAGAATATTCAGTGGTTGGTAAAAAGTTTAAATGTGTACCGGCATGAAATCTTGGCTTGAACACCATGCCGGTTTGTGGTAGATCAGTTGGATTTTTGTACCGGCATATATATTTGTATGAATACAATGCCGGTTATAGAAGTTCCGGCATGGTATTCATACAACGAGCATGACGGAACTATTGTTTTTGCAGACATAAATGGCCGTTTCAAAAAAAAAAAAAAAAAATTCGACCTCTTTGAAGCATTACCTGTGTGTTAGGGTTGCTTGTATGCTGAATATGTTTACTTTCTTGAGTTGGTTCTTCACAAAACCCTTCATGGTAACGAAAATCATGATTCAAAGGTGTTGGTTCATCATACAACAATTGTGAGTTGTTATCATTAACCGAAGATTGTTGTTGTAATTGAGCTAAAGATTCAGCAGCTGCAAGTCTCTCATCACAATCATCTTCCATTTTCAAAAAAAAAAAATTCTACTCAATTTTTTTTTCACTCCTTTTATTCTCAACTAACCCACACAAATACAAATAAACATAAATACACTAATTATATCCCCCAATTCATTAAGATTTTACTAATCAGGATTAGTAACTAATTATGATTAGTGAGGGTTAAATTAGGAATTAATAATTTAATTATATAAGGGGTAACCCAGCTAGGATATTTGGATCCCTATTTTGTCATTTTGTTATATCCCCCAATTAGTTTCTATATCCCCCAATTAATTGTTCTTTTATTAACCATAACCCAAAAAATTTAAGTTAAAATGAAAAACCAAATAAGTCTTAATTTTATGCTAACAATTAAACGTAAATCTTTCTTACACAAAATCAATATAAACCCTAAAATAAATTTTTCTTAATGATGATTACATCAAAATTGATCAGGGTGTATGTTCTAGTTGTTCCCTTGAAAAAATTCCACAACAACATCGATCGAAATGGAATCAGCTAATGTTTTAGTTCTTTTCCTAGGACTCCATAAACATAATCTATAACCAGAAAAAATCTTGAAGATGATTTTATTTTCCTCAATCATGATTATACTAAAATTAATTTAGGGTGTTGATTATTCTTAAAAAACATTGACTATGAAAAATATCTTACATAAATTTGATTAGGTAATTAACTTTTTTTTTTGTTTTTATTGATGTTGATTTAGGGATTCCATGATTATCTTATTATTATGGGATATATATAATAATTATATTTTTTAGTATCGATTAGGTTAAAGCAAGAGATGGAGATGGAGAAGGAGAAGAACTTCTTATTCATATAGAGGCATCATCCATTACATAATACAAGGTTCTAATATATAGGGAAGGGAAAACCTAGTCGTCTAATGGACCGCACATCCATGGTCCATAGGCCCTGTAACACTCCCCCTTGTGCGGTTCAATAACAAAGCTTTATACATAGTACTTCAAATATAGTGCTTTGAATGTGGTTCTTCAAATGTCGTCCCCTTCTTGATGACTTGTGCCGAAATCAATCGCCTTATTAAAACTTTGACAAGGAAAAAAACCCAGTGGGATAAAACCTTGGTAAAACTCTTCACATGTAGTACTTCACATGTTGTCACGTACTTTACATTTAGTTCATCACATGCAATACGATTTTCAAAAATCGACGAGTCTAAGTTAATTGCCTCGTTAAAACTTCGTCTGGGAAACCCAAAGGGACAAAACCTGAACTAAAGAAAAAGAGTACAATATTAACTAAACTTAGAACATATTTGGATGTGTATACGTTGCATCATTAAAACCTTGACAAGGAAAACCCGATGGGATAAAAACTTGACGTAGGGAAAAGAGTACAACGTGACAGATGCAAGTAAAGGTAACCTGTTGCAAATGATCACTTGGCTCCGTTGAAGTTGACTAGTTGCTTCACAACTTCTAAGGCAGAAAATCCACGTAGGAAAGACAATAGCCTTACCTAGGAAATTACATTCCCGGTGTTTGTTGTTGTCTCATTAAAAACCTTGCTGAGCAATAAAACCCCGTGGGAAAAAGTAACCTCGATGAAGGAAAACAATTCAACACACCATTAGATGCTCCCCCAGATGTTAGACAAATTTCATAAGTCCAATGCGGTCAAAAGGAGTTTATCACACTTTAATTTGGTGACTTGGATGTTTATAGAACCATGTTGTTGATTCTGGAAGTTACGTTGCTTAACGGACTATCATGTTTCATTTCTTTGATTCAGATATTTCCAATAATATCAACGCGATATTTATGTCTTCAACGTTCAACATACTTGATGCTTTTAGTGTTATCTCGCTAAAAACCTTGTCGAGTAACAAAACCCTTTGGGGAAAACTATTCTCGATCGAAGGGAAAAATAGTACAACACAACTTCAATTTCAAAGTAAAATATGTCGACATAATATCCTTGGATCCTCCCCATGATGTCGGCATCTCCCCCTGATGACTTTCATAGTTGTTCCAGACTGTTCCTTTAGTCATGTACTTTTCGAAATTGAATATCGGTAATTACTTAGAAAATAGTCTACCATATCTCCCCCTGATTACTTTCGTTGGATAAGAGATTATTTTTCCTTCATAATCAACAACTTTTGGATTGCACTTTCATTAGCATTCCTTTTAATGTCTTTGCAGGGATAAACCAAACTCATGTCAATGGTTACTTTTAAGTATATGATTACATTCATTATATCATTCCAATGACGTTGCGTTGTAGTTGAGATATGTCTAGCTAACAAGTTCCTTGAGGATGCAAAATTTTATCGAGTACATTATTATACTAAGTACAACAATGCGTCTATTGTACTTAGATATGGGAATTTCATCTCCCAATACATCTTCGTTATATTCCTTTGGATGAAATGGTTACTTACTTACATTTGAACCTCGACTAATCATGGGAGTGCTATCATGATGCATGTCTTTGTTAAATTTCCTGACAACTTTAGACATATGCAAACTGGTGGAATAATATACCACAAGCTCAGTATTCGATCGAGCTTTCCCTAGATTTTTCATCTCAAATTCGGATTTTAAGGTCTCTTATCACGTCAAGAGTACACATCATGTCTGTACCATCAACATAAATAGCCATAATTCCAAATCAGGAACTTTATTATGAACACGCAAGGAAAAATAACTTACTTGTCTATCCCCTCCAAATCAAATAGTCACTTATACGGGTATACCACTTCCTCCTGATTGCTTCAATCTATAAGTAAATGTTCTATCTAATTGTAAATGCACTATGTGGTTTAAAGTTACTTGAATTGGGAAACAAAAGTCTATCAAGCACTTTTGTAAATATCTTTTATATCTTGATTCTTTCATAGATATGTAACAACCTCATTCATATGCTGCATTTCAAGTCTTTTTGAAAATTACCAAGCTGACTAAGTAGCGGAACTGTATAACGTTCATTACAATAGAAAAATTCCAGGGCTTTGTGAGAAACCTCGCACCACAAGGAGATTCTTTGTACATCAAGACTACTTTCTTCTCACTATGCTTTATGACAAATTAATTATGTATGTCCAATTGGCTTTACACTTGGTTGGTTAGCACTACTACACCAAATACCCGTATATTTTTTAAAGAACTAAGTTCTACCTGGATTGTGTAGGCTAAATATGCTATTTATTTGAAATTAATCAAAATAAAGCATGGTTCAATCTCATTGTGCTCTACTTCTGGAGCAACTATTTATGGATTATATCATCATTATGCACGCATGATCCTTCCATTGACTCATGTGTATTCTCATAATCCGTCATCATTTCATTGTTCTCTAGAATCATTTAAAACTTCGGAGTGTCCTCCAGTATTGATTCATGGACATAGTCAAAGACAATAAATGAGATGATTTCATTGATGATACAAATTATGTTGTGCCTTACTCATCTACTTCCTATCTAGATGAGAATTGATCGAACCTAGTGGCGTCTCCATCTTTCTTTATGGATCCACGGCCTTAACTAAACTTCCACCAAGTGTAGTTGCAACACCTTAGTCTATGGTGTACCCCATACTGAGGATTTCTAACATTGCAGGAATATTTGCAGCTAGTATGTGTGATCTTGTCACTTTAGCGACATTAGTGTACATTCTGAAAATCGATTATTCTTTGTCACTTCACATTTACATTTGTGGAGTGCAAGAATCAACATGAGACATAGTGGGAACACACCACGACAATTCCTATCATTCCCTTAGAAAATACTTTTTCTTATCTCCCCCTAACGATGGGAAGACTGTCTCATTAAAGTGATAACCCGAAAATCTAGCGGTAAGAGATCTCCTGCCAAAAGTTTTAAAATGCGGATAATTGTTGGGAACTCATTTCCAACATAACTACTTAACATTTTTGAACACCCATCATAGTACGATGTGGAGTCGTAATGGCACATATATAGTGCAACCAAAAATGCGTAATAACACAAATGTTAGGATTAAATTCAGTGACCAACTGGCACACAGAAAAGGTTGACTAATATTGGGTTCTAAAACGAATTAAGTAAAGATGCGCGTAATATTACATATCCCCAAAGCAATAAAAGGTAGGTTGGTACGCATAACCTATTCCTTAGACACCATTTGTAACCTTTGATGGTAGCCTCTGCGAGACCATTGGGTATACGATGTTCTATATTGATCTTATTAAACATGCAATATTAATCAAGTCCTTTTGATGTAAATTCTCTAGCATTAACAAGGGTGGTGAGGCTTTGCACTTTGCTTTGTGTAACATGTGTTAGGAATTCTACAAAAATTAAACGCATAGTTTGTTAGGAACAAAAACTGATTCAATGCGTCGAATCATCCACCAGAGTCATAAATCACTTTGAATGGTCCGCATTCTGCATGTATATATGTTCACTAACAACACTTTATTATTTCTTTGGAGAATGAGTTATTTAGCATTTGCATCTAAGTAAAACAGGATGCTCTCAATCATGTTTCACTAAAGAGAGACCTTGTAAGATGAGTGACGTGCTTTCTTACTCTAAAGCATAATAGGGAGAGGCAGTGCAAATCTAGTAACTTTAGAAATCACTGATTATGATAGATGTCGTAACTTCACATTCTATTAGTTCATTTTCTTATACACTCAAATGAAGTGATGCTCGTGTTAGTACTTTAAAAACGGAACATCGTGTCACAACCAATGTGCCTTATGGTTATGTAAAAGTCTTCATGAACCAATCCCAATCATTTCATTGTTGGGGTTAATAAGGATTCAGCAATTCAAGTTCCAGTGATTTACAATTCACTAGATTGACACATTAATTTTCTAAGAATATGCTTCCTTCCACATTCATTAGAAATAATTTATAGATGCAATCAAATCCATTCTCACTGTAAGGGAAGACATATGATCTAGTTCAATTAAATAGTCAATTGGCCAGGAAAAGTTCTTGTTGCCATTAAAGTTGATATGAAAAATTGGTTGCTACTATGATACACATTACATTGTATATATCAACACCTATGACCAGGTGCATTTCCAACTATTTCATTTATGATGGGAGCTAGAAATATATCTTAGCTTCATCCCATATTCAGCTGATACCGGTACTCTGTTGTCATTACTACTGGGAAAAAAATACATTTTCGTCTCATGATATATATGTCCCTTTTCAAATGCTTTACATGAGTCATTACGTCTAACCCTTATCACTTTGGGGTTCTTTCCATTTTCAATTTTCCTACATTTAGCTTAATTTGAGAAATTTCTTTATCTCAATAGGCCAAGAGAATCTCACTACACATGTCAACCACTTACTTTAGGTTGAATATATTATTAAAACTAATTAATTCTCTTGTTGTCATACTTCAACATATACCAATTCGTTAGTATTATGGATGAAGTAGAGAAATAAAAATTTTCTGACTCATATCATATTTTGTGAGTTCTTCCATAAAAATTGGAATACATGTGATTTTATTTGAACGTATGTTTTGAAACAACTGACATATTAATAGTCGAGCAAGTGGATACATCTCAAGGAAAATTCAAATTTTGGGAGAAAAATATCAAGTACACAATAATGGTGCTTAAGGCCTTTTAAACCCCAAACGAATACATTGAAATAGAGTTGGTACAACCAATTGAACAAAAGACACCATTCAACTATATCCAATATCATATTCAAGAGAACAAAATAGCATTAAGACCAAAATTTCTAATAATCTAGATCAACAATTTAAATTGACCATTTCTATGATGTAGACTTATTTTAAGACAAAAATAAATAATACTAAGCATGTCTTAAAAACAAATAAACATGCATAGCAAGTACTCAATGTTAAAAAAAAACACATTATAGTTATAGTTACATACCTAGGACTTTGGTTCCCACCGTATATATTAACAGAACCGGAACAGCTATGTCGCGCGCATCCTAGAACCAGGATAGGATAGGATAGGATAGGATAGGACAGGGCAGGACGGAGTTGGGCCTGATTGTATTGGCCGAGTTGGGCCTGGTTGGATCGACCGAGTTGCCTTTTATCACAGAACGTTTCTTCGTCCGCAGACAGTTTTCGCTCACAGATCATCATTATTTTGCAAATAAGAAAAAATGGAAAAAAAAAATGTCAAACATTTAGAACAGCTGACATAGTTAGGTACTTGAATAGCAAACATAGCCTATGGCAGAATCTTTATGCATCGACCGATGAAGACAAATTACACAATAACAATATAGCCCAACATTAGATACATCTGCCGTATCAAATCTCAAAAGAAGAAACCTGAGTAAACATGTGGCCCCAAAAGAGAAGAAAAGTATATAATAATATAAAAATCAATATACCTTTAGATGTCTCGATGTTTAATTGGATTTTTTTTTTTTAATGGAGTTACATACCGTGTGAAGGAGATTTTCAAGATGGTATTACGAACAGATGATAACAAAAATCCATTTTCTTTCGGATTCAGAAGAAGGATTTTTCTCCCACGGAACCAAATTTATTTTTCTTCGGTGGAGCTCATGCTTATGGCTTTTTAATATTCAACCCATCAATCACCATCATCGTAGATTTGATAGCTATAATGCAAAAAAAAAATACAATATATTACAATTAAATCAGTTTCCCCACGGATGAACACATGATCAAATCCATTTTCAACACAAATTTAACAATAATCCCAATCAAATTCGATATGCAAACACAAATTTAATAATTTCAATCAAATTGGGGATGCAAAAATCAAAAACAATGGAAAAAAAATAAATAGATCCAACTTATCTGATTTGATTCCAGTAATTTCCTTGATGTATATCCAAACCCAACTTTTGTTTATCATCCATTTAGGAAAATAAAAATAAAAATCAATCGCTCAGTTGGTTAGAGCATAGGGCATGATAACGTTTTGTAGTATCGATTAGGTTAAAACAAGAGATAGAGATGGAGAAGGAGAAGAACTTCTTATTAATTAATAGAGAGGCATCATCCATTACATAATACAAGGTTCTTAATATATAGGCATCATCCATTACTTAGTCGTCTAATGGACCCCACATCCATGAGCCACAGACCCTATAACATTATAAATAATTTTGTGGGGTATGTCAAATGATTATAAAGATAAAGATCTATTTAGTTAGGTTAAACACTTATTTTAAATGAGTTATGTTAATAAGCCGTATTTAAATGCAACTCGCTGGAGTACTATTTTTCCAACTAAACGAGATTTAAGGGCAGGGCACCAATGTCAAGAGCTATAGTTGGCAGCTTGAGTCGAAGCCCCGATTGAGCCCAATGGGAGAGACTCTTACCGAATTCTTCTACCTAATGAATAGTAATGATAGACTGTTTGTAGGCTGAGCATTTATCACCAAATCCGATGTCCCTATTCGGCACATCTAATGTAGTCAATCTCGTTCGAAATGTGTATACTACAAGTGGTCCGGCCGACTGAGTAAAAACGACGGTCAGTTCTTAAAGTTAACGTCCAACAATTAGACGACGGGAAGGAGAATCAGCTAGTCTGAGTCATCTAACTCGGTCTTACTCAACTAGATGGATTTGGAATGGCCGACTTAGCTCGTCGAAGTAGAAATCCGGCTGAGTTCTGTTTATTTTCATGACATTTCCATGCCAAATTCCGGCCTCTTGAATTTCTTCTTATCTGCAGGTTTTCCTAACATTCATTTAAGAAATTCTTCATTCACTCAACTCTCTACAGCATCTCATCTGCACCCCACAAATTTATGGAAACAGTTCATCTGATTCTTTGTTTCGCCGGCCATTATTTTCACCCAATTCAAATCACTCGTTTGCATCTTCAATGGCAACACAGTGCACTCAAACTTGAGCCAAACCCTGAATTAAAACAAAAACTTCTTCTACGGCGTCAAGATTAACCCATCAAATACCCATTTCAGATTTCTCTTCTTCATTTTATCTCTCTGAAACCCATATACGAGCATCAACATCAGATCCCCTTTTCTCAACTCTAATTTCTCAATTCAACTGAATCACAGCAAAACTCTAACCTCAATTTCTTTCATTAACTCATCACAACAATTTCAGCTTGTTCTTCTTCTTGTCAACATCTTCAAATTCTTCTTCCTGTGTTCAAGAACCTGAATCTATCTTAAAATACAGATTCGTCTCTTCCATTCACTGCATCACGCAACACTATTTTCCATGTTCTTCGATCTTTAATCCACGTCAATCAGCCATTAAACCACCTTCTAAATACCTTGAATATCTTAACTCTCGGAACCAACAAGAACATGTACTCTGGAAAGCTGCTTTGCATTATAGAGGCGTATTCCTAACATTCCCACTGGTTTAACCGAAACCAGGCAAACACACACCACAACGTAAATACCATGATCATCACATAATTGTTTCGGTTGTGACAAAACAAGCTCCACTTTTCTGTTGTATTTGACCATCTCAATTGCTTCAGCTGGTCGGAAACATCCAACTAACCTCGCAAGCAGGAACTGAACTATTATAAAGATTAGAAGTAACGAAGCTAACATTTTCATTTGAAATGAAACTGTCATTTGAAAATGTAATTTTGTCTCATCTCAGGAGCTACATGAAAGGCTTTTGCTTGTTCATTCCATTCCCCACTTGTCCAATACGTTTTTGACTTGTTCCATTTTATAAAGTACTGGATTAGACTTATCCCTGAAAACAAGATTTGCATCATCACCTAAAACTGCTTCAGTTGTATTAAAAGTAGTACTTGAGTCTGAATTAGTGGACCGAATTGAGGTTTTGGACGAGTCGTAGTAAACTAGAGCGCCATTTTCTAAAAGTTTGGGATAGTTCACTGGCAGCAAGGGGTTTATCTCTATTAGCAATCCAAACTACTGTTGTTCACAACCAAATACCTATATAGTAATTCTGAGACTCATTTGACGTACCCATTCTAAAGATGCCACTTTTCCATGTAATTGGAGACGGTTTTCTCACGATGTTTGCGGTTTATGTATTATCCGAATGTGCTAGCTTGTTTAAGAAACTTGAGTACTTAACACCCAATCCGTAACTGGGAGATACGGAAAGTATGGAAAGCAGCTTTCTAGTCGAGTAAGAAACCTTAAATTTAAAAGTACATCTAAAGCGGCCGTTAAAAGATATAGTATTAGTAACTGTGGTGTTTTCTTTCTCCTCAGATTATCTGTGTCACTTTTGGACAGTGAATTCACCTGTATCTTGGTCGTCTTTCCATAATATAGCATCAGTAGAAGTGGTGGGCAGCAATCCATTCGACTCTAGAAGATCTAACAAAGCGGCAATGTCTCTGATAACATGGTCTTGAACTCTTTTAGTGATGCCAAGGATCCAAGTATTAGTGATGTTTGAATACATTTGATATGGTAGAAAATATCACTGAAAACGGCCAAAGAAAATATTTTTTTCTCGACTCTTCTAGTTATAACATGTTGCTCAAAGAAAATATCACTGAAGACAATCAGTTAACTTTTGTTCAACCCAAAAAGATATGGTCGAAACTCTTGTCATCTAGAGTCATTCTTTTCATGTGGATTGTCACCAAGGACAAGATTTTAACTCAAGAAAAGCGGTGTAGAAGAAAATGGAAAAAGATATGGGTCAACCATTGCTACATTTGCATAAATGACCCTGAAAGATCTGTGTATCTGCCTCTCATTTGGGTTATTCCTTGTGATCAGAACTTTACCTGCAGCAATTTTTGGCCCTTGTGGAAGGAGAGAAACCATAGGGCATTCGATAACAAATCTTAACTGTCGCCAGAATTACTCTGAAGATCAAACACACTATTGCATATTGGCTGTATCTTCAACCGGCTTTCCAGAACACTAGTTTTGGAAAATTCATGCTGAATTGGAAAAATGTGGTTTTTGAACAACCTTTATTAAATATGAGTATCGAGGGATCATTGATCAAAGATAGAACAAAACCATGACAAAAGAAATTTAACGTGGTTCAGCTCCATTGGCCTACATCCACACAAACCCCTTAGGGTGAAACTACATTAATGATCATCAGTAAAATACTGAGATGGTTTACATTTACATTGTAATTCCTATTTATAAGAGTAATAGGATAAACAAGAATGAGTAAACCTAGAACAAGCTAACTGTGTTGACTAGGTGAAACTAATCTAGAGATTTACTAGCTAGATTTGTTACCGATTTGGTCTTCTTATGTGCATATGCTAACTTTCCATATATTCCAATACCCTCCTCAAGTTAGACATAGAGAGGATCGAAGTGTGCAACTTGAACTGTTGTTGAAGTGGATGAGTGCAAAATAATCTTTATTATATTCTTCTCTTTATCTATACGGACTTCACGCGGTGGATTCCTCAAAATATAACTTGAACACCATCAGAGCAGTTACTTGAAATTCCAAATTACCACTTTTGTATTGAAACTCGACTCAACGGACCTTGATTTTAGCAGAAATCTTCCACTCCACCATTCAACATTGTCCGGACTTTGCAGTAGTTATTGATGTATCCTGGTGTAGCAAGAAACTTGCTTTGGAAACTTGAATTGACCGTCGAGATATTAAATCATTAAGAAAACATAAGACTGAACTGTTCTCCAAAATAACATTGGATTAATATCCAAAGATGTTTGATCTGAAAAATCCAAAACTTGGGAGAAAATTAAATTGCTGGTGCAGTGAAATCATAGTGAACCAACAACTATGTATGAATATTTGATTGAGAGAACAACAAAAGAGAGTTGTCGTTCAAAAACTGTTGATCGAAACAAACATTGGTGATCACAGTCTAGCTATATGTGATGAAAAATAAAACTGTCCAGCGAGAAGCTTAGAATAATAATAAGTGGTATATAAACAACCACTATCAGATTTTCAAGCGATAAGAAAACAGGAAGATATCATATCTTCTATCATCACATATTCGTGAGCAATGAGAATATATATTTGCATCCATAAACCACAAAACAATGGAGTCAACAGACACTTCTTATTAAGAAGTAAGGATACTCCTTGTAAGTTAAATTCCAATAACTGGTCAATAACTTGTAAAATAGAAATAGTAATGATAAACCTAAATTTGATCTTAAACTATCTTCGGTATATAATGGATACCCATAGTTACAAATCATGAGGGAAACCCATGATGTTGAGAGAGTAATTTCGAATTGAATCAAATCTCCTGAGATATGGGAAATATTTTAGAACGGATGATTATGAACAATTGTTGGAATAAAACCAACACCGAGAACATGAATACCATTTCGTTAGGTATTGATAAAAATAAAAAGAAATCTTGGGAATAATGGCAAGAAATCTTGACAGAAATTTTGTTGAATATAAAGCTTGATAAAACAATGGTGGTACAATAACAGGAAGCCACCAAGTTGAGTTACACAGGACTTGCCTGGAGGCTGGAAATTCACCTCACGTAGAGAAAGTGAGTTTCTAAAATACCAGAACAAGGGTCTCGATAGTTGAGATAAATCAGAAAAATCATTGACTTTGATCTTGAAATAAAATCAATTGCTGAATATGCAACTCAATTGATTTTAACTTTGTTCCAAGTGATTGTCACACAGCATAGACCGCCATGAGTAAGTGTAGAGGCCCTAAGGGTGAAACTACATTAATGATCATCAGTAAAATACTCAGATGGTTTACATTTACATTGTAATTCCTATTTATAAGAGTAATAGGATAAACAATAATGAGTAAACCTAGAACAAGCTAACTGTGTTGACTAGGTTAAACTAATCTAGAGATTTACTAGCTAGATTTGTTACCGACTTGGTCTTCTTATGTGCACGTATGCTAACTTGCCATATATTCCAATAACCTTGAAGATTTTTGTGTGCTTACAACAACTTACCATCATGTTCCTTTCTTGTTTGAGGTGTAGTAGTTTGTATTTCCTTTCTTGCAGTTGGTTTCTGCCCCATCAATAAGACCCTTATTTACCGATCAGTGGAAGGTTGTAACTACAATGTATAGATTTTTTTTGTAGGTTTGAGTTCGTAAAAACATTAGATAGTTAACGACTTCCAGTTTGATTTTAATTATTTGGTTCTAACAGATATTTGATCGTCAATTAATTTTGTACAAATGAGAGTAAATTACAGGACATAATAAGACATATTCCGCAACTTAAAAAGAACCAACAACAAAATGAATTCGAAACCTAGTTCTGATTACCGACCTCTGTCTTGTTGAGGCAGCACAGGAATGAGGCTTTCGGTATAAGTCATAAATAGAGACCTATGCTGGTGAAGGGGAGGAATCGAGAAGATTCCCTCCATCACAATCTCCTCAAAAGTCTTTGTCTTGCGATCATAAGAATATAAGAATCTCATCTTATTATGTATCAGTAGGGAGATTAGTATCTTGTCAGCACTTCTTGGAACTCCATGAAAACCTAAACACCGGGGATTAAAATCATAAGGTAGTGTAATTGTTTCTGTGCTCCAGTTACTACTTCCTTTTCCTTGACAATTCTCCAATTTTTTCTCGGATCCGTCGTCTAACATCCATAGCTTAACAATGCAACTCCTCATATGGTATATCAGAGTTACGCGTCCACCCAATATTAGCATAGCAATAGGTCGATTAAACATTTTCTCGCGAGGCTCGTCAAGGATGAAACTAGGAATTCGAATAACCCTGAACTTCTCACTTCCTGCATCAAATGCAATTATGACATCTGGATCAGTAGGTGTCAAATCCTCTAATGGATCATCAAAGTGTTCCTCGCAGCTCATAAGCTTGTTGCTCCAATATATAATACCATTTGCATTCACAGGATTTCTTCCCATGCGATATGGAGGCAACACCTCTTTAATTTTTATCAAGTTGTTCTCATCAGGAACTACACTGATCCTTCGCCATTTAGTGTCATGACCAACAATCAATGCCTCCCAACTTGCATAACTAGGGTCACTATAGCACCTGTGAGAAGGATCGACTACAGCAGATAATCTCCAAAAGCAGAAAACCTTGTGTTCCTTCTTCTCTGGATCAAACCCCATTTGGTATATCTGATAAAAGTGACGCTCTATTTCTACTGGGCTGTCTTCACTCTCAAATTCAACATTATTTCTTCGGCAAATAATGTTGAAATTATCCATGGTGTTACTTCTCGTGTACTGACATTGTATATCTTAGCAGCATCTTTTTTCTACAGTATGAAACAAACCAGACCGTTTACGGGTCCCAAAACCATATCATAAACATACCAACTATCATCGGTTGTATTCTTTACATTATTAATACGAACTTTTCCCTCACCGCTACTTGTTTTAACCGATAAATTCGCTGACAGAATTCGCTGAGCTAGCGTTTCAGTTTTTTCTTCTTGCGGATTTGGAGCCATGCAGAGAAGATTCAGACGTGATTTTGAACGTGTAGAGTGTAAATGAATGAAGTGCTGATCATGTGTAATCAAAGATAGCCAATGTTTGCATACTGACTTGAACATTAAGAGCGATTTCGCGGGAAGTCTGCTTAGAATCTCTGTCACTATAGCATCAACCACAAAACAAGGAAAACTACCAACTGGAGTCGCATTATCCTCTCTTCCTCTTCCATTAGAATGGAAATTTAAGGAAATATTATCATCATCCCCCCCTTTTCTTCTGTGTGATGACCGACCATAATTAATCTGTAACAAGGAAATATCCCGCCTGCAATTGCTCTCCTCCTCTCTTCTACTTCTTTTATTTGATGACCTCCCGTAATTAATGTCGTCACGCCTGAGACTGCTCTCTTCTCTTCTTTCTCTATTCGATGACCGGCCATAACCAATATCCAAGGAAATATCACGCCTGCTACTCTCCTCTCTTCTTCTATTTGATGATCGGCCGTAATCAACCTCCTCCTCATATTCCCTTCTTCTTTTCACTGACTGCCGACTTGAATATAGGAAATCGCAAGTCCCCTCCTCCCTACTCCTCTTTATTGACCTCCGACTAGAATAATCCCAAACCTAAAAAAACAAATAACCCATAGGAATGTTATTTCAGTTATTACATTTATCACTTGAAAATCTGATATAAACTCTTGTGTAGTATTAACGTAATCAGGGCATTATATAGGAAGGAAACCGCAATTAGTGAATAATAATCACGACAAGATTGATTTGATTGATTCAAATAAACAAATAAAGGTCGACCTATTCATTCAATAAAACATGGGAAGAAAATAAATCACACGTGTTGGGAAATCCTCGGATATGTGCGTAATCATCAAGGCGGATATCACAATAACTAAATCTCATATTGTGATAATATTACGCCAAGATTGATTGATTCAAACAAATTAGGCCCGTCATATACGCATTCAATAAAAAACTGTTATTGATTAAAAGAGAACAAGAAAATTAGTAGATCATTATTGTACCTGAGTAGTTTTCCGACATCCGGCATAACGTTGTGAATCACTCCGACATCCGGCATAACGTTGTGAATCACTCCGACATCCGGCATAACGTTGTGAATCAAATCCATGCTTCATCTCAATTCTTTTCTCTATATTTTTAATAAAACAAGGTTTGAGTGAGAGATTTTCGTTTAAAACAATTTTATAGAGCGTGAGTTGTTTAAATAGACGCATCGACATTACACAAAAAGGAAATATCTAAAATTTTGCAGTAATATTTTCTAGAGCCGGAGATTGACACCCGAGCCCAAATTTGGAAAACCCAATTAATATTGACTTCTTTTTTTTCGATGGATTCCTTTTTGCATATTGATCCTTTTGCATTTCTGTATAGGGTAAGGAATACAACATAGTGATGCATTTGCATCATATGTGCTTCACCGGCTTTGTATCTTAGAGATGCATCTCCCTTTGATGCATCTATAACCAAGATCTCCTCCCTATATATATCTTATTGACATATTTACAAATGATGGGGTGATGATGAGGATGATACCTTTTCGGGACTAGTTAACACAGGTAGGTTTAATGGTCTGAAGGACAATGATGGAACTGGTATAGATGATACCGTAGCAAAGGGTGATGATGCTCAAACTAGTGACAGTGAAGAGGGTGAGAACATTTAGGATGAAGGAAATTCGGTTAAAAATTCGGAGCAGGTGTTTATGGGTAAAAATCGTTTCTGCCGATTTCGGTAAATTCGGTAGCTGAGTGAGAAACTGGTTCAAACCCTAAACAAATGTGCTGCACGTTGAGCACTTTTAGGTTCGAGAGATCAATCTATACAAGTCTGGACTAAACCAAAAAATGGCCGTGGCCGTTCCAGACTTGCTTCGGTCATAAAGTGGAGGAGAAGGGTTGATTTGGGGAGGATATCGAAGAAGGGTGTTGAGACCAGAGAGTTCTGGAAAGGTAGTATCTCGACTTGTATCAGAAAGTGGAAGCTTAGGAAACTTGCTAGTGATGGAATCTTTTGGGAGAGCTAGAAAAGTTGTTTTCTGATAGTGTTGTATTTTTGCCTGACCAAGACTTGTTGTTTGGCAGAAATTGGTGAGACCTATTTATACAAGTGAGATTGAACGTACCCTGTCCTCATTAAGGAATAAAGTAAAGTCACAGATTAAATAGAGGAGGTGGTAACCGCAGGTGTTTATGGTGAAAACGTTTTCACCATTACTGCCTTATTTAATTGACCACTTTTATTCCTTTTCACGCCGTTCTTATTGAGAGCGTAGTGTACGCTGCACGCTGTGACCGCCAAACCAAAACCCCAAGAAAGCATCCCCCAGTTTATGTTGATGTCTCGAGAGTTGGTTGTACTTTGAGTGCAAGTGGCGCTGCTAGTGGCGCGTGTGGCATGTGCGGAATGCCTTTGTGGTAGGTTGCATGTTGAGTGCAAGTGGCAATGCCAGAGCTTCTAGTGGCGCATGTGGAATGTGCCAATGGCATATGCGGAATGCCTTTGTGGTAGGTTGCACGTTGAGAGCAAGTGGCAATGCCAGAGCTGCTAGTGGCGCGTGTGGAATGTGCCAATGGCATGTGGGGAATGCCCTGGTGGTAGGTTGCACGTTGAGTGCAAGTGGCAACGCCAGAGCTTCTAGTGGCGCGTGTGTCATGTGCCAATGGCATGTGCGGAATGCTCTGGTGGTAGGTTGCACGTTGAGTGCAAGTGGCAATGCCAGAGCTGCTAGTGGCGCGTATCGCATGTGCCAATGGCATGTGCGGAATTCCTTGACCGCAAGTTGCACTTTGAGTGTAAGTGGCAGTGCCAAAGCTGCTAGGGAAGCGTGTGGCATGTGCGGCCTGGTAAGGAAAGCTGCTAGTGGTGCGTGTTGTCATGTGCCAATGGCACGCAAGGCCACTTGGGCCTAGGTTTCGCGGCTCTACTTTGGCATGATCCAATGGCACAACGGCTTGGAAAGTGGCTAGTGGTGCGTGTTGGCATGTGCCAATGGCACGCACGGCCATATTGTCCTAGGTTACACAGTTTGCAAGCCTAGGGCGCGAGCGCTACTTTCGCATTCGCTAATGGCATATCGTCTTGGAAAGTGGCTAGTGGTGCGTGTTGGCATGTGCCAATGGCACGCACGACCATATTGTCCTAGGTTACACGGTTTTCAAGCCTAGGGCGCGGGCGCTACTTTTGCATGCGCCAATGGCATAGAGGCTTGGAAAGTGGCTAGTATAGCTAGTGCCAAGGCGGAGTGCGTTCGGCATGGCGCGGGTATCTTGGGCTAGGTGTGGCTGGCATGATTTTCCATTGGCACAGAGGTGCGGCTAGCATGGTCGGCATACTTTGGCGCATTTGGTGTGGCTGGCATGATTTACCGCTGGCACAGGGATGCGGCTATCATGGTTGGCATGCTTTGGCACGGTTGGTGTGGCTAACATAGCTAGGGCCAAGGCAGAGTGCTTTTGGCATGGCGCGGCTAGCTTGGGATAGGTGTGGCAGGAATGATTTACCATTGGCACAGAGGTGCGGCTAGCATGGTCGACATGCTTTGGCGCGTTTGGTGTGGCTGGCATGATTTGTCGTTGGCACAGGGAGGCGGCTAGAATTGTTGGCATTCTTTGGCACAGTTGGTGTGACTATCATAGCTAGGGCCAAGGCAGAGTGTGTTTGGCATGGCGCTGCTAGCTTGGGCTAGATGTGGCTGGCATGATTTTCCATTGGCACGGTGGGGAATTAAGGTTTTTCTTATTGTAACCCTAATTTGAAAAAATACCCCCTATTAATTACTGACTATATGTATTAAATGTTCTAATAAATGTGTCACCGGTGACATTAGGTTATTCGGGGTTTTACGATTTTACCTTTTATCTAAAAACCACCATCAACAGCAGGTAGAAAAGATTCCTACAACTGATCGTGAAAGAAAAGGCCAACAGTCGACAAACAAGGATACTGAAGGAGTTAATAATGAAGAACTTGTCCCTGAAAAAATTATAGTGAAGAATAGTTCATCAACTACAACAACTACGAAGAAAACTTCAAGTTCACAGTCGGAGATGGAAGCTATCAAAGTCAGTAAGTTGGTTGATAAAACTGCTTCAGATAATCACACTATTACTGAAATTATACGGGGGGTTGTTGCTAGTAACAATAAAAGACGTAAATGTACGAATAAATCTAAAGAGAATCTCTCGGAAGAGGAAGTACGTATGAATAAGAAGAGATTGGAGGAAGAGGGGCTAGCAATGTCAAAGTTCGCTCAAAAAATTATTTATGATGCAGCAAATAATCTTATTGATGAATTAGCGGAGAAGGTGTCCAATGAGGATATGGAACAAGTTGACACAGATTATAATGAGAGGATCGCTGCTGATATTAACCGATCAGCGATTGTTCCTTACATTCCAGGGGGGTCTACAATAAATTCTCCTAACAAAGATAAAGGATTTGACCCTAATGCGGAGGAATAAGCTCGGAAAATCTTGAATTGGATAAATACGAAGTTGGCTATGACATCAGTTAATAGTACTTCATCGAGGAGTAGTAAAGTGTGTGGTCCTTTACAGTCACATAAATGCAGTTTTAAATGAAGTTATGTTGCTAGCATGAGGATTGTTACGGACACGAGTAATCTATAGGGTACTTGGAGTTCATGTGGTTATGCTTGAAGTTTAACGGGTGTTATAGGTGTTTACAGTTTCCTATAAGGTCCTGTTTTGCCCATTTCTATTTTGTTGATTTTTAGAGGTTTTGTCTGTCCTTTAGCTATCTA
This sequence comes from Papaver bracteatum, assembly GCA_023529315.1. Lineage (NCBI taxonomy): Eukaryota > Viridiplantae > Streptophyta > Magnoliopsida > Ranunculales > Papaveraceae > Papaver > Papaver bracteatum. The sequence goes on along the minus strand of JAJJWX010004705.1, from coordinate 314,051 downwards.
AAGGGTCTGGGACCCTCGAGTCCCCTGGTAATTACTATTTTTGGCTTTAATATTATGACTTAGCTAAAAATAATGACATATTTACAAATGTAAATTTTGGTATGGAGTATCATGTATTGAGTCAACTTGATTCTATGACAAGCAGAACAATACCGTAGCATCTTAATGCTTCTTTAGGTAATCTCCAGAGGTAAAATCGTAGCATGATAATGCTTGTTTAGGTAAGATTCAGAGGGATAATGATGCTTAATTACTTGGGTAAACATCATAAGGCACAATAATACTTCATTGGGTAAGCGTTATAGATCTTCTTTGGGTACGCATCACAGTATAATGGTGCATCTGTCAAGATGCTTCCTTTGGAAAGCAACATTTATTACTATTGCATCTCTTGATAAAGGCCAAGCATAACGATGCAGTAGTATCATTAATTGATGCTTGCACTAGTAAACAACATAGATAAATTTCCAACCTTCGAGGAAGGGACAAGCTTAATTGTACCGTTAGCATCATTGATGCCAAGATGATGCATCTGCACCCGGATGACCCCGAAATAATCTTCACAAAGCTTATAAGTTAAGCTCCAACTTATTGAATGGCGCATCCTAGGGTACGCATCATAAAAAAAATGCGGGTGTTATAGTATTGTATTTCGGTTTTGGATCTAACATTATGTGTCTGACAATGAACTTTGTTATGCTATGTTCTCGGACCTTGAGGGGCCTTAAAACATCAAAGAGCTTATGAAACTCTCAATCACTTGGATACTTTGTTTTAAATCTGTCTACTTATTTCCCAGAGGTCTTCCATCTTCCCCAAGCAAACATATTTGGAAATGAATTTGGAAACGTAGAATTCCGCACCACATTTATTTTTTTGGAAGGAGGCGAGAAATTGTAAGGATTTTCATCTAATCACTGACAACCGCGGAATAACATGATCTTGAGATATTATGATGAATAATAAGTAAACCAAGCACAAGCAACAATAATAATACAAGAAAGATAAATCAACTCACAAGACACAAGATTTTTAGTGGTTCGACCAATACATACAACGTGTGTATATTGTCTACCTCCACTTTGAGCAGCACCAACTCAAATCCACTATGAAGAAAAATGATTACAACATTGTGTGAATCCCAACAAAAACTTGGTCACACCACAACAATTACCAGATACGATAACCTTGTCCCTTTTTCCTCACCAATATGCTTTCACAATGAAACCCTAGCTTTTTACCCTAAAAGCTATAAAATTTTCTTCACACACGCACTTCTATAAGGCCTAGTTACCTGTTTATATAGGTTACAAACTTGTCCATGAATAATACTAGCCGGTTTAGGAAACCCCTTCCTAAAATAACCACAGTTAACCTAAAACAGGAAATTAATTAGTCTTTAATAACTAACAATCTCCCACTTTGAAGACTTAATGATTACCTTCGATTCTTCAACTTCGGATTTACGGTGCTAATACATCTTCATGTGAGTGCGGCTCCCCTCCCAGATCTTCATTCTGAGAGACCAACTAAAGCCTTGCACATATTTAGCTTGTTTGATGTAACTCCCTTGGTAAACATATCCGTCGGATTCTTCGAACCAATAATATTCTCGAGCTTCAACTCTCCCTATTCCAAGAGATCCCGAATGAAATGGTAACGAATATCTATATGCTTCGTCCTAGCATGATAGGCCGAGTTCTTAGCTAAATGTATAGCACTTTGATTGTCGCTAAACAGAACACTATATCCCTTTTCCTTTCCTAACCCAGCTAATCATCCTTGTAACCATATCATATCCTTTCTCGCTTTAGTCACCGCTACGTACTCCACTTCCGTAGTAGAAAATTTCACCAACTTCTGTAACTGTGAGTTCCAACTCACTGCAGTTGACCCCATAGTATAAACATAATTGGTCGTACTTCGCCTTTCACCTACATCACCTGCGAAGTTTGCATCCACGTAACCCCTCAAGATAGAACCACCCCTTCTATAACACAATGGTACGTTTGTGTTACCTCTCAAATACCTGAGAATCCACTTCACATCTTCGCAATGTTATTTTCCTGGGTTACTTTCATATAGACTCACTACTCCCACATCATGTCCAATATCCGGTCTCTTGTACACCATAACATACATTAGGCTCCCAATAACTGAAGAATATGGTACGTTAGCCATGTACTCCTTTTCTTCATATGTCTACGCACACTACATACATGAAAGACGAATTTGACTTCCAAGTGGGGAACTAACTGGTTTAGCATTCTCCATATTCTACCTTTTCAACACTCATTCAATATATTCAGCCTGACTAAGCATAAGAGTTCCCTTAGCTTTGTCCCTTATGATTCTCATACCAAGAATTAGTTTTGCTTCACCAAGATCTTTCATTTCAAACTCACTTTCTAATTATTTCTTTAAATTCTCAACCTCTTGTAGAGATGTTTCGACAACCAACATATCATCCACATATAGTAATAATACGATGTAGTCAGAACCGCACATTTTGAGGTAACAACAATTATCTTCATTACACCGTGAGTAACCACTTCTATGCATGAAGTTATAAAACTTCTTGTACCACTGTGTCGGGGCTTGTTTTAAACCATACAAACTCTTCTTTAGATTGCATATCATCTCTTCCTTTCCTTTTACTATGAACCCTTCCGGAAGCTTCATGTAAATTTATTCATCAAGGTCAGCATGAAGAAAAGTTATCTTTACATCCAACTGTTGAAGGTAGAGATCTTCATAAGCCACTAAACTTTACACTATTCTGATAGTAGTCATCTTCACAACTGGAGAGAATATCTCGTTGTAATCAATAATAGGTTTATGCTGGAAACCTTTCACAACTAACCTCTCCTTGTAGCGAATTTCTCCATTTGCTTCAGACTTCATCCGATAAACCCACTTGTTATGCAACGCCTTCTTACCTCTTGGTAATTTTGCTAACACCCATGTGCCATTATCCTCAAGTAAATTCATCTCATCTTCCATAGAAAATTTTTACTTTCTTGAATCATCAACCGCTAGTGCTTCTTTAATATATTCAGGTTCACCTCCATCCGTAAGTAATAAATAATTCAAAGCATACCTTGGGTTTGGTTTCAGAGTTTTTGACGATCTTCGTACTTCTTGTGGAACTGTAGGAATAACTCCCACTACAGCAGAAGTTCCTTCACCAGTATATGACAATGCTTACTTTCATTGTGGCTTCGTGGTTTAGTTGGAGATTTGGGAATTATGCAAAGGAGTGTTTTGTGAACTGTGATAGTCAAACCGCCATTCATCTAGCGAAGAGCCAAGTTTTTCATGCACGCACCAATCATATTGATGTCCGTCATCATAAAGTTCGATAAATGGTTGAGAACAGGGATGTCCTTCTAACGAAGGTGGACACTGAAGATCATCCATCGGATATGTTGACGAAGGTAGTTCCGAAGGTCAAGTTTGATAGGTGTCTCAGCTTGATCAATATTGTTCGTTGTTGAGGCCCTATGGTCATTTGAGGCTACGATTAACTGGTTTTTGGAAACTTCATCAAGGTGGAGAATTGTTAGTATTGTCAGTTTTTCATAGGGTTCATTTCATATGGGTTCGTTTTCAGAGGGTTCGCTCTGATAGCTTCGTTTCAGAAGGGGGGTTCGTTTCTTAGCGGACTCTGGAAAGTTCTAGAAGGTTCTCGATTAAGGATATTTCCTTAATCGGAAAAATTAAGTGTTTCCATGTATAACTCATATACTTGGAAGACAAATTTACTTGGCGACTAAGTTTACTTGAAGATCAAGGTTAATTAGACAGCTAAGTTTCTGACCTATATAAATATAGGTGTAGAATCCATAGGAAAGTAACACACATAACACCTAGTAGAATTCTTAAGTTCTTTCTTTGTGAGAGATTTTCAGGGAGACAGTTAGTTTGTGATTAGCATCCTGCTGGTCATAGGTTGTAAATAGTTCTTGGTTGATTCTTCAATCATTGGTTGTAATTCTCTGATCTCTTTTGTTTTACATTGATCCAAATAAGTTATTTCTAAGGACTTAATCCCAACAAAAACTAATTAGGTAATGAAAAAATTTAAACTCGGTTAAAGTGCTAATCCAATTCTACAATTTCTTGGGCTAAAAGCTTACAAATTATAAAAAAACAAATAAAATTAGCCTCAAAATTATAATGGTGGAGTTTAAACATGTCAAACTATCTTTTCCTTCTGTTGTCGAATAACTTATTCGTTTAGTGAAACCATATGTTCACTGATCTTTTTATCTACAAACAATTGATTCGTCTGGCATGAGCAGCAGCATTCTTGAAACAAACAGACTTGGGGGGAAGTCAGTTGTTTTGGTTGCAATACCATTTTTGCCTCTATCTTCCCTTTGCATTTGCAAGCTCAGCTAATGAAAGTTCATATTTCCCTTATGAGTAAGCTGACCAGAGCCGATCATGTTCCTAGAAGGGCCCTGTGTGAAAACATTCGTAGGGCCTTTTATAAAGTCAAATATATTTTATTGATAATTTTATAACCACAGTAAGCAAAAAATGTCTATAATTTGTAAAATTAGTATCAATGGTGCAGTAGATAAAAGATTAAGTTAAACGGGAGCAGTAACTCTTTTTTGTTAATATCCACCCAGAAGAATAAGAATGCTCTATGGGACTAAAAGCATATATAAAGATGTAAATGTAAATATAATCCAGGGGCTAATAACAAATGACAAATACGATCCAATAGCCTGGTGGATGGATATACTTATTAAGTACACCAACCATGGTCGGAATGTTGGGCTGGGCTTGGAGGGAAAGTACGTGATTTTTTTATTTTTTTTGAAGGCAGTTTTTGGGCATACAAATTTTTTTTTTCCACCCAGGGTGGAAAAATAAGGGGTAGTGTAATTACTTATATATCCTCAAACAATTTAAATTACTAATATGTCCTTACCCTTAATGGTTAGGTTAGAAGCATGTACGATAATCATAATATGTGCTTAACATTTTTAGATGCTCTAAAGAAAAATTAATGGTTAGGTTCGGCTTGTACGATAATCATAATATCTGCCGAACCTAGTGCATTTATAAGATTCGGCTCACAATTAAGTTGTGTTTTTAGCCGAACTGTTCTTCACAAAATCTTCCTGTAAGTGTATATGAACAATTCGGCTTGAAATTTCATGCAATTTCAAGCCGAACCTAGTCACAGAAAGAGATGCGTAGGGGTTCGGCGTATTCGATAATCATAATATGTGTCGAACCAATACAAAATTATTAACCCAGGAATGTACATGATCAGGTTCGGCTTATATTCTACTTATTCAAATAGCCGAACAATGTGTTTCCAACATGTTCGGCGCTTACAAATTTCTAAATATAAGCCGAACCCTAAACATTTTTTCTTCCAGACAGTTCAGTGTAGGGTTCGGCTTATTTGGACAATTCAAAACGAGCCGAACTAGGTAGGTTCGGCTCCTAATCAACACTTCCAGCTAACCGAACTGTTCATCCAAACTCGCCGAACCTTAGTGAAAAAACACAAACTTTTGATGATTTTAACCTACAAAAGCGAGATTAAACATAAGATATGTTGGAAAAAAATCCACATTCTGAAGATCAAAACCAGGAAAAAATCGCTAATCAGATTTATTTTACCTAATCATTACTATTAACACTAATCCTAAAAGGGCATATTTGCCATTACCAAAAAAAATTGGTTAAGGGGCTTCTAATATTGCTATTTACACTCCTATTTTGTCTTACTTGGTATGCCCAAAATGTTTTTGGTATACCCAAAAACTGCCTTCTTTTTTTTGGAATGTTGGACCTCACTGGGCTGGTCTTGGAGGGAAAGTACCTGTGCATCAAAGGGTAAAAGGCCCTCGACAGAGCTGGGCCCTGTACGGTCGCACGGCCTGCACCTCGCTTTGAAGCTGACTCCACATTACTCCAACCCAACCGGTCTAACACCTGAATTATCAAAGCCATGGAAATTGAGTAATTTAGAAGTAACTTGACAAACAGTCATTTCAGAAAAAATTACATACAGTGTTGACGGATAGAGAGAGAGATCGGAATACCTGAGGTGGGCCTTTGTTTTCTCATCCGCGGCATACGGGGAATTAATTCTTCAATTTCAACGACCACTAATTCAGATGTCAAAAACGTGCGTGCAACTGACGCTGCGTGCTCCAAACAACATCTTACCACCTGTTTTTGTTGGCGTTCATTAGTTAATATATGTTGCTGCTTTCTTATTTTGGTTGAACGTGATACATATGATAAGGACTACATTATGTATGAATACTAGCCCTTAACCCGTGCCGTAACGGCACGGGCCATGTTGTTGGTTCATTTTTAATATATTGTATAATTTGTGTCCCGAATAATTATCAACTCCTTATGATTTAATATGTGTTAGTCATAAAAATAGTAGAGATTTTCTATTTTTTTATCTTTGTTTTTTCCTTTAATATTTTACCGCCGAAGATTTGCTCAAAAAAAAGAAAGAAATATAATCTTAACTTCCGGACACTTTTATATTTAGGTTCATTGCTTATAATGAGATAATGCTCTACACGAACATGGAAGTTTAAATATTTTTCGGAAATATGTCGTTAGCAGCGCTCATTTCAGTGAAATCAACTAATCAATATCGCCCATAAAAGTCTCCACATGCTCCTATTTCGCTCCAGCTGACTCATCTATCATGATCATGTTGCCGATCCTCCAAATAGGCAGAGAATAGTATTTTTTGCATCGAACGAATTATATAAACTATCTAATGTGACATGATTTTCCTGTAATTTTTCAATACCCATTTGATGACAATGTTTAAAATGTGTACCCATTACCTTTTCGAATGGATTGTATATATGCAAACCTCTGCCATTAAATCTTCAACAAAGTATTGTGCCCAGCAATTCGTCTTAACGAAGACTTTGGTAACTTGAAAAGTCTTGGACATTTTGTCACTTCCGTATGTTCCTATCTTCACTTGGAATACAATCTGGCGACACATTACCTCATAAAGAACCTTGAACACATATTGTACTCCCTGATCATATTTCAAATTAATAGGTTGTCAATAGATCCTTTACCAAAAGTTGACATATTCTACGTTGAATATTTAAAAAAAATATTTAGGGTATTGTGGATCATTGCTTTCTAAGATTGTAGTTTTCAAAATTGGCCTTTTCAAGTCCCACGGATTTTTAAGTTTATATATCTTGTTTTTTTTTTAACATTCTATTTAGCCATATTATGTTTGTTACTAACTTTAAACTTGATGTCATCTTCTACTGTGAACTTTATGTGATTTCAGAATCGAAATAGTTATACCTCTTTCATTCGTATCAAGTAATCCATTGTATATCCCAACAATTTTTTTTTTGTTTGACGCGGGCCCCGCTGCCCCATCCCCTTAACCCCATTGCTGCTATTGCAGCTGCACATTATATACTTAACGGGAATTGATCCCAGGTCTCTCCTATAGAGAGATGGAAGAGAATCCACTGTGCTAGCCACAGGGTTCTCATATCCCAACAATTCTTCTACAACAATTCCTTCTTTTGTCGTTTCTGGACCATCTTTAGCCATTATTGTCAAACGCAATCTGTCTAATTTTTTTTGATGTTATGTATTTGCAATGTTTATTTTTATTAAATAAATAGATTGTGGAAAAACTAAAATAAAAAGAACATAAGTATTACATCGGGTCTAAGTTACTATATCCAAAATACTCTAAACACTTCTTCTGGTGCCTTGTTTTCTCAAATTCCTCGTTGCATTCTAGTTAGTACATGCAACACCAATCATTTGCGAAGTGAGCTATTTGCGCAAGTGTGGTCAATGTAAATGTATCCCTTGCCTGTAATAATAATAACAACACGTCAATTTTTTTCAAGGCATCCAGTTGTAAATGGTATGAATCTAATAGATTTGAATTATACCTCAATCTTAGATATCACCTTCTTCTCACATAACATAGAAATTGAGGAAGGACAAATCTTGACCACTCTTTACATAGGCAGAGTTAGCCAAACTATGTTTTGCACCTGTCTTACATGAAAATTATTATTAATCCAAATTTTAGTCAGCTCCTATCGAAGCCGATCTAATTAGTCTTATAGAAAGTTAATCTTAAATTTTTGACCTTATCTCTTGACCAAATTACTGAAGTATTCTCAGTCATGTTCTGCATTGTGTGATCTACCCATCTGTGTCTACTCTACCTTCTAACCCAGTGAATGAAACCTATACATATTGATCCGTAATTTGATATTGTTGATTTGTCATCAAGAGGTCGCATGATTTGATAATGTAAAATATAAAAAATATTCTATAAACATCAGAGGAGAAATTTAGATTTATGATTTAGAGTTTTTTATGATGAACAAACATAATTTTCAAACAAATATTTTAGAATGCAAATACATTATTTCCCGGTCAATAAGGCTTTATATCGGGAATTGAGTGAAAGTTGTTGTCTTTGTAGGTAGTTTTCGCGAAACAACTCGACATTGATGGTCTTTCAGGAAAAATAATGTAATAGTACTCGAGAGAGCGATAATGTTCTCTTATGCGGGTACACCAATTGCCTTTATATAATACGGGTGATCGAACTGTCATGATCATATTATCTTATACGTTCCGGTATCATCCTCTAAATATTTTGTTTTTGTCCTTATCAATCGTGCTAAAAACAACCAATTACATCTTTCACAATACAATGTTGCATGTTTTGAGAAGATCATTTTTTACATGGTCAATAAAACTCACTAAAAAGCAAAAACTAATATTATACACTACTATTACCAACACCCACCACCATAAAAACCATCCACCGCCACTATTTCTTCCACCAATAGTAATGCTACCGCCTCCACCATTCACAAACACCCGCCACCGCTTAGACTAACCCTACTTCCACTACCACCATTAGAATTAATATAGTTGTTAGTAAATTTATTTATTAATAAAATTATGTATTTATGTTAGATTATTAAAGGGATATTTATAATAGAAATTTAATTAATCATTGTGAACAATCAATGAGACACTAATTAATAAAATGTTTAAAAATGGTTAAGTTGAACAAACCCCAGCGATAAATTTATCTTTGCCAAGAACAATTCCTGACCACTCTTTACATAAACAAATCGATAATAAATAATTTCATATGTTCTGATCTTGATTCATGTCGTTCGTTTAGTTATTACATAACATGGCAATTGATTGCACCATTTTTTTTTAAATGGACATGTGTTTTATCGAGTTTATTTTAACATTAGAATGATCAACCACGTTTTATACTTTATAATATAACGTTACACATTTTTTGGCGTTACGAAATTAGCATAATATGTTTTTGTTCACCAATACCCGCCACCATCATAAAACCATATGAATCCAATTTTTTTATCCACCACTACCTAGTAGTGGATCCAAGGGTTGACTAACCTGGCTCTAACCCCTTAAATTTTTAATAACTACATAAATTTTTAGTTTATTTTATAAATAGTACTTTATCCATATATATTTATGGTTTAGTCCACCAAAGTTTACATGTTTTTTTTTTAAATAGGCCTCCTCAATGTCAATTTTTGACTCCACCACTGCCACCATCACTGCCGCCCATCCTATGTAGGTTGTTGGACGCAATTCTAATTTTCAATCACAAATGCCATGTATGAGGTTTAGATTGAGCAAAATTTCGTCAATTGATTAGTTTCATTATTCTTTTTCCGTGTATATATTCTTTTTTGTATTGCAATCGATTTTATTTTAACATTAAAAAATCATGATTTATACGATATAGTACCAAAGATAATAGGGTACCATTTGGTTGATCCAACTACGATCATGAAAATATTGTCTTGTATGACATCATCCCTGAAATATACGGTACCTTCATTTATCAAAAGTGTTAAAAACAACCAACCACATCTTCCACACTACGATGTTATCGATGTTGTAACGAAAACATAAAATTAATATTGTCCATCACTACTCACCAGCATTCACCGCCACTACTTCTTCCACCAAAAACCAGGGCCGGAGCCAGGATTTTGAGGAGAGAGAGAGAAAAAATTCTTGGCAAGTTGGATACATGTGAAATATGGACTTTGTATCCAATTTTACGATAAAAGAACAAAAATAAATATAATTATGCTTGGCTCCGCCCTTAACCACCACTAATTTTCGGCCTCCACCTCTTCTACTACTCATTGTCGCAGAAAATTTCTATTGATATTATTTATCAAAATTACTTATTAATAGAAATAAATATTATAATTAATTAAGAAAACATTTATAATTAAAAAATAATTAGTCATTTATTATGAGCAATTAGTGAAATTCACTAATTAATAAAACACTTTATAATGAATATATTATTTATTACCTGCAATAAGTGAAACACTAATTAATAAAATAATTATGGTATTTAAGTTGAACAAACCACCACTGCTGATTTATCTTTTCTATCAAGTCCAACCAAGGTGGAACACTGGTTAGAGGCCACTCTTATGACACAATAAGTCATGAGTTCGAACCTCCCCGTTATAATTTTTGAAATTCCATATTTTGACTTGAGTATTTATTTTTCATTCATAATATTGGAATTAACGCCACACGTGTGAGTTGTAGAGGGTGGTATGAGGAACCACAGCCATTGATTTATCTTTGTCTAGACAAATCCTGACCACCACTAACAAAGGCAAACTTATCTTAGCTATGTTTTATACTAATGATGTACCTATCTATGTAGGGTTTTTAATTCTTTCTTTTTTGTTTGGGATTATTGATTTACAATTTGTTAAGGTTAAATAAGTTTTCCTATATAATGATATTTAATCCAATGTTTTTTTGATAAGCACAAACAGTATTACGTTAGTTTTTTCTCAGCATATATTTCATGAAATATTTTTTATTCCTTTAGCGAAGATGTGTTCTAGGTGTTTAATCAGATAATATCACACTATTTTTTCATATGGACATGTATTTCATGAAATACATGTGAACATCACGTGGATCTAAGTAATTAAATTGACTACTTAGTAGTCTTTTAAAAATATTTGGATATATTAACTAAGTTGTGGCCAGCTTTAATACATGTTCACCTAAGAGTATAATGAGAGGTTGAGTCGTGGCCGTAAAGCCACGGTGATACCTAGTACTATGATATTTTTGGTAGATCCAACCTGAACATACCAATGAATGATCAACCTTGTTGATGTTGATATTTCGTAGAAGACTCGAAAGTCTAAACTAGGATTGCGAAGACTTCATTTTAAAATAGACCAGTATCTTAATTTCATTTTCTTACCCTATGTAAAGTCATGGGTTCGTCCTCAGTCCGTCCCTGACTACCTCATAAGAATTACATATCGTTAGTAGGTATGTAATTGGGTCTGTGCCAAACACCAACATTGGCATACCGTCCTCGAGCATTTCCTTTGACTGCATTATAGCATTAGCTCTCCAACCCTAACACAGTGAGAAGATATAAAGCAGAGGAGACAAGTGGGGAGGCAGTTGTTTGGTTTTGACTTGACTTTGGTTTCCACTTAATTCATCTTTAAATTTTATCACTTTTGTTCGATTTTCAAGGAAGATGTGTACCATAAAACTACCAAGGTATTGAAAAAATTTCAACTCGGTTGAAGTGCTCCCAATTGTACAATTTCTTGGGTAAAATGCTTACAAAAAAAAAAAAAAAAAAATTGGCCTCAAAATTATTATGGTGGAGTTTAACCATGTCAAACTATCTGTTTCTTCTGGGCGAATAATTACTGCGTTTGGTGAAACCAAATGGTCACTGATCTTTTTATCTACAGGCAATTCATTCGTCTGGCATGAGCAGCAGCATTCTTGAAAGAGACAGACTTGGGGGGACGTCGGTTGTTTTGGTTGCAATACCATTTTTGCCTCCATTGTCGCTTTGCATTTGCAAGCTCCGCTAATGAAGTGAAAGTTCATATTTCCCTTATGAGTAAGCTGACACCACATTACTCTAACCCAACAGGTCCAACACCTGATTGATCAAAGCCATGGAGAAGTTGAGTTATTTAGAAGTAAAATGCATTATCCTCTCAAGTTGACAAATAGTCATTTTAGCAAAAATTACATACAATGTTGACAGATAAAGAAAGACAGATCGTAATACCTGAGGTGGGCATTGGTTTTCTCATCCGCGGCATACGGGGAATTAATTCTTCAATTTCAACAACCACTAAATCAGATGTCAGAAACGTGTGAGCAACTGACGCTGCATGCTCCAAACAACATCTTACCACCTGTTTTTGTTGGCTGTCATTAGAAATCAGGAATACCAAGACAATCTCTAGGCTAGCCATAGAAATGTGAGAAAGAATTTGCAGAATCATGTGTTAAGTTGTATAATAAGTAGAGTGGTGGGAGCATAAAGTACAGGTTACCACCCTGCATATATTTGGATCTTTAGCCATACCTTTGATGGATCTATAATTCCTGCTGCCATCAAATCCTCATAACAATCTTTTGCAGCATTGTACCCATATCTATAATCATCATTAGATAGAACCTGAAAAAATACATCTTTTTGGTTCAGCAATGACAAATCAAGTTGATTACACAATCGCATTTGATATCCCTATAGCAGTTATACGGACCTTCTCTATGACAATGCTTCCGTTCACGCCAGCATTCTTAGCTATCAGTCTTGTTGGATATGTTAAAGCCCTTTTGAAGATGTCAGCTCCAATCTGCACAAGCATCTCAGAAAAATAAGATGGCCTCCTTTAGCAGAATATATCCAACAGGCAAGTAAATTACCAAAGGTAGAGAAAATGAGGTACTGCCTTTTGCTCGTCATTCTCCAATTTTTTCTTGATATCGTCGATTTTTTGAGACAACCTCAACATGCAACACCCACCACCAACCACAACACCTTCTTCAATGGCTGCCTGCAATATTGAAAATAAAAAGGTTCTAGGATCAATTGCATTTCAACTAACAACATAGCTGAAAAACAAGCAACGACGCCTCAATTAGTTAGTTACCTTGGTTGCATTCAGAGCGTCTTCTATTCTAAGTTGTTTATCTTTTAGTTCTACTACTGTTTGTGCTCCAACCTGTAAGCTATTCCAATGAATTTTCATACAGTTTCAAGGATATCCAATCAACTTAGAATTGCAGAAATTACCTGTATAATTGCCATTCCACCACTTAGCCGAGCTATTCTTTCATTTACTATATTCTTTTGAAAATTTCCTTCTGTGTTCTGTAATGTGGAGTCTTAAATATGAGTCACAATTACTCCGAAAGAAAAATTTATGCAATGTGAAACAAGATGTTCATACCTTTACAAGATTTCGAAGTTGGGCAACCCTTTCATTGACAGCTGATTGGTTGCTTCCATCACTAACTATCATTGTAGAATCCTTAGTTACCACCACCTTAATGGCGTTTCCTAACACCTCCTTTCCCACATCCTTTAGGACTAATCCTACCTCATCTCTGACTACAGTAGCTGGGGAAATACTAAGCAAATGTCAAGTTAAGTTAGAGCCAGTTATCGTTGGCAACTTTGTCTTTGATTTGAACATCTTCCTATCAAATGTATTACCTCCTGTCAATGCAGCAATGTCATCTAAATAATGACTCTTTCTTTCTCCAAAAGCCGGTGCTTTTATAGCCACAGCCTTCAATGCTCCCCTGAGTTTGTTCTTAATTACCGGAGCAAGCGCTCCTTGCTCAATTCCCTCTGCAATAATCAGAACTGGGTATTTTTTCTGCACTGCATCATCCAGTACTTTAAACAATTCCCTCGGGTACACAATGTTCTTGTCGACCAAGAGTACCTGCATCCAAAATACCCAATTGCACTCTAATTATTGCATAGAAATTAGAATTATAACTGTTGAACAACTTGCAAAATCACCTTGCAGTCCTGAAATTCCACTGTCCTCTTCCTTCTATCAGTAACAAAGTATTCAGATAAGTATCCACGGTCGAATTGCATTCCCTCTACAATCTCCATGGTGTTTGCCGTAGCTTTCCCTTGTTCAATTGTCACTACACCTTGCCTCCCAACTTTTAAGAGAGCTTCTGCAATCATGTTCCCTACTTCATAATCATTCCCTGCACTAAGTGCAGCAACATCTGCGAGCTCAGAATCCTCAACCTGGTTAATACACATTCCAAAGCTAGTATTCAAAAGATAGCAGCAAGGTACTAATAATGCTAGCAGCAAGGTAATTCACTCTGAATACATACAGCTTTAGACATCAATTTGAGTTCAGTGACAAGAGCCTCCGCCGTCTTCTTAATCCCACGCGATATCTGGATTGGATTCAGTCCCACGGAGATAACCTACATAACTTAGTTAGAGTCAATTAATCAATTCTCACCAGGACAACTAAATTCTGCACAACCATAAAAAATGCAAGAATAATTAGAAAATCCAGCATACATACATACCTTTAGACCCTCGGCAATTAATCCCTGAGCAAGAACAACAGAAGTGGTTGAACCATCGCCAGCAAGGTCATTAGTTTTTGCACCAGCTTGTCTTACTAATTTTGCACCAACATTCTCCAAAGGGTCCTCAAGTTGAATCTAATTAACCCAAATTGTATCCATTAGCAGCAAAAAAAGGTTGAACAAAAAAACAAAAAATCTTGTTCTTATGGGCAATGTCTCATTCATCTTACCTGCTTAAGTACAGTGACACCATCATTGACAATTTTAGGAGTTCCATACTTATTCTGAAGCACTACATTTCTTCCTTTTGGACCTAACGTGACACCAACAAGGTCTGCCACCATATCTACTCCAGCCTGACACATGAAGAATTCTTGTTACTCAATTATGCAAACTATGATAATAATTAAGACCCCATTGATCAAATTTAGAAATGGACCTGAAGTTTCTTAGTTGCTGAACCATCATGGTTGAAGTGAAGCTCTTTTGGGACTCTGGGTGGCAATTTTGTTCCTGCTCTGATACAGGAAGAAAGTGGCCTTTTTGTTGCCATGGTTGAATTGGAGAAAGAAGCTGCAGAAATTTGTGCAGGTGAATATGAACAAGACGCAGCCATTATTAGTTAGTTAAAAATCAGTTTGTTAAAAATCAGCCATTAACAGCACCTACTTTCTGTTGGTGAGATGAGAAATCAAGATAAGAGTGGGAGAGTCGGATTCTTTGTTGGGTTAATGGGTCTGAATTTGGTTAGGGCTAGGAGTGGATAATTGGACATCAGGCCCATTAAGGGTTTACTTTTTTTTTTCCTAGTAATATATATATCTAAGAACGTTATTTTGGGGACCTTTCTTTTTTTGAGGGGACCCTGTTTTTTAAAGGCACACTACCCTACATTTGTAAGGGGTGTCTTAAAACGTGGACTTTACTAATTTGCCCCCAAACCCTAATTAACCTAATATATAAAAAATTTAGATTAACCTAATATATAACCTATTAACCAAAAAAAAAAAAAAATCAGACCCTACCTCCTTCTTCTTCTTCTTCTCAACATCGTTTTCATCGATTAATCGTCGATTCATAAAATTTTCATCGTTGATTAATCAATCGAGTATAAGAATGGTGCTTCGAAAGCAAACTAAACGAGTAACAGGAAAAGGTCCCCCATTAGGACATCTAGCAAATCAGAAAAGTTCATTGGAGATTGACAAAGTAGTGGAAACGGAAGACGAATTGGAGATTCAACCCGGTGGGCATGGGAAAGATCCGCAGGTAATTTTAACCAAACCCATTAGTTTTAATTTGATTTTGGTTCGTTTAATTGAATAGAAATCATCAAAATAGGGTTTGAATGTAAGTAACAGTGCTAGGTTCGGTTAGTAGTCGGAACCCAAAAACCCTGGTTTGGTAACCGAACTTCCTGAAAGGAAGAACACGAAGAACTGTTCGGTTGATTATGATTGAAAAATATGTAACCGAACTATTCAGTTCGGTTATTTCGCTAATTTTTCAAAAAGCCATCTTCTAACCGAACACTTCCCATTTTACCAAAATAAAAATAATTTCACTTTCCAACCGAACTCAACTAATTTACTCACTACTTTGAGTTCTCAGTTAACCGAACTTTGTCAAAAAAATTCGGTTAGTTCGCACAATATTTTAAAACAATTTCTCAACCGAACTCAAAACATTACAAAGAAAACAAAAAAAAACCTATGTAACCGAACTGCTGTTATTTTCCCACTATGTTGAACTATCATTTAACCGAACATTATGTAGTCTGTTCGGTTGATTCGCAATATTTTGTTTATCGAACTACGAACCGAACTCCTTGATAATTGCATATATGTTGAGTTCGATTTGTTCGCAAGAAAACTTATAAACCGAACTCTTCCCTAATTTCATAGAATTTTGAGTTCGGTTGTTTAGCAAAATAGCTGTACCAACCGAACTCAGTGCTAATGTCATTCATGTCGAGTTCGGTGAAATCGTTTTTTTTAGTTTTTCGCTAATGAAATTCAGTCGAGTTCGGTTTTTTTGCAAACCGAACTCTAGCCCTTAACAGAATTATGAGTATGAAAATCATTTTTGGGTGAAGCTAATATGTTTTGTTTTCTTGGTTAGGGGCAGAGCACCAAAATCAAACCAACCTTTACTGGAAGAACTTAGAACTCCCACTCTTCGAGGCCAAAAACACTTAGGTTTTAATAAGCGTGGAACCAAATATGTTAAGCATGGAGGTGGTTCAACACCGGGTGTTGTCATCCAAGATGATGTCAATAGAGATAATGTTGACAATGTTATACAGCAAATTAATCAAGAGATTGTGGAAGAAATGGGTAATCAAGAACATAATCAAGGTGGAGAAGAGGAATCATCCGAAGAAGGAGGAAATGAAGATGAACAAGGAGATGACAATGATGACAGTGAAGAAGATGGAGATAATGAAGATGATGAATCAGAGGAGGAAGAGGATGAAGAACAAGTAGAAATATTTAAAAAACCAAAAAAGACCCCGAAAAAGCCTTGTGCTAGATATGCATACATTCCTGATGATACTTTGTGTTTGGCCCCAAAGAACCCAACTTATGGTACTCCAAGAGATGGAGGGGAGGTATTGATTGGCTACAAAAACTCATGGGCTGCCAAGATTTATGCTACAAAGGTATTGAATCTTATACATGAATATTTCTTTGTCATATATTTTTCGGTATATATTAGTAAATAATATATGATGTTGTATTTGTAGGATCATAATAATGTTGTTCGTGTTTTGAAACGTCAAAAGAACAAGAAATGGGATATAGGGAATGAGTGTGATGAGGTCAGGTTGGCCGTATTTGATTGTGTGCTATGGTACGCGATACAACATGCGCACCATTTTTTTTATGTTGTCACTGTTTCCGCATTTGCCGAGAGGGTTTATCCTGAGACCGAAACCTTTCATCTACCATTTGGTGAGATGGAAATCACTCCGGATGATTGTTTTCGAATCACAGGCCTACCAATTACTGGAACAAGTGTTCGAGATGGGTACGATCCCTCCATGAGTTATGAGATTCTTGAACAGTTGGTGGAGAGGTGTCTAGGCTGGAGCGCTAAGAAGGCACATTGTGAGTTTAGACGAGCTGCAAAAGAGCCTGATGAAGGTGATGAGTATAATGAGTTAAACCCAGACCGGTCTTACAAAAAGAAGTTGAAAAAGATCAAGTTGAAAGTCTTGTTAAAAGAGTTTGGAGGGACGAAAGATTTGGTTGCCAAGGGAAAGTTGGTCATGACAGAAGAGAAGATTAAACACCATGTGCCTGCTTATTTGTTATATAAACTAGGAACCATTTTCTTCCCCGACACTTCAGGTCATTCGGTAAATGTCCATTACCTCCAGCTATTGGACCCCCTTAATGAGGTGAACAACTATTCTTGGGGAATTGTGGTTCTATCGTTCGTCCAAGCGGAGCTCAGAAAAGCTTCGAGGCTTAAGTGTTTATATTTTGGAGGCTTATACACCCTTGTTCAGGTACTCCGTTAATTTATCCTTTGTGTTTTCCAAGATATGTTTTCTAAGTGAATGAATTTATATTTTTACTAATGAATACATATTTACTATAATCATATGTGTGGTTTCTTCTCATAGGTTTGGGTGTACGACCACTTCCCAAAACTGAAATTGTCTTATGCTCACACTCCTTGGCCTTATGGGCAACCTACAGCTGGTAAATATGAATTTTTGGACTCGCAAATGAAGGGTAAGAAAAATAGGTTGTTGAGGTTGAGAGAGAAATTGGATAATGCAACGCTTGCAGATGTGGTTTTCCATCCATACAAGCTTCAATCAGATGACGAAGAGGAATATGTTGATCCTGTTAATTTCTCACCTATTTCGGCTTATAATGGCCCGTTGTTTTATCCTGGCGGTTGTACAATGTACAATCCTCGAAGAGTAATGAGACAATTATGTTGTGTCCAAAGTGTCCCAGCAGAGGATAAATTCAAATTCAAGGTGATGAAGCGGGGAACTAAGAACACCGAAAAGAATTTTGTTCCAAAGTACAATCCTGCTCCATCAGTGGACCAATGGAACAACTGTGAGGATTATTATATTCCAGTTAAAGAGTTAGAAGATTGTTATGGTGAGCCAAATGCTGCTGAAGAAGGGTATATGGAATGGTATGAAAATTTTTCTCATCCTCGTGTAATAAACACACAACAACAAGCCCGTGTTGAGAAAGAAAAATCGAAGGCAGTGGAGAAAGAGACCCAGAAAATTATGAAGCATACCCCAACCTGTGGTGATGATGCATTGATCTTATGGAATTCATTGGTAAGATATTTACTCTTATTTTTTCTTTTTATAAACTTATTAAGCATGCAAATATAGGAAATTTATACTTGTTTATGATTTTCATTGAAAAAACGTAAAGTCAAGTTCTAAATTGTTGAAGAAAATGATGTCAAAAATCCGTAGTGGAGAGTCGATGAACACTGCTGAACAAACGGAACTCTACAACCAATGGACAAATGTTTTTTCACCCAACACTGCTGATCAAAGCCGGAGCATGCCGATGAAGAGGGCTCGACGAGAAGGGGAAGGTTCAAGTCGAATGGTTGAACAACAAAGCAGTGGAGATGACCCTCCTAGTGACGAAGGACCAGCTAAAGCTCCTAGACGCAAGGGTAGAAAAGTCTCACGTAGTGGTCGTCGTGAATGAGTGATTGCAAGAATTAGTAATTTGGCATTTTATTCTGGATTTGGTACTTTTATTCTGGATTTGGTACTTTGTTCTCTTATGTTTGGAATACCTCTTTATTGTGGATTTGGTAGTTTGTTTTCTTGTTTTTTTGTTTTAGTAAACGAATTTCATGTTTTTGTTTCTAATTTGTGTCTAAGTAAGATATAAACGTTCGGTTTGATCGCAATTACAAAATTCAACCGAACTGAACACTACCAAAAAAAAAACGTATTACAAAGTGATGTTCGGTTGGATCGCAATTACAAATCCAACCGAACTGGACACTACCAAAAAAAAAAATGTTACAGAGTGATGTTCGGTTTGATCGCAATTACAAAATTCAACCGAACTGAACACTACCAAAAAAAAAACGTATTACAGAGTGATGTTCGGTTGGATCGCAATTACAAATTCAACCGAACTGAACACTACCAAAAAAAAAAGTTACAGAGTGATGTTCGGTTTGATCGCAATTACAAAATTCAACCGAACTGATCACTACAAAAAATATTAAAAGTTATAGAGTGATGTTCGGTTACTGAGTAAAAACTGCAGGTTACCGAACTTAGTTGTTCGAAAATAAAACCTTATGTTCGGTTACCTGCGAAACTTTTATTACAAACCGAACGCATAGGTTCGAAAATAAAACCTTATGTTCGGTTACCTGCGAAAATTTTATTACAAACCGAACGCATAGGTTCGAAAATAAAACCTTTGTTAGTGTTAAGTTCGGTTAGATATAATAACATAACTAACCAAACATAATTGTTGACCAAAACTTGTACTTTATATGACAAATGTAACGGCAATTTTTTAGTCCGTTATACACCCCAATGCTATATATATGGGTCTGATGCTTCATTTTTTTGTATACCATTTCATAAAAATGGCATTTGGTAGTCATAAATTTACTTTAGAAGAAGATCTTTCTATTTGTAGAAACTTCGTACTGTGGTTTCCAAAGAGGGGTGAAGAACAGTCAAGGAATGGTCGGATTAGTAATAGTTATTGGGGGAAAATACATGAGAAATTCTACGATGACACAGGTAACCCTCATAACCTTGAAGAGCTATCTTTGTTCATTCGATTTGAAAAAAATCAAAAAAGAGTTGAGGATTTTTTGATTTTGTATCGGATAGTTGCGAGGAATCGACTGAGGGGTGAAACATACGAGGAAATCATTTTAATGTCAAAGAATGAATGGCGGCGATGGAAAGTAAAGGATTTCAAATATGAAGATCATTTCCGCATCCTTAGAGACTTTTTCATAATGCGTTTTGGATATTAAGTCTTTTGTAATTTAATTTCGGCAATGTCATGTAATTTCATTTCCAAACCGAACTAATGTTGTAATGTAATAGTTCGGTAATGTCATTTAATGTAATTTGTTAACCGAACTTATATATTTTGAATTGCAAACCACAGTGGACCTACAATCTTTATGCCAAATGACTCCTAATAAAAACCAAATACCAAAAAACACAATCTTTCATTGTTGTGTTGATTTTCAAAGCATACTTACAATCAAAAAACACCATCTAACTAAAGGTACAATTAATCATCCGCAAGGGAAATACAACCTTGGTGTATAATCGCTTCCGAATCCTTCAAAGCTTTCCACATCTCCATGTTATGTTCATACATAACGCACCAACCCAACATTGTGTCGGGGTTAAATTCATTCCAATAAAAGTATGGGCATATCGGAGGCAATGGAAAATTGTCTTCTAA
Source organism: Papaver bracteatum (assembly GCA_023529315.1). NCBI lineage: Eukaryota > Viridiplantae > Streptophyta > Magnoliopsida > Ranunculales > Papaveraceae > Papaver > Papaver bracteatum. The sequence goes on along the minus strand of JAJJWX010004705.1, from coordinate 293,133 downwards.
CCGGAGGCCTATAAAATGGTTGTAGTTAATCAACGCAATCACCACTCTCCTACGTTTTAGTTGCTCGACACATATGGTTTTTTTCGGAGTGTATGTGAAACTACCACATTTTGAGAACAAGTGAACCATGCAATTGAATGCTTCGGCTATTAAGTTCCCACATATCGGCATGCTCATCCAATGATCCCTTGTGATTGGATTGCCCCCGTGGAGACGGCTTTGATATCTAACAAACTGCACATTGAGACTATCATCCCCATCGGACAACATTGTCTTGTAAAATTCCGGTTTCTCCCTTAACTTCATCAACAACCTTTGATGGACATAAGTGACATGATTATCATTATATATCTTGGCACCTTGAGTGAAAGTCCCTAGTTGTTGTACGACAACGTGGAAACCGCAATTACCATCCGCAGGGACGTCATTGGTGGTTATGACGTAATCTCTAATGTAAGGAGGTAGCTCTTCCAGGAACCTTTTCTCAATAGGAGGGGAAGTCATATCAATTGGACTAGGTTGAGAGTGTAACATAAGTCCTTTTTTCTTCATATCCCATTAACTTGTCTCGCCCTTTTCAACAATATTCCTAGCCCTTATCTTACAATCTTCTTGGTACTTAGCCGCGGTATGCTCATGTTGCGAAGGATCTCTAGTAAAAGGGGTCATTTCACTCTTCCTCTTGCCCAAAACCTTTGCATATTGTCTGACTTGTTTTTTGGTTTCTTTGGTTGGTGGCCTACCTTTTTCCTTGCCTTTATTCGGTTCTTGCACATTTTCTGAAGTCTGCGGATAAACGATTGGCCGCATGTCATCCCAAAAGATTTGCCTTTCAAGATTGTTCATGTTCCGGTACCTCTCGATAACGACTCTTCCCATTTCATTATCACCAAACTCTTCTCCGACATCGCCCTTGGGAGGAGGAACAAAACTTAAGTGTTGCCAATATGGATCTATATCGCTTAAAGGGATTATGCCATGTTCATACTTAGCTCTCATGTGGCGACAAGGGATCCAAATAGACTTCGTCATGTTGCAAACACACACCTCATCAGGAATGGTTCCCCATATGCGGATCAAATTCACCTCAACCAATAACCTATTAATGCAAGCATGCGAAACATTATAGTGGAGTCCCTTGAAACACCAAAGGTCCTCCATTTTCACGATGTTACCACCTTTGTCTATAATCTTTTTGTACTTCATGATGCGACTTTTTTGAAACTTCTCTTTAATTCTATCAATCTCGCGGTTGAAGTAAACATCCATAGCGTTAAACACAACCACAAAATTATCAATACATCCAAAGAGATTTTTCTTCAAACGGTGGTGAGCCGATTCTACCAAACTTGTCGCTTGATTCCCAAAGTGTTTATGGTGGTTGGTAAAAGCATAAACAAACCACTCTTTGTGCTGTTCCAACCATTTCTTGACCACATACGTTACAATATCATCAGGATATTCGGGGCTACCCCAATGCTCAATAAATTCGGCAAGATTTAGATTGTACTCTTCTTCGGTGAGAGACCAAGTCAAAGCCTCCCATTCCCGGGAGAAAGCTACCCATTTAGCATTATTTATGGTGTATTGTTCATCGAATGCCTCTTTTGCATCAGCTTGTTCATCTTCCGGTAGCTTACTAATCTCTTCGAATGCTATCCTCTTTGGTGGACAAAGTTGAGGCTTGCACCTATTCATCACATTGCACCATATATGAAATGTACAAAGCATATTATGTGCCAATGGGAAGACTCTCTCTATTGCATTCATCAATGATACTTGATTGTCCGTCACTATAACCCCCGGGATATCATCATATCGGTAGATCGCCTTCAATTGTTGTAGCGCCCACCTATAACTTGGTTCTTGCTCCTCCTTTAGAAAACAAAAATCAATGGTAAAAGGTGACTTCGTCGACGTACGACCAACAATGTTCAACAATGGCATCTCTTATTTGTTTGTCTTGTAAGTGCAATCCATTATAAGAACTTCATGGAAGGATTAAGCCAGTTGAACACTCTTCGGATGAGCAATGAAGAGATGAGTTATTTCTTCACCCTGACGTAGCTTCTTTTGAACCGCGTAGCCTTTCTCTTCAGCCAACATAAACAATTGTTGCATGACTTTTCTATCCTTCCATTGATTCTTTTTAATTGACTCAATTGCATTGTAAATGGTGGTCGGGGATGATATGTTTTCCGTGTTATCATCCTTTAATAAGCGAAGCATACCAGCTGGGGAAATACGCAATCTCCTATATTTAGCTACTTTATCCTTTTCTTGAGGAGTCAGCCTTATGGCCATTGCATGTCCTTCAAGATGCTCCGGACGATGGAGGTTGTGATTACTTACCAACTTATCCATCGATAGAACCCATCCTTTCCTTAGTTTTGAGTAACTAAAAACTAGCTTGAACGGACATTTTATTTTCTTTGAGAACACTGTGTTCTTCCTCGTCGTCTTTCCATCATACACATACCCCTTCCTCTTGTGGATAGCATCCGGATCTCCACTTCTCTCGCAAACCATTTCAAAACGAGTTTTTCTTTCTTTTCCATTCAAAACTAATACGCACATGGCTCTCTTGGCATGCTCTCTAGCCCAATTATTCGCATCAATAGGTTGATCAAATACCAAATCATTGGCATAGTGATGGGATGTATCTTCGTACAAGATACCAATTGGAGAAGGTTGATCATCCATTGGTATATCTTGGCATTCAATCTACAAGAAATGGAACAACATCAATTGCAATCACAACCGGGTTCGGTAAGCTATTAATTTAAGCGCGTAAACCGAACTACCAATTCAGTGAACAAACCAAAAGGCCATATAACCGAACATATAAAGTATATGTAGTTCGGTTACAATATATTTTACATAGGTCACCGAATACAACACTGGAACTATTCATTTTTTTTTGGATTCTTAAGTTCGGTTAGGTATGCTCTTGGGATCAAGTGTGCGAAATAACCGAACCTGCATAACTTAGTGTACTCTTATATTTTGTACAGTTCGGTTAGATAGTGGCTTTACAGGAAGTGTGCGAACACACCGAACTTTGTATGCTAAGTTTAATTAGTTTTACGTAAAGTTCGATTGGTTAATAGTTGCAAAGAAACCGAACTTTGTACATTAAGTTAAATCATAAATTTACGTTAAGTTCGGTTAGTGTATATTGGTTGCGAAACAACCGAACATTACACTGGAATTCTTCAAACTTCCATCAATGCATAGTTCGGTTATCTGCTTGTTTGTCTAATGTAACCGAATCGCATATCCAGATGAGTTCGGTTAGATGTTCTTCACCTTTCGTAACCGAACTACTTAATAAATGTACATTTGTTTTGAAAATTTGGAGCAACTAGACCAACATTAGCTAAGTTTGGAGCATACCTGGATACCCAAATGATCTTCCTCCGGTTGTGGTTGATAAAATCCATCATTTTCATATTGAGATTGAGTTTGTGGAAGAATACATTCACCATCTAAGAAATTACTCATATCCGGATCATTATGAAGATTAACAAATACTCTAGGAGTTAATGGAGATGAAGAATCAGACGAGCTTTCATCACAAGAATTCCCAAACGTAGTGAATGTGAAATAATGTTTTTTTTCCATGGTTTTCTCCTTCCTCTTCTCTAACTTTATCCTTTAAAAAATTCAATTTCATTTTTAATAACTCATGTTTTAATCTAATCTCACTAATCAGTTTTTTCTTAATCATTTTAATAATGATTTCAATAATCAAAACCAAAAGATAATTAAAATGGTATTTTAGGTAATATAGAAAGTATTAGATTAGGGCACCCCTACCCCAAATAACATCATGGTCCCCTCAAAAAAAGAAGGGTGCCCAAAATAACGTTCATATCTAATATGACCTTGATTTCTTTCTCTAAACTAAATCCAGATCTCATCTCCGCGGTTTCCACATTTTTCATCTGTCACTCTGATCTTCATCATCTCCTGTTGGAAGACACAATCAATCAATTTTCATTCACACAATGATTTCTCCTCTCAAAATGAAGTCGTCATCGGTTTATTTCAACTGTTGCCTGTTGGGGTTTTCTTTTTCAGTGATGGAGGACAATCGTCAACAGTAGCCTCCATCAGATGCAGTAGAATCTGGGGAGGTTCAATATAAGCATGAAATGAAAGTTCATGACCATGCTCAACATGAGTCTCCATCAGATGTAGTATATCTGGTGAGGTTCAGATTATGTTGCTGAATGTTTATGCCACATCTAGTTTTGAAGTAAACATACGATTGGATTTGAGGATGTTAATCATATGTTTTGTAAAAGTAGATTAATTTGGCTTTTGAAACTGAGGTCTTTTAAGGGATGATAGAAATATTAGAAGAAAAAATTATGTTGCTGCTGGGAATGAGGTTATGCGATGTAAAGTCGATTAATGATTTAATTATTAAATGTTGAGGTCTTTAAATATTTTCAATCATGTTCATTTTATTTTACTGCCCAAGTTTTGTATAAGTTTCATCATCATTAAGCTGCTGAGGACCCTTGATCACTGGTGATTATACCAAAGACTCTTGAATAGATTAGAAAAAATCAAGAAAATTCTTAACATGATCACTTATAGAATATAATATCATTAGGCTCATGAATTATGAGATCACTGATATTCCTCCTTTGTGATGAAAAGGAAAGAAAAATCTATGTCTCTAAATTTCAAAAAGTTGGTCCATGTACAAAGACCGTCAAAGTTAGTCAAAGATCTGGTTTGGTTGTTCATATTAAACTAAATTTGTGCAGGAGCCCTACAATGCCATCAATAATAAAGCTATCTGTTTAAACGCAAATTTGATGGGATTAGTATGTTAAAAATCAGTGCGCCAAGGCGCCAAGCCATTGACAGCAGCTACTCTTCTGTTACAACAGGTGGTGGTTTTGTATGGGCTAGGTCTGGACTGGGGAATTAGGTCACAGGCCCATTTGGAGCCAACTTAGGGTTTATTCTATCCACTGTATATTATATGGATAACTTTCTTTGTTTCATTAGGGCAAACACTATCAAATCTATAACTAAATCCTGAGCTTTACTCCGCCGCCGTTTCCCTATTTCTCCTCAACCTCTCTGATCTGAGATATCCATCATCTCTTGGTTGAAACAGAGAAAGAATGAGTTATGAAATTAACTTTGAAGCTATACATATAGCTTAGTGGGAGACACAATCAATCTTTTCGTAAAGATTTCACGGCACAATGATTTTTCCTCTCAGAATTAAGTCGTGTTGGATATTTTAAATAACTTAGAAAATAAACTTGGATATTTTAAATAACTTAGAAAATAAAACTGTTTTCGTTTTTGGTTTGTCACTATGATGGGGAAGTGTTCTCTGTTGGATAAACACAATGGATGTTAGTTGGAGATGAAGGGACACCTCTAATAGGTGTGATGGTTCATAAAGGACACAACCATTCCCAACAGACACCTTATGTGTCTTTTGGAAGTGAAGAGGCATCTCCAATAGGCATGAATAACCCTATAAGTAGTGAAGGAATTCTCCCATTCTTGAGAATGAATTCAACATGTTTTCTCTCCATCTAAAGCATCATCAGAAATCTCTCTCATGTGTTCTTGGTTGGGTCAAGGGGTGCAAACCTTGAATCCAATTTCCTATTGTAGGGTTTTCATTGTATCCTGAAGGCATTATTTCGCATACCTGTTGCAATCGCCAATTTATATTGGGAGGGTAGAAATAATCGTCTAAAAGAAATCACCCGAGCCTTGAAAGCTTTTGAGTACAACAACAATTTCTTTTAGTGTTATCATCCTCTGTTTTATACCCAAAATTTCCAACAGTTTTAGACGATTAAATTCAGACAAGACAGAGGAAACGAGAATAAGGGAAGTTGGAAAACAAGCTTCAAATTTATAGTGGAAACCGTGTTCGGGAACATGATGTTGTTTATGGGAATTTGATTCAATCATTGGCGCGCAAACTCTTAAGGGTTGTGGTCAAGGGAAACTTCCATGAAATCAGATAAGTATAATATTTCCAACAATCTTAAAGACTAATACATCCTTAGTATCTCGGTTTCTTAGAAATAGTTACGGCATGTGTATGTTATGTGGATGAGCCATTATAATCACAATCTGTGCATATTATCGTCTAGCCTTTGTTAAGGCTCATTATGTTCAAAGCATATCATAAATTTGCAACTGCGGATTTTTACATCCACATATTCATCTGTGACATGATTGGTTTTCCCGGTAATGCTTAGTCCTCTTGATTGGGGTTAGTAATGCCATATATATATATATATATATATTTTTTTTATGATAGCATGAGATATCTAATAAATGTATTAGAAGTTCGGAATCCTTTAAGGGTGCATAACGGTTGGATGTACGTGGTTTAAATTGACTGCTCAATTTACCCGCATGTGGCAGATTGAATGAGGCTTTGTTTAGAATGTTTGCAAAGGAAAGCGGATCCATAATGATGGTACCCGCATCGGTATATTGATTTGAGGTTTTAATTTCTATTTAGAAATTATGGGGTACATGTTTGACACAAATGGTATTTCATGATATTGAGTTGCATTTTGGCATTTGAGAATTATCATGAAATAGGGGGAGAATTTATACGAAAATGTCGTATAAAATTTTTCTAGTTGGTGGATTATTTTAAAACCAAAATCGTCATAATTGTTGAGACAACAATGGTATGGCATGAACATAATTCTTGCGATAAGAATTATAGGTTCCACATTTGGAAATTGGCAGGTCTTAAATGACATCGAAAGGAAAAATGGAATACCGGTCAATATGTAACATATTGGAAGATTGGGCGGCCGACCAAATATCCAACGATGAGGTGTTACGATATTACCGATGCATAAATTATGAACATTTGCATTACATAATGTAGAATGTTAAATAGACATTGTCTATGTTTTTTGGGTATGAATTTGTAGGGGATTGGGCATGAGTAAAAGAGTTACTCATCAAGGTATTATATTTGTTGAGATAGCAAATATATAAGTTGCCTACAAATTTTCTATGCCTCTAGTGTATGCAAGTCTATAATGACTTCTTGTGAATTAACCGTAAATGTTAATTAGGATCACTAGAGAAGTTACAATTATTTTGTAAAATCAAAGAGGAACATTTTTTAGTAATGTTTTCAGAATTGATTGCATTAGTAGATGCAATTAATGAGAAGAAATGGCTTAAAACCTAACTTGTAGAGATCCTATTTTGGAAGAAGCCATCTCAGGAGGTCTTGATTAATTGTGAATCAGGATATGATCTATAACGTCTTTAACAAGACTTATAATGAAAAGTCAAGACATACAAGTCTTAGACAAGGAATGGTAAGTCAATTACTCAAGAAAAGAGTAATTGCAGTTAACCATTGAAACGGAGAAAAGCTTGGTAGACCTACTTATGAAGAGTCTCCCAAAGGAATTAATTTCAATGAAGTATATAGAAATGGGACTAAGGTCTGTGAAGGAAGGTTGATCTCCCATAGCAGAAACCCAACCTATGTTTTGAAAAAGATAAACAAGGTTCAATGTGGTACCAACAAGTTATGGCTGTAGATTATGGAGCACTAACATAAAACTTCCCATTTCAAGTTAGTGCTGGTTTTTCTTGCAGAAAATAGGATGGATGTAAATCCTTAATGAGTCTGTGATTAGTAAAAGGTGTCTCGCAGAAACACCTTCGAGACTTACCTATATGAGTATGGAAATGTGGGCCGTTTCCTAAGAGAAGAAGACTCATGAATAAGGATATAAGCACAAGGCCTTTATAGTGCTTGGCTACAGAACACATGATTTATGGAATCAATATGTGTGGAGACTCCAGTTTTATCATAAGGGATACTTGGTTCAAGACTGGTTTCACCATAGAATCTCGATAAGGCTTTGAGTTTCTTACACTCAGTGAAGGTTCAAACCCAGAAGGTACCTATCATTTATGTATTGATTTCAGCGATGATGCTTAGTCCCAATTGTGCTTGAACTACGTTGGCTTGATCCCACTCGGGTACGTAGGAAGTCACTTGAGTGATGCCAACTCCTCCGGTTTTATAAGTTTTATTTTATTTTATGTTTTTGGTTTTTGAAAATAGGGGAGATTGTTGGATATTTTCAATAACTTAGAAAATAAAACTGTTTTCGTTTTTTGGTTTGTCACTATGATGGGGAAGTGTTCTCTGTTGGATAAACACAATGGATGTTAGTTGGAGATGAAGGGACACCTCTAATAGGTGTGATGGTTCATAAAGGACACAACCATTCCCAACAGACACCTTATGTGTCTTTTGGAAGTGAAGAGGCATCTCAATAGGCATGAATAACCCTATAAGTAGTGAAGGAATTCTCCCATTCTTGAGAATGAATTCAACCTGTTTTCTCTCCATCTAAAGCATCATCGTAAATCTCTCTCATGTGTTCTTGGTTGGGTCAAGGTGCAAACCCTTGAATCCAATTTCTGTTGTAGGGTTTTCATTGTATCCACGAAGGCATTATTTCGCATACATTGCAATCGCCAATTTATATTGGGAGGGTAGAAATAATCGTCTAAAAGAAATCACCCGATCCTTGAAAGCTTTTGAGTACAACAACAATTTCTTTTAGTGTTATCATCCTCTGTTTTATACCCAAAATTTCCAACAGATTTAATCGTCTAAAACTCCTAATATAAAACAGAGGATGATAACACTAAAAGAAATTGTTGTTGTACTCAAAATCTTTCAAGGCTCGGGTGATTTCTTTTAGACGATTATTTCTACCCTCCCAATATAAATTGGCGATTGCAACAGGTATGCGAAATAATGCCTTCAGATACAATGAAAACCTACAACAGGAAATTGGATTCAAGGTTTGCACCCCTTGACCCAACCAAGAACACATGAGAGAGATTTCTGATGATGCTTTAGATGGAGAGAAAACATGTTGAATTCATTCTCAAGAATGGGAGAATTCCTTCACTACTTATAGGGTTATTCATGCCTATTGGAGATGCCTCTTCACTTCCAAAAGACACATAAGGTGTCTGTTGGGAATGGTTGTGTCCTTTATGAACCATCACACCTATTAGAGGTGTCCCTTCATCTCCAACTAACATCCATTGTGTTTATCCAACACAGAACACTTCCCCATCATAGTGACAAACCAAAAACGAAAACAGTTTTATTTTCTAAGTTATTGAAAATATCCAACAAGTCGTCCTCCGTCTTCTTCGACTGTTTTCGTTGTCTTTTCATCCTATAGTTGGGCTGAAATAATGGTGGATGGTGATGGTTATCATATAAAAATCTGGGGAGGTTCAGTATAACCATTTTTTTTTTTTTTGATCGATAAGAAAATAAGGGTTGAAGCACACCCGGTGGGACAACCATTTTGTTTTTACTTGCTCAGTTTGAGTTAGGACATAATTGGATTTCAGGCTGTTAATTATATGCTTCGTTAAGGTTTTATATTGATATAGCATCTTTGTAATTGATGTCTTTAAGTATTATCAGGAAAGAAAGATAATGGTGCTGCTGGGAAAGAGGTTATGCTATGTAAAAGTCACATTAGAGATCTCTGATTAATGATTAACTAGTCTTTTTTCTTTTGTTAATCTTGAATATATGCTTTCAATTGTCAAATACTATTAAGCCTTTGTATGTTGCCATGGATCCAACTCACTAACCTCAAACCTCAACAGGATCTATAAAGCAAAAATCCTCCCTTTAAGCCAACGTGCCAGCAAAATGGTAAGTGAAAAGCAAGAAGTGTCTGATATTTACCAGACATAGCATTAAGCATTTTGTATTGCTAGCTTGGCTAAGATAATTTCTTGGAAGTCTAAGGTGACCTAGTATCCTTGAAATTGAATGAAAATTCATTAGAATATAGCTTCCAGGTTGTATCACAAAGAGGGTAGAACTGAAAGATAAACGAGGATGGGATTTTACCTAGAAGTGTGACTGAAAAGTGAAAAAATTCCAAAAGTGTGACCAAATTTGAAATCCTTCCAAAAGTGTGACCATGACCGGTCAACGGACACATATGCCCCGGTCTTTTACGGAAATACCGGATTTTGTCCTCAGATGTCCACATATCGGGTAAGGATGTGTACACATAGCGTAAGGATGTCCACATATCGGGGTAAGGATGTGTACACATCGGGCACTGATACCCCACCATGAATAGTGTCCGATGTCTACATATTGTATGTAGACATCCAGAATCTAGGCGTAATCGTTATATGTAGACATCCAGAATAGTGTCCGATGTGTACGTAAGGATGTGTACACATCGGACACTATTCATAAATATGTGGACATCAAGCCAATCGTATGTGGACATCAGCTATAATGTGTAGACATCGACTATAAATATGTGGACATCCTTACCCGATGTGTACACATCGGGCTATAAAAGGGTACGTTGGGTATTAGTGAAAATCAGTCACACTTTTGGAAGATATTCGTTTTCAGTCACACTTTTGGAATTTTTTCACTTTTCAGTCACACTTTTAGGCATTTCCTCACCGAAGATACAAGATGCTAATCTGGATGCAGCTAAGTTTTGTCTAACTGACTCACGGTTGCTTGTTTTTCAGTTTTGTTGTGCAATTGGTATTTACAAATGCTTCAAGCAATACTGATCGATATAAAGCGTATGTATGGCTTAAATATGGCTAGAAAGTATATCCACTATGCAACAAGTGATACAGACCACAAAAATGCCCCTCTATCATGATCAAGAAGCAGTCATGGCGACTGGAGGATTCTTTCTCGGGTTAACGGATCAGAATTTGGTTTTTCTTAGGCCCAGTTTGAAGCCAACTTAGGATCCACCTAGTATATATATATATATATATATATATGACCTTTATTTCTTTGTTCCAGGGCATACACAGCTACAATCAAAATCCAGATCTCAACTCCGCCGTCTCCACATTTCTCCATCGTCTCTTGGTTGATAGAATGAATTATGAAGCTTTACAGATAGCCTGGTGGGAGACACAATCAATCAATCTTCCTTGACAGCACAATGATTTCTCCTCTCCAGATTATGTCGACATCCGTTAGATTCACTGTTTGTGCTTTCTACTTCTCACAACATCGGTTCGTTTCTACTGTTTGTGCTTTCTTGTTTCTACTATGATGGTAGAGCTGAAATGAAATGTCATCAATCTGTTTTTAGAACTGATTACAAGGATTGGAGCACAATAAAAAGAAGAATATGTTAGCTGCTGGCAATCTGTTTGGCGTCCAGTTTTAAAGTTACCACATAAACATAATTGGATTTCAGAATATTAATGATGTTATGCTATGTAAAAGTCACAATACATATCTGATTTGATAAACTTATTATTTATCAAATGCGTCAATTGTCTTTTCCTTTAGTTAATTCTGCATCTTTGCTTTTAGATTTACAGATATAAATAATTTGAACATGTGAAATGGGGGTGATTGAGATTCAAGGTACATCTGTGTGATTGTAAGTTTGTATCTCATAATCAGCTGTTTTGTTGTCTCTAAATAAAATGTTAATTTTCCATGAAAACGAAATGAATTGTTATCGGTATTTAGTTTTCCTTTTGATGTTCTGTAATTGAAACAGATGTCATCTAAATTGGAATTTCTTGCTTCAAAATTTCATCTTCTTAAAAACTCTGGAATACTAAAAAAATTGAAGGCGTGGAAATATTGATTGCATACAATTTAGTGGTAGGCCGACAAGAGAAAAGGCATGGTTCCAGAAAAGCGCTTATGGCTCCAAAAAATGACCATAACATAAGATGCGCCAAGTAATGTAACGCTTTTGTGATCACAGGTAACACTAGTATATTGTAGTTATGCCTCACTTTGTAAGCAGCCTTGGGCAACAAAATTATTTACAACTGCTCAGTGTGCTCAGCATAAGATTTTTTTTTTTTTTTTTGTTTTTTTGAGGAGAAAGGTTAATTGTATTAGCAACAAAGAAACTAATACATAGAAGAAGGAAAAAAAGAAGGGAAAAGTTACAATAAAGTGCTACAAAGAAAACAAAGCGCAAAAGAGCCAAAGACAAGGTTAATTTCAGACCAAAACAACCGCCAAACAAGCTGACCATCACCCACCGGCTAGAAAGCATCTAACATTTCTTTTTTGCCGATCTTCTTTGACCTCTGCCGAGCTTGTCAATGTCTGGATCGTCCTTCCATCCCAACTTTTCAAGCTCCCTATCCTTTCATGATTTCTGATACTTATCATTTAGCCCACAAAAGATGCTTGTCTCTTTTCCGCTAGTATCTCCTAAGAGCAAGTCTTATGGTGGAATCCAACCTATTCCAAGTGTGGAAAATTCATGGAATGTCAAGTCTAGTGGCTTCCAAGTTGGGGTTTTCCATACAAAATCCAAGCAAGGTTCCATGGTTTGGTGGAAGGGTTTGTGGAATCCATCTAAAACGCCAATAAGAATAGCGCAGTAGAAGACAAGAAACACTATTAACAATGGCACAAAAAAACACTATTAAGAATGACACAAAAAAACGCTATTAAGAATGGCACAAAAAATCTGTGGAATCCGTAGATTTAAAATGAGTTGTCGAAATCTAACGTCTGAGAAAACACTATTCTTTTTGTGCCATTCTTAATAGCGTTTTTTTTTTGTGCCATTCTTAATAGCGTTTTTACTATTCCACCATTACACTTGCGTTTCCATCCACAGTTCCAAGTGCTGAGGTGGCGTGGAAGATGGAAGATAGATGGATTCCACCATAAGACTTGCTCTAACAAGCCAGAAATTTTGTCAATAACTGTAAGTGGTTTAACCGTATAAAAATCAGCAGATGAACTCATCTTCGTCTTCATCTTCAAAACAACAACAACAGTTCATTTTGTTTGATGAACTTCATCTTCATCTTCAAAACAAAAGCATCAATTCTTGATTACATCTTCTTCACCATCTCCAACGAACAGCAGCAGGAGTTTTTTGTCCGTCGTCTTCATCGCCTCCAAAAATAGCAACATCAGCAACATCGTTCATTCAAAAATCATTATTATTCATCACCGACATTAGTTCATCTTAATCAACACACCATTAGTTCATATTCATCAAGAAAACAGATCAAGAAAAATAGATCAAGAAGGCAGCAGCAGAAAACAGATAAAAAAAAACACAGCAAAATAGAGTTCGTCTTCATCTTCAACTGCAAGACGAACAACAGCAGATCGAACTCATCTTCGTCTTCATCTCGTCAACATCATCGGCAGATTTCGTCAAAATCTCTTTGTAAATCTTCGAATTTTTCTTCATAATTTCTGTCAATTAATCTTTAACATCATTGTAAATCAATCACTGTAATAAATCTCGGTAATCAATCTCAGTATGTTCATCTCTCGTAATCAATTGCAGCAGCGAGAAAAAAAATTAAAAACCCTAGAAAAATTGCAGCGGCGGAGAAGAAAGAGAGAACCGGGAGGAAAGAGAATATAGATATGAGAAATGATTTCTCTCTCTTACCAATGGACTATATATATGGTCCTTATCCAAAAGGGTATTTCTGCCACTCCAATGTGACATTTACATCATCCATGACATCACCCTAGGACCAAATGATAATTTTTAAGACCAAATGATAATTTATATTATCAAATAAGACCAAACAGACAGTTGACTGGGCCAACTGGACTAGACCCTCTCTAATATATTATTCTTAGGACCAAATGGTATTTCCTACTTAAGATAAGAGAGAGGGAGAAAGAAAAAAGGAAGAGGAGTCGGATTCCTTCTCGGGTTAGCGGGTCTGGATATAGATAATTGGGCTGCAGCCCTTTTGGGGAGCCAACTTAGGGTTGACCTAGTATATATACATGAACATGACCTTTCTTTCTTTCATGTAACCTAAATCTTGAGCTCCTCAAACTCTGCCGCTTCCACATTTCTCCTCTATAACTCAGATCTCCATCATCTCTTCGTTGAAACAGGAAAGAGAGAGAATCAGTTTTGAAGATTTACATATTGCCCGGTGGGAGACACGGTCAATCCATCTTTTCCTTGAGATTTTTCAACATAATGATTTCTACTCTCAAAATCAAGTCGACATTGAATTGTTTCTACTTTTGGTTTTTTTAATTTCAGCAAAGTAATTGCTGTAAGTGTGAGATACGTCGATTTTCATCATGCGCCTCATTCAAGAAAGTTCAGGCACGTCTAGTTTTGAAGTCAGCCCATAATTGGATTTCAGGCTTTTTATGCTTCTTTGAAACTGAGGTCTGGATAGAAAGTAGAATTAGGAAAGAAAATGTTGCTTCTGGTTATGCCATGTAAAAGTCACGTTACAAATTCGATTGAGTATTAAATGTGTTAATTTTCTTATCCCTTTTTGTGTGTTCTGCATCTATGTTTATGAATTCAATTGTCTAAAACTACTAATAGTTTGTTGGGTATTGCCATTTTGCGTCTGATCTATTAATCCTTTGTTGGATAAAATATGTCCACTTCTAGTTTCATGTATTTTACAAAGTCGAAAGCAAAAATAAGATAGAGAAAAAATGTCCATAGAAAATTGACAAAACTCGGCACAGTCTATGATGATTTTGTTCAAGGCTTCAAGCTGCCACTTGCAGAGGCTAAGCTCAAAAAACTTTAGATCTTTGATCACCAGTGTGGCGCAGATGATACAAAGACTCTTAATTCTAGCTACTTTTCAATTTCTAGTACAGTTTGCTCTTTTTGTCCTCCGTAATCAATGAGTCCGAGTATGTAGATTAGAGAAAATAAGGAAAAATTCATAACGTAACATGTAAAATGTGGTCATTAGCTGGAAAAATTATGAGAAATAAAGATAAAAATGCATTCCATGTGAAAGATACACAACTGATCTGGATACTAAGTTGTCTAACTGACGCGTCGTTGCTTGTTTTTCTGCTTTCTTGTCAACTCCAAAGTTGTGCTCAACTTGATAAATGGGTTTGAAGTTTATTAGTTGCTGAACCATCATGGTCAAAGTGAAGCTTTTTGGGATTTTTGGTGGCAATTTTGCTCCAGCTATGTATGAAGAAGGTGGTGGTCTATTGATTGAAGACATTGTTGAACTAGAGAAATAAGCTGTAGAAATATGTGCTGGCGAATATGATGAACAGGAAGCAGCCATGGTTAGTTAGTTGATTAAAAATCAGTTTGTCAAGCCGTTAACAGACTGACAGGACCAACTTTCTATTGGTGAGAAATTAAGATAAGAATGAAGAAGAACGGAGAATCTAAAAGAGAACTGGTGGACGACAGACTGATAAGATCTTTGTGGGGAAACAATAGATGTAACTATGTCTTTTTAGCTTCAGAAGGTGCTTCAGGGGGGATCATTGTGATGTGGAAGGAAGGAATTGTGGTGATGGAAGATCATTTGATGGGTGCTTTTACTATTTCTATCAAATTCAGAAATACGGTAGATGATTTTGCCTGGCTTTTTACTTCTGTGTATGGTGCTTCGGATCCGGGTCACTACAACCAATATTGGCAGGAATTAAGGGACATTAGACTTTTGTTTGATGAACCATGGTTATTAGGGGGTGACTTTAATGCAACTCTTTCGGCTGAGGATAGAAATTTATCTGGTGGTAATACTACAAATAGAAAATCTTTCAAAGCCTTTGTCAATAGATTTTCCCTTATTGATTTACCTATGGCAGGAGGAAGATTTACCTGGACAAATTGTCAGCAACCTCCTTTGTTGATTAGATTGGACAGATTCCTCGTTTCTCCATAATTCCAAGAGCACTGTCAAACACCGATTCAAGTAAGATTAAAGTGGCCGATCTCTGACCATGCTCCGATTATGCTGTGTTGCAACTTTGGTGAGAAAGTCAAATCTCCCTTCAGGTTAGATAACTATATTCTGAATCATCTCGACTATTTGAAAAATCTCAACATTTGGTGGAACAATTTATCCTTTACTGGTAAGCCTAGTTTTATCTTTGCAAAGAAGTTGTAGGCTCTGAAATTCATCATTAAAAACTGGCAAAAGGAGACGTTTGGAAATCTTCAGTCTCAAATGGATAATTTGGAACTCATAATCGATGTTCTTGATAACTTAGAAGAGATTCAAACTTTAACTGATGATGATGTGGTAGCTAGAGAATAGGCTAAGATTAAGCATACTTCTCTTTCTTTTTCTTTGGCTAGAAGGCTTGCTCAGAGAGCAAAAGAGAGATGGCTAAAAGAAGGAGAATCAAATTCAAGTTATCTTCATCAACTTGCTTCTTTCAAGTATAAGCACAACAACATTAATTGTTTGAAGATTGAAGGGGAGTTATGTTATGAAAAAAAGAAGATTGCTGAGGAAACTAAGGCTTTCTATACTTCTTTATTCACGAAGCATCATAATTCTAGGCTTGGTTTTGATCAAATGGAAATGCCCTCTATTTCTGTGATGGAGAGCATTAATTTGGAGATGTCGTTCTCTGAAGAGGAAGTTAAGATGGTGATAAACAACTTTGGAACTAACAAAAGCCCGGGTCCTGATGGCTTCACAATGGAGTTTTATAAACAAGGCTGAGAGGTTATTAAAAAGGATCTGTTGCTGGTAGTTAAGGAGTTTGAAAACTCAGGTGCACTGGATTGGAGATTACACTGTACTAATATCACTCTAATTCCTAAGATTAATGGTGCAGTTTCTTTGCACAATTTTAGGCCGATTAGTTTGATTGGAAGTGTTTACAAGATTATCTCTAAAATGATAGCAGAAAGAATGAAAAAGGTGCTGCCTTCAATTATTTCAGATCTTCAAGGTGCCTTTGTTCAGGGCAGGCATATTCATGATGGTATTTTGATTGCTTCAGAACTCATTAATTCAAGATTGAGGAATTTAGAAACAGGCATCATCTGCAAGGTGGACTTTGAAAAGGCGTTTGATAGTATAAATTGGGGTTGTGTGGACTTGGATTTATAGAGATTTGGTTTTGGGCATAAATGGAGAAGCTGGATAAAAGTTGTTGTATGGGGGTTGTTAAAAGTTTCTGTGCCACAAGGTTTGTTGTTGTTTTCAAAGGTGAAGCTACTTGGATTCATTTTTATTCTGGTGGTGGAAATTCTATCACTTATGTTCAAGTATGCTGCAGCTCAAAACTTAATTTAATCGGGTGGCAGAAAATGGTACAAAATTACACATCTGTAATTTGCAGATGATTTAATTGTTTTTCTAAAGGATGAAGAAGACCAAGTTAATAACCTAAAAAGTATTCTTTTAGCTTTTGAATCAGTTTCTGGTTTAAAGGTCAATTTCAGGAAGAGCACAATTGTGGGACTGGGACAATTACATAATGCTGAGGTTTGTGATGAACTTTTTGGTTGTTCACTAACTCAATTGCCTATGAAGTATTTAGTTATCCCTCTTGGAAGTAAGTCAAAGTGCAAAGGTGTTTGGATGAAAATTTTACATAATTTTCAAAAGAAGCTGGCAATATGGAAGAAAACTTATCTTTCAAAAGGGAAGAGACTAATCATGATTCAAAGTGTGTTGGCAAGTTTGCCTATATACTATCTGTCCCTATTTTAGTTACCTGCAACTATAGGAAATCAGATGGAAATAATTATGAGAAACTTCTTATGGGGGTCAAGCATTAATTCTAGGAAGAGGAGCTGGGTGGGTTGGTCTATTACTTTTATCCCTAAATGCAGAGGAGGTATTGGTATCAAGAAGTTAAAATTAGTAAACAAGGCCCTTCATGCTAAGTGGATCTGGAGGTATAGAAGTGAAAAGTTTGCTTTATGGAGGAGAATAATATATCAGAAATTTGGGGGTCTCAATGAAGCTTTTTTTCCAAATCATTCAAAGAGCTTTGTTTGCTATAACTTATGGGATGGTATTCTCAAAGCTAGGAACTTTGTCATCTCAAGAACAAAGTTGGTGGTGAATAATGGAGGCAACATCTATTTCTGGAAGGATGTTTGGGTAGGTGAGCAATCTCTGAACTCCTTATTTCCTAATTTGTTTAAGTTGTCCAAAAAGAAGGATGCTACTTTGAAGGACATGATTTCTCATGAAGGAGCTTTTAACTTCAATTTTGTTAGAAGTTTAAAACAACAGGAGATGTTGGAGATCATTAACTTACTTCAGATAATTGGGGATCCTTCTCCACTGTTAAATGAGCATGAAGACAGTACGCACTGGACTTTTGGCAAAGGTAAGGGCTTTACAGTGGCAAATGCTTACACAACTTTGGAATTAGATGGTTTTCTTTCATTCCCTGACAAACAAATTTGGAACCCTAAAATTCCTTTGAAGGTGGATTTCTTAGTCTGGACTTTAGGCTACAATGGAGCTGCAACTCTAGATAAACTTTACAGTGCAGGCTTGGTTCAAGACTCTTCTTGTCTTTCATGTAACCTTCAAGTTGAAACTAACTCCCATCTTTTCCTGCATTGTAAAACTACTTCCTTGGTCTGGGATTACTTCTTAAAAAGATTTGGTCTAAGCTGGGTGCATTCAGGTGATGTAAAAAGAACCATTTGGGAATGAGGTAGAAGTAAGAGTATCAAATTGGTAAAAATTATGTGGAGTTATCTGCCATTTGCTATTTGGTGGTGTGTTTGGATTGAAAGAAACAACAGGCTTTTCAAGAATGTTGCAAGGAATGCAAAGCAATTGATCATTGAAGTCAAATGTTTTTTGTTCAATTGGACAGCTAACTCGGACATTTTTAAGGATTTTAGTTTATCAACTTTGATTTGTAATTGGGATGCAGTCACTCAAGCATCGATGTAACTCTTCTCTGTGTCACTTTTTCGGTGGTGCAGAGTTCTTTTTATAAATTTTACCCTTTTCAGTCAAAAAAAAGAAGAACGGAGAAGAGTCGGATATTTTGTCGGGTTAATGGGTATGAATTTCGTTAGGGCTAGGACTGGATAATTAGACCTCAGGCCCACTTAGGTTTCCCTTTCATTTATGGGAACATTACTTAAATACCCCTCAAAATTCGGCCTTTAAAATATACCCTTATTCATTTTTTAAAGGGATTTTTACAAAAATAGGCTTGTTTTTTTTTTGGTTTACAAAACTAACCCTGTTTTTTTATTTCTTACAAAACTAGGCAAGTTTTGACCAAAACTGTTGGATGGAAATTTAGCACCGTTAGTTGTACATAAAAAGACCTAATAGTCCTTATAATCGGTTATTGTGACCCAACTAGACGTGTTGACTCTATATACTTGACCAGGGATTGCGTACGTGGCACTTCTTATGTGGCATCGCTTATGTGGCATTGCTTACGTGGCACTGCTTTTGTGGCAATCTTATCTTGTTCTCCATTAATGAACATCTTCACCACCACAGAAAACCACTTCTCTTCATTATTAGATCTGAAAAAATGGGTGGTGGTATGAAAGATAAAGCAAGTTCTTCAAGTAGTATGATAGTGTGTTTAATGTGTGAAATGGAAGGATATCATGAAACAATGGCATGTCCATGGGTTTATTCAAGGTGCAAACATGTACCTTGTAATGGCGTAAGAGCTTTGTTGAGGTCTAAAACAGATGTAAGTAATGGAAAGTTGTTCTTGAAATGCTTGAATCCAACCTGCAACTACTTTGAGTGGTTTTATCAAGCTTCTTCCCATACTTCAGCACTTCCAATCAAGCTTCCATCATCTCATGGTTGTATTTCCTGCAGAGAAGACAATCACAGTGTTACAAACTTTCCACTAGACAAGCAAACATGCTTTAAAGACAACTGCAATTCTCAATTAGATCTGAAAGTATGCAGAAATCAACATTATTTCAACATTGCATACCTTGTGTGCAAGAATAAAGCTTGTGATGCATTCAGATGGGCTTCAGATGCTAGTGTTATTGAAACCAAAGAAACGTTGAAGGGTAAAGTGTATGAAATATGCAAAGAATATAAGAAAAATCTGAAAATATAGCCTGTAACAATTTTATAAGAAAGTTATGGATTTGAATTTCAGAAATTGCATTGTCTTACAAAAGCATCCATTCATTCGTTCACAAAAAGTAACCAAAGCTAAACAAACACAAATAAATATTTTTGTTTAGATCAAGTCAAAAAACACCAACACTAATAGTGAATCAGACTTTGAATTACTTCTTTGGTTTCTTCTTTCCCTTTGGATCTGCAACATTGAAGGTCACTTTGTTGTCAACAGATCCAACATTCTTGTTTGTCTGATTGAAAGAAGGTTGAGAAGAAGCCTTACTCTTGGACCCTTGGCCTGACTTTGCAGCACTTTGTTTAGAAGATTCAGCAACACATGTTTTGGAACTGTTATTGATCTTCACTTCATCCTTAGTAGCACTAGATGCACCTGCATAAGAACCAAAAGCTACTTTCCTTCTGTTGTACTTTCTTTTTGATGGTTCAGGGACATAAGTGGATGATGTTGAGCCATCAACACAAGTTCTAGGCTTGTTTCCCTTTGGATTATTTCCAACCTCTCCACCACCACAAGTTACTGCATAGTGACCATAAATTCCAAACTTCTTACACTTTCTAATTTTCTTCACATGGTGGGCTTCATCATAAGAAGGAATTCTTTTCTTCCTTGGTCTTCCAGTTTTTATTATGATAACATGAGGATTAATGAATTCTACCAGTATACTCTGCAAAAGAAAGAAGGAGAAGAAGATATGAGTTAAGATATGAAACTCTAAAAGGTTGTATACTATATAAAGCATGTATGCCCAACCCTAAAGAATCTTTGTTATTATTCTATATTTATTGCACAATAATCAATACAATTTCTTTTTAATACAATAAAATCTTTACTCTTACCCAGTCAATTTCACCTGAAAGTGGTTCAAACCCTGAAGCATATGTCTTTTTGTAATATTCCACACTGTACACAGGGTCAAAGTAGCTACAAAATGAAATCAAACAAGCAGATCCAACAAATTATCAGTTCACAAGATTGAGCAAGGAAACATAAAAAGAATATAACAAATCAAAACAGATGAATGAAAACAGAGGAACCAAAACAAAGTTTGACTTACTCTGCCCAGTTTGGTCTCAAAGGTGTCAAAACACATACATCATGTTGACATGGAAATCCCCTCAGCTGCCACTGCAAGCAGCTACATGTCTTCTTGGGAAGATCCACAGTAAACACAACATCATGAACACTCCTAACCTCATACACCTTTCCCATTACAGCTCCAACTAACTTAAAAAGATGAGTTAAGTCCTTCATCTTTGTCATTGCCTTTGGAACTAACTGGCCATCTTGCCACTTTTCACATTCATTCCTTCTCTTGAAGAAAAGACCCATCACCAGTTTAGCATACATTTTCCCAATTGTAATGATAGACTTATCTCTTGTCTTCTTCATCATGTTATTAAAAGATTCTGAAAAATTATTGTTAATGTGCTCACACTTACTATCATTTGAGAAATGAGACCCAGATCAGCATTCAGGTCTTTGACCCATAAGATACATTGCAGCTTGTTCATCCTCAGCTGCCATTTTATCCATGTGTTGCTAAAAAGAAACATAAATAGTATCAAACTCATGTTGTGTATGGCTATATACCTAGGTTATAATACTTGTAATGCTCCTAGGTTGCAATTACATTCTATTTTTTTGTCCAGTTTCTGAGAAACACGTACATACCCGAAAGTGTCTCTTCTTGTAACACTTGGCAACATTCCAGAAATGAGTGTATAAGCTGAATGACTTGAAATACTTCTTGAAATTCTTCATCAAATGTCTGCCAAGTAGCCAAGTAATAATTAGTCATTGGAGATATTATTCCAAAGCTTAAAACAAAAGAAAACATAAAGGAATTAGATTAAGAATAGTACTCCCTCTGTCCACTTTTATCTGTCCTAATTTCTACTTTGGTCTGTCCATTTTTATCTGTCCGCTCTGTTTATAGACATATTTTTCTCTTAAACTATCAAATATACCCTTTATTTTTTATAATTATAAAATTATTTTTAATATAAACTTAATTCAAAATCATAAATATCATCACCATATATAAGGAAAAAATCCAATCAATATTTTTTTATATTATTTTTCATTCCTTTTTAAAATAAAAGCATTTATGGGTAGTTACAAAATTCCTAATACTTCTTACATGACAAAGAATCAAAAAAATTTATGACAAAATCTCAAATTCATGGTAGAGTATATCTAAAGAGGAAATAATCTACAATTTCAATTTTTTTTCCCTCTCAAATAAAAATTCCAAAGGCTCCAAAGTTTTAGCGCGCGAAACCAAAATCAAATGGAGGAAATAAAAAATTCTTAAATTTTGGAGTATAAGTTTGCTTTTATTTCTTTACAATATTTCCTAAAACAATAATACTATCCAAATTAGAATTTTTACCACTAATAATTTTAATTTTGGTAATAACGTAATATTAAATAGGCTAGTCAAGGGATAGTCATGACATTTTATCGGATTTCCTTAATATCTTGACTAAGTCGAAGCGGACTCTTAACAATGGACGGAGGGAGTATAACATTACCTGAAACATAATTTGTGCTCATCCAAGCAGAAGTAATAGTCACAAGCTTCACCAATCCCCTACTGCTTGTCTGATATAATGGTGAAATGGTTGTCTTCACCCAATATCGCTTTCAAGTCTTTGAGAAATATCTTCCATTTCTCAATGGTTTCATTCCTACACACCATTATACCAAGAGGAACTAAACCATTCTGACCATCTAGACCTGTTGTAGTCATTAACACACCACCATACTTCCCATACAAATGGCAAGCATCCAATCCAATTACTTTTCTACATCCAGCCAAGAAACCTTCTATAGCAGGCTTGAAGCAGAGTGTCATTGATAAAAATGTGTTGTCTGTGCTTCCATATGAGAAACTAGCTACACTTCCAGGCATTTTTTCCTGCAATTACAACTATACTAATGTTAGTTCCACATAATTTATGAAAGGTCCCTTGTGTTCTAACTAAATACAAAAATAACAAACAAAAAGAAAGAAAATAAAATAATGTTACCTTGACCATTTCACAGAATGCAGGAATTTTCTTGTACTGCTCCTCATAGTTGCCATAAAGCTTTTGCAACACAATATTTCTTGCTCTCTAGGTTGTATGGTACATAATTTTCACCTTCAATTTTTGGTTGAACTCATTTGCCAATGACTCAGGATCAGGGATGTTGGTTTTATTGCCAGAAGTCTCCAACCTTTCCGTGTACCAATCAGCTACAAATGTTTGGAATTGCACATCCGTTTTGTCCTTTAACATCTCCATTGCATGTATGCTTTAGATTCCAACTTCTTAGAGTGAATGTATATCCTTCACCATTCATCACTCTTCCATAAATGAGCATAGGACATTTGGTCTTCTGATGATAGTTATTTGAATCACTAAACTTAACCTGGTGTTTATGCTTCACACGATTAGCCCTCAAATGCTTCTTGAATGCTTTTTTGCTCACAAATTTGCTCCCCTTCACAAGGCTATAAGGATCAAGTTGTTGAAAAGTAAGTCCTCAGGGAACATATCTTCAGGTTCTTCCTCCTTAAAATGTTGTGCATGTTGTTCCTCAAACTATGTGTTATCATGAGGCTTTGTACATTTAGGCCCATTGGACTCAGAGCAATGATTTGATACTATAACTTGAAGACCATTAGTTTTGTTGCTTTATGATACAAATGCCAAAAAACAAATGATTTAAGGGCTTAATGTTCAGATAAACATAACAAACAAACAAAAAAGAAGTAAAAAAAACAACAGAGATCAATGACAATTTACCTTCTTCTTTTCTGTCAGAGATCAAGTCCCAATAATGGTCCTCTACAAAGCCACATAGACAAGGGCATTAGTACTGAATAAATCTAAAATTAAACCCAACAAAGTTTTTAAAAAAATACAAAACCAAAGACTTGAATTACCTTCCTTATCATTCTCAACCTCCACCTCACCAAAGTTTGGATCACGCCATCACTTTCAGCATCACCACCATCACTTGCAGCATCCTTGTCATCACTTGCATCATCATCACTTCTCTCACTTGCAGTACCATTTGAAAGATACCCATTCTCAACTTTTTGTATAAATAGCTTGTAACTCTTGTCATCTTTCTCTTCACTTTCATACCCTCCTATATTGTTCAAGTCATCATCAGGATGACATTCATCTTCTTCTACATTATTCAAGTGCATGACGTACTCATCACTTTTCTTGTACTCTTGGGCTATTGTAAACAAATTTTCTACCATGTTATCCTGTGTTGCAGCTTGAACCCCAAAGTCATGATTGAAATGTTCCTCCTCAAAGACATGTATCTCATTTACTTGTTCAGCTACACCAGCATTTGTTTGTTGAAACAATTATTCAGGTTCAACTACACTAGCATTTGTGTGTTGATACAATTCTTCAAGTCCAGCTACACTAGCTTCTGTGTGTTCTTCATATTCCAAAACATGATTATTCTCAGCTACACTAGCTTGTGTTTGTTGAGTAAACTAAGGAACATAAACATCTTCATCATCAACATCATCTAAATCAATGAACATTCTTGTAGGATTTTTCTTCTTGATCCTAGCTATTTTGTGACTTCTTATTACTGTGTTTCCATCCTTGAATTTCTTTGTCATAGTCTTGGGTGATGAACTACTACAACCAACTGGTTTATTTGGAGTCTTAGACACTAGCTTCTTTGGAGTCACATTCTTTTTGGGTGTCATCTGAGGTGGAGGAGGCTCTGCAGTAATCTGAGTTATCTCACCATTTTCATCTATTGATATTATTTGCAAATGCAATGTAATCCAACCATTTTCATCTTGAATTGCATTTTCCCAGAACAACCAAAACTCTTGATCACAAATTATGGATAATGGTAAGCATGGATCAACATACCATAGAAGGTCCAATGTTTCCCGACTGGTTAATCTCAACATAGGACTAATCCTATACTTTAATTGATTCACACCCATATCTACTCTGGACAAACCCTTAAACTCAAAACACATTGCAGGGTTGATAAAATCCTAAACCTTAATATCTCTGGTTGGAAACATGTCCTGTTGAACCTCATCAACAACCTCATTTATAACCTCTTGCTTTCTACAATCAAGAAAAACATGGTATATCAGACAAATTCTGGAAAACCCTATCTAAATCATTATCACAGAAACCATAAAAAACCCTAGAAATCATTATCACAGAAACAATAAAAAATCCTAGAAATCAATTTCAACTAATCATTATCAGCAGAACCCATTTTTGAAATTAAGAACATATTATCGAAACCCTAGAAATATCATAATCAACAAAACAAATCATTGATAAGGAGTAATCAACAGACAGTAAGAGAAAAACAAATTTGGGATTTTTCTTACCTCTCTGTAGAACGCTTCTTCCATCTCGGCATCTTCACCAGCAGAAAATCTTCAATTTCTTCTTCGAAACTCTCCTAATCTAAACACCGTTTAACTGATTTTTCTCTTTACTCAAAACCCTCTCTGAATAAACCTCTCTGAATAAACCCTCTCTGAAGAACAAGAGAGAAGAAGAAATAAAAGGAATGAATCGATCCCTCTCTCTTATCTTATTCCTTACACCTTCCCGCGTTGTCGATATTAACAATGAAGTTATATCATAGTCGTTTAATAATCATCGAGATGTACTCGATGTTAGATTAGGCGTCTAGATCGTAACACGTGGGAGCATATCTTATGTGACTGACACACACCCACGATATATCGCTGAGTGATATATTGACGAGAATTTGACTAGTCAACGTGATAAATTGACTGAGATAACAAAAGTGGATGGAATCCGTTTGAGAGGCTTATATTTGTAAGAAAAAAGTGGCCTGGAAACCAAAGTGAGGGTACAGAACAGGCCTACTTCTGTATATAATCGTTTTTAAAAAATACCCCTACTTTCTGAAAAGTGGAAGTAACTAGCACAAATTGCGTTCAGAAGTGGACGCAACTAGTACAAGTTGCTTCCAGAAGTGGACAAAACTTATACAAGTTGACTCAAAAAAAAAAAAAAAATTTACCCCTCGGGGATATTTGTACAAGGTTGACAAAAATGAAGGGTATTTATAACATTCCCACTTCTTTTTTCCAGTATATATTATAGATGACCTTTCTTTCTCTCAAGGAAAACACTACTTCGTCTAAACTAAATCTTGAGCTGCTCATCTCTGCCGTTTCCACATTTCTCCTGTCTCTCTGATCTCCATCATCTCTTGATTTAACAGAAAGTGCTTACATATTGCTGGTGGAAGACACAGTCAAACAATTTTCCTTAGCACAATGATTTTTCCTCTCAAAATGAAGTCGTCATCTGTTAGATTCAACTGTTGCCTGTTGGAGTTTTCTTTTTGAGTGATGGAGGATAATCGTCAACACGTGACTACATCATATGCAGTAAGATATGGGAAGGTTCATTATAAGCATATTGTTGTTAAGATTTGAATGGGGCACAATAAAAGGAAGATTATGTTGCTGCAGGTTGCAACATATCTAGTTTTCAAGTTAATAGATGAATGGATCTCAGGCTGTCTAATTATATGTTTTGTTAAAGTAAATATGAGTTCTTAGAAATTTATCTCTTAATTAAGGGATAGAAAATATTATGAGGAAAGATTATGGTGCTGCTGGGAATGAGGTTATGCGATGTAAAGTCCATTAATGGTAATTGCTGAATGTTGAGGTCTTTATCATCATTTTATTTTATTGCCCAAGTTTTCATCATTTATGTGAGACAGTTGGGGGATTTTTGAGAAGAAGTGAAAAAAAAAACTTAGGTTTTGATATTTTAATGATTAGAATTGACCAAAATGTGTGATTCAAATCAGATTTACATGTATACTTGTAGAAGATGTTTGATTTCCATTTTTTAGGTTGAATTCTTAAATTTTTTTTGAATTTTTACAACCTAGATTTACTGACCAGATGAATGGTTCGAATGATAACTTGTTCTCTTCATATATGAGCGAAATTTACAAGTTCCTATATTACAAGTTCCTTTTGAACCTAGGGTGTTCTTCGTATATGAGCGAAATGTTAGACAAATTCCATACTTGTTCTGAAGCACTATTAAGCCATAGTATGTTGCCATGCTTAATGCTATATTTACCAGACATAGAATTAAGCATTTTGTACTGCTAGCAGCTTCTCTGGTAAGCAATGTTATAGGTTATGCAAGCAAAAGATCATATCAAAGGCTTTTGGGGAATGGAAAAAGGTGATGTAATAGTAGTTTGAAAAGGGAATTATCATTTAGTTAATGCTAATGTCTTTCGGAAAAGGGAATTATCATTTAGTTTTCCTTCTGCTTTTCTGCAATTCGAACAGATATAATCTATATTACATCACCAGCAAGATCATTGTTTTTTGCACCATCTTATCTCACTAATTTTGCACCAACATTCTCCAAAGGTTCCTCTAGTTGAATTTAATTAACCCAAATTGTATCCATTAGCAGCAAAAAAAAAAAAAAAAATCAAAAAAAAAATTCTAGTTCTTCTAGGCAATGTCTCATTCATTATACCTGCTTAAGTACAGTGACACCATCATTGATCATTTTTAGAGTTCCATCCTTATTCTGAAGCACTACATTTCTTCCCTTTGGACCTAATGTGACACCAACAAGGTCTTCAACCATATCTACTCCAGCCTGACACATCGACAAAATTCTTGTTACTCAAATTTGTAATAAGAAATGATAATATGAAAACAACAAATTCTTGTTACACATCGACAAAATTCTTATTATTATACAACAAATGATAATAAGAAAACCCCTTGCAATCAAATTTGTAAATGGACCTGAAGTTTCTTAGTTGCTGAACCATCATGGTTGAAGTGAAGCTCTTTTGGGACGTTTGGTGGAAATTTTGTTCCTGCTCTGATGTATGAAGAAGGTGGTCTCTTGGTTAAAGACATTGTTGAATTAGACAAAGAAGCTGCACAGATTTGTGTTGGTGAATATGAACAAGACACAGCCATTGTTAGTCAATTAAAAATCAGTTTGTTGAAAATCAGCCATTATCAGAACCTACTTTCGGTCGGTGAGACGAACAAAGATAAGAGTTTAGAAGGGAGGAGAGCCGGATTTTCTGTCGGGTTAATGGGTCTGAATTTTGTTAGGGATAGGACTGGATAATTAGACCTCAGGCCCATTTTGGGGCCTATTTAAGTTAGGGTTCAATTTTTTTCTAGTATATATAGGTGACCTTTCATTCTTTGTTTCTCTTAGGGAAAACACTACTTCGTCTGAACTAAATCTAGATCTTATCTCCGCGGTTTCCACATTTCTCCATTTCTCCTCTGCCTCTCTGATCTGTATCATTTATTGGTTGAAAATGAAAGAAATAAAGAAAGAATGAGTTATGCAATGAATTTTGAAGCTTTACATATAGCTTGGTGGAAGAAACAACCAACCAATCTTCTTTCACAACACAATGATTTCTCCTCTCAAAATGAAGTCGGTGTCAATTTATTTCTACCGTTGTTGTGGGAGTTTTCTTTTTAAGAGATGGACAATAATGGACAACCGGTGCCTCCATCAGATGCAGTAAAATCTGTGGAGCTTATTCTGTATAACCCTGTTGCTTTTTAGTTTTGATCACAAGGGAATGGGGGACAATAAAAGGAAGATTGTGTTGCTATAGGTTATGTCACATCTAGTTTTGAAGTAAACAGATAATAGATTTTAGACTCTTTAGTTCTGTTTTGTAAAAGTAGATACGGCTTGTTTGAAACTCTGTGTTTCAAGGGATGATAGAAATATTGGATAAAATTATGTTGCTGCCGGGAATGAGGTTATGTGATGTAAAGTGATTAATGATACTTATTAAATGTTGAGGTGTTTATGAGATATAAATATTTTCAAACATGCGGAATTTTATTTGGGTCTTGTTATCTTGCAATACAGCTGAGTTCTTATGATTGGTGTGGCTTCAAGAACTTAAGTCTTAACGCCGAACTTATACTACAATGTCTCGTACCCTCTTATGCAAAGTCATTTTATGTCCAAATTTCCAAAAGCATTCTGGGTTAAGGTAGACTCCAAAAGACGGTCTTTCAATAATGTTTCGGCTTGGTTGACAAGTAAATCCTTTTGTATTGCTTTGTTGGAACCAACTCTTCAAAGATATAGAAACCCAAACGCTCGTATGGGGTCTCTCACCAGTAACCAGAGTTTGAACTGAAAAACCCAAACAAATTTCGAGCCTTTTTTAAGTTTTCAATCCCCTCTTTCTTTCAATTTTGTTTCTTTTTAATTTTGATTTCACATTTTTACAAGTAACGATGGATGAGCTGTTGTTTCTAATGTTTGATCCAGTAAACCTTTTGATCAATTTTATTCGTCTGAGACTATAGTATGATTAGCTCATCGTATCAAAAACACGAAGCGCGTCATGGTAAAACATATCCAATATGTAGGTCTTGAGATCAAAGATATTGAAAAGCTTGTATTTCTTAATTAATTGAAACAGAACAAAGCTCGGCTTTAAATAGCCTTACAGAAGCAACAAAATAGGATCGCAACTAACTTAGTGGAGATACTGGTACCTCTACTGACATACTCAAACAACAACTAATACCCTAAATAATAGGGCTTATTCTCTGCTAAAGACTCGAATAACTGACTTGACTAACAACCATGACTAACAACTTCAACATTCCCTCCCTTAAACTGAAGACTGAAATTCATTTTAACATTGCTTCGGAACACATTCCCATTAACCCCATGAGTCTCACAAAGGAATTCAGTTTCAGCGGCTTTGTTATTATATCTGCAACTTGATCTTGGATAGGAACGTGAACTAATTTAATGACACCATCACTCATAAGATCACGAAGAAAATGAAACTTGACATCTATGTGCTTACAACGCCCATGTAGAATAGGATTTCTTGAAAATGCAATAGTTGAACTGTTATCACAGCAGATGACAGTATGCTCACCACTTTGTGTCAGGTTCAAGTACTCCAAAATTCTCCGTAACTATACTTCTTGTGTTTCAGTCGCAGCAGCTGCAACAAACTCTGCCTCAGTTGTAGATAATGTTACTATGGGCTGCTTCTTTGATGACCAGGACACAACTCCAGAACTCTTGCAGAATACATAACCTGATGTGCTCTTCCTATCATCCACATCACTTGCATAATCACTATAAGTGTAGCTTTCTAGCTCTTCAGTCCCTCCCTTCATGTAGAAAATTCCATAATCGACTGTTCCTTTCAAGTAACGCAGAACTCTTTTGGCCTCATTGTAATTTAGGTCAGTAGGACAATCCATAAACCTACTCAGTCGACTTACCACAAACATAACATTTGGACGAGTTGCTGTCAGGTACATTAGACTGCCGATAAGTTGTTTGTATTGACATCTATCTACTCTTCTTCCTTTCTCATCCTTGTGAAGTTGAGAACCTGGAACAATCGGATTGAGAACTGAATTGCAGGTAGCCATACTAAACTTCTCCAAAATTTCTTCAGTGTACTTCTTTTGACAGATGAAGTAACCATCATTTTTCTGCCTCACTTCTATACCAAGAAAATAACTGATCTTCCCAAGATCAGTCATATCGAACTCTTGCATCATTGAGTTCTTAAACTCAGTAAACAACCCTTCATCATTGCCAGTGAAAATCAGATCATCAACATAGATACACATAATCAAAATTTTACCTTCTTCTCCCACTTTGATGAAGAGTGTGTGTCCATAAGGACACTTAACAAACCCTTCTTTGGAAAAATAGGACTCTATGTGACTGTACCAGGCTCATGGATCTTGCTTGAGTCCATACAACTCCTTCTTCAGTTTGTATACTTTGTCTTCTTCACCTTGTATCGTATAGCCTAGATGTTGAGCAACAAAGACTTCTTCACTGAGTTCTCCATGTAAAAAGGCTGATTTCACATCAAGTTGATGTATACTTCATTCTTTCTGAGAAGAAAGTGAAATGACAAGCCTTACTGTTTCCAAACGAGCCACTGGTGCAAAGACTTCAGTGTAGTCTACACCATACTCTTGAGTGTATCCCTTTGCTACCAGTCGGGATTTGAGTTTCTCTACTTCACCATGCTCATTAAGCTTTGTCTTATACACCCATTTCACTCCCACCACTTTAGCACCATTAGGCAAGTTAGTTAGTTCCCAAGTATTGTTCTTCTCTATGGCAGCAATTTCAGCATCCATTGCTGCCTTCCAAGACGCACTTTTGACAACATCTTCAAAGTAAATTGGGTCTGTTGATGTAGCCATCATTTCAAATAATGATGCATTTTCATCATCTTCTGAGAGACCTTCACCGCTTGCATAATCCTTCATCCAAACAGGTTGTCTTCTTTCTCTGCCTTGTGGTATTGGTGAGGTTTTAGTGGAGCTTGACTCAACATTTTGATGTGAGGCTGGAACTGGACTTGCTTGAGGTGTATCAGATCCTGGTTGTTCTTCAACAGCAACTGGTGAGCCAATGTCTTCAATTGCACCATCATCAGCTACAAAAACTATATATTTTTCTTCTTGCTCCACTTCTAGATCAATAAGTACAGCCTTCTCATGCTCTTTATCCCACTGTAAACTACTATCTTCTTCAAACACAACATCTTGACTTACTATGATTCTTTCAGAAATAGGTTCATATAGTCGATAGGCTTTTGATTATTCACTGACTCCTAACAGAACACATTTCATACTCTTTTTGTCAAGTTTTGTGCGCCTACTGTCTGGTACATGGAAATGAGAGATACAACCAAACACTATAAAGTGTTGAACCGATGGTGTAATTCCACTCCAAGCTTCTTCTGGAGTCTTGTTCTTTACTGCAACTGTAGGACTTCGATTCTGCACATGTATTGCCCAGTTTACTGCTTCAGCCCAGAAAGTCTTTGGAATTTGCTTCTCAACAAGCAAGCTGCAGACCATATTCATAATAGTCATGTTCTTCCTTTTAGCAACTCCATTCTGTTGTGGAGTGTATGCAGCTGTGAGTTGTCTCTGAATGCCATGATTGCTACAGAATTTATTAAACTTACTTAG
This sequence comes from Papaver bracteatum, assembly GCA_023529315.1. NCBI lineage: Eukaryota > Viridiplantae > Streptophyta > Magnoliopsida > Ranunculales > Papaveraceae > Papaver > Papaver bracteatum. The sequence continues at coordinate 261,169 of JAJJWX010004705.1, read as the reverse complement.
GGTGAATTCCCCTCCACGATCAGTACAAAGAAACTTTATATACACACCTTTCTCTTTCTAAACAGGACTTTTAAACATCTTAAAAGTATCATAAGCTTATGACTTCTGAACTAGAAAATATATCCATGTTTTACGACTAAAGTCATTAATAAAAGTAATGATATACCTTTTGCCGTTGTTGGATATCGGTTTAATAGGGCCTCAGATATCAGCATGAACAAGTTGCAGCACCTGTGTTGTTCTCCATGTGCTTTCCTTTGGAAAAGGAAGCCTATGTTGTTTGCCTAGAAGACATACTTCACAGACCTTCATCATATCTCCAAGTGCAGGAAAACCATTCACCATTCCCTTCTGTTGCAGAGTACTCAAAACTTTGTGATTCAGATGGCCATATCTTCGATGCCATAGTTGAGCTACGTCTTCAGTAGCCGTAAAGCATATATGCTCCTGTCGCTTTATGCTGGCATACAACTTGAAAATCCGATTGGAAGACATGGTAATTTAAGTAATCAAACCCCTCTGACGATGATATATCTCACACCTTCCTTGTTCAATCACTATTCTTAAACCCTTATCAGCAAGTTTTCCAATGCTCAGTAGATTATTTGTTAAATCTAGAACATAGAACACTCCTGTGACAATTTGAGTTATTCCATTCACCACCATAACAATGCTACCCCTACCCATTACTTTTACTCTCGAATTGTCACCCAGCTTCACCGTCTCTCTGAAGTTCACATCCATGTTTGAGAACAGCTCCTTCTTACCACACATATGATTGCTGCAGCCGGAATCAAGGTACCACATACACACCTCATTGTGAGCCTTTATTGCTTCATCTGTGAAATCCATAAACAACATCTATTCTCCTGACTCAACATAGTGTGCGTTTTCTTCCACTTTGTTTGGACATTCATATTGAAAATGGCCAAGCTTGTGACACCCAAATCATTCAATCACAGACTTGTCAAAGTTATGTCTTCCACTGCCTCTTCCTCGACCACGAAACCCGCCACGTCCTCTGCCTCTTGAATATTCACCATATGTGACTTTCAATGCTTGTTCTTCTTCAACATAAACATTCATACGTTGTTTATGAACCAACAAGTTGCTTTGAAGTTCATAAATCGAGAGAGTATTGAGATTTTTAGACTCCTCAATTGAACAAACTACATAAGTAAAATTAGGAGTCATTGACCTCAAAATTTTCTCAACAACATCTTCTCACTCACCTTCCCTTTGTCACTAGTACAAATATAGGCTTTGGTGACAGTTCAAATTTCAAAACGATGACAGTTCACGATTTAACTGTTACAAAAGATATACCACCTAGGTATAGGTGACAGTTTCTTACCAAAACTCATACCAATAGTACTGAACAATGGTGACAGTTTTTAAACTGTTACTAAATAATTATGCGATGACAATTTTTGCATAAAAACGTTAATTTACAATGATGTATGATAACAGTTATAAAACTGTTATGATTCTTAAGCTACTGTAACTGTTCAATACAAAACCTGTTACCGAAGTGTAATCATATAGATAACAGTTCTCTAGTTAACGCCACACTTCCATTTATAGTGACAGTTCTGATCCAAAACAGCTGCCATACCATAAAGCATTCCCAAACACACGATGTTGTCGGTTTGAGTCCCTAACTAGCCATTATCTAGTGAGGTGGGTCTGTTTTATAACTTCTACTATTAGTGGGTCTCTTGCAAGCTTCACCTCTCATTTTATTCGAAACCCCAAAAGAAGAAGCTTAACTACAATTTCTCAATACCATCGCAACCTTCACCTCTCAATACCATTACCTTTACCATCGCCTCTTTTTAATTTTTCAGTAATTTTCCCTTTGATTAAAATCAAATCCGGATAGGAATCTCATAATGAGAAAACCCTTGGAAGAAGAAATTAAAAAAAAAAAAAAAACCCTAGAAATTCTCAGAACTTATCAAAGCAGAAAGTCCAAACTCAATTCAAGAAAGGATTCTCAATTCGGAAAGGACTCTCAATTCTTCTGTAAGCTCAATTTTCGATTTTAATTTTTCGATTCGTTATATATATATGTGTGTGTGTCTATATATATATATATGACATCGATTCAAAATCAATTCGTTAGGTATAAGATTTTTGTGAATTTTACTTACAATCCCTAGTTCTGCTAGGGTTTGTAAACTGAATCGGTTTGTAAAATTAGATATTGTAATTTGATCCCTAGAGTATCGAATTTTTTTTTAAGTGATGGATGGAAACAATGACGAGGCTGTGAATTTTTTTAAAATTAGAGTTGCTATTAAAGGCTGGTGATCGTACTGGAGCTTTGAAATTCATTAATAAATCTCGTAGACTTGTATGACTAGTTTTGAAAAGAAACATTAGTTTTTAGTTTTTCTTTTGATTTATTTTGTAGGATTTCAAGCTTGTCAATCACCCCACGTTGGACCTTTGTACTTGATGTCTTAAGGTAATTTTGTAAGTTTTTCTTGGTTCAAATTTCTATAGTGTTTGATTTGGTTAATTATAAGTGCAATTGGATTTAGAGTCTGTTGGTAAAAAAAATTAGTTGTTTCATGTTTCTGGACTAGCCGACTATTGTTTTAGTTCTAACTGGTGTGGAGTGTGACTTGTTTTATAGTTTTGATCTTGTATTTAAGAAACTTGACGAGGAAAACGATATTAGTTATGGTCTGTGCAACTACAGATGAAGAAAGTCTTTAATGATTGTTTTCCATGTGCTTGGCTCTTGGGTTTCCTCTCCACCAACCTTGGATGGTGATTATCTCTTATTTCTTATTATTTTGAATTCATATTTAATGCTACCATATATGTGGGTAAGACTTCCGCATATACATTTTTAACACAGAATCTCATTTTTAAAGAATTTTTCTGCCGCAATATTGCTTTTTGTTAAATTAATTTTCCAATTAGTTTTGCAAGTGCTAGTAGATAATCATCTATTAAGCCTAAAAATTTCATAAGTTGAATTGCTTGTTTGAACACCTAGTACGCATGTGCTTATATTTGAGATGGTGCAGAAATCAACCATATCATTTCATACTTAGATTTGCAGTTTGTGAAGGCTTGGCAGAAGTTTTAAGATGCTTATTATGATGTAGAATGTTTGAAAGTAACCGTTTCATTTTTATTCATTATTGTGGTAGTGCAAACGAACTGATGAACTGATGAACTGGGTTAAATAGAACTGGAAGCAGATGAACTTATAGGTTGTACCTGTCGTTTTATTTGCTGGGAGTGAATTATATTTCGGGTGAAATACCCGATACACTGACACTGAATGTTCTTTATCCGCTTAGGCTGGCGAATACGTAGCTATGATCAGTAGTGATAATGAATTAGGGGATTATAAATCATAGTTTTCTTCCATGATAATGTATCTTTTCCTGTAATTAGGATTATAGTTTATACTTCTATAAATGTTAAGAATTTAGTTTTGTGACATGATCACCTGTTGTGTATTTTTCCATAGACAGAAGTTACTCTGGCTGAGAAACGACATGCTAGGTTTATTCATGAGGAATACAAAGAGAAGATTTGGGTGATTAGCGATCTTGTATTTGTAGTCTTGATATATTGTTCAATTGTTGCTCCATTTATTTATATCTATTATAGCTGTAAACCTTTTTCTTAACCTAGTTTTGCCATATGACTTGTTTGGAATGTGCCAAGTAAATATCTGATTCACTTGCTTAAGTGATTCACTAGTTACTTGGGGATCCAGGGAGTTGATTTTATAATATGTCGTGCTAGTTAGATTGATAGGTTCACTAATAGGGCACAAAACCTTAAAAGCCACTTCAAATGAGGGAACATGTTTTTCTTATTTGCATTCAGGATTATTAATTTATGGGCTACATTCTCTAATCAAAGTAATTCTTTCGTCGAAATAAATATCGTTGCTTGATTGTATGCAGTTTATCGTGCTTTCGATAGATTTATATTTGATTTTACGTTTATTCTTCTTTTATTTTCATACTGAAGTTTCGTATCAAATCATTAATTTTCAAAGTGGATAGATGAGGGTTTGTATCGAAACAATAATTATATCCAAATGATCTTCCGGACTTAACAAATGTGAAGGTGAAGTGCCCCTCCAGTTTTCAGCACCAGAAGAAGGTTGAAGGCCTCACATTTAATGAGCATTTTCTGAACTTATTTGGAGAATGTTTTTTGCTGAACTTTCTAGCCAACACATTTTTATTTGGTTGACTAATTTTTATGGGTTCCAATGGTATGTCCAGGTATGATGGGCCATCTATGATATGGGTTTTCCCCATCAAAGCAAGGAACTTTCAAAGGTATGCTTACTTTGAGTGTATTTCCACAAATTCAGAAACAACTCTCTTTGTTCCTATTAGTTCAGTGGGCCTTGTAAAACTGTTGTTACTATTTCATTCTTGCTCATGTAGATTAATTTATTTTGCCGATGTGTCAACAACTTAAGATAATATACCCAAGCCATGTCGTTGACTTCTTTTTGCGCAAAGCATCCCGTGATTTACCCATTAGTTAGAAAATCATATATTGTGGTTCCTCTATACACAATTTTTCCACTTTGTAATTGATGATCTACCAGAAAGTCAGGGTTCATGTTACTGCAACAGATGCTGAACCAGAAAATTGGGGTTCATGTTACTGGAATAGATGCTAATTCTGAAAATTTATGTACCAATGAGATATCAATGGGACAAGAGTTGTCAAATTTCTATCTGTTGACTAAGTTGCTTGAACTTCATGGAAGGATTGAGCCAGTTGAACACTCTTCGGATGAGCAATGAAGAGATGAGTTATTTCTTCACCCTGATGTAGCTTCTTTTGAACTGCGTAGCCTTTCTCTTCAGCCAACATAAACAATTGTTGCATGACTTTTGTATCCTTCCATTGATTCTTTTTAATTGACTCAATTGCATTGTAAATGGTGGTCGGGGTTGATACGTTTTCCATGTTATCATCCTTTAATAAGCGAAGCATACCAGCTGGGGAAATACGCAATCTCCTATATTTAGCTAATTTCTCCTTTTCTTGAGGAGTCAGCCTTGCGGCCATTGCATGTCCTTCAAGATGCTCCGGACGATGGTGGTTGTGATTACCTACCACCTTATCCATCGATAGAACCCATCCTTTCCTTAGTTTTGAGTAACTAAAAACTAGCTTGAACAGACATTTTATTTTCTTTGAGCACACTGTGTTCTTCCTCGTCGTCTTTCCTTCATACACATACCCCTTCCTCTTGTGGCTAGCATCCGGATCTCCACTTCTCTCGCAAACCATTTCAAAACGAGTTTTTCTTTCTTTTCCATTCAAAACTAATACGCACATGGCTCTCTTGGCATGCTCTCTAGCCCAATTATTCGCATCAATAGGTTGATCAAATACCAAATCATTGGCATAGTGATGGGATGTATCTTCGTACAAGATACCAATTGGAGAAGGTTGATCATCCATTGGTATATCTTGGCATTCAATCTAATAGAAATGGAACAACATCAATTGCAATCACAACCGGGTTCGGTAAGATATTAATTTAAGCGCGTATACCGAACTACCAATTCGGTGAACAAACCAAAAGGCCATATAACCGAACATATAAAGTATATGTAGTTCGGTTACAATATATTTTACATAGGTCACCGAATACAACACTGGAACTATTCATTTTTTTGGGATTCTTAAGTTCGGTTAGGTATGCTCTTGGGATCAAGTGTGAAAAATAACCGAACCTGCATAACTTAGTGTACTCTTATATTTTGTACAGTTCGGTTAGATAGTGGCTTTACAGGAAGTGTGCGAACAAACCGAACTTTGTATGCTAAGTTTAATTAGTTTTACGTAAAGTTCGGTTGGTTAATAGTTGCAAAGCAACCGAACTTTGTACATTAAGTTAAATCATAAATTTACATTAAGTTCGGTTAGTGTATATTGGTTGCGAAACAACCGAACATTACACTGGCATTCTTCAAACTTCCATCAATGCATAGTTCGGTTATCTGCGTGTTTGTATAATGTAACCGAACTGCATATCCAGATGAGTTCGGTTAGATGTTCTTCACCTTTCGTAACCGAACTACTTAAAAGATGTACATTTGTTTTGAAATTTGGAGCAACTAGACCAACATTATCTTAGTTTGGAGCATAACTGGATACCCAAATGATCTTCCTCCGGTTGTGGTTGATAAAATCCATCATTTTCATATTGAGATTGAGTTTGTGGAAGAATACATTCACCATCTAAGAAATTACTCATATCCGGATCATTGTGAAGATTAACAAATACTCTAGGAGTTAATGGAGATGAAGAATCAGACGAGCTTTCATCACAAGAATTCCCAAACCTAGTGAATGTGAAATAATGTTTTTTTCCATGGTTTTCTCCTTCCTCTTCTCTAACTTTATCCTCTAAAAAATTCAATTTCATTTTTAATAACTCATGTTTTAATCTAATCTCACTAATCAGTTTTTTCTTAATCATTTTAATAATGATTTCAATAATCAAAACCAAAAGATAATTAAAATGGTATTTTAGGTAATATAGAAAGTATTAGATTAGGGCACCCCTACCCCAAATAACATCATGGTCCCCTCAAGAAAAAAAGGGGTCCCAAAATAACGTTCATATCTAATATGACCTTGATTTCTTTCTCTAAACTAAATCCAGATCTCATCTCCGCGGTTTCCAAATTTTTCATCTGTCACTCTGATCTTCATCATCTCCTGTTGGAAGACACAATCAATCAATTTTCATTCACACAATGATTTCTCCTCTCAAAATGAAGTCGTCATCGGTTTATTTCAACTGTTGCCTGTTGGGGTTTTCTTTTTCAGTGATGGAGGACAATCGTCAACAGTAGCCTCCATCAGATGCAGTAGAATCTGGGAGGTTCAATATAAGCATGAAATGAAAGTTCATGACCATGCTCAACATGAGTCTCCATCAGATGTAGTATATCTGGTGAGGTTCAGATTATGTTGCTGAATGTTTATGCCACATCTAGTTTTGAAGTAAACATACGATTGGATTTGAGGATGTTAATCATATGTTTTGTAAAAGTAGATTAATTTGGCTTTTGAAACTGAGGTCTTTTAAGGGATGATAGAAATATTAGAAGAAAAAATTATGTTGCTGCTGGGAATGAGGTTATGCGATGTAAAGTCGATTAATGATTTAATTATTAAATGTTGAGGTCTTTAAATATTTTCAATCATGTTCATTTTATTTTACTGCCCAAGTTTTGTATAAGTTTCATCATCATTAAGCTGCTGAGGACCCTTGATCACTGGTGATTATACCAAAGACTCTTGAATAGATTAGAAAAAATCAAGAAAATTCTTAACATGATCACTTATAGAATATAATATCATTAGGCTCATGAATTATGAGATCACTGATATTCCTCCTTTGTGATGAAAAGGAAAGAAAAATCTATGTCTCTAAATTTCAAAAAGTTGGTCCATGTACAAAGACCGTCAAAGTTAGTCAAAGATCTAGTTTGGTTGTTCATATTAAACTAAATTTGTGCAGGAGCCCTACAATGCCATCAATAATAAAGCTAGCTGTTTAAAATTCTAACATGATCACTGGTGATTATACCAGACATAGCATTATGCATTTTGTATTGCTAGCTTGGCTAAGATAATTTCTTGGAAGTCTAAGGTGACCGAGTATCCTTGAAATTGAATGAAAATTCATTAAAATATAGCTTCCAAGTTGTATCACAAAGAGGGTAGAACTGAAAGATAAACGAGGATGGGATTTTACCTAGAAGTGTGACTGAAAAGTGAAAAAATTCCAAAAGTGTGACCAAATTTGAAATCCTTCCAAAAGTGTGACCATGACCGGTCAACAAACACATATGCCCCGGTCTTTTACGGAAATACCGGATTTTGTCCTCAGATGTCCACATATCGGGTAAGGATGTGTACACATAGCGTAAGGATGTCCACATATCGGGGTAAGGATGTGTACACATCGGGCACTGATACCCCACCATGAATAGTGTCCGATGTCTACATATTGTATGTAGACATCCAGAATCTAGGCATAATCGTTATATGTAGACATCCAGAATAGTGTCCGATGTGTACGTAAGGATGTGTACACATCGGACACTATTCATAAATATGTGGACATCAAGCCAATCGTATGTGGACATCAGCTATAATGTGTAGACATCGACTATAAATATGTGGACATCCTTACCCGATGTGTACACATCGGGCTATAAAAGGGTACGTTGGGTATTAGTAAAAATCAGTCACACTTTTGGAAGATATTCGTTTTCAGTCACACTTTTGGAATTTTTTCACTTTTCAGTCACACTTTTAGGCATTTCCTCACCGAGGATACAAGATGCTAATCCGGATGCAGCTAAGTTTTGTCTAACTGACTCACGGTTGCTTGTTTTTCAGTTTTGTTGTGCAATTGGTATTTACAAATGCTTCAAGCAATACTGATCGATATAAAGCGTATGTATGGCTTAAATATGGCTAGAAAGTATATCCACTATGCAACAAGTGATACAGACCACAAAAATGCCCCTCTATCATGATCAAGAAGCAGTCATGGCGACTGGAGGATTCTTTCTCGGGTTAACGGATCAGAATTTGGTTTGTCTTAGGCCCAGTTTGAAGCCAACTTAGGATCCACCTAGAATATATATATATATATATATGACCTTTATTTCTTTGTTCCAGGGCATACACAGCTACAATCAAAATCCAGATCTCAACTCCGCCGTCTCCACATTTCTCCATCGTCTCTTGGTTGATAGAATGAATTATGAAGCTTTACTGTTTGTGCTTTCTACTTCTCACAACATCGGTTCGTTTCTACTGTTTGTGCTTTCTTGTTTCTACTATGATGGTAGAGCTGAAATGAAATGTCATCAATCTGTTTTTAGAACTGATTACAAGGATTGGAGCACAATAAAAAGAAGAATATGTTAGCTGCTGGCAATCTGTTTGGCGTCCAGTTTTAAAGTTACCACATAAACATAATTGGATTTCAGAATATTAATGATGTTATGCTATGTAAAAGTCACAATACATATCTGATTTGATAAACTTATTATTTATCAAATGCGTCAATTGTCTTTTCCTTTAGTTAATTCTGCATCTTTGCTTTTAGATTTACAGATATAAATAATTTGAACATGTGAAATGGGGGTGATTGAGATTCAAGGTACATCTGTGTGATTGTAAGTTTGTATCTCATAATCAGCTGTTTTGTTGTCTCTAAATAAAATGTTAATTTTCCATGAAAACGAAATGAATTGTTATCGGTATTTAGTTTTCCTTTTGATGTTCTGTAATTGAAACAGATGTCATCTAAATTGGAATTTCTTGCTTCAAAATTTCATCTTCTTAAAAACTCTGGAATACTAAAAAAATTGAAGGCGTGGAAATATTGATTGCATACAATTTAGTGGTAGGCCGACAAGAGAAAAGGCATGGTTCCAGAAAAGCGCTTATGGCTCCAAAAAATGACCATAACATAAGATGCGCCAAGTAATGTAACGCTTTTGTGATCACAGGTAACACTAGTATATTGTAGTTATGCCTCACTTTGTAAGCAGCCTTGGGCAACAAAATTATTTACAACTGCTCAGTGTGCTCAGCATAAGATTTTTTTTTTTTTTTTTTTTTTTTTTTGAGGAGAAAGGTTAATTGTATTAGCAACAAAGAAACTAATACATAGAAGAAGGAAAAAAAGAAGGGAAAAGTTACAATAAAGTGCTACAAAGAAAACAAAGCGCAAAAGAGCCAAAGACAAGGTTAATTTCAGACCAAAACAACCGCCAAACAAGCTGACCATCACCCACCGGCTAGAAAGCATCTAACATTTCTTTTTTGCCGATCTTCTTTGACCTCTGCCGAGCTTGTCAATGTCTGGATCGTCCTTCCATCCCAACTTTTCAAGCTCCCTATCCTTTCATGATTTCTGATACTTATCATTTAGCCCACAAAAGATGCTTGTCTCTTTTCCGCTAGTATCTCCTAAGAGCAAGTCTTATGGTGGAATCCAACCTATTCCAAGTGTGGAAAATTCATGGAATGTCAAGTCTAGTGGCTTCCAAGTTGGGGTTTTCCATACAAAATCCAAGCAAGGTTCCATGGTTTGGTGGAAGGGTTTGTGGAATCCATCTAAAACGCCAATAAGAATAGCGCAGTAGAAGACAAGAAACACTATTAACAATGGCACAAAAAAACACTATTAAGAATGACACAAAAAAACGCTATTAAGAATGGCACAAAAAATCTGTGGAATCCGTAGATTTAAAATGAGTTGTCGAAATCTAACGTCTGAGAAAACACTATTCTTTTTGTGCCATTCTTAATAGCGTTTTTTTTTGTGCCATTCTTAATAGCGTTTTTACTATTCCACCATTACACTTGCGTTTCCATCCACAGTTCCAAGTGCTGAGGTGGCGTGGAAGATGGAAGATAGATGGATTCCACCATAAGACTTGCTCTAACAAGCCAGAAATTTTGTCAATAACTGTAAGTGGTTTAACCGTATAAAAATCAGCAGATGAACTCATCTTCGTCTTCATCTTCAAAACAACAACAACAGTTCATTTTGTTTGATGAACTTCATCTTCATCTTCAAAACAAAAGCATCAATTCTTGATTACATCTTCTTCACCATCTCCAACGAACAGCAGCAGGAGTTTTTTGTCCGTCGTCTTCATCGCCTCCAAAAATAGCAACAGCAGCAACATCGTTCATTCAAAAATCATTATTAATCATCACCGACATTAGTTCATCTTAATCAACACACCATTAGTTCATATTCATCAAGAAAACAGATCAAGAAAAATAGATCAAGAAGGCAAGCGTGAAAAATGTATAAAAAAAACACAAAAAATAGAGTTCGTCTTCATCTTCAACTGCAAGGCGAACAACAGCAGATCGAACTCATCTTCGTCTTCATCTTGTCAACATCATCGGCAGATTTCGTCAAAATCTCTTTGTAAATCTTCGAATTTTTCTTCATAATTTCTTTCAATTAATCTTTAACATCATTATAAATCAATCACTGTAATAAATCTCGGTAATCAATCTCAGTATGTTCATCTCTGTAATCAATTGCAGCAGCAGAAAAAAAATTAAAAACCCTAGAAAAATTGCAGCGGCGGAGAAGAAAGAGAGAACCGGGAGGAAAGAGAATATAGATATGAGAAATGATTTCTCTCTCTTACCAATGGACTATATATATGGTCCTTATCCAAAAGGGTATTTCTGCCACTCCAATGTGACATTTACATCATCCATGACATCACCCTAGGACCAAATGATAATTTTTAGGACCAAATGATAATTTATATTATCAAATAAGACCAAACAGACAGTTGACTGGGCCAACTGGACTAGACCCTCTCTAATATATTATTCCTAGGACCAAATGGTATTTACTACTTAAGATAAGAGAGAGGGAGAAAGAAGAAAGGAAGAGGAGTCGGATTCCTTCTCGGGTTAGCGGGTCTGGATATAGATAATTGGGCTGCAGCCCTTTTGGGGAGCCAACTTAGGGTTGACCTAGTATATATACATGAACATGACCTTTCTTTCTTTCATGTAACCTAAATCTTGAGCTCCTCAAACTCTGCCGCTTCCACATTTCTCCTCTATAACTCAGATCTCCATCATCTCTTCGTTGAAACAGGAAAGAGAGAGAATCAGTTTTGAAGATTTACATATTGCCCGGTGGGAGACACGGTCAATCCATCTTTTCCTTGAGATTTTTCAACATAATGATTTCTACTCTCAAAATCAAGTCGACATTGAATTGTTTCTACTCTCAAAATCAAGTCGACATTGAATTGTTTCTACTTTTGGTTTTTTTAATTTCAGCAAAGTAATTGCTGTAAGTGTGAGATACGTCGATTTTCATCATGCGCCTCATTCAAGAAAGTTCAGGCACGTCTAGTTTTGAAGTCAGCCCATAATTGGATTTCAGGCTTTTTATGCTTCTTTGAAACTGAGGTCTGGATAGAAAGTAGAATTAGGAAAGAAAATGTTGCTTCTGGTTATGCCATGTAAAAGTCACGTTACAAATTCGATTGAGTATTAAATGTGTTAATTTTCTTATCCCTTTTTGTGTGTTCTGCATCTATGTTTATGAATTCAATTGTCTAAAACTACTAATAGTTTGTTGGGTATTGCCATTTTGCGTCTGATCTATTAATCCTTTGTTGGATAAAATATGTCCACTTCTAGTTTCATGTATTTTACAAAGTCGAAAGCAAAAATAAGATAGAGAAAAAATGTCCATAGAAAATTGACAAAACTCGGCACAGTCTATGATGATTTTGTTCAAGGCTTCAAGCTGCCACTTGCAGAGGCTAAGCTCAAAAAAACTTTAGATCTTTGATCACCAGTGTGGCGCAGATGATACAAAGACTCTTAATTCTAGCTACTTTTCAATTTCTAGTACAGTTTGCTCTTTTTGTCCTCCGTAATCAATGAGTCCGAGTATGTAGATTAGAGAAAATAAGGAAAAATTCATAAACGTAACATGTAAAATGTGGTCATTAGCTGGAAACATTATGAGAAATAAAGATAAAAATGCATTCCATGTGAAAGATACACAACTGATCTGGATACTAAGTTGTCTAACTGACGCGTCGTTGCTTGTTTTTCTGCTTTCTTGTCAACTCCAAAGTTGTGCTCAACTTGATAAATGGGTTTGAAGTTTATTAGTTGCTGAACCATCATGGTCAAAGTGAAGCTTTTTGGGATTTTTGGTGGCAATTTTGCTCCAGCTATGTATGAAGAAGGTGGTGGTCTATTGATTGAAGACATTGTTGAACTAGAGAAATAAGCTGTAGAAATATGTGCTGGCGAATATGATGAACAGGAAGCAGCCATGGTTAGTTAGTTGATTAAAAATCAGTTTGTCAAGCCGTTAACAGACTGACAGGACCAACTTTCTATTGGTGAGAAATTAAGATAAGAATGAAGAAGAACGGAGAATCTAAAAGAGAACTGGTGGACGACGGACTGATAAGATCTTTGTGGGGAAACAATAGATGTAACTATGTCTTTTTTAGCTTCCAGAAGGTGCTTCAGGGGGGGGATCATTGTGATGTGGAAGGAAGGAATTGTGGTGATGGAAGATCATTTGATGGGTGCTTTTACTATTTCTATCAAATTCAGAAATACGGTAGATGATTTTGCCTGGATTTTTACTTCTGTGTATGGTGCTTCGGATCCGGGTCACTACAACCAATATTGGCAGGAATTAAGGGACATTAGACTTTTGTTTGATGAACCATGGTTATTAGGGGGTGACTTTAATGCAACTCTTTCGGCTGAGGATAGAAATTTATCTGGTGGTAATACTACAAATAGAAAATCTTTCAAAGCCTTTGTCAATAGATTTTCCCTTATTGATTTACCTATGGCAGGAGGAAGATTTACCTGGACAAATTGTCAGCAACCTCCTTTGTTGATTAGATTGGACAGATTCCTCGTTTCTCCATAATTCCAAGAGCACTGTCAAACACCGATTCAAGTAAGATTAAAGTGGCCGATCTCTGACCATGCTCCGATTATGCTGTGCTGCAACTCTGGTGAGAAAGTCAAATCTCCCTTCAGGTTAGATAACTATATTCTGAATCATCTCGACTATTTGAAAAATCTCAACATTTGGTGGAACAATTTATCCTTTACTGGTAAGCCTAGTTTTATCTTTGCAAAGAAGTTGTAGGCTCTGAAATTCATCATTAAAAAACTGGCAAAAGGAGACGTTTGGAAATCTTCAGTCTCAAATGGATAATTTGGAACTCATAATCGATGTTCTTGATAACTTAGAAGAGATTCAAACTTTAACTGATGATGATGTGGTAGCTAGAGAATAGGCTAAGATTAAGCATACTTCTCTTTCTTTTTCTTTGGCTAGAAGGCTTGCTCGAGAGAGCAAAAGAGATGGCTAAAAGAAGGAGAATCAAATTCAAGTTATCTTCATCAACTTGCTTCTTTCAAGTATAAGCACAACAACATTAATTGTTTGAAGATTGAAGGGGAGTTATGTTATGAAAAAAAGAAGATTGCTGAGGAAACTAAGGCTTTCTATACTTCTTTATTCACGAAGCATCATAATTCTAGGCTTGGTTTTGATCAAATGGAAATGCCCTCTATTTCTGTGATGGAGAGCATTAATTTGGAGATGTCGTTCTCTGAAGAGGAAGTTAAGATGGTGATAAACAACTTTGGAACTAACAAAAGCCCGGGTCCTGATGGCTTCACAATGGAGTTTTATAAACAAGGCTGGGAGGTTATTAAAAAGGATCTGTTGCTGGTAGTTAAGGAGTTTGAAAACTCAGGTGCACTTTGATTGGAGATTACACTGTACTAATATCACTCTAATTCCTAAGATTAATGGTGCAGTTTCTTTGCACAATTTTAGGCCGATTAGTTTGATTGGAAGTGTTTACAAGATTATCTCTAAAATGATAGCAGAAAGAATGAAAAAGGTGATGCCTTCAATTATTTCAGATCTTCAAGGTGCCTTTGTTCAGGGCAGGCATATTCATGATGGTATTTTGATTGCTTCAGAACTCATTAATTCAAGATTGAGGAATTTAGAAACAGGCATCATCTACAAGGTGGACTTTGAAAAGGCGTTTGATAGTATAAATTGGGGTTGTGTGGACTTGGATTTACAGAGATTTGGTTTTGGGCATAAATGGAGAAGCTGGATAAAAGTCTGCATTACTGCCACAAGGTTTGTTGTTGTTCTCAAAGGTGAAGCTACTGAGATGTTTAGACCTCAGAAAGGAATTAGACAGGGAGATACGATCTCCCCATTCATTTTTATTCTGGTGGTGGAAATTCTATCACTTATGTTCAAGTCTGCTGCAGCTCAAAACTTAATTTCTGGTTTCAAGGTGGCAGAAAATGGTACAAGCATTACACATCTGTAATTTGCAGATGATTTAATTGTTTTTCTAAAGGATGAAGAAGACCAAGTTAATAACCTAAAAAGTATTCTTTTAGCTTTTGAATCAGTTTCTGGTTTAAAGGTCAATTTCAGGAAGAGCACAATTGTGGGACTGGGACAATTACATAATGCTGAGGTTTGTGATGAACTTTTTGGTTGTTCACTAACTCAATTGCCTATGAAGTATTTAGTTATCCCTCTTGGAAGTAAGTCAAAGTGCAAAGGTGTTTGGATGAAAATTTTACATAATTTTCAAAAGAAGCTGGCAATATGGAAGAAAACTTATCTTTCAAAAGGGCAGAGACTAATCATGATTCAAAGTGTGTTGGCAAGTTTGCCTATATACTACCTGTCCCTATTTTAGTTACCTGCAACTATAGGAAATCAGATGGAAATAATTATGAGAAACTTCTTATGGGGGTCAAGCATTAATTCTAGGAAGAGGAGTTGGGTGGGTTGGTCTATTACTTTTATCCCTAAATGCAGAGGAGGTATTGGTATCAAGAAGTTAAAATTAGTAAACAAGGCCCTTCATGCTAAGTGGATCTGGAGGTATAGAAGTGAAAAGTTTGCTTTATGGAGGAGAATAATATATCAGAAATTTGGGGGTCTCAATGAAGCTTTTTTTCCAAATCATTCAAAGAGCTTTGTTTGCTATAACTTATGGGATGGTATTCTCAAAGCTAGGAACTTTGTCATCTCAAGAACAAAGTTGGTGGTGAATAATGGAGGCAACATCTATTTCTGGAAGGATGTTTGGGTAGGTGAGCAATCTCTGAACTCCTTATTTCCTAATTTGTTTAAGTTGTCCAAAAAGAAGGATGCTACTTTGAAGGACATGATTTCTCATGAAGGAGCTTGGAACTTCAATTTTGTTAGAAGTTTAAAACAACAGGAGATGTTGGAGATCATTAACTTACTTCAGATAATTGGGGATCCTTCTACACTGTTAAATGAGCATGAAGACAGTAGGCACTGGACTTTTGGCAAAGGTAAGGGCTTTACAGTGGCAAATGCTTACACAACTTTGGAATTAGATGGTTTTCTTTCATTCCCTGACAAACAAATTTGGAACCCTAAAATTCCTTTGAAGGTGGATTTCTTAGTCTGGACTTTAGGCTACAATGGAGCTGCAACTCTAGATAAACTTTACAGTGCAGGCTTGGTTCAAGACTCTTCTTGTCTTTCATGTAACCTTCAAGTTGAAACTAACTCCCATCTTTTCCTGCATTGTAAAACTACTTCCTTGGTCTGGGATTACTTCTTAAAAAGATTTGGTCTAAGTCATGCATTCAGTGATGTAAAAAGAACCATTTGGGAATGAGGTAGAAGTAAGAGTATCAAATTGGTAAAAATTCTGTGGAGTTATCGCCATTTGCTATTTGGTGGTGTGTTTGGATTGAAAGAAACAACAGGCTTTTCAAGAATGTTGCAAGGAATGCAAAGCAATTGATCATTGAAGTCAAATGTTTTTTGTTCAATTGACAGATTAACTCGGACATTTTTAAGGATTTTAGTTTATCAACTTTGATTTGTAATTGGGATGCAGTCACTCAAGCATCGATGTAACTCTTCTCTGTGTCACTTTTTCGGTGGTGCAGAGTTCTTTTTATAAATTTTACCCTTTTCAGTCAAAAAAAAAGAACGGAGAAGAGTCGGATATTTTGTCGGGTTAATGGGTATGAATTTCGTTAGGGCTAGGACTGGATAATTAGACCTCGGGCCCACTTAGGTTTTCCCTTTCATTTATGGGAACATTACTTAAATACCCCTCAAAAATTCGGCCTTTAAAATATACCCTTATTCATTTTTTAAAGGGCTTTTTACAAAAATAGGCTTGTTTTTTTATGGTTTACAAAACTAACCCTGTTTTTTTTATTTCTTACAAAAACTAGGCAAGTTTTGACCAAAACCGTTGGATGGAAATTTAGCACCGTTAGTTGTACATAAAAAGACCTAATAGTCCTTATAATCGGTTATTGTGACCCAACTAGAGGTGTTGACTCTATACTTGACCGGGATTGCGTACGTGGCACTGCTTATGTGGCATCGCTTATATGGCATTGCTGACGTGGTACTGCTTTTGTGGCACTCTTATCTTCTTCTCCATTAATGAACATCTTCACCACCACAGAAAACCACTTCTCTTCATTATTAGATCTGAAAAAATGGGTGGTGGTATGAAAGATAAAGCAAGTTCTTCAAGTAGTATGATAGTGTGTTTAATGTGTGAAATGGAAGGATATCATGAAACAACGGCATGTCCATGGGTTTATTCAAGGTGCAAACATGTACCTTGTAATGGCGTAAGAGCTTTGTTGAGGTCTAAAACAGATGTAAGTAATGGAAAGTTGTTCTTGAAATGCTTGAATCCCACCTGCAACTACTTTGAGTGGTTTTATCAAGCTTCTTCCCATACTTCAGCACTTCCAATCAAGCTTCCATCATCTCATGGTTGTATTTCCTGCAGAGAAGACAATCACAGTGTTACAAACTTTCCACTAGACAAGCAAACATGCTTTAAAGACAACTGCAATTCTCAATTAGATCTGAAAGTATGCAGAAATCAACATTATTTCAACATTGCATACCTTGTGTGCAAGAATAAAGCTTGTGATGCATTCAGATGGGCTTCAGATGCTAGTGTTATTGAAACCAAAGAAACGTTGAAGGGTAAAGTGTATGAAATATGCAAAGAATATAAGAAAAATCTGAAAATATAGCCTGTAACAATTTTATAAGAAAGTTATGGATTTGAATTTCAGAAATTGCATTGTCTTACAAAAGCATCCATTCATTCGTTCACAAAAAGTAACCAAAGCTAAACAAACACAAATAAATCTTTTTGTTTAGATCAAGTCAAAAAACACCAACACTAATAGTGAATCAGACTTTGAATTACTTCTTTGGTTTCTTCTTTCCCTTTGGATCTGCAACATTGAAGGTCACTTTGTTGTCAACAGATCCAACATTCTTGTTTGTCTGATTGAAAGAAGGTTGAGAAGAAGCCTTACTCTTGGACCCTTGGCCTGACTTTGCAAAGACTTTGTTTAGAAGATTCAAAGAACACATGTTTTGGAATTGTTATTGATCTTCACTTCATCCTTAGTAGCACTAGATGCACTGCATAAGAACCAAATCTACTTTCCTTCTGTTGTACTTTCTTTTTGATGGTTCAGGGACATAAGTGGATGATGTTGAGCCATCAACACAAGTTCTAGGCTTGTTTCCCTTTGGATTATTTCCAACCTCTCCACCACCACAAGTTACTGCATAGTGACCATAAATTCCAAACTTCTTACACTTTCTAATTTTCTTCACATGGTGGGCTTCATCATAAGAAGGAATTCTTTTCTTCCTTGGTCTTCCAGTTTTTCTTATGATAACAGGAGGATTAATGAATTCTACCAGTATACTCTGCAAAAGAAAGAAGGAGAAGAAGATATGAGTTAAGATATGAAACTCTAAAAGGTTGTATACTATATAAAGCATGTATGCCCAACCCTAA
Source organism: Papaver bracteatum (assembly GCA_023529315.1). Lineage (NCBI taxonomy): Eukaryota > Viridiplantae > Streptophyta > Magnoliopsida > Ranunculales > Papaveraceae > Papaver > Papaver bracteatum. Next base: position 242,696 of record JAJJWX010004705.1, on the reverse strand, counting down.
AGAATCTTTGTTATTATTCTATATTTATTGCACAATAATCAATACAATTTCTTTTTAATACAATAAAATCTTTACTCTTACCCAGTCAATTTCACCTGACAGTGGTTCAAACCCTGGAGCATATGTCTTTTTGTAATATTCCACACTGTACACAGGGTAAAAGTAGCTACAAAATGAAATCAAACAAGCAGATCCAACAAATTATCAGTTCACAAAATTGAGCAATGAAACATAAAAAGAATATAACAAATCAAAACTGATGAATGAAAATAGAGGAACCAAATCAAAGTTTGACTTACTCTTCCCAGTTTGGTCTCAAAGGTGTCAAAACACATACATCATGTTGACAGGGAAATCCCCTCAGCTGCCACTGCAAGCAGCTACATGTCTTTTTCGGAAGATCCACAGTAAACACATCATCATGAACACTCCTAACCTCATATACCTTTCCCATTACAGCTCCAACTAACTTAAAAAGATAAGTTAAGTCCTTCATCTTTGTCATTGCCTTTGGAACTAACTGGCCATCTTGCCACTTTTCACATTCATTCCTTCTCTTGAAGAAAAGACCCATCACCAGTTTAGCATACATTTTCCCAATTGTAATGATAGACTTATCTCTTGTCTTTTTCATCATGTTATTAAAATATTCTGAAAAATTATTGTTAATGTGCTCACACTTACTATCATTTGAGAAATGAGACCCAGACCAGCATTCAGGTCTTTGACCCATAAGATACATTGCAGCTTGTTCATCCTTAGCTGCCATTTTATCCATGTGTTGCTAAAAAGAAACATAAATAGTATCAAACTCATGTTGTGTATGGCTATATACCTAGGTTATAATACTTGTAATGCTCCTAGGTTGCAATTACATTCTATTTTTTTGTCCAGTTTCTGAGAAACACGTACATACCCGAAAGTGTCTCTTCTTGTAACACTTGGAAACATTCCAGAAATGAGTGTATAAGCTGAATGACTTGAAATACTTCTTGAAATTCTTCATCAAATGTCTTCCAAGTATCCAAGTAATAATTAGTCATTGGAGATATTATTCCAAAGCTTAAAACAAAAGAAAACATAAAGGAATTAGATTAAGAATAGTACTCCCTCTGTCCACTTTTATCTGTCCTAATTTCTACTTTGGTTTGTCCATTTTTATCTGTCCGCTCTGTTTATAGACATATTTTTCTCTTAAACTATCAAATATACCCTTTATTTTTTATAATTATAAAATTATTTTTAATATAAACTTAATTCAAAATCATAAATATCATCACCATATATAAGGAAAAAATCCAATCAATATTTTTTTATATTAATTTTCATTCCTTTTTTAAATAAAAGCATTTATGGGTAGTTACAAAATTCCTAATACTTCTTACATGACAAAGAATCAAAAATATTTATGACAAAATCTCAAATTCATGGTAGAGTATATCTAAAGAGGAAATAATCTACAATTTCAATTTTTTTCCCTCTCAAATAAAAATTCCAAAGGCTCCAAAGTTTTAGCGCGCGAAACCAAAATCAAATGGAGGAAATAAAAATTCTTAAATTTTGGAGTATAAGTTTGCTTTTATTTCTTTACAATATTTCCTAAAACAATAATACTATCCAAATTAGAATTTTTACCACTAATAATTTTAATTTTGGTAATAACGTAATATTAAATAGGCTAGTCAAGGGATAGTCATGCCATTTTATCGGATTTCCTTAATATCTTGACTAAGTCGAAGTGGACTCTTAACAATGGACGGAGGGAGTATAACATTACCTGAAACATAATTTGTGCTCATCCAAGCATAAGTAATAGTCACAAGCTTCACCAATCCCCTACTGCTTGTCTGATATAATGGTGAAATGGTTGTCTTCACCCAATATCGCTTTCAAGTCTTTGAGAAATATCTTCCATTTCTCAATGGTTTCATTCCTACACACCATTATACCAAGAGGAACTAAACCATTCGACCATCTAGACCTGCTTGCGTCATTAACACACCACCATACTTCCCATACAAATGGCAAGCATCCAATCCAATTACTTTTCTACATCCAGCCAAGAAACCTTCTATAACAGGCTTGAAGCAGAGTGTCATTGATAAAAATGTGTTGTCTATGCTTCCATATGAGAAACTAGCTACACTTCCAGGCATTTTTTCCTGCAATTACAACTATACTAATGTTAGTTCCACATAATTTATGAAAGGTCCCTTGTGTTCTAACTAAATACAAAAATAACAAACAAAAAGAAAGAAAATAAAATAATGTTACCTTGACCATTTCACAGAATGCAGGAATTTTCTTGTACTGCTCCTCATAGTTTCTATAAAGATTATGCAACACAATATTTCTTTCTCTCCAGGTTGTATGGTACTTAATGTTCACCTTCATTTTTTGGTTGAACTCATTTGCCAATGACTCAGGATCAGGGATGTTGGTTTTATTGCCAGAAGTCTCCAACCTTTCCGTGTACCAATCAGCTACAAATGTTGGATTTGCACATCCGTTTTGTCCTTTAACATCTCCATTGCATGTATGCTTTAGATTCCAACTTCTTAGAGTGAATGTATATCCTTCACCATTCATCACTCTTCCATAAATGAGCATAGGACATTTGGTCTTCTGATGATAGTTATTTGAATCACTAAACTTAACCTGATGTTTATGCTTCACACGATTAGCCCTCAAATGCTTCTTGAATGCTTTTTTGCTCACAAATTTGCTCCCCTTCACAAGGATATAAGGATCAAGTTGTTGAAAAGTAAGTCCTCAGGGAACATATCTTCAGGTTCTTCCTCCTTAAAATGTTGTGCATGTTGTTCCTCAAACTATGTGTTATCATGAGGCTTTGTACATTTAGGCCCATTGGACTCAGATCAATGATTTGATACTATAACTTGAATACCATTAGTTTTGTTGCTTTCTGATACAAATGCCAAAAAACAAATGATTTAAGGGCTTAATGTTCAGATAAACATAACAAACAAACAAAAAAGAAGTAAAAAAAACAACAGAGATCAATGACAATTTACCTTCTTCTTTTCTGTCAGAGATCAAGTCCCAATAATGGTCCTCTACAAAGCCACATAGACAAGGGCATTAGTACTGAATAAATCTAAAATTAAACCCAACAAAGTTTTTTAAAAAAGACAAAACCAAAGACTTGAATTACCTTCCTTATCATTCTCAACCTCCACCTCACCAAAGTTTGGATCACGCCATCACTTTCAGCATCACCATCATCACTTGCAGCATCCTTGTCATCACTTGCATCATCATCACTTCTCTCACTTGCAGTACCATTTGAAAGATACCCATTCTCAACTTTTTGTATAAATAGCTTGTAACTCTTGTCATCTTTCTCTTCACTTTCATACCCTCCTATATTGTTCAAGTCATCATCAGGATGACATTCATCTTCTTCTACATTATTCAAGTGCATGACGTACTCATCACTTTTCTTGTACTCTTGGGCAATTGTAAACAAATTTTCTACCATGTTATCCTGTGTTGCAGCTTGAACCCCAAAGTCATGATTGAAATGTTCCTCCTCAAAGACATGTATCTCATTTAATTGTTCAGCTACACCAGCATTTGTTTGTTGAAACAATTATTCAGGTTCAACTACACTAGCATTTGTGTGTTGATACAATTCTTCAAGTCCAGCTACACTAGCTTCTGTGTGTTCTTCATATTCCAAAACATGATTATTCTCAGCTACACTAGCTTGTGTTTGTTGAGTAAACTGAGGAACATAAACATCTTCATCATCAACATCATCTAAATCAATGAACATTCTTGTAGGATTTTTCTTCTTGATCCTAGCTATTCTGTGACTTCTTATTACTGTGTTTCCATCCTTGAATTTCTTTGTCACAGTCTTGGGTGATGAACTACTACAACCAACTGGTTTATTTGGAGTCTTAGACACTGGCTTCTTTGGAGTCACATTCTTTTTGGGTGTCATCTGAGGTGGAGGAGGCTGCGCGATGTCTGAGTTATCTCACCATTTTCATCTATTGATATTATTTGCAAATGCAATGTAATCCAACCATTTTCATCTTGAATTGCATTTTCCCAGAACAACCAAAAATCTTGATCACAAATTATGGATAATGGTAAGCATGGATCAACATACCATAGAAGGTCCAATGTTTCCCGACTGGTTAATCTCAACATAGGACTAATCCTATACTTTAATTGATTCACACCCATATCTACTCTGGACAAACCCTTAAACTCAAAACACATTGCAGGGTTGATAAAATCCTAAACCTTAATATCTCTGGTTGGAAACATGTCCTGTTGAACCTCATCAACAACCTCATTTATAACCTCTTGATTTCTACAATCAAGAAAAACATGGTATATCAGACAAATTCTGGAAAACCCTATCTAAATCATTATCACAGAAACCATAAAAAACCCTAGAAATCATTATCACGGAAACAATAAAAAATCCTAGAAATCAATTTCAACTAATCATTATCAGCAGAACCCATTTTTGAAATTAAGAACATATTATCGAAACCCTAGAAATATCATAATCAACAAAACAAATCATTGATAAGGAGTAATCAACAGACAGTAAGAGAAAAACAAATTTGGGATTTTTCTTACCTCTCTGTAGAACGCTTCTTCCATCTCGGCATCTTCACCAGCAGAAAATCTTCAATTTCTTCTTCGAAACTCTCCTAATCTAAACACCGTTTAACTGATTTTTCTCTTTACTCAAAACCCTCTCTGAATAAACCTCTCTGAATAAACCCTCTCTGAAGAACAAGAGAGAAGAAGAAATAAAAGGAATGAATCGATCCCTCTCTCTTATCTTATTCCTTACACCTTCCCGCGTTGTCGATATTAACAATGAAGTTATATCATAGTCGTTTAATAATCATCGAGATGTAGTCGATGTTAGATTAGGCGTCTAGATCGTAACACGTGGGAGCATATCTTATGTGACTGACACACACCCACGATATATCGCTGAGTGATATATTGACGAGAATTTGACTAGTCAACGTGATAAATTGACTGAGATAACAAAAGTGGATGGAATCCGTTTGAGAGGCTTATATTTGTAAGAAAAAAGTGGCCTGGAAACCAAAGTGAGGATAAATATGCCTACTTACTGTATATAATCGTTTTTTAAAAATACCCCTACTTTCTGAAAAGTGGAAGTAACTAGCACAAATTGCGTTCAGAAGTGGACGCAACTAGTACAAGTTGCTTCCAGAAGTTGACAAAACTTATACAAGTTGACTTAAAAAAAAAATATTTTTTACCCCTCGGGGATATTTGTACAAGGTCGACAAAAATGAAGGGTATTTATAACATTCCCACTTCTTTTTTCCAGTATATATTATAGATGACCTTTCTTTCTCTCAAGGAAAACACTACTTCGTCTAAACTAAATCTTGAGCTGCTCATCTCTGCCGTTTCCACATTTCTCCTGTCTCTCTGATCTCCATCATCTCTTGATTTAACAGAAAGTGCTTACATATTGCTGGTGGAAGACACAGTCAAACAATTTTCCTTAGCACAATGATTTTTCCTCTCAAAATGAAGTCGTCATCTGTTAGATTCAACTGTTGCCTGTTGGAGTTTTCTTTTTGAGTGATGGAGGATAATCTCCAACACGTGACTACATCATATGCAGTAAGATATGGGAAGGTTCATTATAAGCATATTGTTGTTAAGATTTGAATGGGGCACAATAAAAGGAAGATTATGTTGCTGCAGGTTGCAACATATCTAGTTTTCAAGTTAATAGATGAATGGATCTCAGGCTGTCTAATTATATGTTTTGTTAAAGTAAATATGAGTTCTTAGAAATTTATCTCTTAATTAAGGGATAGAAAATATTATGAGGAAAGATTATGGTGCTGCTGGGAATGAGGTTATGCGATGTAAAGTCCATTAATGGTAATTGCTGAATGTTGAGGTCTTTATCATCATTTTATTTTATTGCCCAAGTTTTCATCATTTATGTGAGACAGTTGGGGGATTTTTGAGAAGAAGTGAAAAAAAACTTAGGTTTTGATATTTTAATGATTAGAATTGACCAAAATGTGTGATTCAAATCAGATTTACATGTATACTTGTAGAAGATGTTTGATTTCCATTTTTTAGGTTGAATTCTTAAATTTTTTTGAATTTTTACAACCTAGATTTACTGACCAGATGAATGGTTCGAATGATAACTTGTTCTCTTCATATATGAGCGAAATTTACAAGTTCCTATATTACAAGTTCCTTTTGAACCTAGGGTGTTCTTCGTATATGAGCGAAATGTTAGACAAATTCCATACTTGTTCTGAAGAACTATTAAGCCATAGTATGTTGCCATGCTTAATGCTATATTTACCAGACATAGAATTAAGCATTTTGTACTGCTAGCAGCTTCTCTGGTAAGCAATGTTATAGGTTATGCAAGCAAAAGATCATATCAAAGGCTTTTGGGGAATGGAAAAAGGTGATGTAATAGTAGTTTGAAAAGGGAATTATCATTTAGTTAATGCTAATGTCTTTCGGAAAAGGGAATTATCATTTAGTTTTCCTTCTGCTTTTCTGCAATTCGAACAGATATAATCTATATTACATCACCAGCAAGATCATTGTTTTTTGCACCATCTTATCTCACTAATTTTGCACCAACATTCTCCAAAGGTTCCTCTAGTTGAATTTAATTAACCCAAATTGTATCCATTAGCAGCAAAAAAAAATAAAAAATTCTAGTTCTTCTAGGCAATGTCTCATTCATTATACCTGCTTAAGTACAGTGACACCATCATTGATCATTTTTAGAGTTCCATCCTTATTCTGAAGCACTACATTTCTTCCCTTTGGACCTAATGTGACACCAACAAGGTCTTCAACCATATCTACTCCAGCCTGACACATCGACAAAATTCTTGTTACTCAAATTTGTAATAAGAAATGATAATATGAAAACAACAAATTCTTGTTACACATCGACAAAATTCTTATTATTATACAACAAATGATAATAAGAAAACCCCTTGCAATCAAATTTGTAAATGGACCTGAAGTTTCTTAGTTGCTGAACCATCATGGTTGAAGTGAAGCTCTTTTGGGACGTTTGGTGGAAATTTTGTTCCTGCTCTGATGTATGAAGAAGGTGGTCTCTTGGTTAAAGACATTGTTGAATTAGACAAAGAAGCTGCACAGATTTGTGTTGGTGAATATGAACAAAACACAGCCATTGTTAGTCAATTAAAAATCAGTTTGTTGAAAATCAGCCATTATCAGAACCTACTTTCGGTCGGTGAGACGAACAAAGATAAGAGTTTAGAAGGGAGGAGAGCCGGATTTTCTGTCGGGTTAATGGGTCTGAATTTTGTTAGGGATAGGACTGGATAATTAGACCTCAGGCCCATTTTGGGGCCTATTTAAGTTAGGGTTCAATTTTTTTCTAGTATATATAGATGACCTTTCATTCTTTGTTTCTCTTAGGGAAAACACTACTTCGTCTGAACTAAATCTAGATCTTATCTCCGCCGTTTCCACATTTCTCCATTTCTCCTCTGCCTCTCTGATCTGCTTCATTTATTGGTTGAAAATGAATGAAATAAAGAAAGAATGAGTTATGCAATGAATTTTGAAGCTTTACATATAGCTTGGTGGAAGAAACAACCAACCAATCTTCTTTCACAACACAATGATTTCTCCTCTCAAAATGAAGTTGGTGTCAATTTATTTCTACCGTTGTTGTGGGAGTTTTCTTTTTAAGAGATGGACAATAATGGACAACCGGTGCCTCCATCAGATGCAGTAAAATCTGTGGAGCTTATTCTGTATAACCCTGTTGCTTTTTAGTTTTGATCACAAGGGAATGGGGGACAATAAAAGGAAGATTGTGTTGCTGTAGGTTATGTCACATCTAGTTTTGAAGTAAACAGATAATAGATTTTAGACTCTTTAGTTCTGTTTTGTAAAAGTAGATACGGCTTGTTTGAAACTCTGTGTTTCAAGGGATGATAGAAATATTGGATAAAATTATGTTGCTGCCGGGAATGAGGTTATGTGATGTAAAGTGATTAATGATAATTATTAAATGTTGAGGTCTTTATGAGATATAAATATTTTCAAACATGCGGAATTTTATTTGGGTCTTGTTATCTTGCAATACAGCTGAGTTCTTATGATTGGTGTGGCTTCAAGAACTTAAGTCTTAACGCCGAACTTATACTACAATGTCTCGTACCCTCTTATGCAAAGTCATTTTATGTCCAAATTTCCAAAAGCATTCTGGGTTAAGGTAGACTCCAAAAGACGGTCTTTCAATAATGTTTCGGCTTGGTTGACAAGTAAATCCTTTTGTATTGCTTTGTTGGAACCAACTCTTCAAAGATATAGAAACCCAAACGCTCGTATGGGGTCTCTCACCAGTAACCAGAGTTTGAACTGAAAAACCCAAACAAATTTCGAGCCTTTTTTAAGTTTTCAATCCCCTCTTTCTTTCAATTTTGTTTCTTTTTAATTTTGATTTCACATTTTTACAAGTAACGATGGATGAGCTGTTGTTTCTAATGTTTGATCCAGTAAACCTTTTGATCAATTTTATTCGTCTGAGACTATAGTATGATTAGCTCATCGTATCAAAAACACGAAGCGCGTCATGGTAAAACATATCCAATATGTAGGTCTTGAGATCAAAGATATTGAAAAGCTTGTATTTCTTAATTAATTGAAACAGAACAAAGCTCGGCTTTAAATAGCCTTACAGAAACAACAAAATAGGATCGCAACTAACTTAGTGGAGATACTGGTACCTCTACTGACAGACTCAAACAACAACTAATACCCTGAATAATAGGGCTTATTCTCTGCTAAAGACTCGAATAACTGACTTGACTAACAACCATGACTAACAACTTCAACATTCCCTCCCTTAAACTGAAGAATGAAATTCATTTTAACATTGCTTCGGAACACATTCCCATTAACCCCATGAGTCTCACAAAGGAATTCAGTTTCAGCGGCTTTGTTATTATATTTGCAACTTGATCTTGGATAGGAACGTGAACTAATTTAATGACACCATCACTCGTAAGATCACGAAGAAAATGAAACTTGACATCTATGTGCTTACAACGCCCATGTAGAACAGGATTTCTTGAAAATGCAATAGTTGAACTGTTATCACAGCAGATGATAGTATGCTCACCACTTTGTGTCGGGTTCAAGTACTCCAAAATTCTCCGTAACTATACTTCTTGTGTTGCAGTCGCAGCAGCTGCAACAAACTCTGCCTCAGTTGTAGATAATGTTACTATGGGCTGCTTCTTTGATAACCAGGACACAACTCCAGAACTCTTGCAGAATACATAACCTGATGTGCTCTTCCTATCATCCACATCACTTGCATAATCAGTATAAGTGTAGCTTTCTAGCTCTTCAGTCCCTCCCTTCCTATAGAAAATTCCATAATCAACTGTTCCTTTCAAGTAATGTAGAACTCTTTTGGCCTCATTGTAATTTAGGTCAGTAGGACAATCCATAAACCTACTCAGTCGACTTACCACAAACATAACATCTGGACGAGTTGCTGTCAGGTACATTAGACTGCCGATAAGTTGTTTGTATTGACATCTATCTACTCTTCTTCCTTGCTCATCCTTGTGAAGTTGAGAACCTGGAACAATCGGATTGAGAACTGAATTGCAGGTAGCCATACTAAACTTCTCCAAAATTTCTTGATGTACTTTTTTTGTGAGATGAAGTAACCATCATTTTTCGCATCACTTATATACCAAGAAAATAACTGATCTTCCCAAGATCAGTCATATCGAACTCTTGCATCATTGAGTTCTTAAACTCAGCAAACAACCCTTCATCATTGCCAGTGAAAATCATATCATCAACATAGATACATATAATCAAATTTTTACCTTCTTCTAACACTTTGATGAAGAGTGTGTGTCCATAAGGACACTTAACAAACCCTTCTTTGGAAAAATAGGACTCTATGTGACTGTACCAGGCTCTTGGATCTTGCTTGAGTCCATACAACTCCTTCTTCAGTTTGTATACTTTGTCTTCTTCACCTTGTATCGTATAGCCTAGAGGTTGAGCAACAAAGACTTCTTCACTGAGTTCTCCATGTAAAAAGGCTGATTTCACATCAAGTTGATGTATACTTCATTCTTTCTGAGAAGAAAGTGAAATGACAAGCCTTCTTGTTTCCAAACGAGCCACCTGGTGCAAAGACTTCATGTAGTCTACACCATACTCTTGAGTGTATCCCTTTGCTACCCGGTCGGGCTTTGAGTTTCTCTACTTCACCATGCTCATTAAGCTTTGTCTTATACACCCATTTCACTCCCACCACTTTAGCACCATTAGGCAAGTTAGTTAGTTCCCAAGTATTGTTCTTCTCCATGGCAGCAATTTCAGCATCCATTGCTGCCTTCCAAGACGCACTTTTGACAACATCTTCAAAGTAAATTGGGTCTGTCGATGTAGCCATCATTTCAAATAATGATGCATTTTCATCATCTTCTGAGAGACCTTCACCGCTTGCATAATCCTTCATCCAAACAGGTTGTCTTCTTTCTCTGCCTTGTGGTATTGGTGAGGTTTCAGTGGAGCTTGACTCAACATTTTGATGTGAGGCTGGAACTGGACTTGCTTGAGGTGTATCAGATCCTGGTTGTTCTTCAACAGCAACTGGTGAGCCAATGTCTTCAATTGCACCATCATCATCTACAAAAACTATATATTTTTCTTCTTGCTCCACTTCTAGATCAATAAGTACAGCCTTCTCATGCTCTTTATCCCAATGTAAACTACTATCTTCTTCAAACACAACATCTCGACTTACTATGATTCTTTCATAAATAGGTTCATATAGTCGATAGGCTTTTGATTATTCACTGACTCCTACAAGAACACATTTCATACTCTTGTTGTCAAGTTTTGTGCGCCTACTGTCTGGTACATGGACATGAGAGATACAACCAAACACTCTAAAGTGTTGAACCGATGGTGTAATTCCACTCCAAGCTTCTTACTGGAGTCTTGTTCTTTATTGCAACCGTAGGACTTCAATTACGCACATGTATTTCCCAGTTCTTGCTTGACCCAAAAGTCTTTGGAATTTGCTTCTCAACAAGCAAGTGCAGACCATATTCATAATAGTCATGTTCTTCCTTTTAGCAACTCCATTCTTTGTGGAGTGTATGAATTGTGAGTTGTCTCTGAATGCCATGATTGCTCTGAAATTTATTAAACTTACTTAGGGTGAATTCCCCTCCACGATCAGTACGAAGAAACTTTATATACACACATTTCTCTTTATAAACACGACTTTTAAACATCTTAAAAGTATCATAAGCTTATGACTTCTGAACTAGAAAATATATCCATGTTTTACGACTAAAGTCATTAATAAAAGTAATGATATACCTTTTGCCGTTGTTGGATATTGGTTTAATAGGGCCGCAGATATCAGCATGAACAAGTTGCAACACCTGTGTTGTTCTCCATGTGCTTTCCTTTGGAGAAAGAATCCTATGTTGTTTGCCTAGAATACATACTTCACAGACCTTCATCATATCTCCAAGTGCAGGAAAACCATTCACCATTCCCTTCTGTTGCAGAGTACTCAAAACTTTGTGATTCAGATGGCCATATCTTCGATGCCATAGTTGAGCTACGTCTTCAGTAGCCGTAAAGCATATATGATCCTGTCGCTTTATGCTGGCATACAACTTGAAAATCCGATTGGAAGACATGGTAATTTAAGTAATCAAACCCCTCTGACGATGATATATCTCACACCTTCCTTGTTCAATCACTATTCTTAAACCCTTATCAGCAAGTTTTCCAATGCTCAGTAGATTATTTGTTAAATCTAGAACATAGAACACTCCTGTGACAATTTGAGTTATTCCATTCACCACCATAACAATGCTACCCCTACCCATTACTTTTACTCTCGAATTGTCACCCAGCTTCACCGTCTCTCTGAAGTTCACATCCATGTTTGAGAACAACTCCTTCTTACCACACATATGATTGCTGCAGCCGGAATCAAGGTACCACATACACACCTCATTGTGAGCCTTTATTGCTTCATCTGTGCAATCCATCAACAACATCTATTCTCCTGACTCAACATAGTGTGCGTTTTCTTCCACTTTGTTTGGACATTCATATTGAAAATGGCCAAGCTTGTGACACCCAAATCATTCAATCACAGACTTGTCAAAGTTATGTCTTCCACTGCCTCTTCCTCGACCACGAAAGCCGCCACGTCCTCTGACTCTTGAATATTCACCATATGTGACTTTCAATGCTTGTTCTTCTTCAACATAAACATTCATACGTTGTTTATGAACCAACAAGTTGCTTTGAAGTTCATCAATCGAGAGAGTATTGAGATTTTTAGACTCCTCAATTGAACAAACTACATAAGCAAAATTAGGAGTCATTGACCTCAAAATTTTCTCAACAACATCTTCTCACTCACCTTCCCTTTGTCACTAGTACAAATATAGGCTTTGGTGACAGTTCAAATTTCAAAACGATGACAATTCGCGATTTAACTGTTACAAAAGATATACCACCTAGGTATAGGTAACAGTTTCTTACCAAAACTCATACCAATATTACTGAACAATGGTGACAGTTTTTAAACTGTTACTAAATAATTATGCGATGACAATTTTTGCATAAAAACGTTAATTTACAATGATGTATGATAACAGTTATAAAATTGTTACGATTCTTAAACTATCGTAATCGTTCAATACAAAACATTTGCAAGTGTAATCATATAGATAACAGTTCTCTAGTTAACGCCACACTTCCATTTATAGTGACAGTTCTGATCCAAAACAGCTGCCATACCATAAAGCATTCTCAAACACACGATGTTGTCGGTTTGAGTCCCTAACTAGCCATTATCTAGTGAGGTGGGTCTGTTTTATAACTTCTACTATTAGTGGGTCTCTTGCAAGCTTCACCTCTCATTTTATTCGAAACCCCAAAAGAAGAAGCTTAACTACAATTTCTCAATACCATCGCAACCTTCACCTCTCAATACCATTACCTTTACCATCGCCTCTTTTTAATTTTTCAGTAATTTTCCCTTTGATTAAAATCAAATCCGGATAGGAATCTCATAATGAGAAAACCCTTGGAAGAAGAAATTAAAAAAAAAAAAAAAACACTAGAAATTCTCAGAACTTATCAAAGCAGAAAATCCAAACTCAATTCAAGAAAGGATTCTCAATTCGGAAAGGACTCTCAATTCTTCTGTAAGCTCAATTTTCGATTTTAATTTTTCGATTCGTTATATATATATGTGTGTGTGTCTATATATATATATATATATGACATCGATTCAAAATCAATTCGTTAGGTATAAGATTTTTGTGAATTTTACTTACAATCCCTAGTTCTGCTAGGGTTTGTAAACTGAATCGGTTTGTAAAATTAGATATTGTAATTTGATCCCTAGAGTATCGAATTTTTTTTTAAGTGATGGATGGAAACAAAGACGAGGCTGTGAATTTTTTTAAAATTAGAGTTGCTATTAAAGGCTGGTGATCGCACTGAAGATTTGAAATTCATTAATAAATCTCGTAGACTTGTATGACTAGTTTTGAATAGAAACATTAGTTTTTAGTTTTTCTTTTGATTTATTTTGTAGGATTTCAAGCTTGTCAATCACCCCACTTGGGACCTTTGTACTTGATGTCTTAAGGTAATTTTGTAAGTTTTTCTTGGTTCAAATTTCTATAGTGTTTGATTTGGTTAATTATAAGTGAAATTGGATTTAGAGTCTGTTGGTAAAAAAAATTAGTGGTTTCATGTTTCTGGACTAGCCGACTATTGTTTTAGTTCTAACTGGTGTGGAGTGTGACTTGTTTTATAGTTGTGATCTTGTATTTAAGAAACTTGATGAGGAAAATGATATTAGTTATGGTCTGTGCAACTACAGATGAAGAAAGTCTTTAATGATTGTTTTCCATGTGCTTGGCTCTTGGGTTTCCTCTCCACCAACCTTGGATGGTGATTATCTCTTATTTCTTATTATTTTGAATTCATATTTAATGCTACCATATATGTGGGTAAGACTGCCGCATATACATTTTTAACACAGAATCTCATTTTTATAGAATTTTTCTGCCGCAATATTGCTTTTTGTTAAATTAATTTTCCAATTAGTTTTGCAAGTGCTAGTAGATAATCATCTATTAAGCCTAAAAATTTCATAAGTTGAATTGCTTGTTTGAACACCCAGTACGCATGTGCTTATATTTGAGATGGTGCGGAAATCAACCATATCATTTCATACTTAGCTTTGCATTTTGTGAAGGCTTGGCAGAAGTTTTAAGATGCTTATTGTGATGTAGAATGTTTGAAAGTAACCGTTTCATTTTTATTCATTATTGTGGTAGTGCAAACGAATCGATGAACCGATGAACTGGGTTAAATAGAACTGGAAGCAGGTGAACTTATAGGTTGTACCTGTTGTTTTATTTGCTGGGAGTGAATTATATTTCGGGTGAAATACCCGATACACTGACACTGAATGTTCTTTATCCGCTTAGGTTGGCGAATACGTAGCTATGATCAGTAGTGATAATGAATTAGGGGATTATAAATCATAGTTTTCTTCCATGATAATGTATCTTTTCCTGTAATTAGGATTATAGTTTATACTTCTATAAATGTTAAGAATTTAGTTTTGTGACATGATCACCTGTTGTGTATTTTTCCATAGACATAAGTTACTCTGGCTGAGAAATGACATGCTAGGTTTATTCATGAGGAATACAAAGAGAAGATTTGGGTGATTAGCGATCTTGTATTTGTAGTCTTGATATATTGTTCAATTGTTGCTCCATTTATTTATATCTATTATAGCTGTAAACCTTTTGCTTAACCTAGTTTTGCCATATGACTTGTTTGGAATGTGCCAAGTAAATATCTGATTCACTTGCTTAAGTGATTCACTAGTTACTTGGGGATCCAGGGAGTTGATTTTATAATATGTCGTGCTAGTTAGATTGATAGGTTCACTAATAGGGCACAAAACCTTAAAAGCCACTTTTAAAATGAGGGAACATGTTTTTCTTATTTGCATTCAGGATTATTAATTTATGGGCTACATTCTCTAATCAAAGTAATTCTTTAGTCGAAATAAATATCGTTGCTTGATTGTATGCAGTTTATCGTGCTTTCGATAGATTTATATTTGATTTTACGTTTATTCTTCTTTTATTTTCATACTGAAGTTTCGTATCAAATCATTAATTTTCAAAGTGGATAGATGAGGGTTTGTATCGAAACAATAATTATATCCAAATGATCTTCCTGACTTAACAAATGTGAAGGTGAAGTGCCCCTCCAGTTTTCAGCACCAGAAGAAGGTTGAAGGCCTCACATTTAATGAGCATTTTCTGAACTTATTTGGAGAATTTTTTTTGTTGAACTTTCTAGCCAACACATTTTTATTTGGTTGACTAATTTTTATGGGTTCCAATGGTATGTCCAGGTATGATGGGCCATCTATGATATGGGTTTTCCCCATCAAAGCAAGGAACTTTCAAAGGTATGCTTACTTTGAGTGTATTTCCACAAATTCAGAAACAACTCTCTTTGTTCCTATTAGTTCAGTGGGCCTTGTAAAACTGTTGTTACTATTTCATGCTTGCTCGTGTAGATTAATTTATTTTGCCGATGTGTCAACAACTTAAGATAATATACCCAAGCCATGTCGTTGACTTCTTTTTGCGCAAAGCATCCCGTGATTTACCCATTAGTTAGAAAATCATATATTGTGGTTCCTCTATACACAATTTTTCCACTTTGTAATTGATGATCTACCAGAAAGTCAGGGTTCATGTTACTGCAACAGATGCTGAACCAGAAAATTGGGGTTCATGTTACTGGAATAGATGCTAATTCTGAAAATTTATGTACCAATGAGATATCAATGGGACAAGAGTTGTCAAATTTCTATCTGTTGACTAAGTTGCTTGAAGTTCTATATATGTTCCTTGAAGTTCTATATTTTTAGTTGCTTATTTTCTTGCTCACGCTATCTATCCAATGACAACTGCATTCTTTGATCGATCGAGATTGTTCAGAAATATGTGGGGGGGTATTTTGTAGGAACTTTCAATTAAAGCATTTTGGTGGAACTTTCCCATGTATCTTTTTGAAGATATCCTGCATTGGTCAAGTCTATGGTATAAACTTCATTAGTTAGTTACTGGTGGAAACATTCCGCAGAAATTTGAAAGTTTGAGGTGGCTACTGAATTCGTTATCCCTCAATTCCAGGGTATAAAATTTCAGCTTGGATTGATTGTTGAAAGCATCAAAGCTAATTTGGCAGAGTACGTACAACTAGTTTATTATGCTAAGGTGTGCGTCTTAGTATCTGCATATGTTGATAACCATTATATTCATACATATTTTTTCTAAGTGGTAGTTGACATGCTTGGATTGTTAACTTGGATTCATTGTAGGAAGATTATGCAGTTAGATAGTTTGAGTAGAATACGGTTAAGAAGTGTGTGTTGACCAGGCTCAGTACTGCCTGTCTGCAAGGTCCTGTTAGCTGTCTTGTTCAAGAAGTATCACTATGGGATTGAATTTGTTGTGTGGGTATCTCCTTGTGAAAGATCCTTTTATCTTGTAGGGGTCTTGTCGTGATCTTACAATGTTTGATTTGATTTTATTTTTGGTTTGGTACTAATGTTTGATAGTTGGTGATGCTAATTACTTAAGTATTATTAGCATCTTGTAAAAGGCATTGATACAAGCAAGTCTGTAAAAACATTTTGTTTAAATAAATATATATTCCTCTTTATTTTCCATGTACTCTTACTATATGTGATGATGTTGAATATCTACCTAAGGGGAAATGAAGACTTGCAGAACTGTTGTAAATTAGACTTTACCATGATAGTTTCGGGAAGAAACTGCTACCTTTATACCGCTTATTTGACAGTTCTTTTTAAAAATGACCCCTATGCAGAAATACACTAGTACAAATATGGGCTTTGGTGAGAGTTTTATTAAAATGATGTTACCGTAACTTGTGAACAATGACAACTTCATGTAGAAACTGTTACCTTAGTGAAAGAATTTGATTTTCTGATGAAAGTTTTACTAATAAAATGTTACGTTAAGTTGCCAATAATGACAGGTTTTGACAGAAACTGTTACCATAAAGTAATGAATCTGTAACAGTTTCTTAAAGACCTTTTGTAACAGAGGCTTTAGTGACAGTCCAAATATTTTTGAAAACTGTCATATAAGTATTACGGTGACAGTTTTTAACTGTCACCTAAGACCATTTTTGTACTAGTCTCATCTTGTTGACAATGGTTAAAACTTGCGAAAAATAACCATTGACTGACTCTCCGGCCTTCATATTGAGCACTTCAAAGTCTCTCTTGAGAGCCTGCAGCTGTGCGCGTTGAATACGATCTGTTCCTTGATGCTTCTTCTTCATGGAGTCCCAAATTCTTTTGGCTGATCCAGTGTCCAGAATAGTCTGCAAGACGGTTCTGTCAATGGCCTGAAACAAGTAATTTTTTTTCCTTCAAATCCTTCAGCTTCGCATCATTAATCTGCTTCAACTTTTCTTCTGTTGCTCTTTCTCCTGCTGCTACAGTTGGAATACTCTTCTACAATACTCCAGTACTCTTTCGATCTAAGAAAGTTCTCCATTAACATGGACCAATGATCGTAAAAACCATCAAATTTGGGTATGGATGGCTGGAAAAAATTGCTTTCTGTTGCCATTTTAATTTTCTCACTCAAAAACGCTCTGACAGAAAAACATTTCTCACTCAAAACACTCAAGCAGGGAACTACTGCTTCTACTTCTCCACACTCCAAAAATTCTCACACTCTAAGAGAAAGACTGTTGTTTTCTCATGAACCAGCTCGTTGTTGGATCCTGATACCAAATCTTGAGATCAAAGATATTGAAAAGCTTGTATTTCTTAATTAATTGAAACAGAACAAAGCTCGGCTTTAAATAGCCTTACAGAAACAAGAAAATAGGATCGCAACTAACTTAGTGGAGATACTGGTACCTCTACTGACAGACTCAAACAACAACTAATACCCTGAATAATTGGGCTTATTCTCTGCTAAAGACTCGAATAACGGACTTGACTAACAACCATGACTAACAACTTCAACAGTAGGAACATACATTTATTACCAACAACCACATACCAAGATGTCATTGACCGTGCTGCATTAGAAATGGTTAAACCAAGAGTTTACTGAGGTCATATCTACATGAGCCAACGACACTGAAGCTGCTTGATCAAAGATTATGTAGCAGCAAGAGATCATAAACTTTTCCGCACCAAGCCATAGACAGCAGCAACTCTACTGTTAGAACAGGTGGTGGTTTTGGGCTAGGTTTGGACTGGACTGGTCATCTAGGTCTCAGGCTCATTTTGGAGCCAACGTAGGGTTCATTCTCCACTACATTGGATGACCTTTTTTTTTTTTTTTTTTAGGGTAATAACCACTGCTGGATCTAAAACTGAATCTAGAACTCCAAACTCCGTCGGTTACAACGTTTTCGTAGTCTCTCGTCTCCAAAAATTCTTTTTGGCTGAAACTGGGAATGAGTTATGAATTGAATTTTGAAGCCTGGTGGCAGACGCAATCAAACAATCAATTTTTTCCTCAAGATTACACAACGATTTTTCCTCTCATAATAGTGCTTCCCTTTTCTTTTCCTCCTATCATGAGGCTGGTTATCATACGCCTAATCCAGATATGCCAAATCTGGGGTGGTTCAATATAACCAATTTGCTGAGTAAAAAGAATAATATTCTGCTAGCTGGATATGAGTTGGGATATAGTTGGGTTTCTTTGAAATTGATATTTTAAGTATTATCAGGAAAGATAATGTTGCTGATGAGAATGAGGTTGTGTTGTCTTTTCCTTTTTGTTAATTCTGCATCTATGCTTTCAATTGTCTAATACTATTAAGCCTTTGTTTGTTGCCATGGATCCAACTCACTAACCTCAAACTCTATAGGATCGGGTATGTGATTCAAATCAGATAAATTGGTCCTCAATCTGCACATCAACTAGTTTCTCTGAATTCTGAGGCTTTCCTTCACACTCAACATGACGCCATGAGACGAAACCCAATGCAACCAACAATTTTAATAGCAACATATCCAATTCTATGACGAGCATATTATTATGGGATCCAATTATAAAATTAGATTAACATTCATTCCACTGTAACTAATAACCTTGAGAGAAATACAAACTAGGAAGCAAGGTTTCCTTGAGAGAAGACATACTAGCTAGTTGTTTCTTCGCCTAAATGCAACTGCTTTTTTCTTAAACCTCCACCTCCTCCTCCTCATAAGCATCAAACAAACGAGTTCCTCCTTCTTGATTCCTAATCACAGATCCTTGATCAGGTACCAGCAGTACTGGATAAATTGGCCGGAACATAATAAATCACTCTTAATTTGAATTCCTCAACACTTTCTTTGTTGAACATTTCGCGAGTAATGCCTTGTTTCCCTGCTGTTGTCGTTGTCGGTGTTGTAACAACGCTCTGTATAAGGAACTTGTCTTCGCATTTCATATCCTGCTGTGACTTTGGTGCTTCCCTAGTTACTGTGACTTCGCATGTTGTTCCCGGAAATACTATTCCCTTGTTTGGACAAACACCATATTTCTTTGGATCCGTAGTTTTGATCTTGAAGGCAACATATTCATTGGTTTTGTTGGTTAATTGCAGACAACATGAACTCCGATTTTTCAATTCGAATGGAAATTTCAGTTTCGTGGGTTCAATGTTTAAGAGATGATCATATCCTCTACTCATACTTAACGGAAAGACTTCAATTGATGAAGATTAACACTCACACAAGTACCTATTAAAACCAACAGATCTAGATATATCCACAATGATCTTTCTTCAAGTTTGGAGATGTTGTCAAGAAGACTAAACAATTATGTACGCTGTGAACTAATTTCTAGATGATGCTGTGAATCTGAGATCTATATTGCCGGCATAACTCTGTCAGTTGTAGAGGAACAAGGAAGAGAGGAAATGTGACGGAGATTATTAGTACTTTGGTGAATGATATTATTTTGCTGAGAAAAAATTTGGACTAAATTTTTCAGATCTGAAGACAAAATTGAAGAGCAAAAAAAAAGTTTAAATTTATAGACGGCTCAACCTATGTTTTGTTAGGGTTCCTTATGCTTTAAGGTTATATTGATAATCCAACGGTCGGAAATGTTTGAGATTCCACCTAGTGTTTGGCACAATTATTTCTGTTTGGTTGACAAGTAAATCCTTTTGTATTGGATTGTTTGATATAGTAAACCTTTTGATCAATTTTATTCGTTTGAGACTATGCTATGATGAGCTCATTTTATCAAAAAGACCCGCGTCATGGGTAAAGAATGTCCAATATGTAGGAAAAGACGTTGCTTAGCAAACCATGATGTCATTGACCGTCCTGCATCAGAAATGGGGAAAGTAAATCCCTTTTGGGACATTCTGGTGTTCGTGAATTTGAAGAAGAAGCCATGGTTTGTTAGCTTGTTCAAAATTAGTGCGCCAAACCATTGACAGTAGCTAGCTACTCTTCTGTTACAACAGGTGGTGGTTTTGGATGGGCTAGGTCTGGACTGGAGAATTAGGTCCCAGGCCCATTTGGAGTCAACTTAGGGTTCATTCTCCACTATATATACGGATGACTTTCTTTTTTTTCTCCAGGTCAACCACTACTAGATCTAAAAACTAAATCCCGAGCTTAACTCCGCCGCCATTACCAATCTCTCTGATCTTAGATCTCCATCATCTCTTTGGTTGAAACAGAAAAAGTATGAGCTATGAAATTAGCTTTGAAGTTTTACATATAGCTTGGTAGTAGAAATAATCAGTCAATCTTTTCCTAAAGATTTCGCACCAAAATGATTTTTCCTCTCAGAATTAAGTCGTCGAAGATGTGCTTTTACTGTTTCCCTGTTCGTATTCTCTTATAATAATAGGGGTATAGCCATTTTGTTTCCCTGTTCGTATTCCCTGTAAAAGAAAATGATGTTGCTGATATGAGTTAGGATTTCAGGATGTTGATTATGTGTTTCGTAAAGGTATATTGATATATCTTCTTTGTAATTGATATGTTAAGTATTATCAGGAAAGATAATGTTGCCGATGGGAATGAGGTTATGATATTAAAAAGTCACATTACAAATATCCGATTAATGATAAAACTAAGTATTTGTTAAATTTCCTTTTATTAATTTTTCATCTGTGCTTTCAATTGTCAAATACTATTAAGCCTTTGTATGTTGCCATGGATCCAACTCACTAGCCTCAAACCTCAGTCTGGGATCTACAAAGTTAAATCCCTTCCTTTAAGCCAGCATGTCGCAAATGTGAAACGAAAAGCAGAAGTGTCTGATATTTTACCAGACATAGCATTAAGCATTTAGTACTGCTAGCTTCTGGATCATGCCATTTTTTCTACTCAGTTAAGGGAGTAGAGGAACAAAAGATCATATAGTTTTTTGTGGAAGGGAAATGGGAGATATAATATACAAAATTGGTCAATTAACCCAATAACAATAATTCTTAGGTAAAAAAGACCTATAAAATTTGATACTTTTTAAATGGACGAGAATATAAAAATAGCTAGGATGTAAACAATTTCATCCTACTCATTTTCAAATACTTTTTCTAATTTTAATTTATATCAGGATGCATCTAGTTTCATCCTCTTATCTTTTAAGTTTAAGCCAGGATGAATCCAGTTTCATTCTTGCTATTTTTTGGTGTCCAGTCGGTAGTTTTCCATGTTTTGTGGATGATGATATAGTGATAGAGATTCTACGAAGACTTCCGGAGAGATCCCTGTTGGGGTTCAAATCAGTATGCAAACATTGGCTGTCTTTGATTAAACAGGACTTCATTCATTTACACTCTATACGTTCGAAATCGGGTCCGAATCTCCTCTGTATTGCTCCAAATACGCAGAAAGATGATACTGAAACGCTAGCTCAGCTTATTCTGACAGAGAATTTATCTGTTAAAAAAACAGGCGGTGAGGGAAAAGTTATCATTCGTAATGTTAAGAAGAGAACCGATGATGATTGGTTTAATTATGATATGGTTTTGGGACCGGTTATCGGACTGGTTTATGTGGATGGAAAAGATAAATTAGAGAGTGAAGACAACCCGGTAAACGGATTGGTTTAATTATCCCATATATCAATTTGGGTTTGATCCAAAGAAGAAGGAATATAAAGTTTTCTGCTTTTGGAGACTATATGCTACACCCGAGTCTTTTACCGGGTTCTATGATGACTCTGATAGTAGCTATGCAAGATGGGAGGCATTGACTGTTGGTCGTGACACTAAATGGCGAAGTATCAGTGTGGTTCCTGATGAGAACAAGTTTTGAAAAATTAATGAGGTGCTGCCTCAATATTGCTTAGGAGGAAATCTTGTTCATGCAAATGGTACAATATATTGGAGAAACAAGCTTATGGCCTACGAGAGACCTTCTTGATCCCGAGTTGGCTCCTACTGATCTCGATGTCATAATTGCATTTGATGTTAGAAGTGAGAAGTTCACACCACAAAAAATTAATATATTGCAGCACCCAATAGTTATGGCATAAACCCCTATTAGTATCGCGATAACCTATGTAGCAAGAAGTCTATTGTTGTACCCAATATTTATTGCTGCAGTAAGAGATTATATTTTTTTGCCACACTCTTTTCATATTGTTGGGACTGTTTTGTGGCAAAAGTTTCATTTTGCAGCAGTAAATTATAGCTTTTAGCTGTAGCTGAAAAGAACCGTGACTAGAAATTTGCTTTTGCAACACCTATATTAAAGGTTTGGCAATATATGGCGTAGAAATAGCTAGATTTTCTTGTAGTGCTAGGGTTATCCCGATTCCTAGTTTTATCCTTGACGAGCCTCGTGAAACAACTTTTAAACGGCCTTTTGCTATGCTAATATTGGGTGGACGCATAACTCTAATGTATCAAATGAGCAGTCACATTGTTAAGCTGTGGATGTTAGATGATGATGGAGTCGAAAAAAGATTAGAGAACTGCCAAGGAAAAGGAAGTAGTAACAGGAGCGCAGAAACTATTAAACTACCTTTTAAAATTTGATTTTCGTTTTTATGGTTTTCATGGTGTTCCAACAAGTGCTGACAAGATACTAATCTCCAGATATAGAGAATTTAGGGGTATACTTAATACGATGGGCAGTTTATATTCTTATGATTGCAAGACAAAGACTAAGGAGAAAATTGAGATGGACGGAATCTTCTCCTCGCTTCCTCCCCTTGAACGTTGTATGTCTCTATTTAATTTTTAGAGGTTGTATTTCCATATAATTTTGATGTTTCAATCTATTAAGGTATGCAGTATGTCTTATATTCTGTAATTTTCTCAACTTAATTTGTATATAAAATTTGATGTTTGATTCTTTTTAAGTTATGGAAAATGTGTTACACCCATGGCCCTCTGATATCTGCAAGTGCGCAAAGTCTTCTTGGTTCTTGATAATAGTGGTACTTCTGTTGCCATGACTAGCTAGAATGAATGGCAGGCAAGTTTATTATTTTGTCAGAGATTAAATGAAGAACAGAAAATAGTGAATTTCATGACATATAAATACCAGGAGTTATGAATGGAAACACATACATACCCTGCTGGCCTGTGGATCAGAAATACAGAGAGACCTACAATCATCATCATAATTAGGGATATATGCGGATGTTAACGAGTTGGGATTCATTAGTTATACTGTGACTCTCATAAGACTCCACATTTCAGAACACAGAGGGTAACCATCAAAAGAATATAATAATTGATAGAATAGCTAGCCTGCTAAGGTAATTTCTTGGAAGTCTAAGGTGACCGAGTATCCCTGAAATTGAATGAAAATTCATTAGAATATAGCTTACACGTTACAGCAAAAAGAGGGAAGAACTAAAAGATAAACAACCTAGGATAGAAGATACTGATGATCTGGATGCAACTAAGTTGTCTAACTGATGCACCGTTGCTTGTTTTTCTGTTTGCAAGTCTATGGTGTACGTTGTTGATCGATCATTGGTTGAAGTTGTTCAAAAAACTTATTTAGCCGGAAAACGAAACCGTTGATCTGCATAGCACAGAAAAATGGTACCAAGGAGTTGAATCCCAGCTAGTTCTATTTCTCTTCTTGGTACAACGCAGCAGCTGATGACTTTGAATGAGGGAATATTCACTGTATGATGGGTAATTATAGTTTCACATCATTATGTATAACTGCGTACCCTCTAATATTTAGACACAGTCATTTTTTTTTTTTTTTTGTGTGTGTTCTACTTAGTTTCCTAGTTAGGTCGATATCCTTTATTATAGTTTTAATGGCATTAGGAAATATTGAAGCCTATATAACCATGCCTAGGTAGAATTCTCTCAAACATTATTATTTGATTTATCAAAGTTATTTTCTTAGTCATTGTTCTCTAGCGTTGATCTAACTTATATATATATATATATATATATATGTTTCCGCTTCCTTACCCTGGTATTGAATAAGAAACCTCTTGAATAAAGTTAATCCGAAAGGTTTAATGGGGAGACGGAAAATCAACATGAAAAGGAAGCGGCAGGAGGAATCTACTGATAAGAAAAAAGAGCCAATTATTCAACCTGCTGCTCCATATGTTATTGTAGTTCATGGACCTCCCAAAGTTGGGAAATCCTTGTTGATCAAGTCTCTAGTAAAACATTATACAAACCATAATCTTACTGATACCGCAGGCCCTATTACGATCATAGAAGGTGGGCAAAGACGGATACAGTTTTTGGAGTGTCCTAATAATGTCAATGGCATGATTGATGCTGACGCAGTGATATTCGTCATCGACGTTAGTTATGGGTATGAAATGGAAACACTCGAGTTTGTTAATCTTTTAAAGGTTCACGGCATGCCCATGGTTGTGGGGGTATTTACACATCTTGACTGCTTTGAAAATCAAAAAGATAATGATGAAACACGTACAGCGCACTTCAGAAAAGATTTCCGGAATGAAATACATCAAGGAGCACAAATATTTTGCATATCTGCTCCAGGTGGAAAGTATCCGGATCATGATATTTGCAAACTGGCTGCCTTCATATCTGGTATGGAGTTCCATCCTTTGCCATAGCGAGCTGCACATCCTTATGTGCTTGTTGATCGTTTTGAAGATGTCACTCCCAGATTAAGATTGGACATGGATCAAAATTGCTATAGAGACATAGTTTGTTATGGTTATCTCCGGGGTTGTGATATCGAGAAAGGAACTATGGTGCATATTGCTGGCGTCCATGATTTCCCTTTAGCTGACATTACAAGCGTATCCGAACCTCCCACTTTACAACATACTGATAATGGCACGATCTGAAGATGCAGATTAATATAGACGAACACAACAATCTTTCCGAGGAAACCCAATCGGAGAAAACGATTATCAGAATGGGGTCTTATCTAATGTTTAAAGTCTGCAACGTTCCTTCTAAGATGGTTAATAATTATGATCCCTGTCAGCCAATTCTCGTTGGAGGTATCAGCCCTGAAGAAGATTCTGTTGGACGTATCTCGGCCAGATTTGAGAGACACAGTTTGCATACGAAATCATTGAAGACAAAAGATCCTATCATTGTTTCTCTTGGTTGGAGAAGGTACCAAACGACACCTATCTATGCACAGGAAGACTTTAATAAAATTCTCGAATTCACTCCAGAAGATAATAAGCCTTGTTCTGCAATGTTTTGGGACCTTTTTCAACTAATGGAACTGGAGTCGTTGCTGTGCAGAGTCTGGCAAATAACAAGGCAGCTTTTCGCGTTTTAGCAACCGGTGAAGTACTTGGCTTTAGCGGTGCCCCGTGTTTATAGGAGAAGACATTGGTCGGAACTCCTTGCAAGATCATCAACAAGACTGCTCTTATCAAGGACATGTTTAAATCAGATTTCGAGATTTATCAGTATAAAGATATTACAATTAAGACTGCGAGTGGAATTCTGGGGAAGGTTAAAGAGGCTGCCACAAAGGAGTTCTTAAGTACACTGAAATGGAAGGATGGTCAACCAAGAGAAGGGATTGCTACATGCACATTTAATCGCAGAATTCTCTTGAGTGATACCATTTACATGGAGACCCTTTATGATGTTTCTAGCAGTTTCAACCCATCAACGACATTCCTGGAACCAAGCAACCGTGTTTGGGATGACGACACGAAGGAAAGCGAGAAAAGTGGAGCACATTTGGTGTGGGAATCTTGTGAAAGAAAGCTAGCACCTGAGAGTTTTAGAGTAATGATGTCAAAGTTACTAGAGCAGAAGCTCAACTTTCCTTCTCAGAAGCGGAAGACCGATGAACAACGACGTGCTGTGATCATTATCCATCGTTTAAGTAACCCTAGGGAGGCGGAGTTTCGTGAGGCCTATTTTAAACAGGAGGAGGAGGATATCTGTAATGGTTTATGTCGTGGGAGAGTTTCGAGATTTGTGAAAGAAAAAACGAAGAAGAAGTTGATTAAGAGATCTAAATAGGACTGTTGTCTATGTTAGTCAAAGATTTAGTCAACTAAATTTGTATTTTTTAAGGCCCTAGTATGCCATCTAAAGGTCCTTACTTATGTTGGAGCACATTCTTCTTCTTCTCCATACAAAAAAGACTGTTGTCGTTCTTGCTAGTTGGCGTTGCAATGCACATCATTCAATTTCGCAGGCCATGTGCAGCTAAGTTCCCGGTCGTCTTAAATGCAGTGCAAACGATTTAATGGGAAAGTATACTATAATCAGTCCTTTATACAAAATGTTTTAATCAAATTATGGTTTAAGAAAAGGAACCCAAAATGCCCTACTCTACTTACTTTCTTGATGGTGTTTATTCTAATCAACTTGAAATGGCCACTAGCTATCTTGGATTAACAATAGAATTTGAGTGCATTCTTTTTCTTACAATATTTATTGCTAGAATTGAATGTACGCAGTTCTTGCGATGGCAAACTCTAATTAATGCAACAAATGATAAAGACCAGATTTTGTGAAATTTGGAAATGGAAGTTTCTTAGTTGCTGAACCATAATGGTTAAAGTTAAGCTCTTTTGGCACTTTTGCAGAACCATCATGAAGAAGGTGGTCTCATGGTTGAAGACATTGTTGAATTAGACAAACAAGCTGCAGAAATATGTGTTGTTGAATATGATGAACAAGCAGGAAGGATTAACCTAGCTGATTACAAAAATCAGTTTGTCAAGCCACCAAAAGACAGCACCTACTTTCTGTTGGGGAGAAATTAAGATAAGAGTGAACAGAAGAGGAGGATAGTCGGATTCTTTGTCGGGTTAACGGATCTGAATTTCTTTTGTCCTAGGATTGGACTGGAGAGTTTGGCCCTTAGGCCGAATTTGAGGCCAACTTAGGGTTCTCTTAGTATATATAGATAGATGACCTTTCTTTCTTTGTTGCAGGGCATACATTATACTACCTTCTACATTAATTCTAAACTACAACCAGATCTCAACTCCGCAGTCTCTCAAAATTAGGTCCACATCGGTTTGATTCACTGTTTGTGATTTTTTTTCCAGCCAATAACAGTTTATTTGTGTTGTTTCTGCTTTCTTTTTTCTCTGATGGTAGAGCAGAAATCAAGTGGTGATAACAAAATCATGTTTCAACACCTAGCCCAAGCTAGCCGCACCCTGCCAAACGCACTCTTCCTTGGCCTTAGCTATGCTAGTCACACCAACCGCGCCAAAGCATGCCAACCATGCTAGCCGCACCCCTGTGCCAACGGAAAATCATGTTAGCCACACCAACCGCGCCAAAGCATGCCAACCATGCTAGCCGCACCCTTGTGCCAACGGCAAATCATGCCAGCCACACAAAACGCGCCAAAGCATGCCAACCATGCTAGCCGCACCTCTGTGCCAATGGCAAATCATTCCAGCCATACCTAGCCCAAGCTAGCCGCGCCATGCCAAACTCACTCTGCCTTGGCCCTAGCTATGATAGCCACACCAACCGCGCCAAAGCATGCCAACCATGCTATCCGCACCCATGTGCCAACGGCAAATCATGCCAGCCACACCAAACTTGCCAAAGCATGCCAACCATGCTAGCCGCACCTTTGTGCCAATGGAAAATCATGCCAGCCACACCTAGCCCAAGCTATACGCGCCATTCCAAACGCACTCTGCCTTGGCCCTAACTATGCTAGTCACACCAACCGTGCCAAATCATGCCAAACATGCTAGCCGCACCTTTGTGCCAATGGAAAATCATTTCAGCCACACCAAACGCGCCAAATCATGACAACCATGCTAGCCGCACCTCCGTGCCAATGGAAAATCATGACAGCCACACCTGGCCCAAGCAAGGCGTGTCATGGCAAACACACTCTGCCTTGTCCCTAGCCATGATAGTCACACCAACCATGCCAAAGCATGCCAAACATGCTAGCCGCACCTTTGTGCCAATGGCAAATCATGCCAGCCACACTAAATGCGCCAAAGCATGCCAACCATGCTAGCCGCACCTTTGTGCCAATGGAAAATCATGCCAGCCACACCAAACACGCCAAAGCATGCCAACCATGCTAGTCGCACCTCCGTGCCAATGGAAAATCATGTCAGCCACACCTAGCCTAAGCTAGCCGCGCCATGCCAAACTTACTCTGCCTTGGCCCTAGCTATCCTCGTCACACTAACCGCGCCAAAGCATGCTAAACATGCTAGCCACACCTTTGTGCCAATGGAAAATCATGCCAGCCACACCAAACGCGCCAAGGCATGCCATGCCAGCCGCACCTCTGTGCTAGTGGCAAATCATGCCAGCCACACCTAGCCCAAGCTAGCCGCGCCATGCCAAACACACCTTTCCTTGGCCATAGCTATGCTATCCACTTTCCTTACCAAGTCGCTATGCCATTGGCACATGCCAAAGTAGCGCCCGCGCCCTAGGCTGGCAAACCGTGCAACCTAGGCCAATATGGCCGTGTGTGCCATTGGCACATCCCAACATGCACCTCTAGCCACTTTCCAATCCGCTATGCCATCGGCACATGCCAAAGTAGCGCCCTAGGATTGCAAACCGTGCAACGTATGCCAATATGGCCGTGCGTGCCATTGGTACATGCCAACACACACCGCTAGCCACTTTCCAAGCCGCTATGCCATTGGCACATGCCAAACTAGAGCCCGCGCCCTAGGCTTGCAAAGCGTGCAACCTATGCCAATATGGCCGCGAGTGCCATTGGCACATGCCAACACGCACCACTAGCAGCCTTCCTTACTAAGCCGCTATGCCATTGGAACATGCCACACGCTCCCCTAGCATCTTTGGCATTGCCACTTGCTCTCAAAGTGCAACCCGCGACCAAGGCATTCCGCACATGCCACAGGCTCCACTAGCAGCTTTGGCATTGCCACTTGCACTCAAAGTGAAACCCGCATCCCAGGCATTCCGCACATGCCACACGCTCCCTAACAGCTTTGGCATTGCCACTTACACTCAAAGTGCAACCCGCGACCAAGGAATTCTGCACATGCCATTGGCTCATGCCACACGCTCCCCTAGAAGATTTGGCTTTGCCACTTGCACTCAAAGTGCAACCCGCGACCAAGGCATTCCGCCCATGACATTGGCCTATGCCACACACTCCCCTAACATCTTTGGTATTGCCACTTACACTCAGAGTGTAACTTGCGGTCAAGGCATTCTGTACATGCCATTGGCACATGCCACACGCTCCCCTAGCAGCTTGGCATTTCCACTTAGACACAAAGTGTAACCAACTCTCGAAACATCAACACAAAATGGGGGATGCTTTCTAAAGGTTTTGGTTTGGCGGTCACAACATGTAGCGTACACTACGCTCGTATTAAGAAAGCGTGAAAAGGAATAAAAGTGGTCAATTAAATGGGGAAATAAAGGTGAAATCGTTTTCACTCTTAAACACGTTGGTTACCACCTCCTCCCGTTGAACTACCTTTTATTTCCTTCCTTAATGAGGTCAGGGTACCATTCCAGAACTATTCTGGTCCCATCACCTTTCTTTGCTCCCCTCCCTAAATCAACCCTTCTCCTCCACTTTGTGACCAAAGCAAGTCTGGAACGACCATTTCTTGGTTTAGGACGGACTTGTACAGATTGATCTCTCGAACCTAAAAAAGTGCTCAACATGCAGAACATTTGTTTAGGGTTTAAACCAGTTTCTCACTCACGTACCGAATTTATCGAAATCGGCAAAAACTATTTTTTACCCATAAACAGCTTCATGCTGTGACCGCCAAACCAAAACCCTGAGAAAGCATCCTCCAGTTTGTGTTGATATCTCGAGAGTTGGTTGCACTTTGGGCGCAAGTGGCAATGCCAACCTGATAGGAGAGCGTGTAGCATGTGCCAATGGCATGTACGGAATGCCTTGACTTCAGGTTACACTTTTAGTGTAAGTGGCAATTCCAAAGCTGCTAAGGGAGCGTGTGGAATGTGCCAATGGCATGTGCGAAATTCCTTGGCCGCGGGTTGCACTTTGAGTGCAAGTGGAAATGCCAAAGCTGATAGGGGAGCATGTGGCATATGCTCATGGCATGTACGGAATGCCTTGGCCGCGGGTTGCACTTTGAGTGCAAGCGGCAATTCCAAAGCTGCTAGGAGAGCGTGTGGCATGTGCAGAATGCGTGGGCCGCAGGTTGCATGTTTGCTACCAGCGTTTGAGTTGGCATGTGCCAATGGAACGCAGCTAGCTAAGAGTGAGGAAGGGCGACCATGTTGGCCTAGGTTGCATGGTTTGAGTTCGTATGAAGAAGTTATGGGAAAACAAGAAGAGGGGCCTAGGCAAGTGCTATTGACACCCTTTCCGGTTAAGGGGCATCTCATGTTAAGAGGAACCCTTACTGCTACTTTGGAATGTGCCAATGGCATAAGATTCAAGGCTTGGTAAGGAAAGTGAAGGCTGTCGGGCGCTAGTGGTGCATGTTGGCATGTTCCAATGGCACGCTCGAGTAGTTTGCGCCATGCTCGTGATGAAAGAGAATTCCATATTGACCTAGGTTGCACGGTTTGCAAGCCTAGGGCGAGGACGATGTTGGCAAAGTGACAACGATGATGAAGCTCGGTGAGCTACTTTGGTTTGTGCCAATGGCATAGAATATGGGAGTATGGGCGGCTTGGGAAATTGGGAACCTTAATGAAGCCGTGACTCGAGGAACATCGGAGAACGTGCATGTTGGCATGTGCCAATGGCATGCACTTATAAATAGCCATATTGGCCTAGGTTCCACGGTCCTTATTCTTGATTCGTAATGGTAATAAGCCTATGTTAGAAAATAGCATTTTATAGGAAAAATTGTTAATTATTTGAGAAAAATAATTGTTTGAAAAGATTTATTTTCGACGGTCCTAAATCGCGCTACTTTGTCATTTTTAGCACTTCCATTATTTTATAAGCACCATCTTTTTGTCGTCCGCTAGTAAAACGCATCGGCCAAGTTAAGTTTTAATTTTTTATTTTCTTTTAGGGTGTTTGGCTTGGAATTGCTTTTGGTGTGACTAGCAAAAGAAGAAAATTTACATAAAAAAAAAAAAAAAAAAATTTACAAAAAAAAAAGTTTATTTTATTTTATTGATTGTATTAGGATTTTTATATTCTAGGTCCAATTCTTTTATTATTTTTTAAAACCCTACGGAAGGCAAAGTGTGTTTGGGTTCGTGCATGACATAGGAGTCGTGGTTAGCTTGGGCTAGGTGTGCCTTGAATACGACATGATTTGCCATACAAGATAAGGGTTCGGATTTCATCACCGTTCTCTTCTTTCCCGCCTTAGGAAAACGATACCTACGCGAACCTAAGCTTTAAAATTTGAATTAGAACGAGACCTATAAGGTAACGAGCTTAGTAGGAAAGTCGTTCGAAAAATATTGGTTACTCTTTAGGCATACTCCGAGATTCATGATGGTTTCTCAAATTGAATGCGTGATCGCGCCACCTTGTAATACGGTGAGGCCTTTGAGTATCAAAGCTCTAGCAGCTTCTCTCGCCTCTATTCAATATACTTTAACTCGATTGATTCCGCAGGAGTTTACTCGATTGTAACAATTCTTTCGAAGGATTAGAAGCTGGTCTAGAAAACAATCTAAGTGGAGCCATCATGCTTTTTGTTTGCTAGAAATCAGCAGGTTTACCGGTGGAGTCAGCCTTTTTTGTGATTGAATAGAACTTCCCTTCCTTGTTTGTGTTATTCTATTTTTATTTCTATTATTCTTGCACCAATTGCTTCACTAGTATTATTGTGTGTGTATGCGACGTTGGGAAACGGAGAACATCGACTTGTCCGACTACACGGATTTAGGTGGTAATTCTATTTTTACCGAAATGGTTAATGAAAATGATGAGGGTGAAGTTGTGCCAACCAAAACCCTTAGGGACCGTTTAAACCCGTTGGGTGATACGTGAACCTCGGGGTCAGATACCTGGCCACTACCGTGAAGTTTGATATTAAACCTGACATTTGGCATGCTACGAAGTTTAAGGAATAGAGAATGAGAACCCGTATACCCATATCCGTGACTTTGAGATGATTTGTGATACCATGAGTTATCCAAATGTCACCAAAGACGATGTTAGGTTACGCGTTTCCTTTTCCCTAGAAGAAAGAGCCAAAGTGGTATCATATCATTCCTTCCAAAACAATCACTACTTGGGATGGACTTGTAGAGGTTTTCACAAGAAATTCTACCCACACCATAAGACTCATTGTTATTCGGATGGTGAACACCTACACGAATATATAGAAAGGTTTAATGAATTGTTATACCAATGCCCACATCACGGCTTGATAAAGCCCACATGGCCCAAATTTTATATGAGGGCCTTGATAGTGAAACTAGAATGCAGGTAGAAACAATGAGTGGTGGAAAATTTACCCATCAAAACCCCATGAACTACACAACCACCGAAAGAAATGTTAGCCATCGCTTTTGCTTTGGAGAAATTTAGATCATATCTCCTAGGGTCTAAGGTCATTGTCTATTTGATCATGCCGCACTCAAGTATCTCCTTTCAAAGAAGGACTCTAAACCACTCACTTGATTAGATGGGTATTATTGTTCCAAGAATTTACTCTAGATATTCGTGATAAGAAAGGGTCCTAAAATGTTGTAGTCGACCATTTATGCCGTATCCTTTGATAAGACTAGAGATGATGAGATACCAATCCATGACACGTTCCCCCATGAACAACTATTTTCCATCTCCGTGTTATGATGCCACTTAATCCTATACCGATAATAGAAATATTTGATGTGGGGGCATAGATTTTATGGGCCCGTTTGTCAATTCCTATGGAAACTTTTACATCTTATTAGCTATTGATTATGTGTCTAAGTGGTTGAAGTAATAGCTACCAAAACAAACGATCGCGTTGTGATCAAGTTTGTTAGAGAAAATATTTTCTCTCGATTTGGTATGCTAGAGTAATCATTAGTGATGGAGGAGATCACATTTTTTGTAACCGGTCTTTTGAGACGCCTATGAAGAAATACTCCATTACTCATAAGGTTTCTACACCTTACCACCCACGCATTCTGTGGCTAAAGTCTAATAGGCAGATCAAGCAAATTTTAGAGAAGACCGTAAACCCTACCCGAAAGGATTGGTCTTTGCGCTTAATAGAAGCATTATGGGCTTACCGAACCGCTTTTAAGACTCCACTTGGGATGTCTCCGTATAGACTGTGTTCGGTAAAGCCTGCCATTTGCCTCGTAGAATTAGAACACCGAGCTTATTGGGCCATTAAACGGCTAAACTTTGACCTACCTGTTGCTGGTGATAACCGAAGACTTCAGCTCAATGAGTTGGAAGAAATTCGTAATGATTCTTACCAAAAATGCTAAAATTTACAAGGAGAAAAACAAAAGTTTTTCACGACAAATCGATTCTTCGAAAGTCGTTTACACCAGGACAGAAAGTTCTCTTTGTATAATTCTCGCTACCTTTGAGTTGACCAACCCTTGTGGAAAAAATACAAATTTACAGGATCCCCGTTTATCACGACTAATTTTTCATAGATACAAGAATGTCAAGTCAAGACATTAAACTTAGCACTTCTGGGAGGTAACCCATGCTCATACAACAAGGTAATATCAACTCTTTTGATTCAAATAGTTTCTCTTTGTTCATGTTTTTCATTTTATCTTTAGAACATTGAGGACAATGTAGAGTTTAGGTGTGGGGGAGTGTTTTGACCTTTTGCATATAGAATTCTTAGCCTTTTTGATTAAAAATTTTTAAAAATAAAAATATAAAAATATAAAAAAAATTATTTGAATAAAACCTCCAACTTTTAGAGATTTTAGAATCACTAGCATACTTCTAGGTATGTTTACATAGAGAGTTCTGACCGACATAACTGAACTTGGAAGTGTTAGAGAACTACATTCGGATTTCTTAAATTGGAGTGTTAAATAATGGATTTAATCATGCCTATGATGCAAATTAGAGCAGAGAGAAATGCATTATTAGAGTTGCTGATCAATCATTAGTGGAGACTACCTATTTTCAAATCAACAGTTTTCTTTGTAGCTGACTAAAGAGCTTTCTTTTGAGTGTGTGTCACCATACGTAAATTCCGGTAGAATGAGCTACCCAACTTCACACTATTTTCAGACTATTTTTGATCTCTTGAGTGCTAATTTTGTCAATCATGAGGATGACGTCTATATTTGATTTGCAGCACCATTCTCTCGCCAACAACAGGTCCATAGAAACACATCATCAGCAAAGGAGCAACAACAAAATCTACAAGGAAATTTGAAGAAGTTTAAGGTTTTTAAGCAACAATTCAAGGAAGAGCAAATTTTATATCTAAGTATGAAGACTTATTTAAAAGAGCAGAGAAAATAAAAAGATGAAAAATATTGAAGTTTATGATACAAAGACAATACAAGTTGTGAAGATCAAAGTGGTAAAGTACTTCTTTCAAGGCCATGTTAATTTTATTATTGTAGTTGCAATCTTAATAAAAAAAAAAAAAAAAATAAAATAAAATAATAATAATAATAATAAAAAAAAAATATACAAAATACAAAAAGATTTGCATTTAGGATTTATTTGTTCAATAAGGCCATGGGGAAGAAAAATATATAAAGAAGTTTCAAGCGACAAGAAATAGAGGAAAAAGAGTTATAAATTGTCAAAGTTCTACGAAATTCAAGAATTTATCATCAACAGTTGAAGACCAAAGACCAAGATGAAGAAGAAGAGCCGAAGGAAGACGTTTCTATTGGATGCTGTGATCCATTGGCACAGAGGTGCATCTAGCATGGTTGGCATGCTTTTGAGCGTTTGATGTGGATGGCATGATTTTCCATTGGCACAAAGGCGTGGCTACCATGGTTGGAGTGCTTTGACGCGGTTGGTGTGACTAGCATAGCTAAGGCCAAGGCAGAGTACGTTTGGCATGGCACAACTAGCTTGGGCTAGGTGTGGATGACATGATTTGCCGTTGGCACAAAGGTGTTTCTAGCATGGTTGGCATGCTTTGGCGCGGTTGGTGTGACTAGCATAGCTAGGGCTAAGGCATAGTGCGTTTGGCATGGCGCATCTGGCTTGGGCTAGGTGTGGCTGGCATGATTTTCCATTCGCACACAGGTGAGGCTAGCATGGTTGGCATGGTTTGTCGCGTTTGGTGTGGATGGCATGATTTTTCCATTGGCACAAAGGTGCGGCAAGCATGGTTGGCATGGTTTGGCGCGTTTGGTGTGGATGGCATGATTTTCCATTGGCACAAAGGTGCGGCTAGCATGGTTGGCATGCTTTGGCGCGGTTGGTGTGACTAGCATAGCTAGCAGGGCCAAGGAAGAGTGCGTTTTGCATGGCGCAGCTAGCTTGGGCTAGGTGTGGATGGCAAGACTTGCCATTGGCACATAGGGGAATTAGGATTTTGCTCGTTGTAACCCTAATTTGAAAAAATACCCCCCATTAATTACTGACTACATGCATTTAATGTTCTAATAAATGTGTCACCGGTGACATTAGGTTATTCGGGGTTATATAATTTTACCCTTAGTCTAAAAACCACCATCAACAACAGTACCAACCGTAAAAATTCCTGAGTGAAAATAATTTAAAATTTTGAGTTTGATTATGGTTGGTTTTGACTTAAGAGTTATCAACCTTAAATAGTTACGGTTGAATACTAGCCAACCGTATTTTATTTACGGTTCATCTCGTAAGATAACAATCCAAACATAACTTGTTAATGATTGGTTTTTCCCTTATTTTAACCTGTTACGGTTAAATGTTCATCAGATAGGAACCGTAAATGGCCCCCTACGGTTTGCTTTTATGGTTAATTCCAATCGTAAATTACCCTGAAATGGACACTGGAGCTTTGTGTTTAGCCATAGTAGGATCTCTATCGTGGGGTATTTATAAAATATGGTTCTCTGATCATATAGAGATTCACCCACCTCCAATTACCACTGAGATCAGTCATTTTGGTTGAGTATATCAAAATTTAGGTTTTTGAAATATATCTCCAAAAAAAAATCTCTATTTTTTCTCTCTGCCAAACCTAACTGTTAATCTGATTTAATGTTTTCATTAAGTATAAAAAAGTTCATTAATCTAATGATTAGCTAACTAAATTAACAACCCTAACTAAATGAGGCTTCTTAGCCATTACAATAAATATATAGGTAAGGGTTTTTTGGAATTACAAACTAATGAACAATTTTGTCCTATTATAGGAGCCCATCAAATAGTTTCAACGGATACTATAACAGGATTCTTTAAAAATCATAGGGGCGAGCATTTTATCCGTAATCCGCGGATTTAACCGGGACCAGCCGTACTTTTGCGGATGGATGTCCGGAACGTTCGCTAATGGGTTGGACGCGGATGAGATTTTTTGAAATCCAACGGATTATGGATTGGGTCCGGATACAACCTTGAAAATCCGTTGGACATCCATATCCGTTAGATTAAGGGCATCTATATAGTTTCTAGAAAATATATAGATAGTTTTGGAAATTTTAAGGTGTTTGCTAGTGTTGTCCATGACACTTCAATATTTATATACATATATAAAATGTGTAGGTTCTATAAGAAGTCATCTATATATATATTGGTTTTATTTTTTCATTATAAATTTTAACTAACACAAATCTATAGGATTATCCGCACCCAATCCGTTCATCCATACATCCATTGGATGCAAATCCGTTGGATGTTGGATTGGATGCGGATGCCAAATTTGAAATCCGTAGTGAATTGGATTGGATGGGGTAAAAACCGATCCATACCGGCCCATGTTCACCCCTTAAATCAAAGCAAAATGTTCTACTTCACAAAAGTGCCAAACACTCTTTAAGAGGCTCTTCCATTGGGCTCAGTTTGGGATTCATTTCATGTAACATTCATCTTTGAGTTCATTCTTGACATGGATGCTCTTAGGGTTTACTTACTCTGTATATATATGACCTCAACTAGATGTGGAAGCCTCATTTCTCCGCCACCATTTTGCTCTCTCTGTCCCTGATCCAGTGGTCTCAGATCTTCCTAAATCACCACTTTCTGATAGAAACACAAATATGATGGTTTTTGAAGTGAATATTGATTTGGTGTATGAACCTCTACATATTCCTTGGAGACAAACTCAATGATTTTAGATCGCACAGTGATTTTTTCTCTCATGAGTAATTTTTAATCTTGGGATCAATTCTTAATTTTTTTTTCCCCTGATCTAGTGTCAGATAAAGAGCAACAAGACACGGGAAGAGAGAGCCAAAGGAACCAACATTTGAAGTTCAAATGCACAACTTGAAGGTGCAGGTGATGGAGCCATGCCTCTTGTGAAGCGAATTTAATAGCGCGCGACAGCTAAAATTGATCTGCACAAAAGGATTATACTCACCCAAAGGGGAGGAGAGAAAAACTTCGAGTAAGTTCATGAAGAATACTGCTTTCAAGTGCGCCGTATATCAACCATATAAATCAGACGATCTACATGAAGGATACTACATTCTGAAAATTTCTACCTAACTTAATTATGGACAGCGAATTAACTGATAAATTCAAGGAGTCCTTTTCTTTTTATTGGAATAAGCATACAGTACCTGACATTACATTTCTACATTTTGTACTAAGGGCTCAAGCAATTTTAGGGTTATCCAAAGAAAAGATCTGAAGGTGGAACATAAAGGAGCGGTATAAGTTAGTTTGAACCTAAGAAATGTTGGTGTTTGAGATTTAAACTACATCATTTGTGTAATTATAAGTTTGTATCTCCTAATATAATCACCTATTATTGTTGTAGTTTTTGTGTCTAAATTCTAATTTTAATTTGGATGATGAATTATCAGTATTTGGTTTTCCATTTAGCTGTTCTGCAATTCAAACAGATATCATCAGTAATTCAAAGAGAATTTCAAAAATTCAACATTGGTCCCTCAACAACATTTATATTTGGTACATGCCCTATGTGAGTCTGTGGTCCGACCACTACAGTATACCCTAATGGAATATCTAGGAAACCTGTGGTGGGTATCCATTATCCAAGCAATATTCAATTCCCACTGTTGGATCTAGTATCCATCTCCCTTATCAGTAATATCACCCTAAAATATCTTCATCAGCCGTCTTGAACTAAAATTTCTCTCTTCATTTCACTTTTTCATTCCTCTTTTGGATCTCAATATTTCTGTCGACGAAATTCTTTCTCAACAATGGATTATCAACAGGTTCGTTCTCGATCCATTTGCTACCTGATTCTTATCGCTTAATTATTTTGATATGATTTCATGATATTACTACCATCATCTGCTGAACATGTGCTTGGAGTTTGAATGTTATCAAAATCATTAATAAATTCCATGATCAGTCTTATTTATTGTCCTTGTTAGTCAATCTCTCTTGGAGTTTGAATGCATTGCATGATCTGTAATACACTTGAGTTCATTTTTTATGCACATTTGGTTTCCTGTTAGTCAACACACCATTGACTTGTTTCTTAGGATTTTCAATCCAATCCAAAATTAAAGAAACCATTTTGTCATACCTGAACCGGATTTTGGGATAGCTATAATGGTTTGTGTTTGTGTGAAACCCCAAAGAAAATTAATACATCTCATTCTTGTTTTTACGTTTGGAATCAAGTATTCCCTTGAAGAAAATGTAGAAGTGATCTAGATATAACCCTCAACATCCATAATTTATTATCATCTGGTCCAAAATGCAACAACCTGATCCAACAATGAGCAATTTTCATTACTAATTTATTAAGTTGTCGGTATCTTCACGGGCATTTCAGAGTAACTCGATGGAAGTAGACGGGAGTGTAGGTGTACTTGCTGACGTTGTGACGCCTATTGAAGATATCTACCCAGTTCCTGCGCCAACACAAACAAGTGAACTTAGAGGGGTAGTGGAATCTGTAACTGATGTCCAAATTTCTAGCGAAACAAAACATGATAAGTTTCCAGGTGCTGGCCAACTATATGAAGAAGGTAAGCACCGCGGGAAAGTTATGGGTGATGGATTCATAGACGTTGGAGGTTTCGATGTACCGAAAACAGAAGCATGGTTGTATAAAGAGATTTGGTTGAATTATGGGCACATTGCATCCAGCCAAGTTCTTATAGATTCATATTATTATTCCCAAGTAACCATTGTCTCTGAGCTAATCAGTTTTATCCTGAAAATGAATGGCTGCCCTCTCGAGGAGGTTTCTTCAGAAGTGATTGATGATTGGGAGAGCAATATAAGAGTAGCAGAAAAACTTGAATTCAACATCGGCTGGCTTCGTGAGCGCTTGGAAGATATTAAGATAGTTTTTGCTGAGGAGAAGAAGCTTCAGAAAGCATTAGCGGAACAGGATCAGGCAAAGGCACAAGTGGTTGAGGCTGAGCAGCAGTTGCTGTTGGCAAAAGAGCGACTTTTGGCCTTGGAAACTAAGATTCCTCCCCTACTCATGGCGAAACAAAATTTTCGTAACAAATGTGGTGGTCCTTTTCTTCTTTTTAATTGTGCCACGAACTTGTCACTTACGGCTCTGGTTCATGAAGATGCAATTCTGATTGAAGAACCTATTTATAACAGAGACTCAAAGGGAGGGCCTTCTACATGAATTGCAAGAAAAACACGCTTAATTTCAAGCCTCAACCTTTAATCTTGTTCCATCTTAGTTTCATTTTGAGTCTGATGCAGATGGAATGGATGATTTACTTCTAAAATCATGTAATATTGCATCAACCTGGTGATGCGTATATGAATTTCAAAATCATGTAATACATTGCACTTTGGTATCTTTACTTGTACTCGTTTTTCAGTATTTGGTTATCAAATTTTATTTTATTATCATGAGTATTGATTTACATACAGCCTGGTGGGAGACACAATCAATCGATCAATCTTCCTTAAGATTTCAGAGCACAATGATTTCTCCTCTCAGTATTTAGTCGACATTTGTTTGATTTTGAGTTTAAACTGCTAGTGTATGTCTGGTATCATCTTTTGTTTGGATCTCATAACATCACCCCCCTGACTAGATGAAAAGAGAGATTCAAGTATGGGCACTAAATGTTGGTGTTTGAGATTTAATGTACATCCATGAAATTGTTAGTCTGTATCTCTAGTCTCCTTGTTGGTATTTTCGTTTTGTTTTGTTTTGTTTTATTTTTTGTTTGTTTGTGTCTAAATTCTAATGTTAATTTCCTCGGAAAATAGAATGATCAAACGGATAAAATGTCTAAATACATGTGTGAATTTATAGATGTTTAAAAATGCTGTAGTTGTCCTACAAAATTAGATCAATTTAAAGTAGTTGTCCTACAAAATTAGAGACAGAAGACATGGTTCCACCAAGGTGTTTTTGGTTCCACAAAAATGCTTGGTGAACCCTTTAGGAAAGTAGGGAAAAGGACTAAAGAATATGAATGTGAGAAATAAAGAACCCCTCCTGAAACACCCAATGGGTTAATGGAGATATCAAAGCTTCTCTTGCAAATTATTTTTGAACAGGTGTGTAGAATAATGGTTTTAGATCATACTCTTGTAACCTTGTTCATATCATAGTGCAACGTTATCGTCGTCTTCCAAAGTGGATGTAGATCATCTTGATCGAACCACTATAAATCCTTGTGTTGTGTGTGTGTCTATTTTATATTTGTTTTCATTTCTATTTCAATTCTCAATTGATTGTGCTTAAAAGAGCCGTTGGTTATAACAAATTGGTATCAGAGCTCCGGTTAAAAACGATCTACGATGGCGGCAAAGTATGAAATTGAGAAATTTGATGGAAGAAATGATTTCAATTTATGGAGGCTAAAGATGAGGGCTGTTTTGGTGCAACAAGGTTTGGTGAAAACTTTGAAGGGGAAAACGGCTCTAGCAGAAACATTGAAGGAAGAAGAAAAAAGAAGAACTCATGGAGAAAGCACATGGATTAATTCTATTGTGTTTGAGCAACGAGGTCTTGAGAGAAGTGGCAACGGAAACGACACCGGACGGGCTATGGAACAAGTTGGAGAAAAGGTATATGACTAAATCCATAACTAATCGTTTATATCTTAAGAAGAAATTACATACTCTTAAAATGCATGAAGGAACGTCTATTATAAATCATATTGATGATTATAATAAAATTCTCTTGGATTTGGCAAATATTGATGTCAAAATTGAAGATGAAGACCAAGCTTTGGGTTTGCTTTGTTCCTTACCACCATCTTATGAAAATTTTGTTGATACCGTAATGTATGGAAAAAATACAATTTCCATGGAAGACGTTAAAGCGGCTTTGAACTCTAAGGAGTTAAAGAAGACGGGTATCGACGGTAAAGATAATTCGGAGATGGGTTGTTCGTTAGAGGAAGAGGAAACCAAAAGGGCGGATTTGATAGGAGTAGATCAAAGTCAAGGTCTAAATCAAAATCCCAGAAATTCTATTGCTTTCATTGTAAGGAAAAGGGGCATTTCAAGAAGGATTGTCCAAAATTGAAGACTGTCGAGAAGAATACCAACCAAGGCACCGCAAAGAAATGTTGAAGAAGAAAGTGATGATGGAGCGGTTCTCACGGTTCATACCGAAAGCTCTGAGAACGGGTGGATTCTTGATTCGGGGTGTACTTTTCACATGTGTCCTCATAAAGAGTGGTTTACTACTTATCAAGCTAGAGAAGGTGGTAAAGTTCTTATGGGAAATAATGTTACTTGTAAAGTGGTGGGTGTAGGTACAATTCAAATTAAGATGTATCACTAGTATGGTGAGGACTTTAACTAAGGTTAGGCATGTTCCGGACCGAGAAGAAATCTTATTTCTTTGGGTACGCTTGATTCAAATGGTTGCAAGTATCAAGGTGAAGGTGGAGTTATTCGTGTCTCAAGAGGAAGTCTTACAATTATGAAGGGCGAGAGAATTAATGGTCTTTATACGCCGCAAGGTACTACCGTGACGGGTGATGCAAACAGATGTTCTTCAAGTTCGATGATGATACTACCAAGTTGTGGCATATGCGGCTAGGGCATATGAGCGAGAGGGGTTGGCTGCTTTGAGCAAGCAGGATTGCTTTGTGGTCATAAAACAGGCAAGCTTGATTTCTCATGAACATTGTGTCTTTGGAAAGCAAAGCAGAGTCAAGTTTAGTACAGCTATTCATAACACCAAGGGTATTCGATTATATTCATTCTGATCTTTGGGGTCCTTCTCGGTTGAATCACATGGTGGTGGTAGATATATGTTGACGTTCATTGATGATTTCTCAAGGAAAGTATGGGTATTCATACTTAAACACAAAGATGAAACTTTTGTCAAGTTCAAGCAATGGAAGACTATGGTTGAGAAGCAAACCTAAGACAAGTCAAGTGCTTGAGGACGATAATGGTTTGGAATTTTGTGGGGGTGAGTTCAACGAGTTCTCGTAAGGAGCAAGGGATTGTGAGACACCGCACATTACCGTAAAAACACCACAAAAATGGTGTTGCAGAAAGGATGAACAAACCATAATGGAGAAGGCACGGTGCATGCTCTCCAATGCCAGTTACCAAAGCGCTTTTGGGTAAGCAAGAAACACATCATCTTATTTAGTGAATAGATCTCCATCGATTGCCATTGAGTGCAAGACTCCAAATGAAGTTTGGACAAAGTTCGCATGCAAACTATGAAGACTTGAAGATATTCGGATGTCCAGCCTATGCTCATGTGAATGAGGGGAAGCTAGAGCCTAGAGCAAAGAAGTGTATATTTCTTGGGTATGCAAAGGGCGAAAGGCTATAGGTTATGGTGTCCAAGAAAGATCAAACAAGTTTCTTATCACAGAGATGTGAAGTTTGATGAGCAATCAATGTTGAAGCCAAAGAATGAAGAACTAGATGAAAGAGTCAAGAGGGTGTTAGCGATAAGGTGGAGCTTGGTGACAAGGTGGAACTTGAGGTCCAAGTTCAAGGAAGCAATAAGACTATTATTTCGATGATGATGATGATCAAGATGTTGTGCAAGAACCTCGCCAGGAAGAAGAAGCACAAGGTCATCAAGACAATCTTGCAAGAGATAGAGAGAGGAGGGAAGTTAGAGCACCTCAAAGATACGGCCATGCCGATTTGGTTGCATATGCATTTGCGTAGGTGAGAGCATAGATAGGGATGATCCAACAACCTATGAAGAAGCACCGGTGGTGAAGAATCAAAGCAGAATGGGAGCATCCGCAATTGAAGAAATTGAGTCTCTTGACAAGAATGGGACTTGGGAGATAGTTGCAAGACCAAAAGGGCAGAAGATTGTTGGAAGCAAATGGGTCTTCAAGAAGAAACAAGGTACTTCGATGGTGAAGGAACAAGGTACAAGGCAAGGCTTGTGGCAAAGGGGTTTACGCAAAGAGAAGGCATTGACTACAATGAGGTATTCTCTCCGTTGTTAAACATAGTTCTATTAGAACATTACTTGCTATAGTTGCTTTGAAAGATCTAGAATTAGAACAACTAGATGTTAAGACAAATTTTCCTTCACTGGTGATTTGGAAGAGCGTATTTATATGCAACAACCAAAGGGGTTTGAAGTTCCCGGCAAAGAAGACCATGTATGTTTGTTGAAGAAATCTTTGTATGGTTTGAAGCAATCTCCATAAAGGGTATAAACGTTTTTTTGACACGTTTATGGTGGCAAATGGCTATGACAGAGTAAGTATGATAGTTGTGTATATCACAGAAACTCCAAGATGGTTCATTTGTGTATTTACTCTTGTATGTTGATGATATGTTGATTGCTTGCAAAGACATGTCGAGATACAAAAGCTGAAACAAAGAATGAGTAGTGAGTTTGAGATGAAGGATTTGGGTGCAAAGAAAGAAGATATTGGGTATGGAGATTCATAGAAACCGAGCCGAAGGCAAGTTGCATTTGTCCTGAAGGCTTACATCGAGAAGGTGTTGGAGCGGTTTGGTATGAAAGATGCAAAACCAAGAAGTACTCCTTTGGCAGCTCATTTTAAACTTTCTAGAAAGCAATCACCTCAAACCGCAGATGAGGCAAGAGTATATGTCTCGAGTTCCATATGCAAGCGCAGTTGGTAGCATCATGTATGCTATGGTTTGTACAAGGCCTGATATCGCACAAGCTGTGAGTGTGGTAAGTAGATACATGGGAAGTCCCGGAAGGCTCATTGGCAAGTCAGTAAAGTGGATTCCAAGTATCTAAGGGGAAGTACAATGTTGGTTTAGTGTTTGATAAACACTATG
The DNA here is from genome assembly GCA_023529315.1 of Papaver bracteatum. NCBI lineage: Eukaryota > Viridiplantae > Streptophyta > Magnoliopsida > Ranunculales > Papaveraceae > Papaver > Papaver bracteatum. Next base: position 197,902 of record JAJJWX010004705.1, on the reverse strand, counting down.
GTGATTCGACAAATGTTGTGGGTTATGTTGATTCTGATTATGCAGTGATCTTGATAGAAGAAGGTCATTGACAGTTATACTTTTACATTGTGTGGAAGTACTATCAGTTGGAGGTCGGTTTTGCAAAGCACGGTTGCATTGTCTACAACCGAGGCAGTAGTACATGGCAGCCGCGGAAGCAGTGAAGGAAGGTATATGGTTGATGGGTTTGGTTGGTGATTTAGGTTTCAAGCAAGAGAATGCAACTTTGTTCTGTGACAGTCAAAGTGCCATTCACTTGACCAAGAACCAGATGTATCATGAGAGAACGAAGCACATCGATGTCGTATCATTTTATCAAAGATGCAGTTGAGGAAGGTAGGATAGCGATGCTAAAGGTTCCTACAACGGATAACCCCAGACATGTTGACGAAGCCAGTTCCAAGTATCAAGTTCAAGCATTGCTTGGACTTGGTTGGTGTCAACAGGTGTTGAGAGCCCTTGAGGGGCTGAGAGAAGACGATGATGATGAGTGGTGATGGTATTCAAGTCAAGGTGGAGATTTGTAGAATAATGTCTTGAATACTTTCGGCTGCTTTGAATATATTAAGCACTTTCGGCTGCTTTGAATATATTAAGCACTTTCGGCTGTTTTGAATATATTAACTTAATGGCACTTTCGGCTAGTGGCACAATTATTGTGTCGACATTCTTCTTTCGCTTATCCTATATAAGCCACTGTAATTCTCATTGTTAAGCATCCCAACAATTAGAGTTCATCAGAGAGAGTGTTTAAGAGAAACACTAAGTGTTCTAGAGAGAGTGTAAGGCAGCCAGTGTTGGCTTGTTCTTCAGAGAGGGTTTTAGATCATACTCTTGTAACCTTGTTCATATCATAGTGCAACGTTATCGCCTGCCTTCCAAAGTGGATGTAGATCATCTTGATCGAACCACTATAAATCCTTGTGTTGTGTGTGTGTCTATTTTATATTTGTTTTCATTTCTATTTCAATTCTCAATTGATTGTGCTTAAAAGAGCCGTTGGTTATAACAAGGTGTAATAATTTGACTCGGAAATTGTCAAATTATTTGCAAACGAATTATAGATATGTAAATTCTTGGTCGTAGACTTACATTTTCAATTTTTTAACACGTGTCAAATATTGGATCACGTGTCATTCTTGAGTCCGTTTTTTAAATTGATGCCCTTAGGGTTTACTTGCTCTTTACCAAGGGAGACGTAATATATAATCTCAGCTCGAGACATGTTTTTTAAATTGATGCCCTAACTCAAAGATTTCAAATCGCACAATGATTTCTCCACTCATATGCAAGTACATGTCGTTTTTAATTTTTCCCATCTTCCTTCTTTAGCTAAGATCCAGAGTATGTTGTGGTTAATTCTGGTTGTTAGAATTCAAATTTTCTTTTTTTATCTTTAGTTCTTGCAACTTATTTCTTTCTTTTTTTTCTTTTTTCTTCAGGGCTCATCTTCCTGATCTTATCTAAGAGATGTGTTTGGATAAAAATGGTAGGACTGAAAGCCTAATACATACAAATCTACTTCCAAAAGTTCTTGAACCCCGAGGTCCCGAGCCATGGGCAGATCAGATGGGACGAAGAGAAGAGTTTAGAATTATACTTCATAAACAAACAATGAATTTGTGCTCGTTTTCTTTAATATGTCGTGTACCAGTACTATCTGATTGGAACTGAATTCCCTAGTGACTTTATTTTGAATCTTTCTTTCAAAAACATAAATACATATATGTATACGTGTTTGATCCACTCATCGGACTAAGAAACCAAAGGAGATGATGGACAACATGTATGAAGAAATAATGAATTTTCATTTATAACTCTCTTTATTACTAAAATTTTGGGTACAAAATCAATGCATAGAACACGAAAAATGGAACAAATATCCTTATCTAGTGTTAGTGTTTCTAAAGAAGAGCAATTACAGATAGCAAGACAGAGCTATAGACACCAATATTTGATAGCTGTAATCCAAATGCAGAAGTTGAAGGTGCAGGAGATGGATCTATGCTATCTTGTTTAAAGAACATAATGTTTGTCAAAGGTGTGTGTTTGACAGAACATAATGCAACACCAGTACCCGCCAATGGATTGGGGAAGTAGTGTGTTTCATAAGCAGCTTGCGAGGAGTACTCTTGCTTAAGGAATGCAATGTGTTTCTTTTCCTTTTGACCACTGATTTGAACTGTAACTTGCCGAAATTGTTTTAATACACCGGTGTTGATAGACATGTTTTCTGTTACCGAGGAAGAGCACCATCAATAATGATGGCCGTTGGAGAACTTTGAAAAGTATGGAGACTATCCTCTACTGAAATAGTGAGAAACTCTCTGTTTGGATTTATAATTCTAGATATGGCATTTCATAACCTCGGCTATGCGTGAACCAGAGAAATTTCAATCCATCCATCGCTTGGACTATTATTGAAAAACCTATCCTAGAGCTAAAAGAACTCCCTATCACCATTTTGTCTTCAAAATGATACTAGAACAATTGCATGTACTCAGTTTATATATCTCATGGACTTATACCTGGTTAAGCACAGTGACACCATTATGGACAAAGTCTCTAAAAGTACTCAATTATCCAACAAATGACAGTACTAAAACTCAAAACTCAATTTGCTGAACCCTGATGGTTAATCTTTTTATGTACTTTTGGGAATTTTTTCCACTGCGCTGATACAAAAAAGGTGGTTTCTTGGTTGAATTTGAGAAAGAAGACATTAGAGATTTCTGTTGGTGAATATTATGTTGTAAAAGGTGCTAGGCGAGCAAGGCACCAAAATATGGTCATTTTTGCTGTTTTTCAATTTTTCCTTGACGCATAAGTGTGCCTCGCCTAGTGCCTAATACAACATATGGTGAATATGAACAAAGTGCAGCCATTGTTAGTTGTTAAAAAATAAGTTTTTCCAGCCAATAGCAGCACCTACTTTCTGTTGGTAAGATTCTTTCTCGGGTCAACGGGTCTGAATTTCGTTTGTGCTAGGACTGGATAGCTTGGTTCTCCGGCCCAATTTGGGGCCAATTTAGGGTTCAGCTAGTATATATAGATGACCATTCTTTCTTTGTTTTAGGGCATGCACTACTACATCTAAGCTAAATCCAGATGTCAACTCCGCGGTCTCGCCATTTCTCTCGTCCATCTCTCAGATCTCATCTCTTGGTTAAAACTGAAATTGAAGCTTTACATATAGCATGGTGGAAGACAGAATCAATCTTTCTAGGCACAATGATTTCTCCTCTCAAAATTAGGTCTACACCTGTTTGTTTCACTGTTTTTGCGTGGATTTTCAGTGGATTTTCTTACTGTTTTCTGCGTTTTTTTCACGTGATGGTAGACCTGAAATGAAATGGTCATCACGTCCTGTATAAGCATTATGTTCTTAGTTACAAGGATTGATTGCAGCACAATAAAAGAAGATTATGTTAGCTGATTTCACATCCAATTTTGAGGTTACCATATAATTGGAGGGAGTTGCTTTGTAAAGGTCTTATATTGATATGGCTTCTTTAATATTGAGGTGCTGCTGGGAATTAAGTTATGATATGTAAAGTCACGTTACAAATTCGGTTAATGATAAAACTAATTGCTAAATGCGTTAATTGTCTTTTCCCTTTTGTTAATTCTGCAATATGGTTTTAAATTTATAAGTAGTTTTAACATGTGAAATGGTGGTGGTGTTTTGAGATTTAAACTACGTCTATGTAAATTGTAAGTTTGTATCTCCCAATCAGCTGTTTTATTTTTTCTAAATTCTAAAATTTTAATTTCTATTAAAAAGGGAATCTTTAATTATCATTACTAAGTTGGCAAAGTTCATCTTCCTAAAATCTCTAGGATATTAAACAAAGAATAGAAGGGATGATGGATATTTAAAGGGAAAATTAACAAAATGACCAGCTTCCAACCATATATTCCCTTAGTCTCAAATTAGATGAGCTAGTTGGTTTTAAGTTTTGTCCCAAATTAGTTGAGCTATTTCTCTGATCAAGGTGATATTTCTAAAACTATCCTTTTAATTGATTATTGTTACTATAAGAAATATGTATAATTTGATAGCCATGTTTATATTTGTTACGTAGGTGTTTTAAAATATTTTTCAACTGTATAAAGTTTACGAAAAACCGTGGTATAGTTTAAGAGATAAATTTCTAAGTTTTACTAGTTATTATCCATAAGGGTATAATTGTAAAAAATACTTAAATATACTATCATTTCCTCCTTGCCTTAAAAATTGTGCAAACTACAACTAGCTTATCTAATTTGAGACCGAGTCCCAAATTAGATGAGCTATTTCTCTAATCAAGGGAGCATTTCTAAAACTACCCTTTTAATTGATTATTGTTATTATAAGAAATATGTATAATTTGATAGACATGTTTATATTCGTTGCGTAGGTGTTTTAAAATGCTTTTCAAGGGTATAAAGTTAACGGAAACCAGTGGTATAGTTTACGAGATAAATCATTTCTAAACTTTACTAGTTATTATTTATAAGGGTATAATTCTAAAAAAATACTTAAATATACCCCACTTTCCTTCTTGCCTTAAAAATTGTGCAAATTACAACTAGCTCATCTAATTTGGGACGGAGGGAGTAATTAATAAATCGTCCTAAAAGTTTAAAACTTTTTTATAAAGTAGTTGTTAGATATAACACCGGGTTCCACCAAAATGGTCAAACAAGTTGATTTAGTCAATTGTACTTGTTAAAATTACTAGTTTAACCTTGCAAAACCCCTAAATACTGAGAGTCTCATGTCCTCATACATCACCACAAAATGGTATAGCAGAAAGAAGCATTCGTCATGTAACAGAATCAGGGTTAGCACTCTTATTTCAAGCACATATGTCTTACTCCTTTTGTTCCGATGCTTTTACCACATCCTGCTACTTAATCAATCGTCTTCCAAAATCATCCAAAGAAACTAAAACTCCTTTGGAGCTTCTTTTTAACAAAAAACCAGATTACACTTTCTTAAGAGTTTTTGGTTGTCTAGCATATCCCTGTCTCAGATCCTATAAGTTCAACAAACTTGAGCCTCGTTCATTAACCTATGTATTTATCGGATACATTAGTGCGCATAAGGGATATCTTTGTTTACAAAAGGAAACTGGCAGGGTATATATCACATGTCATGTGCGGTTTGAATAAAAGTCCTTTCCATTCATGCCAAAGTGGCAGCAAGTACCGTCATGGTCTCCAGGTATACTGCCATCTAATACTAGTGTACTTTTATCTCCTCCTTTTCGGAATAGAGTAATACCGTGTACATAGCAGGCTAGTACCTATGCATCTCCATCACTGCCGACGTCACCTTCTCTTTCCGTTACAATAAAGCAACCTGCAATTTATGATACGTCCCCAGATTCATCTCATCCACTACATACAGTGTCATCGGATAACACAGATGCGTCAGTAATGAGTACAACCCAACAAGATGAGTCAGACGCACAATCTTCTCGTGTAGCACCAATCTCTCATCCCATGCAGACACAAACAAAATCTGGAATCAGCAAGCTTCTGCAGAAGCTGTGTCTAACTGCTACAAAACACCCTCTTGAAGATTCAGATTTTATGGAGCCTACTTGTTACTCAGAGGCGTGCAAAAACCCGAAGTGGAGAAAACCAATGGATGATCAAATAAATGCCCTGATTCGCAATGGTACGTATTCACTGGTTCCGTATGAGCAGGGCATGAATGTTGTTGTCTCTAAGTGGGTGTTTCGTGTGAAACAAAATCCTGATGGCAGCATTGAACATAGCAAAGCACGGCTGGTTGCAAAGGGGTTTAACCAGCAAGAAGGTGTAGATTATGGGGAAACTTTCGGCCCTATTATAAAGCCGTGTACTATTTGACTCGTTCTATCCATTGCAGTGATGAACAATTGGCCGTTAAAATAGCTACATATAGAGAATTCTTTCCTTCATGGCCAGCTTTAAGAAAATGTTTACATGAAGCAACCGGTAGGCTATGTGGATCCTAATTATCCTAATCATGTGTGTAAACTACACAAGTCCTTATATGAACTCAAACAAGCGCCACGTGCATGGTTTTCAAGATTAAGCACCTACTTGCTTCATCTTGGTCTCAAAGCCTCAGTGGCAGACACTTCTTTGTTTGTCCTGAAAACCAAAGATTCTACTACATATGTGCTTGTTTAGATTGATGATATTATTATCACAGGGTCAAATTCAGATGATTTAACAAGACTAATACAAGATCTTGGAGCAGAATTTGCGGTTAAGGATATGGGTGATTTAAGTTTTTTCTTGGGGATTGAAGTTCTCAGGCAAGAAGATGAGCTAGTTCTCACACAGAGGAAGTATGTCAATGACCTTCTAAAGAAAATAAAAATGGAAGGAGTCAAACCGGTCAGCACACCAATGGAATCTAATCTTAGGCTAAGACAACAAGGCAGTGAAAGATTTGCAGACCCTACCTTATATCGTAGCGTCGTTGGAGCTCTTCAATATCTACACCTTACCAGACCAGATATTTATGTGGCTGTTAATAAGGTATGTCAGTATATGCACGACCCCTATATTGAACATTAGGATCTAGTTAAACGTATTCTCCGATATCTCAAGAGCACGGTCGACTATGGTCTACACCTCAAAGCTTCTCGTGACTTCTCTTTACAAGCCTACTCAGATGCAGACTGTGCTGGGTGTTTAGAAGATCGTCGTTCTACAAGCGGTTACTGTGTATACTTTGGTGGTAATTTAATATCGTGGAGCGCAAGAAAACAAAAGACAGTATCCAAGTCCATCACTGAAGTGGAGTATAGAGGCATAGCTATTGCAACGTCAAAATTGATATGGATACAATCTTTGTTGACAGAACTAGGTATATCCATCTTGGCACCTGTATTGTGGTGTGATAACTTGGGTGCCACTTATCTTACTGCTAATCCAGTGTTCCATGATCGTACCAAGCATATAGAAATAGATTACCATTTTGTCAGAGAGAGGGTTGTTAGTAAATACTTGCAGGTGCAGTTCATCAGTTTAAGAGATCTACTAGATGACATCTTTAAAAAGGGTCTTGCTTCACCAAGATTTCAAATTCTACGGTCCAAGTTGCACATTCATAAACTGCAGTACAACTTGAGGGGAGATGTTAACCAAACAAGAACTACTCAGTTAACAGAAGCTGAACTGAGTCAGTCAGAAGGGTAATGTAACATCACAAGTCTTCAGGCTAGAAACTCGCACAATAATAAGTTGTAAACTCGTTCTTCTTGTTAGTCTTTCAGTTAGCTATAAACTTGTACTCTTAGTAAATTTGTAACTACTTTTGAGTTCAAACTCTTCATATAAATAAGAGTCTTATCTCCACAAGTTTTTTGTGGAAGATATTCACCAAATATCAAGTTTAACTCAAGGAATATAGTTGTTGTAGTTGAAATACGACGATGAATGTTGAAGATTGATGGGTGTAAAGAATTCCAATGATTTTAGCAAATTAGGGTTTGTTCGAATTTAAGTTGAAAACAAGAATGAGTATGTTATTAATATATTTAAGGCTTGCAGTAAAGGTGACAACCTAATTTGATGAATCTCTCTCAACTGTTTTTAGTTTATTTTCTGTAGGTAGTTGTATGTTTTTGATGATTCGATGACTCTTTAATTAAATCAATTTTATAAATTGGGTCTGTGTTAATCTGTCTTATGGATGTTTATTTGAACTTAATTTTGTCAATTAGGGCTTCTGACTTTGAAAATGGGGATCCCTTAATTAGGGTTCTTGTGAAAATTGTGAGATTTATCATATATGAACTTATTTTATTAATAATTACAATAATCAGTGATGGAAGGAGGTAATCACAGGCTGAAATCGAGACATGGTTAGATATCTGACATGGTAAGGGCACGAGTTGAAGTTGTATAATGAAAAATAATTAAAAAAGTGATGTTGCTTCTGGTGTTTTAGTTCATAAATGCTATGATAATTATATGTTTCAGTGTTTGTGTATCATTAGGATTGTGGGTTGTAGTCGAATTATGAAATTACCGCACAGGAGATGTTAAGTATCTCTGACACATTTGAAGGAATGGGTTTGTTCTTGAATTCAAATTGACTAGTGTAGGAGATTTTGATGTTCTACTGCTTTAAATAATGATGAGCAGGTGTTGGTAGTCGCTGGCAAGGATGTAATGAAATTGCAGATGAAATGAAATGACAAGTATTTGGAGATTTTGATGTTTAACTGTTGTAATCACTGGCAAGGATGAAATAAAATTACAACTGACGGGTTGAAGAGTTGCTGCGGTTGTTTGGCTAAGAAGATGGTGTTGCAGCTAAAATGAAATTGCAGTTGCAGTTGCAATTGGTGGTTGTCACAGAGAGAAAATGAGAAGTCACTGCAGCTATTGCCTCATGTTGCAAGTGTTCATAGATTGTTGTGATCATGAAGTTATTGCAGGTGTTCCAAGTTCAACAGAATACAAGGATTAAAGGGTTTCGTTTGTTTCTTTTGTTGCTTGAAGAGAATGACACAGAGAGATAGAAGTAACAAGCTGTTTATAGGTAAAAATCGTTTCCGCTGATTTTAGTAAATTCGGTAGGTGAGTGAGAAACTGGTTTAAACCCTAAAAAAATATGCTGCAGATGAGCACTTTATAGATTCGAGAGATCAATCTGTACAAGTCCGGCATAAACCAAGAAATGGCCGTTCCAGACTTACTTCGGTCACAAAGTGGAGGAGAAGGGTTGATTTGGGAAGGGAAGCAAAGAAAGGTGTTGAGACCAGAATAATTATGGGAGAGTAGTGTCTCGACTTGTATCAGAAAGTGAAAGCTTAGGAAACTTGCAATAGATGAAAACTTTTTGGAGAGCTTGCAAAGTTGCCTTTTCTGAGAGTGCTGTATTTTTCTCCTGACCGAGACTTATTGTCTGGTGGAAATAGGTAAGACCAATTTATACAAGTCGAGATTGAAACATACCCTGACCTCATGAAGGAAGAGAGTAAAGGGTGAAATAATGGGAGGAGGTGGTAACCGCAAGGTGTTTATGGGTGAAAACGTTTTCACTATTATTTCCTAATTTATTTGACCGCTTTATTCCTATTCACGCTTTCTTAATGTGAGCGTAGTGTACGCTGCAAGCTGTGACCCCCAAACTAAGACCCTGGAAAGCATCCCCCAGTTTGTGTTGATGTATCGAGTGTCGGTTGCACCTTGAGTGCAAGTGGCGCTGCTAGGGGTGCATGTGGAATGTGCCAATGTCATGTGAGGAATGCCTTGGTTGAGGGTTGCACCTCGAGCGCAAGTGGAAGTGACAGAGCTGCTAGTGGTGTGTGTGGCATGTGCCAATGGCATGTGTGGAATGCCTTGGTGGTAGGTTGTACGTTGATTGCAAGTGGAAGTGCCAGAGCTGCTAGTGGCGTGTGTGGCATGTGCCAACGGCATGTGTGGAATGCCTTGGTGGTAGGTTGTACGGTTTTCAAGTTAGGATACCAGCGTGGGTTTTGGCATGTGCTAATGGCGCGTACGGCCAAGTTGGCCTAGGTTTCACAGCTTGCAAGTTGGGCTACCAGCGTGCGTGTTTGGCATGTACCAATGGCATGCGTGGCCAACTTAGATCATGTCCTGGTAAGAAAAGCTACCAGCGAAGCGTGTTGGCATGTGCCAATGGAATGCATGGCCATTAGGACCACGGCTTGGTAAGAAAAGCTACCAGCGATGCGTGTTGGCATGTGCCAATGGCATGCTTGGCCATTAGGGCCACGTCTTGGTAAGAAATTCTACCAGCGAGCGTGTTGGCATGTGCCAATGGCATGCTTGGCCATTAGGGCCACGGTTTGGTAATAAAAGATACCAGCGAGCGTGTTGGCATGTGCCAATGGCATGCTTGGCCATTAGGGCCACGACTTAGTAAGAAAATATACCATCGAGCGTGTTGGCATGTGCCAATGGCATGCGTGACCAATTTGGCCTAGGTTGCATGGTTTGCAAGCCTAGGTGTGGGCGCTACTTTGGGATGGCGTGGCTAGGGCCAAGGTAAGGGTGTTTGGCTTGGCGTGGCGTGACCAACGTAGCTATGTCCAAGGCAGAGTGTCTTTGGCATGGCGCGGCTAGCTTGAGCTAGGTGTGGCTGGCATGACTTTCCATTAGCACGTGTGGCTGGCATGTTTTTCATTTGATGTGGTCGCATGATTTTCCATTGGCAGGAGTGGCTAGCATAGTTGGCATGATTTTCCATTGGGCGCTAGCAAGGTTGGCATGCTTTGGTGCGTTTGGCATGATTTTCCATTGGCACGGAGGTGCGTCTAGCTTGGGATAGGTGTGGCTGACATGATTTTCCATTGGCACGGAGGTGCGGCTAGCATGGTTGGCATGCTTTAGCGCGTTTGGTGTGGCTAGTATGATTTTCCATTGGCACAAAGGTGCGACTAGCTTAGGCTAGGTGTGGCTGGCATGATTTTCCATTGGCACGGAGGTGCGGCTAGCATAGTTGGCATGCTTTGGTGCATTTGGTGCGACTAGCATAGCTAGGGCCAAGGCAGAGTGCGTTCGGCATGGCGCGACTAGCTTGGGATAGGTGTCGCTAGCATGGTTTGCCATTGGCATGGAGGGGAATTAGGGTTTTGTTCGTTGTAACCCTAATTTCAAAAAATACCCCCTATTAATTACTGACTACATGCATTAAATGTTCTAATAAATGTGTCACCGGTGACATTAGGTTATTTGGGGTTTTACAATTTTACCCTTTGTTTAAAAAACTACCATCAACATTAAGTCCCCTGCTTAGCTCGTAACAGGAGATTTGTTGCGAGGTAAGCATAAGATGGTGACAAACTATCAACATCAAATCGTAAAGAGAATTGAGGAGGCTTGTTTGACCTTTTTTATAAATAGGATTTGGAATCCTTGCCTCTGGAAATTTTGCACAAATCGGGAGGCTGGCGCAATTGGGAAGTCAGCGTCATTGAAAGACAGGATGTTGGGTGGCATTGAGAAGTTGACGGGAGTTAGGAAACTGAGCGTGCTAGCTGGTGGGACCGGCGAAAGGTGGGGAAGCTGAGCGTGCTAGATGGTGGGACCGGTGCAAGGTGGGGAAGTTGAGCGTGCTACCTGGCGGGACCGTCGCAAGGTGGGGAAGCTGATTGTGATAGCTGGCGAGACCGGTGTAAACAAGGTGGGAGTAGATGTTTCTACAGATAGAAAAGTTTCCTTGTTTTGCCTTCCTTCACGCGCGCGGATTCAATCAGGGCATTATCCATGCTTAAATATGGAAGCGTTATGTCCCTCGTTGCTTCCTATCCTTTTTTAAGGTTCCGTATTCATACCCAACGTAATTGCATCATCTCCCTCGTTTGAGAAAGGGTTCTTCTTGTCCAGTTTCTCTCTTCCTCATGTTGCAAAGAGACGAATCATCTTCTAACCATCCAGATTCTCCAGGTGAAGGCGTGAGGCCTGACTCTTGCAGGAGTATCCCAACAAAGGTTATTCGGGTTAAGAAAATCATACCGGTATGTTTTCTTCTTCTTTGGTGGACTGACGTTCGCTTTACCACTTGTTTGATGAATGGAAAATTTCCCTTTTGTGTAGAGATATCCCGTTGGAGCATGCATTGCTGTTATCAACGAGGATGACCTAGTTGTTCCCCTCCCTTCAAATCCAACCTTGTTGACTGCTGCAGACTTGGAGAACGCTGATTTAGGGATCTCTTGTCATGAATACCCCTATGCAGGTTTGTCGTTTGGGACTCGTATGAGGTGTCTCTCCTCCAATTATCAGAATTTTGGCGGTTTCCTGGTGCGGAAAGAATTTGTGGTCCTTTATATGAGGATATGGAAGACATACGGCCATATCGCTACCAGGAGCGTAGTGAAGTATTGTTCATCCGCCTTGGTTTTCGTAGTGAACTGTATTTTTCCAATGATTGCTGAGATGAAAAATATGTCCATCCGTGTTGTTGCTGAGTCAGTCATTCAAAGGTGGGAGAACATGGTGTTCACCTGTGAATACTTGGAGTTTAATATTAGCTGGTTGCGGCATCGTCTCAATATTGGGAAAGTCGACAGAGATGGTATTCTTTCTGGTGTGATTCTTGCCACAAAAGCCATGCTGTAAGAGGAGAAATCTTTTGCCCTGGAGTCTCGGGGGATTGAAGAGTTAACTCGAGACTTGAAGAGTAGGACTGAAAGATATCATGGTCGATTGAAGATGATATTTTGTAGGGATTATAATTTACTAGATGGGCTTTTCTGATTTGTATCACGAGATTTGAAGGCTCCTCTTTTTTTTTTTGAAGAAATAAAGGAATTTCATTAATATGTTGGATTGTATTGAAATTCGATAATTGGAAAGAAAGAAAGTAAAAGCAGAGAGGGTGTCTGGACGTTCACATTTTTTGATGTAGCATGTTGCAGGGAAGTGATTAGGCGTAGTATGTATTAAGCCATTTTCCGTTGATGACTGCCTCTAGCTTTCCCCCATCTTCTTTGATAATCTTGTAGTAACCACTGTTATACGCTTTAGTGATTATGTACGTCCCTTCCCATTTGGGAAAAAAATTTGGTGTCGATGCATCTTTCTGGATGTGCTTGGCGGTTTTTAGCACCAGATCTCCTTCCTTGAAAACCCTGGATATTACATGGCTGTTGTACGCCCTGGAAATCCTGTTTCTGTATGCTTGTGCATGCTCCTCTGCCCGGGACCTTATGGAGTCCATAGTATCTAGTTCCGCGATTCTGGTATTGAGTGATTCGGCTTCATTCCACTGAGGTCCACTCGCTGTGGCGATTCTGGCAGACGGGATCTTAATTTCTGCTGGGAGGTTCGTATCTGTACCGTAGACGAGGGAGTAGGGAGACATGCCGGTGGAGCTTCTAGGGGATGTTCTGTATTCCTAGAGAGCCATCGGCAATTGATCGTGCCAGGTCCTGGGATTGTCGTGTACCGTTGGATGAGGATTCGGATCAGAGTCTTGTTGGTACTTTCAGTTTTCCCATTTCCCTGGGTATAATAGACAGACAGTAGAGAAGACTTGTTTAATTCTGTACCTCTCAAGTAGCTCCTGTACTTGCTTGTTAGAAAAAGGCGTGCCGTTGTCGGTGATGACGTGTTTTGGTACGACAAAACGGCAGATGATGTGTTCTTTGACGAATGCCGTGATCGTGGATCCAGTGGTTCCTTTCAGCGGGACAGCTTCAACCCACTTGGTAAAGTACCCGGTCGCGGTTATTATGTATTCATGCTGTTTTAAGGATGGTGGATTGATCTTCCCAATGATGTTGAGTCCCAAACTATAAAAGGGCCATGGGCTACTTATCGAGTGCAAGGGTGTTGGAGGCATATGGATGAGGTTTCCATGAATCTGGCATTCTCGGCATTTCTGAACGAAAGTAGCTGCGTCGTCTTCCATGGTCGGCAAGTAGTACCTCTCTTGTATCTGCAGGAACATAACCCTTGGTGTTCTCCTTCGTGCATTTCTCTTAACATAATTGGGATTTCTGTACCGCCCAAACACCGCAGTAGACTTTCTACGAAACTCTTGCAATATAAAACCCCATCATGGAACAAGAATCTTTTGGACTTTTGTTTTAGCTTGGACGCATCCTCTTTGTTAGCAGGAAGAATGTCGTCGCGAAGGAAGCCGATGTACATCTACCGCCAGTCCCTAGTGTGACTGATGTTGAGGACCTTTATATGACATGGGGGAGCCTGGAAATTGGGACACGCCTTCTGGAGTAATTGGGTTTGATCTTCCATCTCCGGACAATAGTATCCAAGGTGTTGTAAATGACGGCAGAGGGTTACTAATGATGTTATTCCACAGACTTCGGTATGAACATGTTAAAGTTGTTGTTGTGCTTCCTCTTTTCCGAGACACCATGACAGAGAGCTTTCTGGATTTCGATGATACACAACATCTTGAAGCATAAAGAAATTCCGCAAAGCCTTAAGGTCGACCTTACCTTGGAAAAGTGAGTTGTTGAGTTCTTGAATGATAGAAGTTCTCCAGTCATCCTCTTCGGATTTCTCTGGTTGTGAAAGCCATGTTAAAGCTATGGTTCGTCTTTTTACTGTCAGGGTTTCCTCGGATCCTTCGAACTGTAGCATTGATGCTAGTGTATCTAGGCAGTCAGCATGCTTGTTACCACTACGGCCGAGATGTGTGATGGTTGGTTCGGAGAAATAATTTAGTAGTTTTTGTGCTTCATCCTTGTATGGTGCCAGCGTCAGTTCTTTGAATGCGTAAATCCCATTTACCTGGTTGACGAGTAATTTGGAATCTCCTCTTATCTACAAACGCGTGGCCCCGACTCGTTTAGCTAGTGATAGTCCAATGAGGAAGGCTTCGTATTCAGCTCAGTTATTGGTGCATGGAAAGTCTAGCTTGAAAGAGTGCGAGAAGACTTCTCCAGCAGGAGATACTAGTACGACACCCGCTCCTCCGGAATTAGTGCTGGGGGTGGAAGAGCCGTCGAAGAACAGTAGCCATGCTTCTTCTTTGACTAAGAAGATATCTGGAAGGTTTCCCGGGAGATATTTTCGTAACTCCGCGGTGTTTTCTCCTGGGAATGCTGCTAACAGGTCCGCAACAACCGGTCCTTTTATGGCCCTCGGGGAGACGCACGTTATGTCGAACTCTGACAGTTGCAGGAGCCATTTAGCCGGCCTCCCTATCAGGGATGGTTTCGAGAGGAGAAACTTTACAGGGTCTAATTTGGATATTAACACCACCTTGTTGGAGAGGAGGTAGTGCCTGAACTTCTGGATAGAATAAATTAATGATAAACACGCCTTTTTCGCTTTGGGGTATCTGAGTTCAGCGTTTATCAACGTTCGACTGAAGTAGTATATGGGATATTCAATTCCTTTGTCGTCTTTTGAGCGAGGAGGGCTCCAATGGCAGTATCACTAAAGGATGTGTAAAGACATAGTGGTTTCCCTTGCATAGGAGGCTTCATGACGGCCGGGGAGGACAGCGATTGCTGGATCTTCTGGTACGCTTTTTGCTGAGACGTAGTCCATGTGAAATTCGCTCCCTTTTTCAGCAGAGGGGTAAACGCAGTAATGAGCTGTGCCAGCCCCGGTATGAAGCGACGAATGTAGTTTACCTTACCCATGAAACTATGGAGCTCTTTTGAGGTTCGTGGTGGTGGCATCGTGAGGATAGCTTGCGTCTTGACTGGGTCAACTTTTATCCCTGCGGCCGTCACTTGGAATCCCAAAAACTTCCCCGAAGAGACACCAAAGGCGCATTTCAAAGGGTTCATCTTCAACTTGTATTCGCGACATCTTTCGAACACTTGTCGTAGTGTTTCCGGATGATCCGATCGAGTCTTCAATTTAAACACCACATCATCTACGTAATCTTCGACTTGCTTGTGCATCATATCTTGGAAGATGGTAGTAATGGCGCGTTGGTAAGTAGCGCCAGCGTTCTTCAGAGCGAAAGGTATTACGGTGTAATAGAAGTTTCCGAGAGGGGTTCGGAAAGCAGCCTTACTCGCGTCGTGCTCATAAATCTTTATCTGGTTGTAGCCGTTATATCCATCCATGAAAGAGAACATACTATGTCCACTGGTAGCGTCTACCAGCATGTCGATGTTAGGGAGAGGGAAATCGTCTTTAGGAAAGCACATGTTCGGATTTCTGAAATCGACAAAACATCTGATCTGACCATTCTTCTTTTTAACGGGAATGATATTGGACAACCAGGTGGGATGGTGAATAGGTTTGACAAAGCCAGCGACTAGTAATTTATGTACCTCCGCCTTGATTTATTCCTCTACGTCGTTTCTGAATTGTCTTGGAGGACGCTTGACTGGTTTGGATCCGGGTATCATGTGCAGATAGTGGGTGACCAGTTTTTCATCCAAGCCCGGCATTTCTTCGTAAGTCCATGCGAAAACGTCCTGGTATTCTTTGAGTAAGTCAACTAGCTTTGAGCGTTCCGCAGAATGTAGAGTCGAACTGATCAGAATGGGTCACGGGAATTCCTTATTCCTTATATTGACAGTTTCCAGTTCGTCGGTGGTTAAGTCGGTCCCGTCTTAAATCTTCTGAGGGGCGTCTGGAACTTCCTCTTGGTTATTGTGAAAACATTCTTTCGGGCGGAGATACCGGGTCATGGTATCCCCTTCTAATTGCTAACAACGGTGGTAATGTGTGAGTTTTCCCTTTTTTCTTCGTCCTGTGGTAAGGGTGCACTCTTGCTTGGTGCAGGCACGGGTTACGCCCGGTGGCGGAAGTCTGGCGGTTCTTCTTTCTGAGGAGACGGTGGGAGGGAGGCCTCCTCTACGGAGTATCTCCAGTTTGTCGCTATCTCTGAGCGATGTCCATTTTGGTAGCAGAAAACTGTGAATCTTGGTCGTCACGCCTTTTGAACCCTCATTTGGCCCATGTGCTTATACGCAGTAGACTGGTGCATAGGGGGACAGTGTCGCGGGGATGCAGACAACTTCTTCGATCTGTACTGTTTTCAGACATTGGTGGTATATTGAAGGAACAATTCTGAGATTGTGCAGCCACGGTCTTCCCAGTATCATATGGTAGTATGGTTCTTTTTCAATCACTTCAAACTTCACGCTTGATTGAATTGGCCCTACTTCAAGCTCCAGGTTGATGTATCCATACGTGCTACTTTGGTTGCCTTCGAAATCCGTCAACGTAGTGGGTTGTCGTACGATCTCGTCAGGTTGCACCTTGGCAGCTTTATGTGTCTTGAGAGTGATGACATTGGAAGATGCACCCGTGTCAATGAGCGCTCTCCGAAACTATATGTTCCAGACGGGATCCGTAACACGTAAGGCCAGGTTGTGACCGTCTTCTACCATCATGTCGTCATCGGTGAAAACAATATTGTTGGTGGATCTTCCGGGGATCCTTGGAGTCCCCGTGGGTGCAGGAACTAGTGATGCGTTCAGTGCTATTTGGTTGATAGAAGAGAATGTTTTTATTCGCTGGTCCTTGGAGAGGTGTAGCAATTCACATAAGTTTTCTACCAACATGGTCGCCTCCTGGTCCGCTGGCTTCCAGTCAGTGATGAAACCATTGATTTGAGAATGCTCATTCGGGATGTTAGTCCCCTTCTCTTGATCTCCTGGGGAACATGAACCAATTAACTCCGATGTTAGGCTGATGAGGAAGTCGAGTATGCTGTTAATTGCATCTTTCATTAGATCCATATTTTTGGCATGGATCTCCTGAGCTCGCATCAGGTCAACCAGTCTTGGGATCTCTTCATTGGTCATATTGCTTCCACAAATTGACGAGTTATCATGAACTTGAGTGGGGTCAATGTTTGGGGAGATTGACTGATAGCCGACCATTCTTGTTCAAAATTTGAAGACGGAAGCTGGAATTTGATATTGTAACCGAAAGATCAATTCTCCCGCTGTGGTCGCCAATTGTTTTTGGGTAAAAATCATTTCCGCTGATTTTGGTAAATTCGGTAGGTGAGTGAGAAACTGGTTTAAACCCTAAACAAATGTGCTTCACGTGAGCACTTTATAGATTCGAGAGATCAATTTGTACAAGTCCGGCCTAAACCAAGAAATGGTCGTTCCAGACTTACTTCGGTCACAAAGTGGAGGAGAAGGGTTTATTTGGGGAGGGAAGCAAAGAAAGGTGTTGAGACCAGAATAATTTTGGGAGAGTAGTGTCTTGACTTGTATCAGAAAGTGAAATCTTAGGAAGCTTGCAAGAGATGAAATCTTTTTGGAGAGCTTGCAAAGTTTCCTTTTCCGAGAGTGTTGTATTTTTCTCCTGACCGAGACTTGTTGTCTGGTGGAAATAGGTAAGACCTATTTATACAAGTCGAGATTGAAATGTAACCTGGCCTCATGAAGGAAGAGAGTAAAGGGTTAAATAATGGGAGGAGGTGGTAACCGCAAGGTTTTTATGGGTGAAAACGTTTTCACCATTATTTCCTCATTTATTTGACCACTTTATTCTTATTCACGCTTTCTTAATGTAAGCGTAGTGTACGCTGCAAGATGTGACCGTCAAACCAAGACACTGGAAAGCATCCCCCAGTTTTTGTTGATGTCTAGAGTTTTGTTTGCACCTTGAGTTCAAGTGGCACTTCTTGGGACGCGTGTGGCATGTGAGGAATGCCTCGACTGCGGGTTGCACCTCGAGCACAAGTGGCAGTGCCAGATCTTCTAGTGGCGTGTGTAGCATGTGTGGAACGCCTTGGTGGTAGGTTGTACGTTGAGTGCAAGTGGCAGTGCCAGAGCTGCTAGTGGCGTGTGTGGCATGTGCAAACGGCATGTGTGGAGTGCCTTGGTGGTAGGTTGTACGGTTTGCAAGTTAGGCTACCAGCGTGGGTTTTGGCATGTGCCAATGGCGCGTACGGCCAAGTTTTCCTAGGTTTCACGGCTTGCAAGTTGGTCTACCAGCGTGCGTGTTTGGCATGTTCCAATGGCATGCGTGTCCAACTTGGATCATGGCCTGGTAAGAAAAGCTACCAGCGATGCGTGTTGGCATGTGCCAATGGCATGCATGGCCATTAGGACCACGGCTTGGTAAGAAAAGCTACCAGTGATGCGTGTTGGCATGTGCCAATGGCATGCTTGGCCATTAGGGCCACGACTTGGTAAGAAAAGATACCAGCGAGCGTGTTTGCATGTGCTAATGGTATGCTTGACCATTAGGGCCACGGCTTGGTAAGAAATGCTACCAGCGAGCGTGTTGGCATGTGCCAATGGCATGCTTGGCCATTAGGGCCACGACTTGGTAAGAAAAGCTACCAACGATGCATGTTGGCATGTTCCAATGGCATGCTTTGCCATTAGGGCCACGTCTTGGTAAGAAAAGATACCAGCGATGCGTGTTGGCATGTGCCAATGTCATGCTTGGCCATTAGGTCCACGGCTTGGTAAGAAAAGCTACCAGCGATGCGTGTTGGCATGTGCCAATGGCATGCTTGGCCATTAGGGCCACGACTTGGTAAGAAAAGCTACAAGCGAGCGTGTTGGCATGTGCCAATGGCATGCTTGGCCATTAGGGCCACGGTTTGGTAAGAAAATCTACCAGTGAGCGTGTTGGCATGTAACAGTGGCATGCGTGACCAATTTGGCCTAGGTTGCATGGTTTGCAAGCTTAGGTGCAGGCGCTACTTTGGCATGGCGTGGCTAGGGCCAAGGTAAGGGTGCTTGGCTTGGCGTGGCGTGACAAGCGTAGCTAGGGCCAAGGCAGAGTGTGTTTGACATGGCGCGGCTAGCTTGAGCTAGGTGTGGATGGCATGATTTGCCATTGGCATGGAGGTGCGACTAGCATGGTTGGCATCCTTTGGCGCGTTTGATGTGGCTGGCATGATTTTCCATTGGGACAGAGGTGCGTCTAGCTTGGGCTAGGTGTGGATGGCATGATTTTCCATTGGCACGGAGGTGCGGCTAGCATGGTTGGCATACTTTGGCTCGTTTTGTGTGGATGTCATGATTTTCCATTGGCACAGAGGTGCGACTAGCTTAGGCTAGGTGTGGCTGGCATGGTTTTCCATTGGCACGGAGGTGCGGCTAGCATGGTTGGAATGCTTTGGCGCGTTTAGTGTGGCACGCATGATTTTCCATTGGCACATAGGTGCGACTAGCTTAGAATAGGTGTGGATGGCATGATTTTCCATTGGCACGGAGGTGCGGCTAGCATGGTTGGCATACTTTGGCGCGTTTGGTAAGAAAAGAATGATTTTCCATTGGCACAGAGGTGCGACTAGCTTAGGCTAGGTGTGGATGGCATGCTTTGCCATTGGCACAGAGGTGCGGCTAGCATGGTTGGCATGCTTTGGAGCATTTGGTGTGGCACGCATGATTTGACATTGGTACAGAGGTGCGACTAGATTAGGCTAGGTGTGGCTGGCATGATTTTCCATTGGCACAGAGGTGCGGCTAGCATGGTTGTCATGCTTTGGCGCATTTAGTGTGACTAGCATAGCTAGGGCCAAGGAAGAGTGCGTTCGGCATGGCGCGGCTAGCTTGGGCTAGGTGTGGCTGGCATAGTTTGCCATTGGCACGGAGGGGAATTATGGTTTTGTTCGTTGTAACCTTAATTTGAAAAAATACCCGCTATTAATTACTGACTACATGCATTAAATGTTCTAATAAATGTGTCACCGGTGACATTAGGTTATTCGGGGTTTTACAATTTTACACTTTGTTTAAAAAACCACCATCAACACAAGCTAAGAGGGTGAGCTGTGAACTGATAGAATTTGTGCTATAATTAGGTTTGATGTTAGTTAAGATGAGAAGGAGAGTAGGAGGATGGCTTTGTTTGAATGAGTCTTGGACGAAGAGAAATGGGGTAGTTCTGGTTGTGTTGGAATTGTGTTATATTATATGGGTTTGTGGTGTTATTGAAGGTTGATATAGTTTAGTGGAGCTGATAGGTATCGGTGCAGGAAAACAATAAAACTGTGTTGGTGTTGTGGTGCAAAGAATCTACACAAATGACTTGGATGTATACTAGGACTGTGCAGGGGTGAAGAGTATAATGGCTTGAATCTAGTTTAAGGGAGTTGACACATCGATCTAGACTGACTCACCGAGGGTCAACTTGCCTTTTACTAAGGGTGTTCTTTGTATATGAAGAATATCCAGAGGTTCGGCTGATAACTTGTCATCCGAATCTAGGTATATTTTCAAAATACATAGATTCGACTCACAAGTTATTTGCTAAACCGTTCATATCCGATGGCCATAAGGTGATCCCTTATATGAATTATCACGAGGGTAACCCGTTATAGCACAACTTTTCAAAAGAAAGGAGAACCAAATGAGTAGGGAATAGTTTCTCGGGTTAATGGGCTGGAATGTTATGTCTCAGGCCCATTGTGGAGGTAACTTAGGGTTTTCTATGTTCTCCCCTATATACATGGATGGTGCTTTTTCATTTAGGTGGTCACACATCTAAACTAACTCCGCTGTTTCAACATTTTCTCAATCTCTCAGATCTCCAATATCATCCAAAAAATTCTTCTCATTTGAACAGAGAAGGAATGAGTTATGAAATGAATCATGAACTTTTACGGTGGTTGGAGACACAATCAATTAATCTTCAGAGAACAATGATTTCTCCTCTCAAAATTAAGTGTTTTGGGATTATTATTCTGGTCCTAGGTTCATTGGATGGATATCATCCCACTGAGGAGATTGAAGCAATGTTAGATTATTCAAACAAAAAATGAGAGATTCAAAGTACATCTATGTAAATCTAAGCTTCTAACTCCTAAGATCAGACACATATTCTCTCTTTCATACATAACAATCCCTTCTTCCATTAAACCCTTGATATGCTTTTCCAGTCCAATGCACTAGTCTTTGCGCTCATGATCAAGCCGGCAGTTTATTTCCAGTAGGTTCGCCGATTCCATTTTCTTCTGTTCTAGCTCTGCTTGGCACTTGTTTCTACAATCCTTCAATTCTTTTAATGTTCATTTCCATCGAAAAGGGAATGATTAATGATTTATCATAACTTAATTCTGAATTTTGTATTAAGGCATGGTCTAAGCAATGTCATAGTATCCAAACAAAAGACATAAGTACAGTGGAACAGAAACGAGAGATATAAGTTCGTCGGAAGATATGATATGTTGATGTTTGATATTTAAACTACTTCTATGTAATTATAATTTTTGTATCTCCTAATGGATATATAATTTCCTTTGGAAAGGGAATGATTAATTATCAGTATTATAGTTTTCGCTTTTGCTGATCTGCTTTTAAAATTGACATTTCAATATTCTAAAAAACTATGGGATACTAAAGATGAGCAGCCTGGGCAGCTATTTTGATATTCAATTCATGAATTTCAGATCAATATAATGCAGTTAGGCTTCAATTCGTTAGCTTAGTACATGGATATATCTTGAACCACGAGATCATATTGCCGAACTATGCAATCTTCCCAATTCAAACAGATATCATCTAAATTGCTTTAAAATTTCAATATTCTAAAAAACTATGCGATACTAAAGAATAGAAGAGATGGAAATGTTAAGATGGGCAGCTATTTTGATATTCAATTCATCAACATCACTGCAATGTTGATGAGATCACATTGCCCAAATACGCACTCTTCCCAAGTCAGAAAATTGCATTTTTGATAGTAGAATCTGTATCACGAGTCACGACTCAGATTTTGGGGCATGATATAACTCGTGCATTTCAATTTTTACAAACGGATCGCTTTAACCGATTCAAAGGAATCCATTAGATCTAGCCATTGAGTGACTATAATATACCCTAATGGAATATCTAGGAAACAAGTGGTGGGTGTCCATTATCCTAACAATATTCATTTCTCACCGTTGGATCGCCTTCCCATCTCCCTTATAAGAAGTTATAATACCCTAAAATCAAAGGGTACATCAGCCGTCATTGAACTAAAGCTTTCTCTCTTCATTTCATTTTTTCCTTCCCCTCTGTTGGATCTCAAGATTTCAGTCAACAAAACAATGGATTATCAACAGGTTGTTTCTCGATCCCTTATTGCTACCTGATTCTTATCGTTTTTTGTTTTTGTTTTTTTGGGTATGATTTCATAATATTACTACCATCATCAACTGAACATGTGTTTGGAGTTTGAATGTTAACAAAATCATTAATACGTTCCATGATCAGTCTTTTGAGTTCATTTTGTATGCAAATTTATTGTCATTCTCTATTGGAGAACATGTTTTTGGAGTTACAATGTACCCAGTTGTGACGCCTATTGAAGATATCTACCCAGTTCAATGTTTTTGAAGTTTCTAATATGATTTCATGATATTGAACATGTGTTCGGAGTTTGATTGTTAGCAACCATGATCAGTCTTTTGTATGCATATTTATTGTCCCTGTTAATCAATCTCTGTTGGATTTTGAGTGTATCCCATGATCAGTAATAATCTTTAGTTTGTTTTCCAATCTGATCCAAAAAGACACCTTTTTGTCATTTTAGCTTCTGAACCAGTTTTTCTGATATCCGTAATGGTCTGTGTCAAGTATTCCCTTGAAGAAAATCCAAGGGAATGTACAAGTGATCTAGATATAACCCTCAACATCCTATAGTGACCAATTTATGATGATTTGGTCCAAAATGCAACAACAAGCATGACCCTTTTCCATTTCCATTACTAATTTATTAATTTGAGGTGTCTTCACGAGCATTTCAGGCGCACACAGTTAACTCCGTGGAATTTGACCAGAGTAACTCGATGGAAGTAGATCAGAGTGTAGCGGTGCTTGCTGAAGTTGTGACGCCTATTGAAGATATCTATCCAATTCCAGCGCCAATGCAAACAAGTGAACTTACAGGAGAGGTAGTGGAAGCTGTAGCTGAGGTCGCAGTTTCTAGTGCGACAAAACAAGATAATTTTCCAGGTGCTGGCCAATTATATGAACAAGGTAAGCACCGCCGAAAAGTTCTGGGTGATGGATTTGTAGACGTTGGAGGATTTGATATACCGAAAACTGAAGCATGGTTGTATAAAGAGATCTGGTTGAATTATGGGCACATTGCTTCCAGCCAAGTTCTTATAGAATCATATTATTATTCCCAAGTAATCGTAATCTCTGAACTAATGAGTTTTATTGTGAAAATGAATGCCTGCCCTCTGGAGGAGGTTTCTTCAGAAATGATTGATGATTGGGAAAAGAATATAATAGTTGCAGAAAAACTTAAATTCAACATTGGCTGGCTTCGTGAGCGCTTGGATGATATTAAGATAGTTTTTGCTGAGGAGAAGAAGCTTCAGGAAGCATTAGCGGAGCAGGATCAGGCAAAGGCGCGAGTGATTGAGGCTGAGCAGCAGTTGATCTTGGCGAAACAACAACTTTCGGACTTGGAAACTAAGATTCCTCCTCTTCTCATGGAAAAACAAAATTTTCGAAACAAATGGGGTGGTCCTTTACTTCTTTTTAATGGCAGCGAAGACTTGTCACCTGTCACAGCTCCGATTCAAGAGGATGCAATTCATATTGAAGAACCTATTGCTGACAACAACTCAGAGACAATGCCAGTGCCTTCTAAGGAATTGTAAGAAAGACACGCTTAATTTGTAGCCTTAACATGTAGTCTTGTTCTACCTTAGTATCCTTTTGAGTCTGATGTAGACATATTGGATGATTTCCTTCGAAAATCATGTAATATTGCATCAAACTGGTGATGCGCATATGAATTTTAAAATCATGCAATATTGCACTTTGGTAGCTTTTCTTTTTCTGGAAACATGATTCCTGGAAAGTGTTTATGGCTCACAGAAATAACCATAAGATGCGCCAAGTTAGGTTTTGCTTTCCTTTGGTGATAAGCAGCTTGGCTTCTCAGCCACTTACTTTTTTGATATGCAATGGCTCTCCATACATGAACTTCACTACAAAATACACGGAGTTAGGCTTCACTTTATAAGCAGGCAGCCTCGACTACCAAATGGCTCACCATATATGAATTTTTTGATCAATTTGTCTATAGTTAATTTGTCTCATTCTTTGTGTTTTAGTAGGGCAGTGATGATGATAATACGGGTTAAAGCATACGAAAAACAGAGAGAAAATTAGAGAAATAGAATGGTCGGCAAATTAGTTTTCAAAAATCTGCACCGACTATGAAAATGCCATTACAGATGCACCTACTGTATAACTATGCTGATTCTTGGTCATAGACTCAAATTTTAATTACTTTTCTGGTTATCAAAAGTTATGTTCTGGATCATAGTGATACAAGTAATGCAAATTTGGGAAATTTTTAGTCAAAAAACTTATGGTACACGCTGATAGATTTTGGATTACCAAGTAATGCAAATTTCTCTTCAAGAATGATACTAGAATAAACGCATGTATGTGGTGATGCCCAATTTCCATATCAATTTGCACCCACCTCAACATATTTATCGCTCAAGAGCAAATTAGCCATGTTCGGTTGGGTACTCCATAGGGCTAGGCAAAATCCTAACGGAAGGTTGTATTTAAAGGACATTTTGGTAAATCTCAACTTTGTGTAGTCTATAAAAAAGAAAAAACCCTGGCATTCAATTTGATGTTTCATCAGATAGAGAGAAATGAGATAGTGAAAGTATAGAGACACATGTGAGGCCGGCGGTACAAAACCTTTACAAAAAAAAATCTCAAAGATCTGATTTGAACATTGAAATGGGTTGTTTTGAATGATGTAATTTTGAGTTTGGATACCATGGTGGAGATCATCACTAAGATGATCACACAATGGATGCATAGCACAATGATTTCTCCTCTCATGGTTTTAATATTTGTTGACCAAACTCCACAGGTGGGAACCTCTGCTGATAGATTCTGAGCTGGAAGCTGCGAGATTCTTACTTCTATCTATTTCTTTGTCCATGAGGTATCTCGGAGTTAAACAAGAAAAGACTCACTAGAAAATTTCATCATAAAGGGATTAAGACTGCTGTTTCTGCTCATCAAGCCTTGTTTTGTATTTACACAATAAGAGGAGACGTGAACTCTTCTGAACAAAAAACCACATACAAATTAGCAACAACATCCAAAGATCACAGATACCTTACCACTACACAATTTGCTAGCACTATGATTTTACTCTTCAAAATTAGTGTTAACCGGAACATCTGCCTATGGATTCTTAGAATTAAGCTTTGAGATTCTTTTAATTAGCGTAACATCTAATGTTATTGTAGATCTTAGAAGGATTTAATATGTCATTGTCGTTTTAATATGCTTGTGGATTTCTACTAGGAGTATGTTGTCTATCTATATAGATTCTTTAATTTTTCTATTTGGGACATATACAGGATTTGAATGTTAAATTGATCTCATTCTTTGTTATATTATGAAAAATATAATAAATTCACCCAATGGAATATTTGCATGCTCATGTAGAAATGGCTTTCTAAAAATTCACTCACAATATTTGTATGCTTAAAAGGATCTTCATTCAGATTATAACAAAATATAGAATAAAGCTCATCATAATTTCCAACTTAGAGCTTATATGTCTAAAATTTACACTACAAAACAATAATACACACCAAAGTTACTACTGAAATGAAATATAGTGAAGTCTCTTATGCTTTATGACCTCTTTGTCTTCTAAAATGTTACCAAAACAAAATGTATGTATGTGGCAATACTCAATTTCTGTTTCAATTTTCATCCACCTTTCAAAATAAAATAAAATAAATAATTGCACCCCTTACCACATTTACCACTCTAAGAGTGATTAGCCATGTTGGGTTACATATTCCAAAGGCCCATGCAAAAACCCAGCGTAAGGTTTAACTAGATTACTTCTACAGCAGTGAGGTCGACCAAAGGGAAAAGAAGAGTTTTTTATTATTATAATTATTTTTTAGGATAATCACCACAGCCATAGGGTTTTCTAACGGGTTTTTTCCATATTCTTTTTGGGCACCAACGTAAAATCATTTACACAAATATGGCAGGGATTAAAAAAAAAATACTACCATGTGACTTGATAACATTTTATCCATCGAAATTTTGTTACGATGTCAAAGCAATTGGATGACTATTTTATCAAAGAAACTTTGCCTGCCGTAGTACGGGTTGTGTTAGGCTCTGACAGGCAGGCATAGAAACTATGTTATCCATTTATGAGATAATTTCTAGCCTACCCGGTACTTGTTACCGGAGAAAGGCTTTGGATTGGTTTTTGATCAAAGCAATTGAATGACTATTTTTCTAATCGTCCACCACGTGTTGGAGGGAACGTATTCATGGACAGCAGGTGTTAGATAATCTAACAAAAGGGTAAATGGGTAGCTTAAGGTCAGAGTATGAA
The DNA here is from genome assembly GCA_023529315.1 of Papaver bracteatum. Taxonomy (NCBI): domain Eukaryota; kingdom Viridiplantae; phylum Streptophyta; class Magnoliopsida; order Ranunculales; family Papaveraceae; genus Papaver; species Papaver bracteatum. The sequence goes on along the minus strand of JAJJWX010004705.1, from coordinate 171,145 downwards.
ATAAAAAAATAAAATGAAATCTAGTTTCCTAATCTCCTCGGCTCTCAGTTTTTCCTATTCCATCTTATGATTTAGTTAACAGAAATGCTATCACCATTTTAGAACGAGTGTTTATCAATTTAGTTGTGAAGATTTTAACGTTAGATGGAGGACTTCGTAGAATGATGGTCATTTATAAAATTTTGATGGTTGAATTTCATGGCTGTGATTGAAGGATTTTAAAAAAGAACACAAATTGCGATAATGGATGTTGAAATTGAAGGGTTTGTTGAGTAGCCGAAGGCCCTCTAGGGGATATTTGAGATTCGGATAAAAACTTAATTTCAAATGAATAGTTTATCATCTATTTGGGTTTTGAGTTCGATTATCGGAGAGATGGTTAATGCAACAACGGCAGGTAACCGACCGGATCGGTCGGCTGTTCAAGGGGAGATAGTCCGCACCCATAACCGTCGTCTTCTTCACAAAGAGTCTAACACAGAACTCTGTTTCTTATTTTTTGTAGTAAAATTTTATTTGGAAAGCGGCAAATTTGCTCAAATTTAAACAAAAACTAAAAGGTTGAATCACTGAAATGGGGACTATTATTTTGTGCTAGCATTATTTGAAGTCGATTTATCTTTTATTGACTCTTTGATAATTGATTTATTTCTTTTTAATGAAAAAAGGTATTGGAATCGACTGATTCTAATCGAATCAATTGAGTTTTTGGTGATCTGTGAACATATAATTTGTTTATTTAATTGTGGTTGATGGAAATTTAGAATCCATTTGGGTGATTATGTCAAGATGAACTTGAATTTCATAAAAATTGAAACATTGGAAAACTGATTTTGATTTTTTTGTACAGTTATTTTGACTAATAAATAACACTGAAGTGACCATATAGAGGTCTCCCTGGGGCCAACCAATTAAAGGACATTTTGGTAAATCTCAACTTTGTGTTGTCTATAATAAAAATAACCCTAGCATTTTATTTGATGTTTCATCTGATATAGAGAGAGAAAGTGGGGAGTGACGAGTGAAGTTGGCGGTGTTGAAAAATCTGAGAGATCAGATCCATAATGAGTTCTACATCCACAGTTTATCTCCCCATGATTATTGAATTAATTTGGACTCCATTAAGAAGTTTTTGATTAAGCTCAAGATCTAACGTTGTAGGTTGTGAGGAAGAAGATAATAGAGAAGATAAGAATGAAGGACCCTTTTTTCTCTCTCTTAATCTCTTTTTTTAAGTACTAGCGTAACTAGCAGAGCAAATTAGACATACATCGTTCGCTTACAAATTAAGGAGAAAAAACTTATAAGTATAAGAAAAGCAAATTAGACATACATCGTTTGATTACAAATTAGACGTACCGCGTTGATATTCAATTTCATTTCAATTTTCAGCCTTAATGCATACACCACTACTTCATATTATGTCTCGTTATTTGTAGGTGCAAATTCCAATCTAAACGAGTACGCTATTCTTGCTCCTTGTGGGGAAATAAAGACTATCACAATCCCTTTTCCTTATCCATTTGCTGATTCATCTACTAATATCTCCCATCTTCTTCGATTGCACTATGTTAATAAGTCTCTTAGATTTCCTTGTTCTTTATATATGTCTATCATTTCATCCACATATTCATCTTCTTCTAATGGAAACTCTGCCAGGAAATCTGCGATAACTTGTAATTTTGGTGAGGATAATATTTCATACTTGACTCCAAATTGCTTTACTTGTGAGTTCCATCTTTCTACGTTTCCTACTCTCTTTGAGCTATTCGTTACTGATTCAATTGGGACCTTAGTTAGCACTCTAATCTTATGGATTGAAAATATGTACACAGAATTTTTGTTGCATAGACTTGCGCAAGAATGAGCTTTTCAATCTTGGTGTAATTTCTTTCTGCTGAGCTATAAGTCTTGCTTATATAATTGTTGATGGTGGTTTTTAGACGAAAGGTAAAATTGTAAAACCCCGAATAACCTAATGTCACCAGTGACACACTTATTAGAACAGTTAATGCATGTAGTCAATAATTAATATGGGGTATTTTTTCAAATTAGGATTACAACGATCAAAACCCTAATTACCCTCCGTGCCAAAGGAAAATCATATCAGCCACACCTAGACCAAGCTAGCTGCGCCATGCCAAACGCACTCTGCCCTGGCCCTAGATATGCTAGTCACACCAACCGCGCAAAAGCATGCCAACCATGCTAGCCGCACCCCTGTGCCAAAGGCAAATCATGCCAGCCACACCAACCGCGCCAAATCATGCCAACCATGCTAGTTGCACCCCTGTGCCAACGGCTAATCATGCCATCCACACCAACCGCGCCAAAGCATTCCAACCATGCTAGCCGCACCCCTATGCCAATGGAAAATCATGCCAGCCACACCAACCGCGCCAAAGCATGCAAACCATGCTAGCCGCGCCCCTGTGCCAATGGAAAATCATGCCAGCCACACCAACCGCGACAAAACATGCCTACCATGATAGCCACACCCTTGCCAATGAAAAATCATGCCAAACACACCAACCATGCTATCCACACCTCTGTGCCAATGGAAAATCATGCCAGCCCAAGCTAGCCGCGCCATGCCAAACGCACTCTGCCTTGGACATAGTTATGCTAGTCACACCAACGTGCCAAAGCATGCCAACCATGCTAGCCGCACCTCTGTGCCAAAGCTAGCCACGTCATGCCAAACGCACTCTGCCTTGGCCCTAGCTATGCTAGTCACGCCAACGCGCCAAAGCATGCCGACCATTCTAGCCGCACCTCTGTGCCAAAGGAAAATCATGCCATCCACACCTAACCCAAGCTAGATGCGCCATGCCAAACACACTTTTCCCTGGCCCTTGCTATCCTAGACACCATGCCAAGCCAAGTACGCTTACCTTGGCCCTAGCCGTGGCCCAAATTGGCCACGCATGCCGTTGGCACATGCCAACACGCTCGCTGGTAGCTTTTCTTACCAAGTCGTGGCCCTAATGGCCGAGTGTGCCATTGGCACATGCCAACACGCTCGCTGGCATCTTTTCTTACCAAGTTGTGGCCCTAATGGCCGAGCGTGCCATTGGCACATGCCAACACGCTCGCTGGCAGCTTTTCTTACCAAGTCGTGGCCTTAATGTCCGAGCGTGCCATTGCCACATGCCAACACGCTCGCTTGCATCTTTTCTTACCAAGACGTGACCTTAATGGCAGATCGTGACATTGGCACATGCTAACAGTCTCACTGGTATCTTTTCTTACCAAAGACGTGGCCCTAATGGCCGAGAAAGCCATTGACACATGCCAACACGCTCGCTGGCAGCTTTTCTTACCAAGTCGTGGCCCTAATGGCTGAGCGTGCCATTGACACATGCCAACGCGCTCACTGGTAACATTTCTTACCAGGATATGTCTCTAATGGCTGAGCGTTCCATTGGCACACACCAAACACACACGCTGGTAGCCTAACTTGCAAGCGGTGCAACCTAGGCCAACTTGGCCGTACGTGCCATTGGCACATGCCAAAACCCTCGCTGGTAGCCTAACTTGCAAACCGTGCAACCTACCACTAAGGAATTACGCACATGCCACATGCGCCACTGGAAGCTTTGGAATATCCGCTTGCACTCAATGTGCAACCTACCACTAAGGCATTCCACACATGCCATACGCGCCACTGGAAGCTTTGGCATAACCACTTGCACTTAACGTGCAACCTACCACCAAGGAATTCCACACATGTCATTGGCACATGCCACACGCGCCACTAGCAGCTCTGGAATTACCACTTTCACTCAAGGTGCAACCCGTAACAAAGGCATTCCGCACATGCCATTAGCACATGCCACACACGCCATTTGCAGCCTGGCATTGCCACTTGCACTCAAAGTGCATCCAAAACTCGAGACATCAACCCAAACTGGGGGATGCTTTCCAGGGTCTTGGTTTGGAGATCACGGCATGCAGCGTACACTACGCTCACTTTAAGAATGCGTGAATAGTAATAAATCGGTCAAATAAATCGGTCAAATAAATGAGGAAATAATGGTGAAAATGTTTTCACCCATAAACACCAATGCGGTCACCACCTCCTCCCATTATTTCACCCTTTACTCTCTTCCTTCATGAGGCAAGGGTACGTTTCAATCTCGACTTGTATAAATAGGTCTTACCTATTTCCACCAGATAACAAGTCACTGTCAGGAGAAAAATATAACACTCTCAGAAAAGGCAACTTTGCAAGCTCTCCAAAAAGCTTTCATCTCTTGCAAGATTCCGAAGCTTTTACTTTCTGATACAATTCAAGATACTACTCCCCAAGAATTATTCTGGTCTCAACACCTTTCTTTGCTTCCCTCCCCAAATCAACCCTTCTCCTCCACTTTGTGACCGAAGCAAGTATGGAACAACCATTTCTTGGTTTAGGCCGGACTTGTAAAGATTGATCTCTCGAATTTAGAAAGTGCTCACGTGCAGCATATTTGTTTAGGGTTTAAACCAGTTTTGTCACTCGCCTACTGGATTTGCCAAAATCGGCAAAAATAATTTTTACCCATAAACAATAATATATTGGTTTTTCTATTCCTTCATCTAGGCGGAGCAATACAAAACTTAATGCATCTAGAATTGAAGCGAGATATATTAATAATTCTTCTCCAGGATCAACTTTCTGCAAAATAGATAAATTTGTTAAATAATCCTTGATGTGGAGTTCTTGTTTACATTCTGTTGTGCACTCGAAATTTGTCCCCTTCTTTAAGATATTGAAAAAGTGTTTGCATTTGGCCGAGGAGCGTGAAATGAACCTCCCTAAGGAAGCCAGTAGCCCATTCATCTTTTGTACATCTTTTACCTTTGCGGGTGATGGCATGTCCCGAACTACTTGCACCTTTTCTGGATCCACCTCTATTCCTTTATTTGATACAATATAACCCAAGAATTTTCCTGATGCTACTCTGAAGATGCATTTTTCCGGGTTTATTTTCATTTTAAATTTCCTTATCTATTCAAATAGTTCTTTCAGATTGTCAACATGATCTGCAGCCTTCTTGCTCTTTACTAGCATGTCATCTACATAGACTTCCAAGGTTGTACGCACCCACTTAGCAAATATTTTCTCCACCATTTTATGGTATGTTGCACCTGCATTTTTCAAACCAAATGGCATCCATGTATAACAATATAGTCGTCTTAGCGCGAAGAATGTCGTATGTTCATGTTCTTCTTCTGCTAAAGTTATTTGGTTAGAGCAATTCCTATGGGATGAACAAACTTAGATTTTGTTTATTTTGATCCCACTATGGGATGAACAAACCAAGAAAATGTATGTTCAAATGAACAGATCAGTTCATTTGAACACTGAGATATTCCAATAGGCGCGCGTCTGCTGAAATGGCGCACGACATGGATAATTGCGCTGGCGACAGCAAGGATGATGCCCGAGTTGGTGTGGATGTCTCTGAAGATAGGGTGGATGTCGCTGGAGATAGAGTGGATGTCGGACCTCAAATATTCTCTCTCCAAATCTTCATTATTATAATTATGGTTTATTTTTTATTATTTATTTTATTAGTTAAATAATCTGTGGGACCAAACTCTTATTAGTTTATATAAATAAAATGATTAGTGGGACCCAACTCTTATTAGTTTATGTCAACAAAATTAATAGTGGGGCCCTAAAATATCAAATTTGTTCATTTTGCCTTGTTTCCCATAGTGGGGAATGCAGTTTGTTCATCCACGTGGATGAACAAATTTTTATTTTTGTTCATTGCCATAAGAACTGCTCTTATAGCCTGAATATCCGTCGATTAATGATAATCTTTCATTTCCCGTCGCTTTTTCTACAATTTGTGGTATATTTAGAAGTGGAAAGCTTTCCTTTGGGCATGCCTTATTTAGATCACTAAAGTCAATGCAAATTTGTATCCTTTGTTCTTTTTTGGTACCACCACCATGTTTGCTATCCATACTGGGTATTTTGATGTCCTGATTATCCATGCGTCTAACATCTTTAATAGTTTTGTTTCAATCTGTGGATGGTATGTGGTTTCTATCTTCATTATCCTTTGCTTGAATGGCTTCACATTTTTGTTGATGTCTAACCTGTGACTTGCAACTAAAGGGTCTATACCTGGCATTTCATCCATGCTCCATGCAAAGGCATCTTTATATCCCCACAACAAGTTAATCAGCTTTTCTTCTTCCTCCTTATCCATCCTGGTTCCAATCTTAAGCATCTTTGGTTCTTCTTCTGTTCCTATGTTTATTTCCTTTGTTGGCTCTGTCGCGGTGAAATTCGCCTTTGGTTCGCCTTATGGAGAAGGTTCTTTTATTTCATGTATTGGTTGGCCTTCCTTCTCTAGGATTTCGCTTGGTATTCTTTTTCCTTCCTTTACTCTTATGATGTATACTCTTAGTTATTCTTCCTTTTTAGATTCTTTCGCCTTTCTACATTTGTCTTTTTGCCTTTTTGCTCGCCGTTTGTAGTTCTTCACATGTACATCTATTTGATTGCAAATTTTGGCGCTCTTTGTATTGCCTTTGATTTCTCGTACTCCATTTGGTATTGGAAAGCGTTGGCATTGATGTAGAGTTGACGCTAAACCTTTTATCCCATGTACCCATGGACACCCCATGAGCACATTGTAGGGTGATTCCACGTCCACTACACAAAATGTTACCTGCATTTTTATCTCTCATAGAAGTATTCGCATGATTATTTCTCCTTTAGGTTTTGTAATCGCCCTTTTAAAGTCGTGGATGTTATACGTTGGTTGCGTTAGCTCCACGTCAGTGTATCCCATACTCTTGAATGCGCGGTAAAAAAAATGTCCATTAAGCTTCCCGTGTCTATCAAAGTCTTGTCTATCGCCCACTTTTCTGATTGTTTCGCGCTTTCCTTTCTTTCTTTTCACCTCGCAGCTAAAGTAACGACTCTGTTCGTCTTAGATTTTCTTATGGTATTTTATCTACTGCAAATGTTATCCTCTGTTTTTTCCATTCCTACAAAGGCGATATTTTATCTACAGTCCATATTTTCCTTCCTTCATAGTCGCGCTTATGGGTTTGTCTAGTAATCCCTGCATGAAAATCTGCAACGTTAATTGTCGATTTTATTATTGAATTACACTGTATACGCCTGCTTCCCTCTTTGATTTCAATATTCTTCATAACTCTTTCTGGTTCGGCATGTTTCCCTTATCTTTGGTTTTTCCTGTGTAACTCCTTTTCCATTTGTTGATGCTCTTTTTCTGCCGATAGACGTCTTTTTCTTTCACTTTGCGTTCCTATGATTTTCCTGAAATAATAATGAGATCCAGAGACTATAGCAAGTTTCCAAAATCAGATCTAAAAAACTGTAGTAAAGGCTTCGATGATCGAAAATCTCCGAAAAATTCCTTTTAAGTCTATTAAAAAGCTTAAAAAACAAGAAATTCTTTGAACTGAATATGAAATTGATGATTATTTGGAAATCATTTCCAAAGAAATTCACAGGTAGGGATCATCCCTCTTACTCATCCAAGCTGTATTCTAGCGCCAAAATGTAGTTACAGATAATCCACAGCCTACACCCAAGTAAATCTATCAATTAATTCTAAGACATCATAAAGAAAACTCTAAATCATTTCATTAAAAGATAGATCAAATGCAAAGTTGACGTATGAAATCCCTAACTTGGAGAACAAAACAACTTTCTCTCTCAAAAAATTCTTATCTAAGCTCTCAAAAAGATCTCTTTATCTTACAATGGCTTCTTATCCCTTTCATATGGATTACATAATGGAGGACAGCTAATAACGCCCTTATTTTCGGATCTGGTAGGGCGTTACTATCGCCCTAATTTATATTCGTCACGCTGATCTTTTAAATACCGCGCTAATATTCACACTTTTGGTGTGACTGGGTGATGTCATTTCATTCGCCAGCATATATATAAAGAGCGCGTCAGATTCTCCTGCTATCTAATGTATTCTTTCTCCTTACTATCGGGGGTGCAGTATTTTGCACCCGCACCACTTTATAAGCAGCCTCGGCTACTAAAAATCTACATTAATGGCAGACTTGCAATGATTATAGGACTTGTAGTTTATCTGGAAGTGACTGGATTAACGATATGTTTGCTAGTTTGGTGTAGGTTGACCATGTGGATTGCATGTATTTATAGAACTTTTGTAACCGAAGACTGCTCTTTGTCAATGTTGATCACGCTCCTTCTAGTCAAAAGGATGTTGTTTGAATTAATATGATACTAAAAATTAAATGCTAATAAGCTTAAATTACCTGGATTGATTTGGGTATACCCAATATGACAAAATAAGGTCATTATGAAGTAAAACCAAGCCACCCCTTAACCTGGTATTTTCTAAATGGATAATATGCCCTTGGTTAATTAACACTAAAATTATGATTAGGTTTAATTAATTGAGTTTAGATTAAAATTTTGAAATTATGAATTCACTAAATTAAACCTTTCATCCCACTTATGATTTCGATTTCGATCAAAAAAAAAATAGATTTTGAAAATGCACAAGGCCGGCAAGGTTATAGTTTGAATAAGATGCCGGCTAAGTTTTACCGACAGGGTCCACTTTGAATAAGCTGCCGACTTTGATCCGCCGGCATTGTCTCTGTTGAAGAACACGCCGAGTATCTTGGAACAGAATTTTACGTTTGGCATAGTAAATTTTCCCACAATGCCGGCGGTCATAACGTCGGCAAGAAAATAGTTTTTATCACTGCCGGCTGACATGTAGCCGGCAGGTTAGGGATTTATAACCTTGCCGACCTGTACTTATACCAAAAAGAAAACAGAAACTATGGAAGATGTAATTCACTTTATTCATGCAATTTTGGTTACTACATTGATTGAAACATAAAAACGAATGCACTTAGCATGTGCATCAATCCTTTAAACCCCTAGGCGACCCTAGTGGACGAGTTATAGTCTCGTGAGGGCTTACATAGAGGTATACCCACAAAACCTACACTAAAACTTCTAAAACCATCAATCTTCCTCCGACGAAGATCATACCGCATCCAAGTATCCGGGTTATCCACCGGGATGCTATCGGCCAAGAAGTGATAGCTTGCATCGAATGTGAATGCTTCCCCCTTTAATTTCAAGTAGCTTGCTTTCACGGCTTCCTGCTATAAAAAAAATCTTACATTTGTTAATGGTGTTTTGTTGGAAGATAACACAACATGGGGTACATAAAAAAAAAACCACAAAATTACTTACAAATTGTGAAATGGACAAGGTGAAGGGGCGAGTGTTAAAATCCGAGGTTGGAGAGCTAAAAAAGAAAGTATCGCATTTTCGATTACTAGGTGGCTATCTTGGACTTGTTGAATACTTCTTGCATTAGGATTCCCAAACTCGCCGCAAAATTTGTTGTGTACCCTAGCCCAAAATGTTTTGGAATCCTCCCTTTAGGAAGATTGACGTCTAAGTCGATCTTCTGCGTACCAAGCTATGGTGATTGCCAAATCTTCATTTGAATCAAACGATCACATTGTTGTTTGTATAGAGCTATTGAGTGAGTTAGATGGAGTGTATGATGATATGAGCTTTGGAGAGTATATGGAAATATTTGTATATTGTTTTGTAGAGAGAAATAGTGTATTTATAGGATGGTGGCCAAATTTGGCCGTTATAGTTCCCAAGTACAAGTCAATCAATGAAATTGGACTTGCAAAAAATTTGAATTTTAAATACGCCGGCGAGGTATGTTTTCTCCAAGATGCCGACGAAATCTGACCGGCAGGGTCCTAAATTTTAAATACGTCGGTCGTGCAAGATTTTAGGCATCAGGAGAAGGTTTTTTTCCAAAAAACCGCCGAAACTGTATTGGTTCACTATGATGCCGGCTACAGTTTAGCCGGAATGGTCTCAAATTTGTTACCGTGCCGTCGATGTATGTTTCAGGCATCAGGAGAAATGTTTTTTGTAACAAAACCGCCGGAACTATATTAGGTCAATACATTTCCGGCCATGAATCAGCCGGAAGGTTATCATTTTTATACCATGCCAGCCCTAATAACTACACAATTTCCTTTGTCAAGGCCGGAGGTCTGACAATTCACAACCTTACCGGCCCTGGTACATCCGACAGGGTAATTTTAAGGAATCATTTCGGCTTATGCATTAAAACTTTACATAGATAAACAAACCATTCATTCAACAACTAGAAATCCAACTTTTTTTGTCCAAAATGAAAACACGTCCCATAAACCTTAAAAAAAACATTTGTCCACACCATTAACTTAAACATTTGTCCACACTATTAACTTAAACATTTGTCCACCACAACATAAAGAAATAAACTACGAAAGCAATCATTGACCACGTCCACGACGAGCACGATACCGTTTTGGAGAATTACCTTCACCACCACGACCACTGCTGCTACCTTCACCACCACGAGTCCTCTTTTTATCAGCCTTCATCTTGGCTTGTGCTTCTCTCCTAGATTTTTATTTAGCCTTTACTTGAGCCTCAAGTTCCTTGAACATTTCATTGGCATCCTCATTGACAACATTGTTAACATAGTCAATGTGCTTGCTTTGCTCTTCAATCGACAAAGGCTCTCCTTTTTCTCTCGTGCACAACAACACCTTCCCAAAGGTCTTCAAATGCTCCTTTTATTTTCAATTAAAAAACAAACAATGAATATAATGATTCAGTAATGCAATCAATCTTAAAATAGTAAGATCAACCCTAAATATACTTACAAAGAACTTAAGAAATGTTGATGGGTCTTTCGCTTCCAACTTCTTCTTTAGAGCCAGTTCTTCAGCAGTCATTTTCCTAATCACAGTAGGATGAGCCCATTCTAAGTACCACGCCATGTATTTCTCGATATCTTCATGACCGGTGGTCACCTCGTCCAAAAGACTCACATCGTTCTGACGGTCATGTCTATTGTCCTAATATTCTTGATCCGGGGGTGGTGAGAAAGAGACGTTAATTGTTTTTTGGGACGTGGTGCACTCATCCCAGTTCACAATAAAGAATGGCTTATCTTCAGCGAAATGAGGTTTTTCTTGGACGTAACCCAATTGTCGCATAATCCGATGTGGATCGTACATTGAAAATCCTTCAAACACAGTCATCAAGGGTCCATAGTATAATGCAACAACTTCATTTCTAGGATGGATTAAACCTTCATTTCTAGCATCCCGATACGGGTCAAAAATCACCTCCTTCGCAGTCAATTCGTCGATGGCACTTCGGAGTTTCATAAGTTGTTGCGGCATTTCCTTATCCTGAGTACCCTTAAAACTGTACCTTTGCGCTCTTGGCCTATTAACCGCAACACTCTCATCCACTTTGACGTAGGAGCTGTCTTTGAACAAGGAAGGGAAGTGCTCATATATCCAAACCTATGCAAAAAAAGGTTTAGTAAGAAACTTATCTTAAGAGAATATTCGTTAATATAAATGTTTTAGACAATAAAATTACCTGGAAGAGACATGTGTTTCTGTTAACTTGCTTAGTGAGTGCCCTAGAACATTTTGTCAACTTATTATTCAAGAAGGCGACCACCGCAGTACCCCAAGAATACTCACGCATCTTATTTAAGGGATCTAATAGTTGCAAGTAACCGTCCTCGACTTGGTTTCCGGAACTGTCGGGGATGATACATTTTCCCAGGACGTATAGCAAATAACCGGCCGCGGTAACATTGATTTGCACCGGGTTCACCATTCCTTCAATGTCAAGGATTGACTGTGTATCCCATAATGTGTCCCTCAACCTCTTCGCATTAAACTTCTTGGTTAGACGACCATCCTTCATGTCAAGAACAACCTCCGTCTGAACCTGATTCCAACCGAATAATTTCTTGCTCAAATCGTAAATCTTCTCGAAAGATATCGAATTATCGAATCCCTCACAGACTGCTTTTCCCTCAACCTCGAGGCCTAGAATTTGTTGAGCATCATCGAGAGTTATCGCCATCTCACCGAACGGGAATAACATAGTATCAGTCTCTCCGTAGAATCTTTTATAGAATGCAGAGAAGGTAACTTTATCAAGATTAATATTCGAACTTTACATCGCAGGCATCAACCCGGAGTTCCTCACAATCACTTTCACATCCTCACATTCCTTGTCAAGATCCCAAGTATGAGCCACTGAACACGAAGCTTGGCGCCTCATGAGACATATGGCATTCTTGTGATCCTAAATACCAAAAAAAAAAAAAATGAAAAGAAATACAAACACTTGAAACAAATTTAATTAAGATAGTTACAGACTTGAATAAAGAACAAAGACAGATTAAGATTACTTACGATAGTATTATGGATCGTACATGCCCATTAGTCTTTGTATCCAAAAAGAACTTTTCTACCATCTCTTGGGGTCCTCTTTGGGTCCTCATCTTTTTTCAGTGTAACCATGAAGTTTTTGGAAGACATGTGAGAATTAGCTGGTTTAATGATCACCCTCTTCCTCGCTTCGGTTGAAGTTGAACCCGAAGCTTCGGTGGGTTCAACAATTTATTCTCCATCTCCTTCTTCTTCTTTTTCTTGTTCCTCTTCCTCTTCAACAATTTCATCTTCGACTGTTTTCTTACCTTTATCTCTATTACCATCATCATCATCATTACCTCTTCCAACAGGTGGCATGTATTGATCACCATCATCATTGTCGCCTCCTCCAGCAGCCGTAATTCTTTCATCAACATCATCATCATCACCTCTTCTACGTTCTACCAGATGGAATTGATTGGTCTTCATCTGGAGTGTCATCTGAATCACTGGGTTCAGATGGTGGTTCTGGATTATTCCTTATAATAATCTTTGTCGTTCCCGGCTCAACATATGCCCCTCGATGTTTTGAAAACAATAGTTTATCACCAACACGAGGAGGGTTTGAAGGAGGACAACTAAGAGCTGCTTTCAGAGCATCTTTCTTCTTTGTCGTTTGCAATCTGAACAAGAATAATTCAGAAAAAAAACATCAAAGGATGGCAGTGTATACATATCCGGCGGAAAAATGGCCGGAATGGTCTAACAAAATATGAGTGTCGGCTAAGAAAAACCCGGAAGTGTATTATAAACATAGCCTTCCGGCGCAGAAAATTTAGGATTTTTCACTAAAATAGTCGGAATGGTCCATTTTCCATACATCACCGGCTTCCAAAACGCTGGAATAGTTTTATCTAAGTACCCTTCCGGACGCAAAAATTCTAGGCATCAGGAAACATTCTACACAAGTAGCCGGAAGGGTAAAAAATAATAAGACACCGGCGACATTAAAGAAAAACTAACGCCGGAAGGGTATACATATGGATAACCTGCCGGCGCATCTAGTAGCGATTCTGAAAACTACCCAGTAGGCAAGAGTTCTTCAACCTTATACCTTCCTACTACTCCCTAACTATGAAACCCGGAAAAGGTCTATAAAAAATACATTGCCGGCGACGCAACTGCCAATTCAAAAATTCGAATTTTCTGACCTAATTTGACATGCAAACATGAAATCGAAGTACTAGAGTGAGTTTAAACAAGCCCTTACTTTCTTAATCGCACCATTTCGCGTGTTTCAGCGGGTTCAATCTCTTCTTCTTCAACCGTTTTTTGCTTCACTTTCTTTTGAACCAAACTTGCAATTCCAGGGTTGTATTGATTGGTTTTTCGATTAGCGTCTTTCATATGAGTTCCCTTACGCCGTGGTGGATCCATTGATGAAGATTAATCGGAGTTTTGGAATCGACGATGTTAACGAATTAATCGACGCATTTTGGTGGTGGTGGGGGTGATGGAGCCGGTAGGGTGGTGGAGGGAGGATAATAAGAGAAGAAGATGAATTGAAGAAAAAAAATTAACACTGATTTAGAGTAATAGGTTTTTAAAGAGTAAGGGTATTTTTGTAACTTAACCATTAGGACTCCCCCTAAAACCCACAAAAAATGTCCCTTTAAAATTGTGTGTACCCCAATTAATCTGGGTATACCCCAATCAAGCCAGGTTAAATTAACCATGCAACTTCAATTTGTCCTATAATCTGGGATTTTTCCTACCCATGACAAGGACTTGTCAAGTTATCGACCATTAAACTGGCTAGTGGGTAGCCCAAACAGAACCCTTTAAGTGGAACGTTATTTTAGGGTCCATGGTTTTTTTGGGGGACCATGGTTTTTTTGGCGTAAGTTCGGTTAGTTGCAAAAAATATTTTTCCCAACCGAACATAAGTTCGGTTTAGTTGCAAAAAACATTTACCAACCGAACTTATGTTTGGTTAGTTGCAAAAACATTTACCAACCGAACTGGTTAGTTTGGTTAGTTGCTAAAAAAAAATTCCAACCGAACTGGTTAGTTAGGTTAGTTAGGTTAGTTGCAAAAACATTTACCAACCGAACAATAGTTTGGTTAGTTGCAAAAAACATTAACCAACCGAACAATAGTTCGGTTAGTTGCAAAAAATATTTCCCAACCGAACCTTAGTTCGGTTACGTCGCAAAAAATATTTCCCAACCGAACATGTCGCTAGGAAAAAAAATTCATGGTCCCCCAAAAAAACCATGATCCCAAAATAACGTTCTTTTAAGTGTGTCCGTTTCGGCTGAGCCTGGGCTTCATTTCATGTTAAAGTTGTTGACATTGATCCGGTTTACTCTTATATGAAGTAATAACTATCAACTTTTTACGATTAGAATAGTAGTCCTAAAATATTAGAGACATACATACATGGCTCCACGAAAATTTTACATTTTTTATCAGGAGCCAAGTTTAAACTTTTTTACATTTCTACAAGGGATAGCCAAAGACATCAACATTCGAAAGTCGAATCCCAAATGTAGAACTTAAAGGTGCAGATGGTGGAGCCATATTTCTGTCTTGAAATTAACCATGTAGCTTCAGTTTGTCCTATAATCTTTCGTTTTTGAAATATCATGCCACATTGCCACCCATACCAAGGACATATCAACCATTATCCCGGAATTTTTGCATTTGGTAATGGGTAGCCCAAACAGAACTCATGAAGAGTCTTCCTTTCTGCTGAGCCTGGGCTTCATTTCATCCAAGAGTTGTTGATATTGATGATCCCTTTTAGGGTTTACATTTTATCATTTTAACAAGAACACCTCCTATATATATAATCTCAAAACTTTGTTTTCTCTTGCCGTCCTCATTCCTCAACTCTCAGATCTAGCCTACAATCTTCATAAATAATCATCCAAACTTTCAAAATGATGTTTCATTTTGTGTTGCTTATATCCTGAAAGGAGAATCACTGGTTCTTTATAGGATTATGATATTTCCTCTCAAAGTAAGACTAAATCTATTTAATTTGTGCTTACCTCTTGAGTTACTTATTTTGGTAGAAGTTACTTGTTTTCGATGAATTCTGATAATTTTGATGGTTAAACTATTACAGATAATCAGATCCACAAAAAGGCATCTGAAACGACTAGATGGTCTTGATAGAGTGGAGATAATTGGCGTAAGTAAAAATTCGGACATTTGATTCATTGTATGTTTTGTTTTCAAGTTTTCCTTCTTCAATACTAAGCGTTTTGAGGATGCTCATGATGCAGGGTAATGAAAATCTTCCTCTGATGTTAAAGGAATGACACTAAGAGTGAGATCCTAAGATGATCTCATCTTTAGTTTGAAAGAAAAACATTTATAAAAGAAAAAAAAAGATCTGCAGTTTTCAAGGGCTATTTGTTGAAAAATGCCCGAAAGAGTTAACATCTAATGCATAATGATTTATCCTCTCAAAAATAAATAATGTTGGGTTTCGTTGAACCTCTTTAAGTTAGGGTCTAGAGTTAGAAATGAAGATTAGATTCGATGCAGATATCCCATGGAATGGTCCCTAATTTCTGGGACTGTTCCTTTGTCATAGCTCGCAAGAAGAGAAGATCCAGTTGATTTGGCTGGATATTAGGAGGTGCGAGTTTCTCCGAATCCCGTTGGGGTGCTCAAAACCTAATTGAGGAGCAGATCAAGTATGCAGCAATTTGTGATTAATTCTCTTGTAATTATGGCCTTATGGGAATGATCTGATCCACCTTAGTGTAATTGCAAAATGCAATAGTTCCTTTCTATATCCATCAAGTCACACATGAATGGCTTCCTTAGTTGGATTTCATTTTTCCTAAAGAATCAATAATGTAAATCGGCATTCCTTGTTGTTTGAGTCATCTATATAAATCAGCAAATTTCACCATTTGGAATGCAGTTTCATTTCCACCGCATACAAGTAGAATGTGATCTTCTTTTTTACTCCACCTTAATGTCAATGACTTGGACTATAAATTATCTAGAGACAATAAGAAAAACTCATAACAATATGTGGACGTTAGGTACTGATCACGTTACATTTAAGACAACAACAATAACCATGAATACAAAGATGTGTTCCTCTTTTTCGATCATATGAAAAGAAAAATCTATGTCCCAAAATTTGAAAAGGTTGGTCTGTGTACTCTTAAATTTTGATACGTAGATCAAAACTAAGATGGATATCATTGATTAGCAGACAATATTAAAAATAAATCAATGATAAAGATATAAATCAAAACTACATATCAAAATCATAATTAAAGGAAAATAGAGATGAAATAAGAAAGACAACCGGTATTACCTGGTTTGGTCATCTCGACCTACGTCCACGAAGAAACCCATAAGGGTGATGATATATTATTGATCCAGAGATAATGTTCTGGGATGGTTATACATTTACACAAAGCTCTATATTTATATTTATTGAGTTGAGAAGATATAAATATCCTAGAATTGAATGAGAATAAATATCTATGAATGTGAAATATTAGGGAATATCTTCAAGATATTTGACTTAGTCTTCTATTCCAGAATATCTTCAACGTACGTGCCTTGATGCCCGTGAAGTAACTTGATTCACATGAGTAAACGCGTCATATTCCAACACAAATTACAATGACCATATAATTGTGTACAAATTTGGTCCGTGTACAAATTACAATGACCATATAATTTAATCAAACACAAAAAAGATATGGGGAAGGAAGTAACAAATTTCCAAAATGCAGGAACAGAAGGGCGTGCTGCTGATTAAAAAGAAGCTATCAAGGCACATTTGCCACTGCACTGATGTAAGGACAAGAAGTTGGTGGTCTCTTGGTTGAAGACATTGTTGAATTTGAGAAAGAAGCTGCAGAAGTATTTGTTGGTGAGAGTATGAAGAAGTAGCCATGGTTGGTTGATTGAAAATCAGCCTGTCAAGCTATTTACAGAAGCTATTTTTCTGTTACAACATTTGGTGAGATGTTAAGATTAAGAGGATAGTCGGATTCTTTCTCGGGTTAACGGGTCTGAATTTCGTTTGGGATAGAACTGGACCGGATAGTTCGGCCATCAGGACCATTTGGGGATAACTTAGGGTTCAGTCACTATGTTGTGCACTATATATATATATATATATAGAGCATCTTGCTTTCTTTAATTTAGGGTTCCCTACTAGATCAGGTCCGCCGCTTTTATTTCTCGATCTCTCCGATCTCCATCATCTGATCATTTCTGGATCTCTATGATCTCCATCATCTAATCTCTTGGTTGAAACTGAAAGAAAGAATGAGTCATGAGTTGAAATTTGAAGCTTTACATATAGCCTGGTCAATCAATCTTTTCCTTTAGATTTCCCAGCATAATGATTTCTCCTCTCAAAATTTAGTCATTGTATGTTATTTTTGATGTTCCTCTATTTAATTGAGCCTCTTACACGGATTCCATAGGATTTAGGCTTGTTAGTTATTTGTAAAGGTTTTATATATATATCAAAATGGGCTTATTAGAAATTGATATATAAAAGTAGTTTTAAGATTAAATGGCTTGTTAGTTATTTGTTAAAATAGTATTAGGAAAGCTTATGTTGCTGTTTGGAATGAGGTTATGCTATGTAAAATCTCATTAAGATTAATGAAAAACTAATTATTAGGTGTCGTTAATTTTCTTTTCCTTTTGTGAATTCTGCATCTATGGTTTCCTTTTGTTAATCAGCTGTGTTAGTGTGTCTCAATTCTAATGGTTAATTTCCTTGGAAAAGGAAATGACTGATTATCAGTATTTGCATTTCCTTTTCTTAGTTCGATTTCATTTATACTTACCAAGAGCGTGACTCATATTTTCAAACCAGCAAATTTCATTTTCTTAAAAAACTTTAGGATATTAAAGATATAATAGAAGAGGTGATGGAAATTAAAATGCTGATCCTTTTGGATTTCGGTTTTATTTACATTGATTGGATACAATTTAGCAGTTGTCCTACAAAATTAGTGATGGACATGGTTCCAGTTCCACCAGACCAAAGTGTGTGTTTTTTGCTCCCAAAAATGAAACACACGAGGGGTTAGGGAAGAAATGAAAGCTTCTCTTGAGTTGGTTTCCTTCGCTGAACAGGTGTGGAACCAAATCAAGACAGATCAAATTCAAAAGGTAAATTGAGCACGTATTTGCAAGGAGTTTAGTTTACCAGATTGACTGCACCAAGTTTATGGTTTTGGGTTGGGGAATAGCAGACAGAACCATAAATTAGGACCACAATTCTAGCTGTTCCTACAATTGCTAAAACAGTAAGTATAGAGTAAATTACACTAGCTAAGCTAAGAAACGACCAAACAAAAAAAGAATTGACGAAAACTTGAGCAGGTGAATATTCTACCTAGTAACTCTAATTTAAGGATACAACCACGGGTGTGCTACAATACAACCATATCTTCACTCCTCAAATCTCAGATTAAGCCTACAATCTTCATAAACAATCATCCAAACTTTAAGAAGGAACTTTGATTGTGTTGCATATTATACCCTGGAAGGAGAATTAGTTATCCTTCATAGCATTTTAATTTATTAGTTGCCCCTAGAGAAAAATTCTTTATCAATAATGGCTTATCGAATGCGCCCGACCAGCACATCATCTTGCACGACACGCCTTAATCTCCTACATAACACGACATACAACACAATAAGCATGTGATATCGTGGGTTGGGTTGGGCTGAGCTTGCACATTTTACACATATAAATGGATCACATCCCTTCTAGGGTGTATTGCTTTTCGGTCCGTTTCTTGTGCTAGTTGGCCTGAATATAAGCATCAAAATGGTTAAAGGTAAGTTCTTTTGGCACTCATGACTCTTTTTCCACTGCTCTGATGTACGAAGAAATGGGTCTCTCTTCGTAGACATATTGTTGAATTAGAGGAAGAAGCTGCAGAAATATGTGTTTTTGAATATGATTGAATAAGAAGCAACTAGGATTAGTTGGTGTTATAACCAATGGCTCTTCCAAGCACAATCAATCAAGAATTTAAATACAAATGAAATCAAGAGTAAAAGAAGCACACACAACACAAGGATTTATAGTGGTTCGATCAAGATGATTTACATCCACTTTGGAAGACGACAATAACGTTTTCACTATGATTCAAACGAGATTACAAGAGTATGATTCACTCCCTTACACTCTCT
This sequence comes from Papaver bracteatum, assembly GCA_023529315.1. Lineage (NCBI taxonomy): Eukaryota > Viridiplantae > Streptophyta > Magnoliopsida > Ranunculales > Papaveraceae > Papaver > Papaver bracteatum. Next base: position 151,690 of record JAJJWX010004705.1, on the reverse strand, counting down.
CTTAGTTACATATGTTTCTCTTACTAAAACAAGAGGATGTGAAGGGTACTTATATCTTATGATATCTTCTCTTGCACAAAAGGTATGCCTTCCCTTGTACAAAGATATGCCTTCTCTTGCACAAAAGGTATTCCTTCCCTTGTACAAAAGATATGCCTTCTCTTCCACAAAAGAAGACTTGTCTACACTTGCCTTCTCTTGCACAAAAGGTAAACGGGCAAACGGGTCGGGTAAATGGATCAACCCAACTGAATACTAAACTGTATTCAAGACACATACACTGCAAATCTCCACCTGGACTTGAATACCATCACCACTCATCATCATCGTCTTCGCTCATCCCCTCAAGGGTTCTCAACACCTGTTGACACCAACCAAGTCCAAGCAGTGCTTGAACTTGATACTTGGAACCGTCTTCGTCAACATGTCCGCAGGTTTATCCTCTGTAGGAACCTTGAGCATCGCTATCCTACCTTCCTCCATTGCATACTTGATAGAATGATACCTAACATCGATGTGCTTCGTTCTCTCATGATACATCTGGTTCTTGGTCAAGTGAATGGCACTTTGACTGTCACAGAACAAAGTTGCATTCTCTTGCTTGAAACCCAAATCACCAACCAAACCCATCAACCATATACCTTCCTTCACTGCTTTCGCGGCTGCCATGTACTCTGCCTCAGTTGTAGACAATACAACCGTGATTTGCAAAACCGACCTCCAACTGATAGTACTACAACATAATGTAAAAGTATAACTTGTCAATGACCTTCTTCTATCAAGATCACCTGCATAATCATAATCAACATAACCCACAACATTCGCCGAATCACCATAGTGTTTATCAAACAATAAACCAACATCTGTACTTCCCCTTAGATACTTAAAAATCCACTTTATAGCTTGCCAATGAGCTTTCCCCGGGACTTCCCATGTATCTACTTACCACACTCACAACTTGTTCAATATTCGGCCTTGTACAAACCATAGCATACATGATGCTACCAACTGCGCTTGCATATAGAACTCGAGACATATACTCTGCCTCATCTGCAATTTGAGGTGATTGCCTTCTAGAAAATTTAAAATGAGCTTCCAAAGGAGTACTTACTGGTTTTTCATCTTTTATACCAAACTGCTCCAACACCTTCTCTATGTCAGCCTTCTAGGACAAATGCAACTTGCCTTCAGCTCGGTTTCTATGAATCTTCATGCCCAATAACTTCTTTGCTGCACCCAAGTCTTTCATCTCAAACTCACTACTCAACTGCACCTTCAACTTCTGTATCTCTAACATGTCTGTGCAAGCGATCAACATATCATCAACATACAAGAGTAAAAACACAAATGAACCATCTTGGAGATTCCTATGATATACACAACCGTCATACTTACTCCTACTGTATCCATTTGCCAACATAAACGTATCAAAATGTTTATACCACTTCCTTGGAGATTGATTCAAACCATACAAAGATTTCTTCAACAAACATACATGGTCTTCTTTGCCAGGAACTTCAATCCCCTTTGGTTGTTGCATATAAATACGCTCTTACAAATCACCATGAAGGAAAGCTGTCTTAACATCTAGTTGTTCCAATTCTAGATCTTTCAAAGCAACTATATCAAGTAATGTTCAAATAGAACTATGTTTAACAACCGGAGAGAATACCTCATTGTAGTCAATGCCTTCTCTTTGAGTAAACCCCTTTTCCATAAGCCTTGCCTTGTACATTGTTCCTTCACCATCTGAAGTACCTTGTTTCTTCTTGAAGACCCATTTGCTTCCATCAATCTTCTGCCCTTTTGGTCTTGCAACTATCTCCCAAGTGCTATTCTTGTCAAAAGACTCAATTTCTTCAATTGCAGATGCTCACCATTCTGCTGATTCTTCACCACTGATTGCTTCTTCATAGGTTTTTGGATCATCCATATCTATGCTATCACCCACTGCAAGTGCATATGCAACCAAATAAGCATGGCCATATCTCTGAGGTGGTCTAACTTTCCTCCCCTCTCTGTCTCTTACAAGATTGTACTGATGACCTTGTGCTTCTTCTTCCTGGGCAGGTTCTTGCACAATATCTCGATCATCATCATCAGAAACAACAGTCTCATTATTTCCTTGAACTTGCATCTCAAGTTCCACCTTGTCACCAAGCTCCACCTTATCACTAACACCCTCTTCAGCTCTTCCGTCTAGTTCTTCATTCTTTGGCTTCAACATCGATTTCTCATCAAATTTCACATCTCTGCTGATAAGAAACTTGTTTGATCTTTATGTATGACACCATAACCTATAGCCTTTCACGTCCTTTGCATACCCAAGAAATATACACTTCTTTGCTCTAGGCTCTAGCTTCCCCTAATTCACATGAGCATAGGCTGGACATCCGAATATCTTCAAGTTTTCATAGTTAGCATGTGAACCTGTCCAAACTTCATTTGGAGTCTTACACTCAATAGCAGTCGATGGAGATCTGTTCACTAAATAAGCTGATTTGTTGGATGCTTCTGCTCAAAACTGCTTTGGTAACCCTGCATTGGAGAGCATGCACCGTTCCTTCTCTATTATGGTTATGTTCATCCTTTCTGTAACATCATTTTTCTGTGGTGTTTTTTCTGACTGTGCGGTGTCTCACAATCCCATCATCCTTGCATAACTCATTGAACTCACCCCCACAAAATTCCAAACCATTGTTTGTCCTGAAGCACTTGATTTGTCTTCCGGTTTGCTTCTCAACCATAGTCTTCCATTGCTTGAACTTGACGAAGGTTTTATCTTTGTGTTTAAGTATGAATACCCATACTTTTCTTGAGAAATCTCAATTAATGTCATCATATATCTACCACCACCATGTGATTCAACCCGAGAAGGACCCCAAAGAACATAATGAATATAATCCAAAATACCCTTGGTGTAATGAATAGTTGTACTAAACTTGACTCTACACTGCTTTCCAAAGACACAATGTTCACATAAATCAAGCTTACTTGTTTTGTGACCACAAAGCAATCCCTTCTTGCTCAAAACATTCAATCCCCTCTCGCTCATATGACGTAGCCGCATATGCCACAACTTGGTAGTATCATCGTCAGAACTTGAAGAACATAGAGCTACATCACCCGTCACAGTAGTACCTTGCAGCGTATAAAGACCATTAATTCTCTCGCCCTTCATAATTGTAAGACTTCCTCTTGAGACACGAATAACTCCACCTTAACCTTGATACTTGCAGCCATTTGAATCAAGCATACATAAAGAAATCAGATTTCTTCTCATGTCCGGAACATGCCTAACCTTAGTTAAAGTCCTCACCATACCGTCATACATCTTAATTTGAATTGTACCTAATCCCACCACTTTACAAGTGACATTGTTTCCCATAAGAACTTTACCACCTTCTCTAGCTTGATAAGTAGTAAACCACTCTCTATGAGGAAACATGTGAAAAGTACACCCCGAATCAAGAATCCACCCATTCTCCGAGCTTTCAGTACGAACCGTGAGAACCGTTCCATCATCACTTTCTGCTTCAACATTTCCTGTGGTGCCTTGGTTAGTATTCTTCTCAACACTCTTCAATTTTGGACAATCCTTCTTGAAATGACCCTTTTCCTTACAATGAAAGCAATAGAATTTACCGGATTTTTATTTAGACCTTGACTTTGATCTAATCCTATCAAATCCTCCCTTTTGGTTTCCTCTTCCTCTAACAAACATCCCATCTCCCGAATTATCTTTACCATCAATACCCGTCTTCTTTAACTCCTTAGAGTTCAAAGCCTCTTTAACGTCTTCCATGGAAATTGTGGTTTTTCCATACATTACGGTATCAACAAAATTATCATAAGATAGTGGTAAGGAACAAAGCAAACCCAACGCTTGGTCTTCATCTTCAATTTGGACATCAATATTTTCCAAATCCAAGAGAATTTTATTATAATCATCAATATGATCTATAATAGACATTCCTTCACGCATTCTAAGATTATGTAATTTCATCTTAAGATATAAACAATTAGTTATGGATTTAGTCATATACCTCTTCTCCAACTTGTTCCATAGCCCGTCCGGTGTCGTTTCCATTGCAACTTCTCTCAAGACCTCGTTGCTCAAACACAATAAAATTGTTCCATGAGTTCTTCTTTTGCTTCATCCGAAAATATTGTTACTAGAGCCGTTTTCCCCTTCAAAGTTTTCACCAAACCTTGTTGCACCAAAACAGCCCTCATCATTAGCCTCCATAAATTGAAATCATTTTTTCCATCAAATTTATCAATCTCATACTTTGCCGCCATTGAAGATCACTTCCACCCGGAGCTCTAATACCAATTTGTTATAACCAATGGCTCTTCCAAGCACAATCAATCAAGAATTGAAATGGAAATAAAATCAAGAGTAAAAGAAGCACACACAACACAAGGATTTATAGTGGTTCGATGAAGATGATCTACATCCACTTTGGAAGACGACGATAACGTTTTCACTATGATTCAAACAAGATTACAAGAGTATGATTCACTCCCTTACACTCTCTATTAGTTACATATATTTCTCTTACTAAAACAAGAGGATGTGAAGGGTACTTATATATTCTGATATCTTCTCTTGCACAAAAGGTATGCCTTCCCTTGTACAAAGATATGCCTTCTCTAGCACAAAAGGTATTCCTTCCCTTGTACAAAAGATATGTCTTCTCTTGCACAAAAGAAGACTTGTCTACATTTGCTTTCTCTTGCACAAAAGGTAAACGGGCAAACGGGTCGGGTAAATGGATCGACCCAACCAGGTACGGGCCTAGTAAGGGGCTAACCCGGGCTATAGCCCGTCCATAAATTTGTCTGGGAAAATTTTTACTATAGAAAATTTTTTAAAAATTATTTTTGTCCCCTGTAGTAGTGCACATTTAATCTTCAGCCCACCCTAAAATTATTTTTATCCCCTATAGTTCTACATATTTAATTTTCAGCCCGCTTAAGATATAATTAAGAGCTAAATCTTATTAAAAACAAAAAGAAATTCAACTCTTCAACACAATTATCTTCCATTTTACTTCTACAAACTATAAAAAAAATTATGTTATCGCATTTTGCTATTAAATGTGCATCCATTTAGTGTTCTGTAGGCGGATTTCATTAGCCATTAGTTATGCGTTTCGTTCCAAAAAATTTTTTGGCGCGGCCTTCGGCCGCTTTAAGAATCATTGTCATTTTAGCCCTACCCAAGAAAAGATCTTTGGTCCGTCCTTGGACCTAACTGAATACTAAACCGTATTCAAGACACATACACTACAGTTGGTTTAAAATCAGTTTATCACGCCATCAAAAGCTACTTTTGTCTTACAACAGTTGGTGTGAAATTAAGGTGGCCTATTGGTTGACATTGTTGAAAGAAGTCATGGTTGGTTAAAAATCTGTTTGTGAAAAATTAAGATAAAGGAGGAGGATTTTTCTCGGGCTAATGGATGAATTTCGTTTGGGCTAGGCCTCAGGCCCATTTTGGAGCCAACTTATTAGGGTTTACTATGTTCTCCACTATAAATGGAGGACCATTCGCTCATCTTTTAGCAGGCAAAACACTACTACATCTCAACTAAATCCTTAGCTCATCTCCGCCGTTTCATCATTTTTCTCAATCTCTCTGATCTCCAGTCAAGTATCCTTTGAGATTAAAAATCAATTTTGAACTTTTACACAAATGGAGTGGTGGGAGACACAATCATCATCCTTTGAGGTTTTACGGCACAATGATTTCTCCTCTCAAAATTAAGTCGACACTCTTGTTTGATTCTGAGTTTGTTTGGAATTTGTTCTACCCATAAGTCGCTGACAAAAGGTGTCGATATAAAAGTCGTTCCCTTTGAATTCCTTATCTTGTGCTGCTTGGCTCGACCTTCCTTTGGTTATCCATGATTTCCACCTTGCCTGAGGACCGATGAACTAGAAGGAAGCAATGTTAGAGTATTTAAAAAAAAAGATGAGAGATTAAAAGTACATCTATGTAATTCTAAGTTTGTATCTCCAAATCTAATCAGCTGTTGTTTTTTTAAATTCTTATTAATGTAAACTTCCGTCGAAAAGGCAATGAATGATTAATTATCAGTAGTTTAGTTTTGCTTGTCCAAGTACATGTCTGAATTTGTTTTCTATTGGTAGAGTTTACGTAACTTTCTTGCTTCCTTGGTTTGATTCCATTTTTATTCCTTATTTTGATTTCATTTTTCCTTAAAAACAAATGTAAATTGGCATTCCTTAAAGGAGTGAAGTTAATTTATGGGGAGCCAGCAAATGCACAACTTCAAGGTGCAGGTGATGGATCCATGCCTCTTGTATATGGCACGTCTGCTTAAATTGATCTGACTTTTTGGGAATTCTGCAATAATGATGATGTAAAAAAGGATTATACCCACCCAAATTGAAGGAGAGAAAAACCATGTTTGCACTTTTATTCGAATTGCTTCGAGTACGTGCATGAAAAATACTGCTTCCAAGTGAAGAAGGTAAGCACCGCGGAAAATTAATGGGTGACGGATTTGTAGACGTTGGAGGTTTCAATATACCGAAAACAGAAGCATCGTTGTATACAGAGATCTGGTTAAATTATGCGCACATTGCTTCCAACCGAATTCTTACAGATTCATATTATTATTCCCAAGTAGTTGTCCTCTCTGAACTAATGAGCTTTATTGTGAAAATAAATGCCTGCCCTCTCGGGGAGGTTTCTTCAGAAGTCATTGACGATTGGGAGAGTAATATAAGAGTGGCAGAAAAACTTGAATTTAACATCGGCTGGCTTCGCGAGCACTTGGAAGATATTAAGATAGTTTTTGCTGAGGAGGAGAAGCTTCGAGAGACGTTAGCGGAACAGGATAAGGCAAAGGCAGGGGTGACTGAGGCTGAGCAGCAGTTGTTCTTGGCAAAAGAGCGACTTTCTGACTTGGAAACTAAGATTCCTCCCCTACTCATGGCGAAACAAAATTTTCGAAACAAATGTGGTGGTCCATTGCTGCTTGTTAATGGTGGCATGAACTTGTCACCTGTCGCATCTCCAGTTCCTGTGGATGCAATTCTGATTGAAGAACCTACTGATAACAACAACTCAAAGAGAGGGCCTTCTACAGGAATTGCATAAAAACACGCTTAATTTCTAGCCTCAACATGTAGTCTTCTTGTACCTTGGTTTCCTTTTGAGGCTGCTGCAGACAGAGTCAGAGAGGATGATTTCCTTTTAAAATCATGTAATATTGCATCAACCTGGTGACGCATATATGAACTTTTGAATCATGTAATATTGCACTTAGGTAGCTTTTCCTGTACTCGTTTTTCCACGAAGTATTGAAACATCTACTTTACAGCATTTGATAGCTCTAACCACTCAGATATTATTAATGTATGAAACAAACGTCCATTCAACTATGCTAAGGCCAAGCACTATCGGAGAGGGAATCCCTTCCCTATCCATCAAATAAAAGGAAGGGATAGTACAAGGAAGGTAACCTCACTATAGTGCCCGGTTTTCCCTTCCCTACATGAATAGTGCCAAACGGCTACTTGTAGCCGTTTTTTTCTTCCAATGGGAATATATTTGCTTAGGTAAAAAAAGATATTTTAGAGCAAAAAGAGATATATAATAGGTAAAAAAGGGGATATAATAGGTAAAGAAAAAGAGTTTTAGTAAAAAACAAAAAAAAAAAAAAAAGAGTGAAAAAGGCTACTCAGTTGCCGTGTAAAATGCTACGGCTACTCAGTAAGCGAAAATCGTAAATTTATATGACAACTGAGTAGCCGTGTGATTTCCCTTCCCTACTAATGGGATCATATGTGATCCTCCTTATAGGGAAAGGGAGGGATATCATGTAGGGATATGGAAGACCATAGTAGATGGTTTTGTGGTTTTTTCCCAACATACGAGGGATAGGGAAGGGAAAAGTGCACCATAGTGCTTGGCCTAACCCCCACCCCTTTTCTAAAGACGAAACATTTGAATATCGAATAAAGCAAATCCAATCAGTACAAACTTGACCGAAGAATTCTGGAAACCAAAAGGCAAATTCAAGAAGATTCATAATAAAGGAAGGTGAGTGTTTGAACAAGAGATTAATAGAAAGTATCCATATTAATTGTGAATATGAAACACATGTTAGCTTCTAGAATGGATGGCTTCTAGAATGGCCATTATTTTCTTCCTCCCTATTTCTTCTTCCTCCCCTTTTTGACAACATCCCTTATTTTTCTTCCTTTCCTTTTTGACAATATGTCTTTTGTAATGTATATAAATAGGTCACCTTGTAAAGAATCATATACACAATCAATACACAAATTATGAAGTGAGAACCTTAAGTTTTTGTCATGGTATCGAGCCTAGTATCCAAAAATTCTAGTATCCAAAATCCTTTTTCAACGTTATCGTTCAATATGTCGCGTGAAGATTATCAACCTATCACCGTAAAGTTTGATGGAACAAACTATAACCATTGGTCCTTCCTTATGAGAAGTTTCCTCAAAGGAAAAGCTATGTGGAAATATATTGATGGAAAAGCCAAGAAGCCCAGTGTTGTCTCTACTGGTGCTGTTGTTACAGATAAAGAAGTTGATCCTAGCAGCAAAGACAAAGGAACTGAAGGAGAAAGCGCTGAAGACTGGGAGACCAACAATCACAAGATACTCACATGGATAAGCAATACAGTAATCACCTCCATAAGTATGCAACTTACTGGTTTTGAGACTGCCAAAGACGCATGGGAGTTTCTTTCAAAAAGGTATACCCAAATCAACTTTGCTCAACGTTACAAACTAGAACAAGATATTCGTTCTCATGAAGCAAGCGATGGATCAGATCGATCTCGGACTTTCATTCTGAGATGTCAATTATATGGAATCAGCTAGCACTGATGGAACCCAATTGGACTATAGATATCGAATCTGTGGCGGTAAATACAGAGAAGAGTCATGACGGTTCAACTCCTAATGGCGTTAAGAGATGATTTTGAGACCGTAAGAGCTTCAATCCTTCATCGATCTCCTCTCCCTACGTAGAAGCTGCATTGTCTGGAGCTTGTTATCAAGAAACTCGGAAAAGGATCAAGCCGAGAGATACCTGCTGTGTTTGCCGTTCCTTCGCGTGGAGTTTTTAATAATCATCAACTCTCGGAGAGAAACTACCGTGACATGTCACGTGTTCAAGTGTTACAACCGCAAGAAGCCTGGTCACTTGGCCAAGAACTACACTTTACCAACAACACAGAGTATGTCACAAACATCAGCATCTCAAATTCCAACTCACCAAGGATCAAACTCACAAATTCAATGAAATTATTGTAAAGAACCGGTCATACAAAGAGGAAATCAGCATCTCCATTTTCAAGAAACATGAGAGAAAGAAGAAGGTTAAATGGAATCAATATACACATCTATGCCTTCCATTCTTGCAGCCTGTGTTAGAAAGAAGCCATGAATCATCATCATCTACATCAAATAATCTTCTGATATTCAAGAGATGCTCAAACAAGCCCTTGCAATTGGTAATAATAATTCTACAACAACATCTGCTTTTTCAGTTCCCACAGGTACCTTTTCAAATGGTTGGTTTCTTGACTCAGGTGCTTCTAATCATATGACATTCAATTCTAATGTATTTGAAAGCAAGCATCCTATTGTTACACCTAAAATCCAAACTGCAGATGGATCCGAAATAGCTGCTAGTCATATTGGACATGTTAAAGTCTCAGATAAAATACGTATACCTGATGTGTTACTTGTTCCAAAGATCAAGATGAATCTTATATCAATTGGGCAACTGTGTAATCAGGGTTTTAACATTAATTTCTTCTCCTTTGGTTGTGTAATACAGATCCCGACAGAGAAGCTTGTTGGGATAGGCCGAGAGTTGGTAGATTATATCTCCTTGAAACTCTCATTGTTCCTCAACAATCAAAGAATGAACTTACTGCTGCAGTTGCAAACTCCCTTCCTTCTACTGTGTCCCCATTTATGTCTTGGCATTCTAAGCTAGGCCATGTCTCTTTTCCGCGTCTTACATATATGATCAATAAAGGACTGTTAGGAACAATTCAAGTTGATAAAGAACCTTATTGCATTTCGTGTAAGTTGGGTAAACAACCTGCGCTTCCTTTTAATAATAGTGTTACACATTCAGTTGAACCTTTTGATCTTATTCATTCGATGTGTGGGAAAGTCTCCCATTGCCTCTAAGGGAGGGGCTTTATATTATGTTATCTTCATTGATGATTTTTCTCGTTTTACATGGCTATACCTTTTCAGTTCCAGATCAGAATTTTTGAAAATATACACAGATTTCTCTAGAATGGTCAAAACTCAATTTAGAAAATCCATTAAAACTTTCTGTGCTGATCAAGGAGGTGAATACATATCAACTCCTTTTCAAAGAATTTCTCAAAACAGAAGGTACTATTCTTCGCTTATCTTGTACAGAAACCCAGAACAAAATGGTATAGCAGAAAGAAAACATCGTCACATCATAGAGACAGCTAGAACCCAACTTCTTTCAAAGATCGGGCCCATCTAATTTTTGGGGTGAGTCGGTCCTTCTTTGCAGTTTACACAATAAACCGCATTCCATCTATAGTCACAGGAGGAATATCACCTTATGAACGTCTCAATGATAAGAAACCTAATTATTCTGAGCTTCGTGTCTTTGGTTCAACTTGTTTTGTTCTTCTCACAGAAAGAGAACGAAACAAACTCAGTAAAAAGAATGCTATCTGTGTGTTTTTAGGCTATGGTATTGAACAAAAAGGTTATCGTTGTTACGATCCAGAAAGTCGACGCTTACGTGTTTCTCGTCATGTTACATTTTGGGAAAATATACCTTTTTGGTCTCTTCCTAGTAGCAAGTCTTCTAATCTAAAACAGTTTACGTATCTAGATCCTTTTGAGGATATATCTATATCCAACTCTCAGCCTACAATTATTCCATCAACCACCACAGAAGTCACTCCTCTTGAAAATTTCGAAACTCCACATGACCACTCTATGGAAAATCCTGACATTGCTTCTCCAGAAGGGGATCTTGTACCTGAAAATGATGTTTTGCCTCCACGAACTCGTCGACCACCAGCCAGGTTTGCAGATTATCATTGTTCTTTGTCATCCATTTTATCTATGCATGAACCAAAATCATACGAGGGGAAGCATCTTTAAGTCCACCGGCAAACATCTATGGGGAAGAACTCACAGACACAAGGACGCTGGTACATGGGATATGGTTGACTTACCACCAGGGAAAACAGTTATTGGAAGTAGATGGGTGTACAAGGTCAAAACAAATTCGAAGGCAAGATAGATCGTTACAAATCTCGTTTGGTTGCTCAAGGATATACCCAAGAATATGGTATAGACTATGAAGAAACATATGATCCTGTTGCTCGTATGACTACCGGACGTACTATCCTTCTTTATTGCTGCTGCTCATAATTGAATATGCATCAAATGGATGTCAAAAATGCCTTCCTTAATGGAGAACTTCGAAGAAGTGTATATGAGACCACCACCAGGAATGGTTCATTCTCCAAATCAAGTATGTAAGCTTCGAAAGCCTTGTATGGACTTAAACAAGCACCACGAGCTTGGTTTGAGAAGTTTTCTAATGCTATCCTTCAAACATGGATTCAATCAAAGTGCTTATGATTCAGCAATGTTTACTCGATCAACTAAGAAGGGTATGGTTATTCTCCTCTTGTATATTGATGATATGGTTATCACAGGTGATGATCTAGAAGGAATTACTGCTCTTAAACTTCATCTTAGTTCATGTTTTGAAATGAAAGACTTAGGTTTTTTAAGGTATTTTCTTGGTATCGAGGTCAATAAGTCATCTCTGATGGTTATTTCATCTCACAAGTAAAGCACGCCTCGAAATTCTTCAACGTGCTGGTTAACAGATAGTAAAACTGCAGATACACCTCTTGAACAAAATGTGAAGCTTAATCCCTTCAAGGAAAAGTTTTATCCAATCCTACATTATATCGTCAGCTTGTGGGAAGTCTAAATTACTTGACTATCACAAGGCCAGACATTAGCCATGCAGTTCATGTAGTTAGTCAGTTTATGTTCCGCTCCAAGGTCCACACATTATGTCTAAAGATTGATATTACGTTATATCAAAGGCACCTTGTATCAAGGTATAAAGTTCTCATCTACTTCTGATCTTTGTCTTCATGCATATTCAGATTCAGATTGGGCTGGTGACATCACAGATAGACGCTCAACCACAGGATATTGTGTGTTTCTAGGCAAATCTTTGATCTCTTGGCGTAGTAAGAAACAAAGTGTAGTTTCTCGGTCTAGTGCTGAGGCTGAATATCGAGCTCTTGCTCATACAACTTCTCGAGATTGTTTGGTTACGATGGCTCCTTGAAGATATGGGAGTTCATTTATCGAACCTACTCCATTGTGTTGTGACAATAAGGCTGCTATTCACATTGCCCATAATGACGTGTTTCATGAACGTACGAAACATATTGAGATCGATTGTCACTTTGTACGACATCACTTCAAGGAATAGACTATTGTTTTACCTTTTGTTCGCTCGGAATTGCAACTCGATTTATTCACCAAAACACTGACTTCAGCTCGTCTGAGTTTTTGTTTCAAACTCAACATGTGTGTTGCACCATCTTGAGTTTGAGGGAGGGTATTAATTGTGAATATGAAACACATGTTAGCTTCTAGAATGGATGGCTTCTAGAATGGCCATTATTTTCTTCCTCCCTTATTTCTTCTTCCTCCCCTTTTTGACAACATCCCTTATTTTTCTTCCTTTCCTTTTTTGACAATATGTCTTTTGTAATGTATATAAATAGGTCACCTTGTAAAGAATCATATACACAATCAATACACAAATTATGAAGTGAGAACCTTAAGTTTTTGTCAATCCAAACAAGAGATAACAAAAAAAAGAGATGTAAGTTGGTTTGAATATGAGAAAATGGTGGTGTTTGAGATTCAAACTAACGTCATTTATGTAATTGTGAGTTTTTCTTTATCTGTCTTATAAATTCTAATGTTAATTTCCTCCAGAAAGGGAATGATTCATTATCAGTATGTGGTTAAAATTAAGAAAACGATAACCATGAATTCAAAGATGTATGATTTCCTCCTTTTCGATGGAAAGAAAAGAAAAATCTATGTCCTAGAATTTGAAAAAGTTTGTCCATGTACAAAGACTATCTAAGTTAGTCAAAGATTTAGCTAGGTCCCTTGCTCAATAGAGAGCTATCGCTGTTTAAACGAATGGGAGACTAAAAAATGGAATTTGATAGTTCATTCTTTTCATCACAAAAAAAATACAAGAATTGAAAATTTTAAAGCTATCGCGCCTAGTATTGTAGTTCTTGCGATGCAGTTGAGTCCATATCCGCTTAAATGTAAGGTGAATCTACTTATTGCGCTGTAAGGTGGTGCCTTCCGTTCACAACCTTAAAATATAACAGTTTTTTGGTTAATCAGTCCTTGAGTTTGAATTCCTAGGACGATCCCAATCCAAGTACCACGCCATGTATTTCTCAGTAGCTTCATGACTGGTGGTCACGTCCTCCAAAAGAGTCGCATCGATTTTACGGTGACGTTTATCGTCCCAATGTTCTTGAGTTGACGCTGGATCGTAATCGACGTTCATACCTTTTTTGGATGTACTGCAATCAACCAATTTAAAAGAAAAGGACGGAGTTTTTTCATCGAAATGAGGTTCTTCTTGGATGTAACCCAATTGTCGCATAACCTGATGTGGATCGCACATTGAAAATCCTTCAAACACAGTCATCAAGGGTCCATAGTATAATGCAACAACTTCATTTCTAGGATGGATTAAACCTTGATTTCTATCATCTCGATACAGACCAAATATCACCTCCTTTGCAATCAATTTTTGGATGGCGCTTCGGAGTTTCATAAGATGTTGCGGCATTTACTTATCCTGAGTACCCTTAAAACTGTACCTTTGCGCTCTTAGCCTATGAACCGCAACACTCTCATCTACTTTGACGTAGGAGCTGTCTTTGAACAAGGAAGGAAGTGCTCATATATCCAAACCTATGAAAAAATAAGTTTAGTAAGAACCTTATCTTACGAGAATTTTACAAATATAAATGTTTTAGACAATAAAATTACCTGGAAGAGACACATGTTTCCGTTAACTTTCTTAATGACTGCCCTAGAACATTTTTTCAATTCATTATTCAAGAAGGCGACCACCGCAGTACCCCAAGAATACTCACGCATCTTATGTAAGGGATCCAATAGTTGCAAGTAACTGGCCTCGACTTAGTTTTCGGAAGTGTCGGGGAAGATACATTTTCCCAGGACATATAGCTAATAACCGGCCGCGATATCATTGATTCCCACTGGCTTCACCATTCCTTCCCTATCAAGGATTGATTGTGTCTCCCATAATATGTCCCTCAACTTCTTCAGATTAAACTTCTTGGTTAGACGACCATCCTTCATGTCAAGAACATCCTCCGTCTGAACTAATTCCAACCGAACAATTTCTTTGCTCAAATCGTAAATCTTCTCGAAAGAAATCGCATTATCGAATCCCTCATTGACTGCTTTTCCTTCAACCTCGAGGCCTAGAATTTGTTGATCATCATCGGAAGTTATCGCCATCTCACCAAATAGGAATAACATAGTATCAGTCTCTCCGTAGAACGTCTCACAGAATGCATAGACGGTAACTTTATCATGATTAATATTTGAACTCTCCACTGCAGGAAACAAACCGGAGTTCCACACAATCACTTTCACCTCCTCATATTCCTTGTCAATATCCCAAGTATGAGTCACTGAACACGAAGTTTGGCGCCTCATGAGACGGATGGCATACTTGTGATCCTAAATACCAAAAAAAACAAAATGAAAATAAATACATACACTTGACGCAAATTTAATTAAGATAGTTACACACTTGAATAAAGAACAAATAGGGATTAAGATTACTTACGATAGTATTATGGATCGTACATGCCCATGAGTCTTTGTATCCATAAAGAACTTTTCCACCATATATTGGGGTCCCCCTTGGAGGCTCACCCTCTTTCAGTGTAACCATGGAGTGTTTGGGAGGCATGTGAGAATCAACTGGTTTAGTGATCACCCTCTTCCTCGTTTCGGTTGAAGTTAAAGCCTAAGCTTCGGTGGGTTCAACAATTTGTTCTCCATCTCCTTGTTCTTCTTATTCTTCTTGTTCTTATTCCTCTTCAATAATTTTATCTTCGACAGTATTCTTACCTTTATCTCTATTACCATCATCATCATCACCATCATCATTATCACCTCCTCCAACATCAGGCATGTCTTGATTACCATCATCATCATCTCCTTCAGCAGACAGAGAGCTTTCATCAACATCATTATCATCACCTCTCCTACCAGATGGAATTGATTGGTCTTCATCTTGAGTCTCGTTTGAATCACTGGGTTCAGATGGTGGTTGAGAATCATTCATTATACGGATCTTTATCTTTCCCGGCACAATGAATACCCCACGATGTTGTGAAGTCAATAGTTTTCCACCAACACGAGGAGTTCTTGAAGGAGGACTAATAGCTTTTAGAGCTTTCTTCTTTGCCTTCTCCACTCTGAACAAGAATAATTCAGAAAAAGAACATTACATGCCGGCATGGTCGACAAATATAAGTTATCCGGCGGAAACATGGCCGGAAGGGTCCATTGATGAAGATTAATCAGAGTTTTGGAATCGACGATTGTAACGAATTGATCGTCGAGTTTTTTTGATGGTGGTGGTGGGGGTCGGTATGGTGGGGAGGAGAAGAAGAAGAGAGGAAGATGAAATGAAGAGAATAAAAACTGCTTTAGGGTAATTAAGATTATTAATAGGTAAGGGTAGTTTTGTAACTTACCCATTAAGACTCTCTCTAAAACCCACAAAAAGTGTCCCTTTCAAATTGGGTATACCCCAATCAAGCCAGATTTTTTATCAAGAGCCAAGTTTTTTTTAAAGAAAAAAAACAATTCTACAGAACCAATTCTGAGAACTTGAAGGTTCAATAAGATGCTTTGTCGCTTCAACCTTAAAAATATTATTGACGCTGGCAAGGTATACAGTTGAATAACCTGTCGGCCCTACTAGTAGCAGTTACAGAAACTATCCAGTCGGCAAGTTCTTCAACCTTATAGCTTGCCGACCAAA
Organism: Papaver bracteatum; assembly: GCA_023529315.1. NCBI lineage: Eukaryota > Viridiplantae > Streptophyta > Magnoliopsida > Ranunculales > Papaveraceae > Papaver > Papaver bracteatum. The sequence continues at coordinate 135,498 of JAJJWX010004705.1, read as the reverse complement.
CCCTAACTATCAAAATCCGACAAGGTCGATAACAAAATACCTTGCCGGCGTCACAACTTCCAATTCAAAATTTCGGATTTTCAAACCTAATTTGACATGCAAACATGAGATCGAAGTACTAGAGTGAGTTTAAGTAGGTCCTTACTTTCTTAATCGCACCATTTCTACTTTTTCAACGGCTTCGATTTCTCCTTCTTCGACGGTTTTTTTCTTCACTTTTTGTTGAACTATTTTTGCAATTTCGGGATTGAATTCATTGCGCTTTCTATTTGTTTACTTTATCTTACTAGCCCTCGGCGGATTTATTGATGAAGATTAATCGGAGTTTTGGAATCGACGATTGTAACAAATTGATCGTCGAGTTTTTTTGATGGTGGTGGTGGTGGGGGTCGGTATGGTGGGGAGGAGAAGAAGAAGAGAGGAAGAAGAAATGAAGAGAAATATAATTGATTTAGGGTAATTAAAATTATTATAATGGGTAAGGGTAGTTTTGTAACTTACCCATTAGGACTCCCTCTAAAACCCACAAAAAGTGTCCCTTTAAAATTGGGTATACCCCAATCAAGCCAGATTTTTTATCACTAGCCAAGTTTTTTTTAAAGAAAAAAAACAATTCTACAAGAGATAGCCAATTGCAGAACTTGAAGGTTCAGGTGACGGAGCCGTATTGCTGTCTTGTGCAGCGAGTTAATACCATGTGGCGGCAGCTTAAATTAACCATGTAGCTTTAATTATTGAACTCGAATTTTTCCATATGGTATTGAGCTTCGTGAGGAGTCTTCCTTTAGGCTGAGTATGGGCTCCATTTCATCTTGAGTTGTTGACATGATCCCCTTCAGGGTTTACTTTACTCTTTTATCAACAACAACACCTCCTATATATAATCGTTTTCTCCTGCCGTCTTCACATCTCAACTCTCAGATCCAGCCTACGATCTTCGTAAATAATCATCCAAGCTTTCAAAATGATCTTTTATTTTGTGTGGCATATACCCTGGAAGGAGAATCGGTGATTCTTTACAGCATTATGATATTTCCTCTCAATGTAAGTCTAAATCTTTTTAAATTTGTGCTTAATTCTTGAGTTAATTTTTTGGGTAGATGTTAGTTGTTTTAATTTTGATTGTTAAACTCTTACAGATAATCAGATCCACAACATGGCATAGGGAATTCCCAGATGGTCTTGATGGAGCCGAGATAATTGGCGTAAGTAAAAATTCTGACCTTTGATTCATTATTTATTTTATTTTTGAAGTTTTGCATCTTCAGTATTAAACGTTTTGAGGATGCACATGATGCAGGGCAATGAAGTGGAATCTTCCTTAGATGTCAAAGAAAAAGAGGGAGATTGTAAGATGATTGGAAGAAAAAGATGTTTTCAAGAAATAGGATCTGCAATATTCAACAAATTGGAGTAGAAGCCAAGAAGTTAACGCCTAATGCAACATGCTAACAGCAGATGTAAGGGTAACCAAAATAAGAGATGTACAGTGTTTAACTCGCAAGGCAACTTAAGAATTGCAATGATTTTTCCTCTCAAAAGTAAATAATGTTGGTTTTCCTTGTACCACTTTAAGTTCAGGTCCAGAGTTAGAATACCTAAGTATGCAACAAATTTGTGATTATTCTGTTGTAATGTTGGGATGATCTGATCCACCTTAGTGTAATTTCATTACTTTGCTCTTTGTTGGGAAGATTTGTCTGGGATACATATGTTCATGGGTTTATTTTGGGTTGAGAGAGATAAGTATAACAATGTCTAAATATATACAGGTAGTTCTTTATTGCTATGATGTATCAAAATGGTGTAGTTTCTTTCTATATGAGCAGCTGGGAGGTTGATTTCTTTTCGGATCAACTGAAATTTTCTATAGATTTCATTCTAATCGTGTTTCTTTTTCACCCGGAAGGAGCTTAATTTGAGATTTTAGAGTTGATTTTAATGTGTGTATTTAATTCGGAGATTTTAGGGTTCTATTATTCTGGATAGTTGGGAAAGTATTTCCACCTTTTTCTATGATTTTTGTTGGATTCAGATTGGATTGATGGAAATTTGTTTTCTTTAGGTATTCATTGATTTTGCAATCGTACATCATTTCTGATACATTCAATTTGTGTTTTTTAGGAATTGATTCTTTTCTAGTTTCTTTAATCTTGTTTTAAAGATTGAGTGATTACCCTTCACACATTCTTCAAATTAGTGTTTACACAACAATCTTTTTTAAATATGTATTTACACAAATATTTAGGTAATTTGAATTTATAACCAAATATAAGGATTTTTTAGACTTTTATTTTATTTAATATTGTTGGAAATTGTAATTTGTAATTTAGAGTTGTCTATATTAGTGTAGAATTGTGTAGAGAATTCTACAAGTCAAATTAGTCATGTGTTAGAATAGATAAGTATTAGTCAAAATAGACATGTGAAGGATAAACTTCTCCATACTTATCCTTGTTGATTCTAGAGTATTCTCTTTAGATAAGAGAGTATGAAACATGTGAAGGATAAACTCCTTCATACTTATCCTTGGTATTATACTCTAGAATATTCCCTCTAGATAAGGGTGTAATGAGAGTGTAAAGAAGAGTCTAGATAGAACTATCTAGAGAAGTAAGTGAACCTATAAATAGGCATGTGTAGTATCATTTGAAGTCGTAAGAAGCAAGAAGTGATTAATAAGATTAAGAGTTTGTGAGAGTTTAAGAGTTAGTCTTGCTTCCTAGGAGCTCTATACGAGCAACACAACTATGCTCGTATATCTCCGAAGTTTCATTTCCAAATTCCAACAAATATTCCATTTATAACCTTACAGAAACGCTACCCATTTTCTCACGATTTCTTTTAATCTTTGCGGAAAATGGACACGATTTCCAGTTTGTGTTATGGCTAGTCAAGTTTTGTCATTTTTTGAAGGCATTTTAGTTGTTACCGATTCCTATGGAGTGACCACCAAAGAGATAAATAGCAAATCTGTTTTTGTAGTCAATTTAGTCAAGTTGTTACCGATTCTTATCAAAGAGATAAATATGCTAAAATCTGTTCACTGTGACTAGCATAATCCATAAAAACTAACGAATAGATTCACTTTGGTTTTTGTACAATCCGATGTTGGACCAAGAGTCTGAACATTGCAGTTTTTACATTACCATCTAATTGTTGTTGGTCATTTTGCCGAAGTGATTCTTTAGTTCTTTCCTAGCAAATTAAAACATGCACTGGCAGACTCAAAAGTTTATTGAACTCCTTCCCGATCATGCTATAGTAGTATTGTCTAATCGACGGAAATGGAAAATTCCTTATGCATGATAAGTGAGTTGTGGTAAATACAAGAAGCCGCGGTCCACGGATGTAAATTTGTGCAGGCATAGCAGTGCGTATTTACAGCATCATTAAATTAGTATTCTTTGTATGTTACTGAATGGTGATAGCTTAGCCGCAATTTCGAAAATTAATTGAGGACTCGCACAACTTACTGTTTAAATTTTCTTTTGGGGTGCTTTGGTGTACATAAATTGGTTTGTCATATGTGCATTTACATTTCTGCAAAGTGGAAGAACAAAAGAAATCTTTATTTTGGGACTAAAAGTAAAGTGTCACAAGCCGCTGGTACCTTAATCTAGGATCTCAAAGATCTAACATGGCAAATCTTCACAGCAAGATCCATAAAACATAAAAGAAATTTGCATATGAAGATTCAATTGTTCTTCATAATGGAGAACATAGTGAAATGATAACTCGCAGAAATACTGAACGAACCACAATATAAATGAAATGAAATTTGATAAACATTCAAATATATAACTGTTCAAAACTACAATAATAAATAACCGTAAGACATTCTAATTAGTCTAATCGATGATGTTCAACTCTCAAAACTTAGAACTTTTGTAGACTAGCAAACTAATGCAAAGATAAATAGCAGTAACCTAGAATACCAATGCATTTTAATAGATCCTTCATCTTTTTTTCCAACTGTGCACTCGATGATCAAGGAGTTTAAACACCATCCTGGCTCTCATTATTTCGATTTTTCAGGTTATGTCCAACGTATTATTCGCATACCCAAACGAAAACCGTCCATTGATATGCCATTTCATGAATCTGCATACATATATAGCACAATGGCAGCTGAAAATCAAAGGGTAAGTTATTAGGCAACAAAAGTCATTTGTTATACCCAATTTTCTTTATGAAAAATTAGCAAGTTACATAATCAAAATTTTGTTGAGGATATTTTCCTGATATTACTTTTTTGGTATGCATAGGGTTTCTAACCCTATCTGGACGACACTTATTCACTGACAAAAGCACGTTCGCTTGCTGAAGTATCAAAAAAGTTTAAGTTAAGGATACTCAGTATTAATGATTTTTGTTAGAGGGAGAGAAAAAATGGATTTGAGGAGAGAGAAAATCATTATTGACTCGGTAACTAGGACCAAGTTAGCAAATTTTTCCAACTCGGACCAAACAATCCCCAATAACCGCACACCCATATCCCACACATCCACCACCACGACCATCGCCCATCTCCCATACAACTCCACCTCCATCACCTATGAGTCTATGACGATCAATTAAATATGCATTGATAATCTTGTTCCTCCATTCATATTCTTGTTCTTTTGGTCCTTGTATTGGTACTTTAGGAAAATATTGTCCTCCATTGATTCATATATCCAACTGTTTGTAGGTGAAAATGGTTTCTGGTGATTTTGGTAATTTCGGGCGTGAGGGTGAGAAACAATTTAAACCCTAAACAATGTACTGCAAGGGAGTACTTTAGATTCGAGAGATCAATCTATATAAGTCCGGCCTAAACCAAGAAATGGTCATTCCAGACTTGCTTCGGTCACAAAGCGGAGGAGAATGAGTTATTTTTGGGGAGGGAAGCAAGGAAGGTGATGAGACCAGAATAGTTGATTCTGGGAGAGTAGTTGTGTTACTATGACTTGTATCAGAAAAGTTGGAAGGCTAACAAGGTAAGCTAGCAAGTAAGTATTTTCTGAGTGTTGTATATTCCCGAATGAACTTGTTGTTCTGTGGAAATAGGTAAGACCTATTTATACAAGTCAGAGTGAAACGTACTCTGGTCTTATTAAGGAATGGGGAAGTAAATGGGAGGAGGTGGTAACCGTATGCATGGAATTGATGTTCCATAAAATTGTTAACGCATGGAATTGATGTTTCATAAAAATGTTAACGTATGGAATTGATGTCCCGTGAACGTTTCACCTTTAACTCCCTGTATTTACTAACCGCCTCACCATTATGACGGGCGTAGTGTACGCCGCACGCTGTAAACCAGTTTTCGTTTGATTTCATTTACACCGTTTTCGTTTGGGAGAATAGAAAGAGAAATAATCAGATTATTCATAAACCCAACCGATCAGATCAAATCTGGATTGAAAAATTAAATTCTATTCGGATATATAAGTCATTTAAGGGCGTATTATTATTTCAGTTGTTTTCCCTCTAATCGGATTACATTGCATCAGATCAACAGTGCAATCCAAACTTGGCTTAATCCAATTCCTAAAGAATCGGATTATAAGATTTTATAGGGAGGCTACTTAGTTTAACGTTTAGGTATCTTGCATACAATGTAAGTAGGCTTCACTTAGAGAGCAGCCTCAGCAACCGAATGGCTCACCATACATGGACTTTTAGATCAATTGTCACCGGTTTGTCTCATACCTTGTTCTAGTATAAAGAATGCGAAAATTGAACAAATAGAGAACCTCCTCATGAAACACATATTGAACAAATAATTACTAAAGTACTTATTAATCTAGCGAGCTAATGCTGTTGATGAAGAAACATGTGCCGTATACTATCAAGACAAGCATTTTACAGTTCTTTTACACGATTAATTAATCAAAGGGAAATGAGAAAATCTTTAAGAAAATTCCAGGGTTTCACTTCACTGATTGAGATGGACCACCTGATCATCTTCATCCCACTAACAGAAGTCGGATAGAATTCTCATTAAAAGTTTGCTAGAGAAAAGACATTTTTATAGGATGCGCCTAAAATACTGAGATTTTTGGTGGCCGGACTAACTATTGGAGCATCATATGCACAATATTTTTTTATCATAGTCGAATTCTTTCTCGGGTTGATGGGTCTGAATTTCGTTAGGGCTAGGAATGGATAATTCTTTATGGGTTAATGGGTACACTTTCTATCTACTATAAATAGACGACCTTCCTTTCTTTATATATTTAGGGCAAAAAGTAGACGACCTTCTACATATAACCCAAATCTTGAGCTCCGCCGTCTCCACATTTGTCCCGAATCTCTCACATCTTCATCATCTCTTAATTGAAACGGAAAGAAATAATGAGGTGTGAATTGAATTTTGTAGCTTTACATATAGCCCACTGGGAGACACAACCAATGGATCTGTCTTTGCGCCAAAATGATTTTTCCTCTCAAAATTAAGTGGTTATAGAGGTTGTGTATGATTCCTTTAGAAATGAGTCTCATTCTGATGCAGTAAGAAAGACTGGAGCAGAATGAAAAAATTAAGTACTTCTTGAAAGCTTGGGAACACTTAACGATAAAACTGGGTAAGTAAAAGAATATGTTTTCAAACCATCTGGTGTTAGCCCAGTTGGCCAGGAGCCTGACTCTCAAACAAGAGGTCAGCGGTTCGAGTCTCCGCTCAAACACTAACAAACTAACATTAACATAACATTCTTTACCAATCAAAAAAAAAAAAAAAGAATATGTTTTCATAGTGTTTTGGACAGTTAGTTTTGAAGTTACAGACATACTTGGATTTCAGATCTACTAGATTTGCAGTAAAACCCTATTGAAATTTGAAGTTGTGAGTTGGATCTAATACCATATTTTCTGCTCAGTTAAGGTAAGCGGGCAAGCAATAAAAGAGATCAACAGAAAAGAGATATGTAATAATAGGTTGAACATATGAAATGTTGGTCTTTTAGATTCAAACTGCATTTATGTAATTGTAAATTTGTATCCATGCTAATTTCTGAGGTTATATTCTTTCAAAACAAGAATAATTAATTATTAGTCTTTTGGTTTTCCTTTGTTATTCTGCAATTGAAACAGATATATATATATAAAATGTATAAAGAAATGTCTGAATTTGCATTCAATTTTAGTTTAGCGATGTATCAAAAAATGATAGTTTCTGTTTATATCCTTCCTCAGGTTACATACTCCCTCCATCCCGAATTCTAATCAAGAACATATTTCTAAAACCGGATTATTGTTACTGTAAGAAATATGTATAATTTGATAGTCATGTTTGAACTCATTACGTAGGTGTTGCTTTTCAAAGGTATAAAGTTTACTAAAAACTGTGGTATAGTTTAAGAGATAAATCATTTCTGAGTTTTACTAGTTCTTATCCATAAGAGTATAATTGTAAAAAATGCTTAAACATACTCCTATTCCCTTTTTGCCTCAAAAATTATGCAAACTACAACTAGCTCATCTAGTTTGGGATGGAGGAAGTATATTTTACTTACCATGAATCAACATAAATTAACATTCATGGCTTAATTGACTCATTTTTTCCAAATGAGCATTTATTTTTTTATTTTGAGAATTAAAAAAAAATAGCATCTTGGGATCGTTTGTTCAAGTTTGTTTATTTTATTTTTTTCTTCAACTTAACTTAAGACTGATTTTAGGCTTGTTTCAATATATATCTGTTGGAATGGCAGCTTCATAATCATCATTCATTAGACTTAAAAATGGTCATACAATTTCCCTTATGCTGAGAACATTCTTAACCCTAGTATTAGCATGATCAACAAAATAAAAATCACTTTATGCAGAGCAATTAGCACATACTAAAGAGGAATAGATCACCATGAAAGTTCTGACTTGGCTATAACATTCATATGGTTGTATTAGTAAGAACAATCAATACATGCTTACTACTGAATTAATCAACATCAATTACAGATAGCTAACAACATGGTACAAACACCTTTAACAATTCAGTAGAAGGAAATAAAAGCACCACGGAATTAGAATAGGTCAGTGACTTAGATTCTACTTCTATTTACTCTTGATTAATGGCTAACCAAAAAATACTAGATATATATGAAAGATGATAGAAGAGAGATTAGTCATCACTTGATACCTATGTGTCATCCAACCTGTCCATCATTAGTTGGATGACACCCCACTAGGTGAGTCATGCACATTTGATAAGGCTGAAAAATAAAGGCTTTAGCAATGATTCAATTTTATATTTGTCCCTTTGGTTTTCCATACAGTAGAGAAATACAGTGTTGTTGTTTGCGTTTCACAAACATTTATCAAGACAGGTGAAACTAAAAAGAAAAATTGAGCAGGTATTGGCAAAGAGTTTACCAGATTGATTGCACCAAGTTTCTGGCTTTGGTCACTCTGTTCACTAGTTATCGTAGTTTAGCATGTCTTTTCGACAGATTAAACGATGGGCAAAGAGAATGGTCTATCTATCTTTCTTGAGTCTGAGGGAATAACATAAACATAAATTAAGACCACATGCAATTCTATCTTTCTTGAAAATTCTACCTAGTAACTGTAAATAATTGAAGGAGAAACCATGGGTGCTACAATACAACCATGTTTATACTCCTCAACTCTCAGATCCAGCTTACAATCTTCATAAATAGTTAACCAAACTTTAAGAATGAACTTTGATTGTGTATCATATAACGTGGAAGGAGAATCAGTGATGCTTTATCCATTTATTAGCTACCCCCAGTGCGAGATTCTTTATCAATGGCTTTCCGTACATGAACTTCGACCACGAGATCTGAGATCATATTGAACAACTATTCAATCTCCCAATTCATAGACTCGCAATTTTAATACTTAGCCTAGATTTAAGTTTTGAATCAAGTAATAGTAATACATGCATCATGACTCATATTTTGGACGACTGAGGGAACATATTCAGTTATGAGGCCAGGTAACTTAAAACCACAAGGTTGCTTTACGGCTCACTATCCCAATGTTGGATTTTAGGGCTGATTTTTGGTCACTAGAGAAATTGTTGGCAAAAAACTTATGGTACATGTGATAGATTTTGGTGTACAATGTAGTCAAACTCGTGCGTTGCAATTCTTACTAACCGATAACTGAAATATTATCTAGTCGTGTACCCTAATGGAATATCTAGGAAACCTGTGTTGGGTATCCATTATCGTAACAATATTCATTTCCCACCGTTAGATATGCTAACCACTACAGTATACCCTAAGTTTTAACACCCTAAAAACAAAGAGGGTACCCAAGATTATCTTCAGCCTTCATTGAACTCAAACTTTCTCTCTTCACTTCATTTTCTCTTTCTCCCCTGTTGGATCTCAAGATTTCTGTCAACCGAATTCTTTCTCAAAAATGGATTATCAACAGGTTGGTTCTCGATTCATTTGCTGCCTGATTTTTATAGTTTTTTTATACGATTTCATGATATTACTATCATCATCAACTGAACATGCTCAGTCTTTTGGGTCCATCTATGTATGCTTATTTATTGTCCATCTCTCTTGGAGTGTGAATGTATTCCATGATCAGTAATAACTGATCTTTACTGAACACACTTTCTTAGGATTTTGAAATGCAATTTATCTTCTAAATCTAATTCAAAATGAAATGCATTTTTGCTTCTGAATCTAATACAAAATTAAAGACACCTTTTTGTCATAGCTGAACAATTTTTTCTATGGCCATAGTGGTTTGTGTGAAACCTCAAATATGTTCTTATTACCTTAGGGTTCAAGTATTCCCTTGAACCAAAGGGAATGTAGAAGTCATCTAGATATAACCCTAAACATCCTATAATGACCAATTTATGATGATTTGGCCCAAAATGCAACAACTACTTAATCCTATTTTGTTGCATAACCCATTCACATTTCCGTTACTTTTTTATTAATTTGACAGTTTCTTAACGGGCATTTCAGGCGCACAAAATTAATTCCGTGGAATTTGACCAGGTGGGAATTATATAATTGACCCTCCTTTTCACGGGCTTCAAAATTACCCTTATGAACAAAAAATATACCCCTCTCAATCTAAAGCCCATCAGGGGTCCATTAAGGATTATGTAACATTATAAATTTTCCCTCATTCAAAAACACAATGTATATCGATAAGGGAAAGAAAATCGTTTCCTTATTTTTCAGATCTAAAACTTTCTCTACTGCTCTCTCGAAAACCGTAGCCACCATCATCGTTGTTTCTCCACCTTTTTTTTGCTGCCGTTAATGGTGATGGAAGGTATCGAATCTCTATTTTAGTCAATCGATATGAATGTTTTTTCTTATTTATATGAACGATTTTTCTTATTCGATTTCAAATATCGCTATTTTATTAGTTGATGATAGTGGTAGAGAAGGGTATTGATTCATCATTGCGTCAGTTGTTGTTGATGACGATAATAATAGAGGTGATGGTCATGGCGGTGGTGAAGGAGGAAATAAAATCTCTGTTTTTATTAGAAGATGATGGTTGTGGTGGAGGATGATACCAGATCTATAATTATGGTGGCGGCGGCGGCGATGAAGGAGGTATGTGTTTCAATTTATCACTGTTTTTATTAAAAGATGATGGTGGTGGTGATAGTGGTGGTGGAGGAAGATACCAGATCTATAATGATGGTGGCGAAGACGACGAAGGAGGTATGTATTTCAATTTATCATTATTTTTATCAGAAGAATATGGTGGTGGTAATGGTGGTGGAAGATGAAGATACCAGATCTATAATGATTGTAGTGGTAGCGGCGATGAAGGAGGTATGTGCTTCAATCTATCAGTGTTCACAACTACTAAAGATACAACGTCTATTATTCAACAATAGAAGTATTACAAGACTGTTGATGTTTAGTTTCATAGTCGAAAAATCTGTGGACTTCATTTTTGGTGGGATCAACTATTGTTGTTGACGCTAGTTTTTATGGATCAACTACTGTTGTTGATTCCATTATGGGATCAACTCTTGTTGTTGACAGCATTTTCTATGGAATCAACTACTGACTCCTATCGTTGACAACATTTTCTTTTTGGAATTGTATAGTCATGTTTGTAGTTAAATCATGTTTGTTAAAAAAAATAGCTTGATTTCTTGTTGATTTGCGTTTGTGTATTTTTGTTTGACTGATTGTAATGGTTGTGTCTTTGAATTTTATAGATGTGAAGTTCTTCTAATGTTGAATTTGTGGTGCAATGGTAGCATGACTGACTCGACGTCAGATGATGCGTGTTCGACTCACTCCAAGTTCACTCATTCCTATATATCATTTCGTTTTTTTTTTGTATCATAGATGGTTGTTGCATAAATTATTGTTACTCTTGTGTTTCTTAAGGATATGTCAGTTTGCAGGTTTCAGGTGTATTGGTTCTTACAGTAGACAGACTCGTATAAATGCTGTCAACTATAACTGTTGATCCCATTTTTTGTGGATCAACTTTCATTGTTGATCCCACTTAATAGTATCAACTTCAATTATTGATCCAACTTAAAGGGATCAACTTTGGTTGTTGACACTATAATATTGAAATATTTTTTCTGAGTTCTACCCTTTGTATCAACTTTTGTTGTTGATTCTAATGTTAATCTCCTTGGAAAAGGTAATGAATTATTAATTATCAGTATTTAGTTTTCCTTTTTTATGTTCTGCAAATCAAACATATGTCATCTATATTGGAATGCCTTGCTTGAAAATTTCATATTCCTAAAAACTTAGGGATACTAAAGAATTGAAGATATGGAAATGTTGATGCTCTGCCTTTTATCTTCGCTTTTACCTATTTGCCACCCATATTTCTCCTAATTTCCACCCACATTAATTGCCACCCAAATATATTTTAAAATATCCTAAATACTACCTACGTGTATATTGACTTTATTTTTTACATCCTGTCCAGTGACACATTTTATTAACTCAGTTTGTACTGTCCAGTGACACATTGATACTATGACCTTCATTTTATTAGTGGAATCTTCTGTAATACTAATAGTTTAGAGGCTACTAGCTTATCTATTAATGAATTAAATGATACAAAAAAAGAAATAATTTGTTATGTCGTGTACTAAAGTGTTGATGGTGGTTTTTAGCTTAGGGTTAAAATCGTAAAACACTAAACCCTAGCAGACAGTGACGTGACAACATTTAAAGTAACAAGCATTTACTAGGCACATTTACTGAAACCTTTAATGTGACATTTAATGGAACCTTTAATGTGTCTCTAACTAATTACCAGGGTATCTTTTCAAATTAGGGTTACGACAAGCCAAACCCTAATTTCCACGTGTGCCATAGGAAAATCATGCCAGCCACACCAACCGCGACAAAGCATGCCAACCATGCTAGCCGCACCTCTGTGCCAATGGCAAATCATGCCAGCCACACCAACTGCGCCAAAGCATGCCAACCATGATAGCCGCACCTCTGTGCCAATGGCAACTCATGCCAGCCACACCGACCGCGCCGAAGCATGCCAACCATGCTAGCCGCACCTCGGTGCCAATGGAAAATCATGCCAGCCACACCGACCGCGCCAAAGCATGCCAACCAAGCTAGCCGCACCTCAGTGCCAATGGAAAATCATTCCAGCCACACCGACAGCACCAAAGCATCCCAACCATGCTAGCCGCACCTCTGTGCCAATGGAAAATCATGACATCCACACCGATCGCGCCAAAGCATGCCAACCATGCTAGCCGCACCTCTGTGCCAATGGAAAATCATGACAGCCACACCAACTGCGCCAAAGCATGCGAACCATGCTAGCCGCACCTCTGTTCCAATGGCAAATCATGTCATCAATATCGACCGCTCCAAAGCATGACAACCATGCTAGCCGCACCTCTGTGCCAATGGAAAATCATTTCAGCCACACCAACCGCGCCAAAGCATGCCAACCATGCTAGCCTCACGTATGTGCCAATGGTAAATCATGTCAGCCACACCTACCGCGCCAAGACAAACACACCTCGCCATGACCCCATACCGCGCCAATATACTGGCCTTCACTACGCGGCAATCAAAACGAAGGCGTGAAATAATCAACGGTTTCCCTCCAATCCCAGGAATAAATCATGGCCGTCTAAAGTTACCAAACGACCTTTTCCCCAAAACCCTAGCTTGGTCACACACCTAGCCCAAGCTAGCCATGCCATGTGCCTATGGCAAACCCTTGGCCCCACATGCCAAGCCAAAATCGCACCTAACCCAATCTAGTCACGCCATGCGCCTATGGAAAACCCTTGGCCCCACATGGCAAGCCAAAATATCACATAGCCAAAGCTAGACACACCCAAGGCGAACCCTTGGCCTCACATGCCAAGCCTAACCACACCCTAGTCGTGCCACCTTGTTGGCCTTCCCTACGCAGCCACCAAAAAGAAGGCGTGCAACAATCAGCGGTTGCACTTCAATCCCCGGAGCAAATCCTAGACATCCAAGATTACCAGACGACACATCGTAACCTTTGGCACTAAAAGCTAAGTTTGGGCATGCCATGCTTACGGCATGCCAACCTAGCCGCGCCACCACGTTGGCCCTCACTACGCGGCTACCAAAACGAGGGCGTGCAACAATCAACGGTTTACCTTCAATCCCATGAGAAAATTCTAGCCATCCAAGGTTACCAGATGACACATGGTAACCTTTGGCCCGAAAACCTAAGTTTGGCCACGCCAAACCATGCCATGCCAACCTAGCCACGCCACCTTTTGGCCTTCCCTATGCGGCCACTAAAACGAAGGCATGCAACAATCAATGGTTGCCCTTCAATCCCATAAGCAAATCCTAGACATCCAAGGTTACCAGATGATACATGGTAACCTTTGGACCGAAAACCTAAGTTTGGCCACGCCAAACCATGCCATGCCAACCTAGTCGCGCCACCACGTTGGCCCTCACTATGCCACTACCAAAACGAAGGCGTACAACGATCAACGGTTGCCCTTACTATCAAGATGCAAAATCTCGACCGTTGAAGGTCACCAGGATAGCAAGTTTCCCGGGATTGACTTTCCAAGCCACAACAACATGCTACATGTTTTCCAAAAACATTCGGGATATCAACACAAACTGAGGGATCCTCTTTAGGTATTGGTTTGTCGGTTTATAGCGTACGGCGTATACTACGCCCATCATAAGGAAGTGTCATATGGGTGAGGCGGTTAGTAAATACGAAAAGTTATGTGTGAAACGTTCATGGGACATAAATCACATGCGTTAACAATCTTATGGGAGATCAATTCCATAACGTTAGCAGTTTCTTAAAAACTCGTTTTATGTGCTAACCACTTTATAGAAAATCAATTCCATGCATACGGTTACCACCTCCTCCCATTTACTTCCCCACTCCCTAATGAGACCAGGGTACATTTTTACTACGACTTGTATAAATATGTCTTACCTATTTCCATTGAACAACAAGTTCATACGGGAGATACAACACTCAGAAATACTTACTTCCTAGCTCACCTTGTTAGCTATCTCAATTTTTTGATAACAAGTCATAGCAACCCAATTACTCTTCCAGAATCAACTATTCTGGTCTCACCACCTTCCTTGCTTCCCTCGCCAAAACCAACCCATTCTCCTCCACTTTATGACCGAAGCAAGTCTGGAACGACAATTTCTTGGTTTAGGCCGGACTTGTATAGATTGATCTCTCGAATCTACAGTACAGATTCACTACGTCACATGATCCTCAGTTTTTTAGCAATATTTCGTCGTCTAAGAGGGCAATACGGACGTTTTCTGTTTTCCTAGCGCTTTTGGAACGTTTTTATGGGTGCTTCCCACAAGCTAGAAAAATGTCCCGTTTGAAACCATTGACCTGGGATTGGTAAATAATCTCAGGAGGCATTTATTTTGATGGGAAATGGTATTCAAATTTTTTGTATTTTTTCCATAATATGGTATCTAAAGAGCCGTTTTACCGATTTTAGTGGTAATTTTGCCTAATTTTTAGCACTTATGGCACTCTGTAGTTCTGCAAAAGCACTCAAGATGAGCACATTTTGATGGGGAAAGGGCCAACGGTCAAGACATTTAACTACGTCACATGGTGCTCAGTGTTTTAGCAATATTTCATCGTTTAAGTGGGCAATACAGACGTTTTCTATTTTCCGAGCACATTTGGAGCGCTTTTATGGGTGCTTCCCACACGCTAGGAAAATGTCCTGTTTGAAACCGATGACCTGGGATTAGTGAATAACTCATGAGGCATCTATTTTGGTAGGAAATGGTATTCAACTTTTTTTATTAATTCCATAATGTGGTATCCAAAGATCCGTTTTAACGATTTGTTTGGTAATTTTGCCTAATTTTAAGCACTTGTGGCACTCTGGAGTTCCGCAAAATCACTCAAGATGAGGGAATTTTAATGGGAAAAGGGCCAACGGTCAATACATGTCACTAAGTCACATGGTCCTCAGTTCTTTAGCAATATTTCTCGTTTAAGAGGGAAAAACGGACGTTTTCTGTTTTTCGAGCGCTTTTGGAGCGCTTTTATGGGTGCTTCCCACAAACAAGGAAAATTTCCCGTTTGAAACCAATCACCTGGTATTAGTAAATAAACTCAGGAGGCATCTATTTTGATGGGAAATGGTATTCAACTTTTTTGATTTTTTTCCATAATATGGTATCCAAAGAGACCGATTTTTGTGGTAATTTTTCCTAATTTTTAGCAGTTATGGCACTCTGGAGTTCCGAAAAATCACTCAAGATCAGCACATTTTGATGGGAAAAGGGCCAACGGTCAAGACATTTAACTACGTCACATGGTCCTCAGTTTTTTAGCAATATTTCATCGTTTAAGTAAGCAATACACACGTTTTCTGTTTTCCGAGAAATTTTGGAGCGCTTTCATGGGTGCTTCCTGGCCCACACGCTATGAAAATATCCCATTTGAAACCAATGACCTGGGATTAGTAAATAAACTCATGATGTATCTATTTTGATGGGAAATGGTATTGTTTATGGGGGAAAATCGCCTCTGTCGAATTTGGTAAATTCGATGGTGGAGAGACTGGTTTAAACCCTTAAACTAATGTGCTGCACGTGAGCACTTTTGATTCGAGATACTAACCTGTACAACTTTGGCCTAAACCAAGAAGATGGTCGTTCCAGATTTGCTTCGGTCACAAAGTGGAGGAGAAGGGTTGATTTGGGGAGGAAAGGGAAGAAGGGTGATGAGACCAGAGAGTTCTGGATAGGTAGTATCTCGACTTGTATCATAAGTGTAGAAGCTTGCTAGTGATGGAAGCTTTTGAGAGAGCTTGCAAAGTTTCTATCTGATAATGTTGTATTTTTCCTGACCAAGACTTGTGAGTTTTGGCAGAATAGGTGAAACCTATTTATACAAGTGAGATTGAATGTACCCTAGCCTCATTAAGGAATTGAGTAAATGTGTCAATTAAAACAGAGGAGATGGAAATCGTTGGCTTTATGGTGAAAAACGTTTTTACCATAAATTTCCTTATTTAATTGACCGTATTCATTCCTTGCACGCCTTGCTTTATTGCGAGCGTAGTGTAAGCTACACACTGTGACCGCCAAACCAAAACCCCAAGAAAGAATCCCCCAGTTTGTGTTGATGTCTCGAGAGTTGGGCGCAAGTGGCAATGCCAAAGTTGCTAGTGAAGCGTTGCGGCATGTGCGGGATGTCTTGACCGCGAGTTATACTTTGAGTGCGGATGGAAATGACAAAGTCTCTTAATGGAGCATTTTGCATGTGCAGAATTCCTTGGCCGCGAGTTGTACTTTGAGTGCGGATGGCAATGCCAAAGTAGCTTAGTGGAGCATTTGGCATGTGCGAAATGCCTTGGTCGCAATTTGCACTTTCAGTGCGGATGGAAATGCCAAAGTCGCTTAGTGGAGCATGTGGCATGTGCCAATGGCATGCGCGGAATGCCTTGGAATAGAAAGTGGGTAGTGGTAACGTGTTTGGAATGTGCCAATGTCACGTACGGCCACTTTGGCCAAGTTGCGGGCGCTACTTTGGCATGTGCTAATGGCATAGCGACTTGGAATAGGGATTGGCTAGTGGTTGCGTGTTGGCATGTGCCAATGGCACGCGCGGCCACTTTGGCCAAGTTGCGGGCGCTACTTTTTCATGTACCAATGGCATAGCGGCTTGGAATAAAAAGTGGCTAGTGGTTTGTGTGTTGGCATGTGCCAATGGCGCACATGGCCACTTGGGACTTGAGTTTTGGGCTTGGTCGCGGTTTGGAAAATGGCTAGTGGTGCATGTTTAGCATGTTCCAATGGCACGCACGGACATGTTGACCTAGTTGCACGGTTTGCAAGCCTAGGGCGCTATTTGTGGCATGTTCCAAATGGCATAGTGGCTTAGAAATTGGCTAGTGGTGCGTCTTGGCATGTGCCAATGGCATGCACGACCAAGTTGACCTAGTTGCACGGTTTGCAAGCCTAGGGCAGTATTTTTGGCATGTGCCAAACGGCATAGTGACTTGGGAAATTGGCTAATGGTGCGTGTTGGCATGTGCCATTGGCACGCATGCCCAAGTTGACCTAGTTGCACGGTTTGCAAGCCTAGGGCGCTATTTTTGGCATGTGCCAAAAGGCATAGCGACTTGGAAATTGGCTAGTGGTGCGTGTTGGCATGGGCCAATGTCACGCACGGCCAAGTTGACCTAGTTGCAAGGTTTGCAAGCCTAGGGAGCTATTTTTGGCATGTGTTAAACGGAATAGCGACTTGGGAATTGGATAGTGGTGCTTGTTGGCATGTGCCGATGGCATACACGGCCAAGTTGACCTATTTGCACGGTTTGAAAGCCAAGGACGCTATTTTTGGCATGTGCCAAACGGCATAGCGACTTAGAAATTGGCTAGTGGTGCATGTTGGCATGTGCCAATGGCACACACGGCCAAGTTGACCTAGTTGGACGGTTTGCAAGCCTACGGTGCACTTTTTGGCATGTGCCAAATGGCATAGCAGCTTAGTTTGAGATAGTTGCCTGTGGGTGCAGTATGTGGCTTGGTTTTGGCGTCGTTGCCATGGTGCGCAGTATGCGGCTTGGTTTTGGCGTCGTTGCCATGGTGCGTAGTATGCGGCTTGGTTTTGGCGTCGTTACCCTGGTGCGCAGTATGCGGCTTGGTTTTGGCGTCGTTTCCATGGTGCGCAGTATGCGTCTTGGTTTTGGCGTCATTGCCATGGTACGCAGTATGCATCTTGGTTTTGGCGTAGTTGCCATGGTCCGCAGTATGCGGCTTGGTTTTGGCGTCGTTGTCATGGTGCGCAGTATGCGGCTTGGTTTTGGCGTCGTTGCCATGGGGCGCAATATGCGGCTTGGTTTGGGATTAGGGTTCTGTGTCGAAAACCTTAATACGGTATTTTGAAAAAATACCCCTATTAATTATTTACATCTGAATTAAATGCTCTCAGTTAAAGTGTTGCGGGCAACATTAGGTCATGGGGTTTTATGATTTTACCCCTTGTCTAAAATCCACCATCAACATTAAGTCCCCTGCTTAGCTCGGAACAGGAGCTTTGTTGCGAGGTAAGCATAAGATGGTGCCAAGACAAAATCTGAAAGAGAAGTGAGGAGATTTATCTGACCTTTTTTCTGAGATGCGAATTGGATTCAGAATCCTTGTCCTTGGTAGTTTTGTGCGAATCGGGAGGTTGGCATAAATTGGATGTTGGGAAGTATTGAGCTTCCGGCGCGAGTTGAGAAGCTGGTATTATGGGATTGGCGCATAGTGAGCGGGCTGGCCTGAGAGTTGGGCATTGAGCGCAATTTTGGGAAGGGCACTTGGTGGGACCGGCATGCTCGAAAGGCATTGGTGTTGGAGGCTTGAGCGGCTATTGGGCAGTTGGGCGCCCTTTGTGGGCCCAAACTTCCCTTACACGCGCAACTTTTGGGAGAAAAAATGGAAATCCTTGCTTATTGTGGAAACCGCCCGCATATATATACATGAAGTTTTTCCTTTTACCTTGCACTTTGTTGCTTCCTTCTTTCTTGCTAGCGGTAAAGTGATAAAAGAGAAACAGGCTATCCAGGTGTGTCTTCTAATACTTCTCTTGTTTTCCTTTGTAGGTGCAAACCCTAGCAGTAGGTGATTTTTCTTTTATAAATCTTGCGTTGATATCGCGCACATGATTGGTTGGCGTGCTTCTTGTAGAGAATATTATATAAATGATTTGATTCCATAGAGGATGTTGCGCGCATATGATTTCGAACCCGTAGAGAATGTTGTGCGCATAATTTTGAACCCGAAGAAAGATTTGGTATATGTATTTGAACCCGAGAAATATAATGCGCATGTAATTTCGAACCTGAAGTAGGATATTGTATACGTATTTGAACCCGAAAAAATACTGCACATGAATCCCGAAGAAGAATACTGTATATGTGCTTCATATGAACCCGAAAGAATTACTATATATGAATCCCGAAGAATAATACTGTATATGTGCTTCATATGAACCCGAAAGAATTACTGTATATGCTCTTGAACCCGAAAATATACTGCGCATATAATTTTGAACCCGAAGTAGGATACTGCATATGTATTTCGAAATCATAGAAAATACTATTCTCCCATGTGTCAGGGATTTTTCTCTTGTCGAGCGCGGTTATGTGTTTGGGAGATAATTTCATAATTTCTTTGTTTTGTTTTGTGCAGATATCTTGTTGCTAAACGAGTATGACCGACAAGATGTTACCTGAACAAAGCTCCGTTTCGTCGAAAAATTTTGATAGTTCGAAACCAAACATAGATGATGAGTTCTTTACCAAACCCCTCGCTCCTGCTCGGAGAAATCATCCAGATTTCGTGCCAATTTTATTTACTAGTGGTGAAGATAAAAAGAAAACCCGCTCGGTCCGGCCGGAGCACATTATACGGCTTTGTCTGCATAAAGGATTGTCCACCTCTTCAAGTATCGATTTCAGAATGTGTCAAAGCCCATTACGTTCCTTTGATGTGTGGGTTGAGTTTATGGTGAGTAAGGAGCATATAAATTCCAACTTGACTCGAGCATAGATCATTGAAGCTGTCAGAGATGATTATTTGTGGATGGGGTGAAATAAATTTCTCCTTGGAGAGTGCGGCTCTGTTGTTGAATCTTCCAGTGACCGGGAATCTTAACATCCAATTGTCATAAGATGAGAAGATGATGCGAGATGACCTTGCTGCTAAGTTGGGAGACTTTTCCCGAAAAGACTCTTCTGCGAAGTCGAAAAATCCTGCCCGGAAAGAAGACGAAAGGTTCCTTTACAGCTGGTGGATATCTCAATAGTTTCCGGAAGAGTTGGAGGATAAACAAAAGAGCAAAGATCTCCACGTTGCAGCATTTTTGGCTCTCTGGTTATCTAGAGACATTTTTGACGACGGCTCTGGCAATAAGGAGATAAGACTGGGGTTGCTACCAATTGTCATGAAATTGGCGAAGGGTGAAGTTCTACCCATTGTCAAGCTATTCCTCGGATCCTTTTATGTGCATCTGGATTACTTAGTCACGAATATGCAAGTTTCGAATGGTCTTATGAAAGTGGATTCGTATGTGCACGTTGTTTTTATGCAAGCGTGGCTATGGGAGAATTTTGAAAAGTATTCTCCAAAGCCGTTGCCTATGATTCCTGCGAGTTAGGGTGGCTCTCGAATTCTTCAATGGGCGCATAAGCGTCCAAGAGTTGCTGTGAGCTTGGTTAGTCTTCTTGATAAATCGCACGAGATCAATTTTCGCCCGTGGGAGCCAGTTCATAGGTCCGTGACTCAAATTCACACTTTTGCTTCTGCTTCGGATGTGATTTTTTCTTCAAATGACGACTTGAGCGTTGGTGAAAACTTGTTTATTCAAAGTTGCATCCCCAGTCACATGTCGTCTTTCTTTAGAGGGGCTTTCCAGATTGCTGAGTACAACATTGATCGCGCGGCTCGTCACATGGTTTTCGATCAGGGGGTGCCCTTTTCTTTCCGGCTGGGTCTTCCTGGGAATTCATTGCGTGTTTCCCTCGATGCCAGTTCCCTTGGGTCAGGTATCCATCTTCCCTTATTTCAACCGAAAAGAGCACCCTTGATGACCTTTAGTTACAATGAGTTCTGGTGCCGTGAGCATCTCATGATCCGCGAGTTCGTAGCTGACCCGGTGGAGAACGTTCGTGGTAGACCTCCCTCACAAGTCTTGAAGAAGTATCAGATGTTGAGAGATTTCAAGCGAAAGTCGTCTGGAAATTCCAAAAGTCCCCAAGTGAAAGAGAAGAGGACGAAAAACCTTGCTAGTGGGTTTCAGACGGTTTTAAAGGATCCTCCTGCATACCTTGTGTCTTCCAGTTCTTCCAATAACCAGGTATGTGTCGCCTCTTTGATAGTTTGTTTCCAAATGTGTGAATTTCTGATGAAGGTATGCGTCTCGTTTATTATAGGGCTTTGGTAGTGTTAATGCTTTTGCTGCTCTTGCTCGCGGTTAGGAGACGATAACTCCTTTGAGTAATTTTGGCGGTATCGAGCCTTCTCACAACGGTGATGTGCCGGAGAAAGAAGAAAGTTTCACAGAGAAAGAATAAAGTTCATAAAGTGAAGGTGATTCTTCCGATAGCAGCGCTGGATCCCATTCAGAAAGTGGCTCGGTAGGTTTCGAGCCTCTTTTTCTTCCTCCTCCCTTTGAAAACGTCTAACTCAAATCTTGCAGGAAGAAACTAACTCAGGATATGGATCTGAGGTGGAGGCACATGAAGACTTGCCCTTGGTGACAACAACCGTCAGTGATGACCAGGAGATGGAAGTTGAAAATCCGCAAGTAGTGACTGTGATCGCTGATGATGTCTTGGAGACGGAAGTTTATCAATCAAAAATCATGAATGCAGCTCGACCGGGAAATGATTCTCTGGTTGGTGGTGCAGATGTGGAAGGGAACCCTTCGCAGATTGCGGATCTGGTTGCAGGCACCATTTTCGATCCTCCGTACTTGGTTCCTTACCCAGGTCACGTGTTAGTCGACGGTTTCAGCGTGCTGGCCAAATATGAGGCATTGTATACCAAAATCTGGTAGAAGTATGGACACATGGCTACGACTAGGAAGGTCACTAGTCGTATTGCGTTGGTTAAACGTGTGGAAAAAGCTTTATCTTTTATTGAGAACATGTGCGGGGTGACTGACTACACCGTTGCTGAAGACGTCATTGCTAACTGGGAACATCACCGCGATGTGTGTGTGGAGAAGGAATTCAATGCTTCGTGGTTCGTCAAAAATCTTGCTGATATTCGGAAATTGAAGGATACAGTAGTCGAAATCCCTTCTGTGGAGGAGATCACAAGAAAGAAGCGAAAGATGAGGAGTTGTCCAAGGTGTTATCTATAAAGAGAGATGCTATTGAAGATGCGAAGGACCGCCTTGATAAGAAGAGTAAAACGTTGTTGGACAACTTCCCTTGAATGTTTCTCCTTTAGATTCCCTTTTGTTTATTTCTAGGAATACTTTGGGTGCTTGATTTCAGAGTCTGACTGATTTTGGTAGTTGGTTGATGTTTATTGAGATGTTGGATTATTTTCTGGGATGAATGGTTTTAATATATAACTTTGATTATGCCCTGCGAAGGGAATATTGTTTTTATAAAAGTGTGTTCTAGCAATAACACAAGAAGTAATGATATGATGGTTTTACTGAGAACCCCAAAACAGATCAGATATCTTGCCCGGGCTAGACTTACTTGCTGTATGGATCTTTTGTCGCAAATATGCATATTTTCGTATAAGAAGTGATTTTTCCGGTGACTTTGCCAGTAAGTCCCCAGTTGCTGGTAACAGTTTTGCTGAAAAAGCCGCCAGCCAGTCCCCAAATCGGAGTCCCCAGTTTCTCGCATAGTTTTTACGGCTGGCAACTGGGTTTTCTTGTAGTTGAGTCGCAGATCTCCAAACCGATTGGCTGCTTTTGCTGTTGGTGCTTGTATCGAGACGCGAGATCAATTTCTAGAAGTAGATATTGTAACCGAGAGATTGAAACTCCCGCTGTGGTCGCCAATTATTTATGGGAGAAAATTGCCTCTGCCGAATTTGGTAAATTCGATGGTGGAGAGACTGGCTTAAAACCTCAAACAAATGTGCAGCACGTGAGCACTTTTGATTCGAGATATCAATCTGTACAACTCTGGCCTAAACTAAGAAGATGGCCGTTCCAGATTTGCTTCGGTCACAAAGTGGAGGAGAAGGGTTGATTTGGGGACGAAAGGGAAGAAGGGTGATGAGACCAGAGAGTTCTGGATAGGTAGTATCTCGACTTGTATCATAAGTGTAGAATCTTGCGGAAGCTTTCTAGTGATGGAAGCTTTTGAGAGAGCTTGCAAAGTTTCTATCTGATAGTTTTGTATTTTTCCTGACCAAGACTTGTGTGTTTTGGCAGAATAGGTGAAACCTATTTATACAAGTGAGATTGAACGTACCCTGGCCTCATTAACGAATTGAGTAAATGTGTCAATTAAAACAGAGGAGGTGGAAACCGTTGGCTTTATGGTGAAAAACGTTTTCACCATAAATTTCATTATCTAATTGACCGTATTCATTCCTTGCATGCCTTGCTTTATTGCGAGCGTAGTGTACGCTGCACGCTGTGACCGCCAAACCAAAACCCCAGGAAAGCATCCCCCAGTTTTTGTTGATGTCTCGAGAGTTGGGCGCAAATGGAAATGCCAAAGTTGCTAGTGAAGCGTTGCGGCATGTGCCAATTGCATGTGCGGAATGCTTTGGCCGGGAGTTGTACTTTGAGTGCGGATGGCAATGCCAAAGTCGCTTATTGGAGCATTTGGCATGTGCGGAATGCCTTGGACACATGTTGCACTTTGAGTGCGGATGGAAATGCCAAAGTCGCTTAGTGGAGCATGTGGCATGTACCAATGCAAAATAAAATCTATATACAGAATTGTATGTACTTCATCAAAGAATGTGAATTTTTGAAATATGCTTCGATTTCGAACTTGTGTTGAAATGTATTTTTTTTATAAAGAAAATTCATATTGTAAATTAAAGTCAATAATACAAATTCTTATGTTTTCTATCTGATTACATATACAAATCTAATTGTAAATTCGTACCTCAGATTCTCGGAGAGATTCTTTCTTTTTATATTATTGAAATCATCAATGGCACATCCCAAGTGGAGGTTTGTAAAGAAAAGTTTAACGGAAGGATTTAATAAGTTGACGGTTTCCAAAATAAACCGTTCCAGATATAACTTATGCTGAAGTTAATTTGGGAAAAATGCCACCGTACAGTTGTTAACATGGCG
Source organism: Papaver bracteatum (assembly GCA_023529315.1). NCBI lineage: Eukaryota > Viridiplantae > Streptophyta > Magnoliopsida > Ranunculales > Papaveraceae > Papaver > Papaver bracteatum. Next base: position 111,252 of record JAJJWX010004705.1, on the reverse strand, counting down.
TTTTTAAGGAAAAACCGTCATAGATTATTCGAATAATAACGGTTTTAACTACAAGATAACAATTTTAATGGGTTAATTGGTAACGGTTATGTGACAGTTCAGAACTGTCAGTATAAAGTAACCCCTACGGTGACACTGCCTTTGGTGACACTTTCAAATTTCACCTGAATCGTCATGATATTGATATTGTGACAGTTTTGAAATGTCACCTATGTTGATTTTTGTACAACAAAGGAATAGTTAGCATAACTGCACTCAGTCTCCTCCTGAGAACTACAATCAACATAGGCACAACTCTGATAAATTTGGAATCATTATTAGCATGCATATTATTCCAGCTAACACATGCCATGTTAATAGTGATCTCCAAAACTATACTAACTATTCCTTTGTTGCTTTGTCCTTCACAGGTTAATGCGTGGGCACAAGAAACTTCAAGGACTACAACACTGGAATCGGAGGAACTGAAAGAACAAACAGAGGAGCTCAACTTGCTCTGACATGGGGGAAGACTATGTAGCAAACAAAAATCAACTTTGCTGCGGAAACAGAAGACTACAAGCTATTAAAAAAGGTTACCAACTACAAGTTCAACATCGTTTCACTGGGAGGATAAATCAAAACCAGGACAGCAACAACAACCATGATCCAATTGATTTTGTTTTAGGAAAGCTCACCAAAGTTATTGCTCAGCAAAACCAGCTTTCCATTAATCTAGCCAATCTAGCTAGGCAATCTTCTTTATTTTCTGACTCTAGCTGGAGAGGAACTAATCTACAAACTCTCATGCTTGTTTTACAGAATTCCACAAACATTCCTCACAGGAATTACTGTAAAATGTTAACTATCTTTTGGGAGGTAGCTCTGAGGCTCGAGTTAGCTCAGCTGGTAGCTGTATTGTAACCAAGAGTGGGTCGCTTTCCTAAGCACCTATACTCTTTTCTTATAAAAAAAAATGAAGCTATTAAGCCTTTGTATGTTGCCATGGATCCAACTCACTAACCTCAAACCTCAATAGGATCTATAAAGTAAAAACCGTTCCTTTAAGCCAACATGCCAGCAAAATGGGGAAGCGAAAAGAAGAAGTGTCTGATATTTACCAAACATAGCACTAAGCATTTTGTATTGCTAGATTGGCTAAGGTAATATCTTGGAAGTCTAAGGTGACCGAGTATCCTTTAAATTGAATGAAAATTCATTACAATATAGCTTCCAGGTTGTATCACAAAGAGGGTAGAAATGAAAGATAAACAACCGAGGATAAAAGATGCTGATCTGGATGCAGCTAAGTTGTCTAACTGACTCACCGTTGCTTGTTTTTCAGTTTTGTTGTGCAATTGGTATTTATTCAAATCCACTAAAAAATGGCCACTAGCTAGTTTTGTCTAACCGAGGATAAAATGATTCAAGCAATGCTGATTGATACAAAGCGTATGTATGGCTTCAATATGTTTTCCCCATCCTTGCTAGAAAGTATATCTAGCAAATGCCACTTATATCATGATCAAGAAGCAGTCATGGGAGAGTAGAGGATTCTTTCTCGGGTTAACGGATCTGAATTTGGTTTGTCTTAGGACTGGATTGGAGAGTTTTGCCCTTAGGCCCAATTTGAAACCCACATAGGGTCCACCTAGTATATATTGATGATCTTTCTTTCTTTTCTCTAGGGCACATACTATTACATTCTACATCTAAACAAAATCCAGATCTCAACTCCGCTGTCTCCACATTTTTCCATCATCTCTTGGTTGAAATAATGAATTATGAAGCTTTACATATAGCCTGGTGGAAGACAGAATCACTCAATCTTCCTTCACAGCATAATGATTTCTCCTCTCCAGATTATGTGGACATCGGTTTGATTCACTGTTTGTGCTTTCTTTTCCGAACAACACCGATTTGTTTCTACTGTTTCTGATTTCTTTTTTCCACTGTGACGGTAGAGCTTAAATAAATGGTAATCACGCGCAGTATAAACAATCAGTTTTTAGGACTGATTGCAAGGATTGAAGCACAATTGAAAGAAGATTACGTTAGCTGTTGGCAAATGTGGTGATTTGGGATCCAGTTTTGAAGTTACCAGATAAGTGGATTGGATTTCAGGCCGTTAATGATGTGTTTTTTGAAGTCACATTACAGATCTGATTTGATAAACTAATTATTTATCAAATGCGCTAATTGTGTTTTCCTTTAGTTAATTCTGCATCTATGATTTTAGATTTAAAGATATAAATAGTTTGAACATGTGAAATGGTAATGCTGTTTAATTGAGATTCAAATATGTAATTTGTGAGTTCTATTTTTCCTTTTGATGTTCTGCAATTCATATAGATGTCATCTAAAATGGCATTCTTGAAATTTTATTTCCAAAATACTCTGAAGTACTAAAAAAAAATAGAAAATGACCATAAGATGCGCAAGTTATGTAACCCCTTTGTAATATTAGAACTTTGAATCAATGTAAGTTGGCATTGTTTGCTTGACTCATCTTATTAAACCAGCAAATTTCATCTTCCTAAAATCCCTGGAATTCAGTTTAGTCCTATCAAATTAGAGACAGAATACATGAAGAGTTTATGGCTCCAAAAGATGACTCATAAGATGCACCGAAACCAAGTTGGGTTATGGTTAAAAAATAGATGATTACCGGTTAGACATTCTTCAAATTAGTGTTTGCACACAGTAATTTTGCAAATAGGCATTTACACGTTTATTCAGATTATACAGTATTTAATACCAATTATAGGGGGATTTTGAATTTTTATTTTATTCAGTTTTCCAATTTTAACCTTCCTATAAAATCTTGCAATTTCTCATTTCTTTTTAATTTTCACGGTTGACTTAATTATTGATTAATTTCCGATTCTTTAGGCAAATGATCAAACATTCCTATTATTGAGGATCAACTCCATATTAACAACAAATAAATATCAAATCTTATCAGTGACTGCAAACAAATAATAGGTGTCATAGAAACTAACAAATTGATGTTTGCTACCGTATTACATAATCTGTAGTTAGCATTACTTTCTAATGCAGCAAAATCCTACTCCCTCCGTCCAAGTTTACTTTCCTAAATTGAATTTTGCAAAAACTTGAAAGAAATTCAAATTACTTCCACATACACCATCAATCTTCCAAATTACTTGTTTCATATACAAATTTTAACATCGTAGTTTTTGTTTCTTTCTTGATAATTAGAAAATTTTAGTGTGCAATATAGAAATTTTTGGGTACAAATTTGCTAAAAAAAGAACTCAATTTAGGTAAGTAAAGATGGACGTAGGGAGTATTATTTTCTGGTGCAAATCATACTTTGCAGTAGTTGATTCACTATCTTATGGATTAGCAAGAGTGGGTTTATTTTCTTATACATTTACAGTTGCAGATCATATCCTGAATTGACAATGACGGGTGGTGCTATTGGTAAGTAAAAGAAACATTTTCTGATTGCTTCCCTCCTGATGTCTGCAGCAAAAACCTCTAGTTGAACTGATTGCACAATCTATGCGATAGAGGGATCTCTGCAAGAAGAATATGGAAATTCAAGATAATATATAGACGACTAAGACGAGCACATCAACAACTCAACGGAAAGGTTGCACTTTTTAGTTCATCTCTAAGACATTTGATTGATTTGGTAGTGAAAAGGATGCATTAGCAGTGTTAGCAGTTAAGCTAGTAGCACTTATTGGTTATTTATATGTAATTTTTGTAGTCAGATGTTCTCTTTGTTTATTTACTGTATGAAGTTATGAGCTTAGTTTGTCTCAGCTGGTAGTGACAATTTGTTTCCAATGTGAATCAATCTTTTTTGTCATTTAAAGTCCAGTAGATTAGATTTGTATCATTTAAAGTCCAGTAGATTAGATTTGTATCATTTAAAGTCCAGTAGATTAGATCGCCTCCAATGTGATGTTCTATCAACTAAAGAATTGCAATTAAAATAGCGTTTTATGATCAATGAATTAGAATCAACGGACAACCTGAAATTCAACAACAACGAGACTAGTACCCACTTGATCTTACTAAATCAAAGAATCTTTCTTTGCACACAAGAAGAAGTAAAAGAGCACATACAAATTCATTTTTGCACATAAAAAATCTATGCGAATCTGTTTTTGCGCAAACAAAGAGAAGAAAAAAAAACGAATTCGTTTTTGCACACAAGAAGAAGTAAAAAAGGAACGCACAATTGGGGGATAGTTTTATTAATTGGGGGATATGAATAACTTCCCCCAACCAGGGGTGGCTGATAAGGGGTAACTTTTGATTATGAAAATACCAAAATACCCTTTCCTTAATTAAAAACCTTTATGAAAAGAATGTTATGCCCTTTCCCCTAAAACAATAAAATCAAAAACCAAAACAATTTAGCCCCCCATTTCAATTTGATTTCCGGGACAGTTAGGGTTTTGATTTTTTTTTTTTTCTTCATCTTCTTCATTGTTCTTTGAGAAGGTTGGTGATTGCTGAACAAGAAGAGGACGACGCGGCGAACTCGGACAATCAACCACTCGCATTCATGGCTTCTTTGAGATCGTTAGTGATTTTGAACTCATTTATGATTGTTTTAATCGATTTATAGCAATGGGTTTAGGTTAGAATCGCCAAACATAGCTGAAACAGTCGAGTTACACAGAGTGCCGGCATGGTTATTTAGGATGAAGACCATGCCGGAACTGGTGAAGAACATGTCGGAAGTGATGAAGAATGTGCCGGCATAGAAATTTAGGATGAAGACCACGCCGGTACTAAGTTCCGGCATGGTTATTTAGGATGAAGACCACGCCGTCTTTAGATGAATACGAGTTCCGATGCATGCTCGAAAAATTAAACTATCCATGCCGGTAGTCAAGTGAAAAAAAAATCAATCTTCTCGATACTTTTCTTCATGTTCCGGCATGGTTATTTAGGATGAATACCACCATGCCGGTAGTCAAGTGAAAAAAAATCGAGTTCGGCATGCTCAAAAATTAGACTATCCATGCCGGTAGTCAAGTGAAAAAAAAATCAATCTTCTGGAAACTTTTCTACATGTTCCGGCATGGTTATTTAGGATGAATACCACGCCGGTACTGAGTTCCGACATGCTCAAAAATTAGACTATCCATGCCGGTAGTCAAGTGAAAAAAAAAATCAATCTTCTGGATACTTTTCTTCATGTTCCGGCATGGTTATTTAGGATGAATACCACGCCGGTACTGAGTTCCGGCATGCTCGAAAATTAGACTATCCATGCCGGTAGTCAAGTGAAAAAAACATTGCAACTAGGTCAACTTGGCCATTTAACACATGCCAAAAATAGACTATCCATGCCGGTAGTCAAGTGAAGAAAAAAATCAATCTTCTGGATACTTTCTTCATGTTCCGGCATGGTTATTTAGGATGAATACTACGCCGGTACTGAGTTCCGGCATGCTCGAAAATTAGACTATCCATGCCGGTAGTCAAGTTACAAAAAAAATCAATCTTCTGGATACTTTTCTTCATGTTCCGGCATGGTTATTTAGGATGAATACCATGCCGGTAGTCAAGTGAAAAAAAAAATCAATCTTCTGGATACTTTCTTCAGGTTCAATGCTCGAAAATTAGACTATCCATGCCGGTAGTCAAGTGAAAAAAAAAATCAATCTTATGGATACTTTTCTTCATGTTCCGGCATGGTTGTTTAGGATGAATACCACGCCGGTACTGAGTTCCGGCATGCTCGAAAATTAGACTATCCATGCCGGTAGTCAAGTGAAAAAAAAATCAATCTTATGGATACTTTTCTTCATGTTCCGGCATGGTTATTTAGGATGAATACCACGCCGGTAATGAGTTCCGGCATGCTCGAAAATTAGACTATCCATGCCGGTAGTCAAGTGAAAAAAAAAATCAATCTTCTGGATACTTTTCTTCATGTTCCGGCATGGTTATTTAGGATGAATACCACGCCGGTACTGAGTTCCAGCATGCTCGTAAATTAGACTATCCATGCCGGTAGTTAAGTGAAAAAAAAATCAATCTTCTGGATACTTTTCTTCATGTTCCGGCATGGTTATTTAGGATGAATACCACGCCGGTACTGAGTTCCGGCATGCTCGAAAATTAGACTATCCATGCCGGTAGTCAAGTGAAAAAAAAATCAATCTTCTGGATACTTTTCTTCATGTTCCGGCATGGTTATTTAGGATGAATACCACGCCGGTACTGAGTTCCGGCATGCTCGAAAATTAGACTATCCATGCCGGTAGTCAAGTGAAAAAAAAATCAATCTTCCTGATACTTTTATTCATGTTCGGCATGGTTATTTAGGATGAATACCACGCCGATCGAGTTCCGGCATGCTATCCATCGAAAAAAAAAAAAATAGACTATCCATGCCGGTAGTCAAGTGAAAAAAAAAAATCAATCTTCTGGATACTTTTCTTCATGTTCCGGCATGGTTATTTAGGATGAATACCACGCCGATCGAGTTCCATGATGCTCGAAAATTACACTATCCATGCCGGTAGTCAAGTGAAAAAAAAAAATCAATCTTCTGGATACTTTTCTTCATGTTCCGGCATGGTTATTTAGGATGAATACCACGCCGGTGCATCGAGTTCCGCATGCTCGAAAATTAGACTATCCATGCCGGTAGGTAGTCAAGTGAAAAAAAAAATCAATCTTCCATGGATACTTTTCTTCATGTTCCAAAGATGGTTATTTAGGATGAATACCACGCCGGTACTGAGTTCCGGCATGCTCGAAAATTAGACTATCCATGCCGGTAGTCAAGTTAAAAAAAAATCAATCTTCTGGATACTTTTCTTCATGTTCCGGCATGGTTATTTAGGATGAATACCACGCCGGTACTACCACGCCGGTACTGAGTTTCGGCATGCTCGAAAATTACACTATCCATGCCGGTAGTCAAGTGAAAAAAAAAATCAATCTTCTTGATACTTTTCTTCATGTTCCGGCATGGTTATTTAGGATGAATACCACGCCGGTACTGAGTTCCGGCATGCTCGAAAATTAGACTATCCATGCCGGTAGTCAAGTGAAAAAAAAAATCAATCTTCTGGATACTTTTCTTCATGTTCCGGCATGGTTATTTAGGATGAATACCACGCCGGTACTGAGTTCCGGCATGCTCGAAAATTAGACTATCCATGCCGGTAGTCAAGTGAAAAAAAAATCAATCTTCTGGATACTTTTCTTCATGTTCCGGCATGGTTATTTAGGATGAATACCACGCCATGATCGAGTTCCGGCATTCTCGAAAATTACACTATCCATGCCGGTAGTCAAGTGAAAAAAAAATCAATCTTCTGGATACTTTTCTTCATGTTCCTAAGATGGTTATTTAGGATGAAAACCACGCCGGTACCGAGTTCCGGCATGCTCGAAAATTAGACTATCCATGCCGGTAGTCAAGTGAAAAAAAAAATCAATCTTCTGGATACTTTTCTTCATGTTCCGGCATGGTTATTTAGGATGAATACCACGCCGATCCGAGTTCCGGATGCATGCTCGAAAATTAGACTATCCATGCCGGTAGTCAAGTGAAAAAAAAATCAATCTTCTGGATACTTTTCTTCATGTTCCGGCATGGTTATTTAGGATGAATACCACGCCGGTACTGAGTTCCGGCATGGTCGATATAAATCTTTCCATGGCGGTAGTCAAGTGAAAAAAACAAATCAAGTTTCTGGATACTTTTCATCATGTTCCGGCATAGAAATTTAAGCAAAACACTATGACGGAACAGGTACCGGCATGTTTGAAAACTAGATTACGATGCCGGTGCCTGTTCAAAACCTTAAAAAATCAACAATCTGAAGTTCAAAACCAGAAATAATATTGGCTTTTCGTGCTAGCTAATGACTGCGTGATAGTTTTACGAAAACATTGTTCTGCTGTGAATAATTAATGGACCAGGAGTCGTTGTAGATGATGAAAGGGTACTCCTTACGCGCAACAAGAGCTGCAATAACTATTGAAGCAAATGTTAGGTAATGTTGGAGCTGCACCTGAAGGACAACTACAAGGTCCTGAACATGTGGGGCAAGCGGGTAGTTGCATATGAGAAAGAAGCCTCGGTGGGCAAGCGGCAGTTGCATACAAAAATTTCCAACAATGCCGGCATGGGTTTTTGGTTGAATACCATGCCGGCACCGAGCTTTTTCAGCAACAACAATGGTGGATTCAGAGAAAAAAAATCAAATTTCAACCTCTTAGCAGCAATTCTCTCATCACAATCATCTTCCATTTTAAAAAAAAATAAAAATTCACTCAATTTTTTATTCCCTCCTTCAACTCCTCACTCACACAAATTAAAATAAAAAATCAAGCTAATCTATCCCCAAATACTTAAGAATTTACTAATTAAAATTAATCACTAATTAGGATTAGTGAGGGCTAGATTAGAAATTAAAAAAAAAATTACATAGGGGGTCACCCAAAATTGCTATTGGGACACCGTTTTTATCTTGTAGCTATATCCCCCAATTAATAAAAGTATCCCCCAATTGTGGATTCTAAAAAAGCACATACCGATTCATTTTTGCACATAAAAAAAAAGTATATGCAAATATGTTTTTGCACAAACAAAAAACAAAAAGATGGTTAAAAAAAAAAAAAAAAAAAAACGAATTTGTTTGTTCAACACAAATCTGCGGATGATTATCTAAAATTTTATACCTTATCTACCTTAAACTAACAATCCTAAAAATATGCTGTCAATAATAGGATATACTAACCAATTTTATTTAATATTGAAAATGGTAACATTAATAAATATGTAAAAGAATGTGGTCTTTTGCATATTCAACAGCTTGGAGAATTCAAATTACGTGTAAACTCTGATTTTTAAAAGATTGATGTGTAATCTCTAATTTGCAAAATCTAATATGGGTAAAAACCTATAACCCCTGAAAAACAGCTGCCATATACCATCCATCATGAATCATCTACAGGTTTTCCCTTGTTCCTCTTGACAGTCATAGAACTATGTAATCCAGCCAATACTGATTATATGGTGAACCAAAATCAAGTACTGATTGAAAATAGGTGCAGCTTCACAACTACAGTGTTTATGGAGAGTGCTAGCTTCTCCTAATGAGACTTGTAAATTGGTTTACACATTAAGATAGTCACTTCATTTGTTCTCAACTAAAGACGGTAACTGTTGCTTTGAAAAGAAAGCGTCCAAGTTGGCAAGAATCAGCTCATGTAGGGCTGTCCGCGACTCCACAGTTCCTATAGCGTTATGTGGAGACAATACAACATTATCCATTCCACAGAGTTCCGTGGGAACATGAGGCTCATTCTCAAATACATCTAGTCCTGCGCCACCAATCTTTCCTTGAACCAAATACTGCACAAGCTCATTCTCATCGATCAGGGCGCCTCGTCCAACGTTAATGATGACACCCTTCTTTCCCAATGCTGACAGTACATCCTTGTTTATGATGTGAAATGTCTCATCGTTAAGTTCACAAGTGATAACGAGGACATCGTTGTTCGATGCAAGATCAATGACATTTGGGTTATAGAAGAATGGAACAGATGGCTTCTTAGTCCTTGAGTTGTATGAGATAATGCAACCAAATGCTTCCAGCCTTTTTGCCACCTCAGAGCCAATGCTTCCTAGCCCAACAATTCCTACTCGCTTACCGCTCAACTGCAAGGATCAAAATGTCATGGATATGGGAAGGAGGACAACCAAACATCAAACTTGATATCGGAAAAGAAAAAGATTCTTGATCACAAACATGTTTCGTGACATTTTTAGCCCTGTACATCAGAATGTCACAATTCAAAGACAAAACAAAACCAACAGAAAACACGCATCTTTAGACAGGAACCTAGTTAACCAAAAATAACCTGTTATATAGATCTCAAGCCAAGGGCTTATCACCATATCAACCACCAGAATCATCTGAGATCAGGATCAAAAGGCACAAGAATCTGGCAATTGAAAAAGAGCAACTCAATATTGCTTGACAATATTGTGACGTCTATTGAGAAGTCAGTCACATTACAGTACTGGTGGTATATCAGGTAGGAGTAGGATTAGGTCCCCTTTCCCAACCAATGGACGAAGGAGGAAATACTGGGTTTGGCACAGAATATATACACCTTAATAAGTGGCAGAGATGCAGCCAGTCTGTAACTCAAACACTATAAAAAAATGATGCGAGCTTTCATATGAGATAGAGGCAGAGATGCAGGAAGGTTGTATGCACCTTGTTAAGGAGTCCTTCACTACTTGAACCCCTATTGCATAAGGCAGTCTAGGTATCAAGAGCCTCAAGGACATTAATGCAGCATTGTTCAGAAAATGATCAATCAAGAACTCAAAAACTTAGTGTCAAATCATTCTTGAGAAATACGGTAGACCAAATCCAATGTGGTACTCTTACCTTAATAAACCTCTTATGGGACGCCCCATTTGGAAAGGTATCACTCAATACATTCCTTTTGTTCAACAATTTATATGCTTAAGATTTGAGCTGCTGGAAAACAAGCACACGTTTTAAAGAGTCATTCCGTTCCATCTATTAGCTATCTACAAACAAGCAGGGATACCTTGCAGCGTTCATTTCTCCTAATAATGCACCCAAGGCTTGCAATTACTTCCCATTTAGTGACTTTATGCAGTCAAAGGCGATTGAGGCACCCCGTAACGGCCCACAATTTACAATGCGCCCGCCTCGGCTCGCCTCACGCCTCAGACAATGCTATCTCTAAATGAAAAACAAATGATCTGGAATCCCTCCACAACAGGACTCACCTTGCCTTCTTTACCTTGCCTTCTTTAAAACTATCACCTCTAATCTCCCATCTTTCTAAGTTGTCAGCAAAAGGCATTCCGGGGAACCGGAAAAATCTTATGGTCTAACATTGCCATCATTTGGGAGTTATGGCTTTTAATTCCTAATCCTGCTATTATTGTCAAGTAAGTTGCAATATCCTAAATTTGATTATAAAAAATAACTTTTATTGTTTGTGAAATTGAAATTGATTATCACACATTGGATTCATGAATTTCTAAATCTGAAAATTCTATCTACAAAGAAAGAAACACAAATTTTCAAGGGACAGAGATTGAGAATCAGAGATTACCCTAGAACCCAGAGGGTAATTTCCATTTAAAGCCCAAAGACTAGCGCGAACATATCGATCGGCGGCTGAAATTCTCCGAAGAACATCAATCAAAAGACCAACAGCAAGATCAGCGACATCCTCCGAATATATACCACCAGCATTTCCGATTACAATACCTCTTTGTCGACACTTGACCAAATCAATATGATCAAGACCAGCACTGAATGTCACTATACAACCAAGAGAAGGTAACAAATCTATCGTCTCAGATGTGACTGGTGTGTGAGCTGAACAGATGATGGCTTTCACTGAATTCGATTCTGATTGTATTGTTGGCAAGTATTGATTCAATGGAATTTGGAGATTATATCCATTTAGTGCTCTAAATTTACTGTAAAAGCTTTCATTGAACGAAGAAATGAACGGGAAACGTCTGAGAATGAGAATTAATGGGAGTTGTTCTGCCGCCATTTGACCATTGGTTAGATGACTCTTAAGGAAATGAAATACTGTAGATGAGATTTTTGAGGTTATAAATCACTACTGAGTCAGCGACTTGAGTCGTTCACATGTGCTAAACCAGGCACGCGAGTCAGACGGCAGACTTGAAAAGATCGTCACGTCATTAGTTGTTTCCCACGGTTTGCTTGGAACAATTAATTTTATTCTATTGAAGTATTGAACCCATAATTTGGTGATGCTCTCACATATTGGGGGATAAGTGAGTTCTTTTTTTTAATGAAGAAGTGCAAAAAAACGCCCTGAATTTAATATATTTTCTAGAAGATTTACCCTAGCATCCAGGAGCGGGAATGGGGACGGGAACGAGAGCGAGGACGGGAATGCGATTCGTAAAATTTTCAAAAAATAAAATTCGTTGAACGATTCGGGAACGTAAACTACATTTTTTTAGAAATCTTAATTATATTACTAAGTTTCCAATTTTGTAATCAAACAATAAGAGTAGCAACCTGCACGAATGGTGTAACGACTGCCCTGCTGTCTCCGACATGGACTCGGTGAAATTGTATTCTCCGTGAAGATGCGGAGTACCAACGGCTAGACGGGGATACTTTTCTTATGAGTTGTCCAGCCAGTTTGCAATTTGCCACGTTGTCTCTGAGGACTTGTAAAACATTCGAAGGCCCAATCTCTTCAATTGCTTAATTTCCCAACAGAAGATGTGTTCATGGTAGGAAAAATAAAATAAAATAATTTGTTTGATGGAAGTAACGGCCTTATATAGTAATCATATTCCTGTACAGTCTATAAATAAGAAAACCCTAGAATGGTCATATTGCGTTGGATAAAAGGAAACATAGAGTGGCCTTATATAGAGTATCATGTCTCTTCAGTTTCTGGATTTGAAATGATAATAAGATTTCTTATCTGATTACAAGAAACTAAATACTGGAAATAGGTGGGAACGAACTTCATATTGGAATTAAGTTTATATTGGAAACCGGTGGTAGGAATTAAGTTTATGTTGGGATTGGTTGGAATTTGAAATCACACGTTTCTAACTAGTTGGGAGCGCGTTTTTTGCATGCTAAAATCGTGTTCCTGATACGAATCTGATTTGGGAACACAAAATTGCGATTTTGAAGGAGATTCGTGACACCCTTTCACGTTTCTGGCACAATCAAATACATTGTAATGAAATCACCTGAAGAATTATCAGTATTTTGTATTCTAAAATACAACAAAGGTACTAAATACATGTATTCCGTCGAGGAGGTTAATGACGATAATTGAGGGATGGTGTGAAACTGCTGATTCCACCATTTGAAGTTTCGTTCTTCAATGAGAATAATTTTCCTTCTTCATGAAGATAAGATGCTCCAAAGAGGAGTAATTTGCACGGTGCATCGGAATTTCAATCATATCTAGTAGCGGTGGATCTTCATAAGAATGCAGATCTACGTAACTCCAGTGTTAACTTCCCTTGAATATATTTGAAACAATTGAAGTAATCGATAGAAACACCTGAAAAGGCTATATGAAATTGAATAATCACCAAACTAAGGATTACATTATATTTAGATTATAATGATCAGTATATTTACAAACCTTAAATTCTGCCCAGATCTTTAGATATAAAATCAAAATATGGGCAGAAAATTTAATTAGGAGAAGATTAATCTTGAACTCATAGGATTTTCTGATTTGGAAGAATGATAGAGAACAAGGAGAATGGCGTCTTTTTTTCGATATTAATGATAAGGGGTGTTCGAGAACAATGACGGTCAAAAATATCCTTTAACAGGCTCTGTGGGCATCATATAACAAGATAATGCCGATTCTTTTTTATTGAATGCATATAATTTCTAATTAAATGTTTGTTTTATTGTAGAAAAAAATTGTTTATCCCTGCTAATTATGATCTTCCCATTTTTTATGCAATTTATTTTATTGAAATCATCAACAATCGGCATAGTCTTTAATTTGTGTCAATGTCGGCCGTCCATAGTCATCATGGTCTTCAATTTGTGACAATATCAACCGTTCACAACCCTTAGAAGTAAGCATATGAGGATTCTCCAACATCAAATTTCTCACTACATATTACACAAATCTTCCAAAATCCTTCATCTTTTTCTTTTAATCCTTATGTTAACACTAAAAATCAAATTAAAATCAAAATATACTGTTTGTGGAGTACTCAAGGGTAATTTAGCCTTACCAAAATTATTTAGATAAGGAGTTATTCAAATTACTTCATAATGTCTTTTTTTTTTAATATCCCCTCACATATTAATAAGAATTCTTCTTGTCTCTCTACTTTCTCTGTCTTTTTTTTGTTTGTGTTTAAATTCTAATGTTAATTTCTTCCGAAAAGAGAATGATCAAACGGATAAAATGTCTAAATACATGAGTGAATATATAGATGTATGAAAATGTTGTAGTTTCTTTCCATATCCATCAACTCACATGCTTAGTTTGATTTCATTTTTGCTCACAGAGAATCAATGTAAGTTGGCATTCTTTCCTCGAGTCATATTGTTATCCTAAAATCTCTGGAATATTAAAGAAAGAATAAAAGACACGATGGAAATCGAAGTAATGTAGATACTTTTGGAATTCAGTTCCATTTACATTGCAATGATTGCATATAATTTAGTAAAAGTAGTTGTCCAACAAAATTAGAGACAGAAGACATGGTTCCACTAAAGTGTTTTTGGTTCCACAAAAATGCTTAGTGATAACTTAATAAGCAGTCTGGCCAGTATACCAGTGGCTCTCTATGCGTGAACTCCTCAACAATATACACGGAGTAAGGATTTACTTTATAAGAAGCCTCGGTTACAGATGTTCTGAGTTTTTCGTTGATCAGGTGTAATATTAGATATGACTCCCAAATTGTCATTCTGTATTTGCACAATATAATTATAGATATTTAAATTCTTGGTCGTCGACTTACATTTTTCATTTGTTATCACGTTTTGAGTCCGTTCTTGACAATGATGCCCTTAGGGTTTACTTGTTCATCGTTTGGGCTAGGTATCATACCCATTTTGGAGCTAACTTATTAGGGTTCCCTATATTATATAAGTGAAAGAAATTTCTCTTTCTTTCTCTAGGCCGCAAACACTTCTGCATCTAAACTAAATCCAGATCTCAAATTTTCCGTTTCGACTTTTTCTCAATCTTTCGGATCTCCACCATCATCCAGGTAATTCTTATTGATTGAAACAGAGAAAGAATGAGTTATGAATTGAATTTAGAAGCTTTACATATAGCCTGGAGTAGAGACACAATTCAATCAATCTTCTTTGAAAACTGTTAGAAAGTTAGTTAAATCAAGACTCTGTGGTGTTTAATGTATAACAGGAAAGTGCAGTTCTTGTTCTAGAAGGAACTAGAATGTTCCGTAGGTTTTTGCTTGAGTAGGAAGTCTTTATTTACTTGGTCAGTACATATTTTTCTGAGGAAGTTTTGTTTTTATGGAAGTCTGTTTACTTGGTTTGGTTTAGTATAAATAGTATCATTGAGTCTTTGATTTTTGTAAGCTTCAGTACGTATTCTTAATTGAATAACTTTGCTTCAATTTGTTCTTGTTTCATGTATTTTATCTGTTTTGCTTAGATACATTGTTCTTGATCAGTAGAGATACATATTTGGGTCCAACAATTGGCATCGAGAGCCAATAGAGACCGTGGGTTGTTAGGGTTGTTAAGAGGATGACATCCAACATGAGTTTGATCAAGGTACCAGTCTTTGATGGAAAGAATTTTGAGAATTAGAGAATATAGATGGAAAATATATTTATGTTTCAAGAAGTATGGGATATTGTTGACACGGATATGATGAACCAGTTGCAGGAGATGCTGCTTTTACTCCAGAATAGACAACTGCTTTATATGAGAACAGGAAAAAGAATTTTAAAGCTACATATATTATACATCAAGGAATCCATGAATCTATCATGGATAGAGTAGTTTATATCAAAGAAGTTAAGAGAGCTTGGGACTCTTTAACAAGTTATTATAAAGGGTCTGACAAGGTGAAGAAAGTACGTCTGCAAACCCTAAAAAGAAAGTATGAGCTTTTGCAGATGGACTCAACTGAGTTGATAGAAGATTTCTTCTCTAAAACATTAAGTCTTGTTAATGAGATGAAAGCTAATGGGACTTTTTTTCCCTTCTTCGTGCCTTTTGTTCAAGGTTGTTAAATCATAAATTGTATCGCGAATTGCATTTCAATTTTAAGAATTGATTCATATATTGATTTGTGAATCGAAGATTCATGGTAAATCTCAAAATACATATATACATATTGGAGTTATCAATTAATAAGTTTAGTATTATTTATATGAATAATAAAGAGTAAATAGCACAATTTAGTGTTCAGATCAGTGGTTGGGCACTTAATTAGGTGGACATGGCTCTCGAGTTCGAATCTTGTACTCTAGCGCGTATCAAAATGTCAAGAAATTTATTTTTAATAAAAATCACATGAAAAGTATAAATTTAAACTTGTTTGATTTATGAATCAGTTCAACTCGCACGAGTCCAAATGTGAATCGATTCATAGTTGAGATTTGAAAAGTTCTGGGAGATTTTGAAGTGAATCATGAATCGATAGATTTTAAAAACAGTACTTTTATTCCATCAAATGGAATTTATTTTTTTGGCGCCCCAAAAAAAATTGAAAAAAAAGGAAATGAAAGCAAGAAATCTTTTTGGAGGTATGTACTCAAATTATTGGAGGCATATAAGATAATGACAAATGGAATCACTATCTGGTATAATCAATAACCCCTTATATATCATATTTTTATCATGATAATAATGCCCTTACTTCATTAGTGTTAGCGATAATAATTAGAATACAATATTTATAATTAGTAGTTAATGTTAATGATTACTGGTTAATGTTAATGA
The DNA here is from genome assembly GCA_023529315.1 of Papaver bracteatum. NCBI lineage: Eukaryota > Viridiplantae > Streptophyta > Magnoliopsida > Ranunculales > Papaveraceae > Papaver > Papaver bracteatum. The sequence goes on along the minus strand of JAJJWX010004705.1, from coordinate 94,786 downwards.
TTACACAATGTTAGTTTCAAAGGATTTTTTGTTTTTTTTAGAGATAGTTAGATAAGGGTTTGTTAAAGAAGAAGAATAACTGAAGGTCAAAATGGCAATAACTGGGTTACGGACACTGGTGTGACCCATCATCTTACTGCTTATATTGTCAACTTAAGCATTCCACATGAGTATGATGGAACAGAACAACTTCATGTCGGTAATGGTAATACCCTGCAAATCTCTAATGTTGGTAGTGCAACTTTCACAAAAAATAAACAATCTTACATGTTGAATAACGTATTACATGTTCCTCAAATACACAGCAATTTAATTTCTGTTAGACAATTTTGTAAATACAATAATGTCTACTTTGAGTTTCACACAGACTCTTTTTTTGTGAAGGACAATTGCACGGGGGCAACGCTGTTGCAGGGGCGGAATAGAAATGGGATGTATGTCTTAGATGGAGATATCAACACAATAAATCCTAGATCGTATGTCTCCACTAGTCTTCCAGTGTGGCACCAACGTCTAGGCCATCCGATGCTGCGCACAGTCTCTAAAGTCATTCAAAGTTATTCTCTTCCGGTTACAAATAATTTTTTTGATTTTTGTCACTCTTGCCATATCAGTAATAGCAAGAAACTACCTTTTTCATCTAGCAAATCATCCTTTAATGCACCACTGAGTTTGGTTGTTTCCGATATTTGGGTTTCTCCCCTAGTTTCAAGAAATGGATACATGTTAATTATGGATGTTTTTTCGCACTTTACATGGGACACTAGTTCAAAGATCAGATGCATTACATTACTTTATGCAGTTTCACAAACAAATTGAAAACCTTATGAATCACAAAATAAAGGTTTTCCAGTCAGACAATGCTTTGGAATACAAAAAATTCACATCTTATTTGAATAATTATGGCATTCAGCACAGGTTCTCTTGCCCTCATACATCTCCTCAAAATGGTTTAGCAGAACGTCGGATTAGACATATCACAGAATCCGGTCTAGCTTTACTATTTAATGCACATATGCCAAAGTCCTTTTGGTTTGGGGCCTTCCTAACAGCCTGTTATCTCATTAATAGGCTACCCAAATCAGCCCCTGAGTCTCAAACACCACTAGAACTGTTGCTCAAGAAAGAACCAGACTATATATTTTTAAAAGTTTTTGGATGTCTGTCATATCCATGTCTCCGCTCGTATAACTTCAACAAACTCGAACCGAGATCTTTGCCATGTGTTTGCATCGTCAAACCAATAGAGTATACATCAATATACTTCAACATACTCGGGTATAGTGCCTCTCATAAGGGTTATATGTGTTTTCATCGTCAAACCAATAAAGTATACATCTCTAGGCATGTTGTCTTTGAGGAAGGCTAATTTCCATTCCAAACTACTGTGCAGCAGCAGGACCCTATGGTAAGTCAAATCCAACAATATCCTAGTACTGGATTTTTAGACTCACCAATTTTTGGCATAAGGAATGTTTCACCTGCACATCCACTCCATCGGGATGAACATACTCACATGAGAAATTCTTCTACTCTCCATAATGAGTCATCAAGTACATCTGTTAGTAGCCCTTCTGAACATCCAGCTACCGAAGGATCTGAAGCTTTGCCTCTTCATTATCCTGTTGCAACGGACCCTACAATTCCTACAGAGCCAATGGTTCCAGCAGGAGTATCTGACGTAGTTTCCTCACCTGCTGCATCCATCCCAGACTCTCATCCTACTAATGCTCAAGTACAGCAGCAGGGTTACTCAATGGTAACTCGAGCAAAGAGCGGTATTACTAAGCAAATTCAGAAACTATATCTTACTGCGACCAAACACCCACTGCTAGAAGATAATTTTATGGAGCCGACGTGTTATTCCAAGGCCTGTACAATTCCATAGTGGAGAAATGTGATGGATGTGCAAATCAATGCACTAATCAGAAATGGAACGTTTACACTGGTAAAATATGAAAAAGGTATGAATGTGGTCGGCTATAAATGGGTTTTCCGTGTCAAACAAAATCTGGATGGAACGATAGAACGTCGCAAGGCACGTCTTGTAGCGAAGGACTTTCACCAATAGGAGGGAATAGACTATGGTGATACCTTCTCTCCAGTAATCAAGCCATGTACCATCAGATTGGTGATTTCCATTGCGGTGATGAATGGCTGGACAATGCACCAATTAGATATAGAGAATGCCTTTCTACATGGTGTATTAGAAGAAGAGGTGTATATGAAGCAACCACAGGGTTATGTTGATCCGAACTTTCCAAATCACGTCTGCAAATTACACAAAAGTCTCTACGGTCTCAAATAGGCGCCAAGAGCTTGGTTCTCACGGATCAGTGGACACCTACTTCAGTTGGGTTTTACTGCTTCCATTGCAGATACCTCTCCGTTTGTGCAGCTCACACCCACTTCTGTTACTTATGTTCTAATATACGTGGATGTTATTATCGTAACGGGTTCTGATTCCAAGAAGATTAGTTAGTTAATCAATGATCTTGGAAATGTTTTTGCAGTAAAAGACATGGGAAATCTGTCGTATTTTCTGGGTGTTGAAGTTTTACGTCAACGGGACAAATTGGTGCTTACACAACGGAAGTATGTGGCTAATCTACTTCGCCGTACGAAAATGGATGGAATAAAACCTGTCACCACACCTCTTGCAACTAACAATACAGTTAAGAGGGTGGGAACTGAGAAGTTTAGAGATGCCACTTCATATCACAGTGTTGTCGGAGCACTGCAATATCTTCATATAACCAGACTAGACATTTCCGTTGCAGTTAACAAGGCATACCAGTACATCCATGATCCATACGTTGAGCGTTGGGAGGTGGTTAAAAGAATTCTCCGATATTTGAAAAATAAAGTTGATTATGGCATGTATTTCAAATCCAGTCCTGACAGAACCTTACATGCATATTCCGATACTGATTGGGAAGGTAATTTGGATGATCGCAGATCAACAAGTGGTTAATGTATATACTTTGGGGGGAATCTAATCTCGTGGAGCGCTAAGAAGCAGAAGACCGTTTCTAAATCAAGCACGGAGGCAGAGTACAGAGGGGTGGAAATCGCAACTTCCGAGCTCATATGGATTCAGTCATTACTTCGAGAATTGTGTATTGCATTTTCAACTCCTTCAATTTGGTGTGATAACTTGGGGGCAACTTACCTTACTGCTAATCTTATTTTCCATGCTCGAATGAAGCACATTGAAATCGACTATCACTTTGTTCGTGAAAGGGTATCTACTAAGCATCTCACTGTTCGATTCATCAGCACAAAAAACTAGATAGAAGATATATTCACAAAGGGTTTGTCATCGGCAAGATTTCAACAGCTCAGAGACAAGTTGCACATTCGTAAACTCCAGTACAACTTGAAGGCGGGTGTTAAGGCAAGTAGTGAGGTGTACCCTGGAATCTCTCAATCAACTAAGTCAAGTAACAAATCTGAAGACTCTCAACAATCTGGAGACTCAACAACCAAGTCTGGTCAGTCAGCAACAATAAGATCCGACTAATAACATGGGATAGATATCTTTACTTTGAAAATCTTGCTATCTCAATGTGCTCATCTCTAATATAAATTGAAGTGTTTCATCTCCACAAGTTCCGTGGAAGATATTCTACCCAAAACCTAAATATCAAGTTCTAACTAAGAAATTAGGCTTTTGAGATCAATTAACCTAATAGATAATTAAGGTTTTTTAATACAAAGGGTAGACTAGTAAACGAGGTTTAATGTCCTTTTTTATAAGTTGAATTTGTCAAAAAAATGAATTTTTACAACCTAGATCTACTGACCTGATGAACGGTTCGGCGGACAAGTTATCAGCCGAACCTAAGGTGTTCTTCGTATATGAAGAATATCCAAAAGTTCGGCAAATAACTTGTCATCCGAACCTATATATATATATTTTCAAAATACATAGGTTTGACTCACAGGTTATCTGCCGAACCGTTCATATCCGATGGCTATAAGGTCATCCCAACGAGGGTGACCCGTTACAACACAACTTTTCAAAAGAAAGGAGAACCAAATGAGTAGGGGATAGTTTCTCTGGTTAATGGACTGGAATGTTAGGTCTCATGCCCACTGTGGAGCCAACTTAGGGTTTTCTATATTCTCCGCTATATATATGGATGGTGCTTTTTCCTTAAGGTCATACATCTAAACTAACTCCGCTGTTTCAACATTTTCTCAATCTCTCAGATCTCCAATATCATCCAAAAAAATCTTCTTCTTTGAACAGAGAAAGAACGAGTTATGAAATGAATCTTGAACTTTTATGGTGGTTGGAGACACAATCAATCGATCTTCACAGCACAATGATTTCTCCTCTCAAAATTAAGTGTTCTGGGATTGTTATTCTGGTCTTAGGTTCTTTGGAAGGATTTGCATGGATTTCATCCCAATGTGGAGATTGAAGCAGTGTTAGATTATTCAAACAAAAGATGAGAGATTCAAAGTACATCTATGTAAATCTAAGCTTCTATCTCCTAAGATCAGACACATATTCTCTCTTTCATACATAACAATCCCTTCTTCCATTAAACCCTTGATATGCTCTTCCACTCCAATGCACTAGTCTTTGAGCTCATGATCAAGCCCTCCGTTTATTTCCAGTAGGTTCGCCGATTCCATTTTCTTCTGTTCTAGATCTACTTGGCACTTGTTTCTACAATCCTTCAATTCTTTTAATGTTGATTTCCATCGAAGAGGGAATGATTAATGATTTATCATAACTTAATTCTGAATTTTGTATTAAGGCATGGTCTAAGCAATGTAATGGTATCCAAACAAAAGAAATAAGTTCAGTGGAACAGAAAGGAGAGATATAAGATATGTTGATGTTTGATATTTAAACTACTTCTATGTAATTATAATTTTTGTATCTCTTAATGGATAATTTCCTTTAAAAAGGGAATGATTAATTATCAGTATTATTAGTTTTCGCTTTTTCTGATCTGCTTTAAAATTGACATTCCTTGCCTTAAAATTTCATTTTCTAAAAAATTGTGGGATACTAAAGATCAGCAGCCTGGGCAGCTATTTTGATATTCAATTCATGAACTTCAGAGCAATATAATGCAGTTAAGCTTCAATTCGTTAGCTTGGTACTTGGATATATATCTTGAACAACGAATCATATTGCTGAACTATGCAATCTTCCCCATTCAAACAGATCATCTAAATTACTTTAAAATTTCAATATTCTAAAAACTATGGGATACTAAAGAATAGAAGAGATGGAAATGTTGATGCCCCATGCCTTTTGGAATGACTATAAGATGGGCAGCTATTTTGATATTGAATTCATGAACATCACTGCAATGTTGATGCCCCTTGCCGAATTATGAGATCACATTGCCCAAATACGCACTCTTCCCAAGTCAGAAACTTGCATTTTTGATAGTAGAATCTGTATCACGAGTCACGACTCAGATTTTGGTGTATGATATAACTCGTGCATTTTAATTTTTACAAACGGATCGCTTTAACCAATTCAAAGGAATCCATTAGATCTAGCCATTGAGTGACAAAAAATTATTTCTCAACATTGGTCGAGTCTGTGGTTCTCGATCTTGGTCTTAATTATTTCTCAATTATTTCTTAACTGCATTATATTTCTCAACATTGGTCGAGTCTGTGGTTCAAGTTGGACCGTCCAACCACTATAATATACCCTAATGGAATATCTAGGAAACAAGTGGTGGCTATCCATTATCCTAACAATATTCATTTCTCACCGTTGGATCGCCTTCCCATCTCCCTTATAAGAAGTTATAATGCCCTAAAATCAAAGGGTACCTCAGCCGTCATTGAACTAAAGCTTTCTCTCTTCATTTCATTTTTTCCTTCCCCTGTTGGATCTCAAGATTTCAGTCAACAAAACAATGGATTATCAACAGGTTGGTTCTCGATCCCTTATTGCTACCTGATTTTATCTTTTTTTTTTTTCTTTTGGGTATTATTTCATAATATTACTACCATCATCAACTGAACATGTGTTTGGAGTTTGAATGTTAACAAAATCATTAATACGATCCATGATCAGTCTTTTGAGTTCATTTTGTATTCACATTTATTGTCATTCTCTATTGGCGAACATGTTTTTGGAGTTACAATGTACCCAGTTGTGACGCCTATTGAAGATATCTACCCAGTTCAATGTTTTTAAAGTTTCTGATATGATTTCATGATATTGAACATGTGTTCGGAGTTTGATTGTTAGCAACCATGATCAGTCTTTTGTATGCATATTAATTGTCCCTGTTAATCAATCTCTCTTGGAGTTTGAGTGTATCCCATGATCAGTAATAATCTTTAGTTTGTCATTTTAGCTTCTGAACCAGTTTTTCTGATAGCCGTAATGGTCTGTGTGAAACCCCAAAGATGTGTAATTCATATCACTGTTCCTATTTATTACCTGTGGATTCAAGTATTCCCTTGAAGAAAATCCAAGGGAATGTACAAGTGATCTAGATATAACCCTCAACATCCTATAGTGACCAATTTATGATGACTTGGTCCAAAATGCAACAACTAACATGACCCTTTTCCATTTCCATTACTAATTTATTAATTTGAAGGTGTCTTCACGAGCATTTCAGGCGCACACAGTTAACTCCGTGGAATTTGACCAGCGTAACACGATGGAAGTAGATCAGAGTGTAGGGGTACTTGCTGAAGTTGTGACGCCTATTGAAGATATCTATCAAATTCCAGCGCCAACGCAAACAAGTGAACTTACAGGAGAGGTAGTGGAAGCTGTAGCTGAGGTCGCAGTTTCTAGTACGACAACACAAGATAAGTTTCCAGGTGCTGGCCAATTATATGAAGAAGGTAAGCACCGCGGAAAAGTTCTGGGTGATGGATTTGTAGACGTTGGAGGATTCAATATACCCAAAACAGAAGCATGGTTGTATAAAGAGATCTGGTTGAATTATGGGCACATTGCTTCCAGCCAAGTTCTTATAGATTCATATTATTATTCCCAAGTAACCGTAGTCTCTGAACTAATGAGTTTTATTGTGAAAATGAATGCCTTCCCTCTCGAGGAGGTTTCTTCAGAAGTGATTGATGATTGGGAGAGCAATATAAGAGTAGCAGAAAAACTTGAATTCAACATTGGCTGGCTTCGGGAGCGCTTGGATGATATTAAGATAGTTTTTTCTGAGGAGAAGAAGCTTCAGGAAGCATTAGCGGAGCAGGATCAGGCAAAGGCGCGTGTGATTGAGGCTGAGCAGCAGTTGATCTTGGCGAAACAGCAACTTTCGGACTTGGAAACTAAGATTCCTCCCCTTATCATGGGGAAACAAAATTTTCGAAACAAATGGGGTGGTCCTTTACTTCTTTTTAATGGCAGCGCAGACTTGTCACCTGTCACAGATCCAATTCAAGAGGATGAAATTCATATTGAAGAACCTATTGCTGACAACAACTCAGAGACAATGCCAGTGCCTTCTAGGGAATTGTAAGAAAGACACGCTTAATTTGTAGCCTTAACATGTAGTCTTGTTCTACCTTAGTATCCTTTTGAGTCTGATGCAGACATATTGGATGATTTCCTTCTAAAATCATGTAATATTGCATCAACCTGGTGATGCGCATATGAATTTTAAAATCATGCAATATTGCACTTAGGTAGCCTTTCTTTTACGCGCCAGGAAAGTGTTTATGGCTCACAGAAATAACCATAAGATGCGCCAAGTTAGGTTTTGCTTTCCTTTGGTGATAAGCAGCTTGGCTTGTCAGCTACAAACTTTTTTGATATGCAATTAATGGCTCTCCATACATGAACTTCACTACAAAATACACCGAGTTACAAAACCTTTACAAAAAAAAACTCAAAGATCTGATTTGAACATTGAAATGGGTTGTTTTGAATGTAGATGTAATTTTGAGTTTGTATACCATGGTGGAGATCATCACTAAGATGATCACACAATGGATGCATAGCACAATGATTTCTCCTCTCATGGTTTTAATATTTGTTGACCAAACTCCACAGGTGGGAACCTCTGCTGATAGATTCTGAGCTGGAAGCTGCGAGATTCTTACTTCTATCTATTTCTTTGTCCATGAGGTATCTCGGAGTTAACAAGAAAAAATTCAATAGAAAATATCATCATAAAGGGATTAAGACTGATGTATCTGCTCATCAAGCCTTGTTCTGTAGTTACACAATAAGAGGAGACGTGAACTCTTCTGAACAAAAAATCACATACAAATTAGCAACAACATCCAAAGATCACAGATACCTTACCATTACACAATTTGCTAGCACTACGATTTTTCCTCTCATTCTTTTAATTTGTGGAGTTCGATTTTATTCTTCAAAATTAGTGTTAACCGGAACATCTGCCTATGGATTCTTAGAATTAAGCTTTGAGATTCTTTTAATTAGTGTAACATCTAATGTTATTGTAGATCTTAGAAGGATTTAATATGTCGGTGTCGTTTTAAGATGCTCGTGGATTTCTACAAGGGGTATGTTGTCTATCTATACAGATTCTTTTATTTTTTCTAACTAAGACATATACACTCTTTGAATGTTAAGTTGATCTCATTCTCTGTTATATTATGAAAACTATAATAAATCCTTCCGATGGAATATTTGTATGCTCATGTAGAATTGTTGATAACGTGAAACTTTGGGATACTATCTCTGAAAGAAAGTTGAAACCAATTCGTAACTTGAAGCATGGTATTATTTGATAGACAGAACATCATTGGAACTTGATGATGAAACTTCTGGCTTGATTAGTATGGTATTATTCGATCTTACTCCATTAGATAACTTGGGACGAAAGAATAGGTTAGAGAAAATAAGGAAATTTCATAACATGAATGAATTATAAAATGAGATGCATGAATTATGAGATCGCTGATCACGTTAAAATTAATAAACAATAACCATGGATGAGGTATGGAGACTCGAAAAGCTTCTTTACTTCATATCCAAATTCCAAAAGCATTTGCTGATCTGTTAGAACAGATAGAAAAGGTATGGAGACTCGAAAAGATAGTTTTTTTCAAAGACTTGTAATGCCAACAAGCCATTCTGTTAGAACACTTGGTGGTTTTTTATGGGCTAGGTCTGGACTGGAGAATTAGGTCTCAGGCCCATTTTGGTGCCAACTTAGGGTTCGCTATGTTCTTCATCACTATATATATAGATAATTTTTTTTATTTCTTTTGGGGTTCATTCCTAGGAAAACAAGTAACTGAGCAAGTATACAAAGAATATATATTAAGGGGCTCTTTTCTAATCATGGATATGAAGGGGAAAATAAAATGGAGAATATATATATATATGAGGATGAAAGAAAACTAAGAACACGACAAGAACGTATGTTGTTAAAATTAAAAGAATATATACATCGAAATACAAGGTCAACGTGGATGGAATCTGGGTTTAAAAGAAAAATAGTTTAAATCCTACATTTCAAACAGTTAAAATGGAATATTCCAAGGACATGATGCATAAAAAAATCCGAGCAATTCCTCGCATGGTAAAAACTATATGAGAAGGTCATATGTACAAGAATATAGAGTTAGATACATGTCAAAAATACGAGCTTAAAAAAATTTAATTTTCAAAATTTTTTTTGTATGATTTACATACAAGATTCCTGTACAAAGCCCTAATTTGAGCAGTTCTGTTTTGTTTCATTCTCTAAGTATATTGAAATATATATATTATATTATATTATATAGAGAAAAGGGCCACTTTATTTGTTGCTCTCTCATCGTTATCACTATCACATACTAAACTAAACTAATTTAGAGTTTCCCACATGAATCCATCTGTTCTTTAGATTTATCTATTTCAATCTCTAATAACGATGATTATTTTAAAACTAACTAGGGATAAATATGAAATATAATTTACTAAGTGGATACTCAATCCAACTGTGGTCTTTTTTTACATATGTACACTTAAGAAATTCATATACTCATCACCAGGTTGATGCAATATTACATGATTTTAGAAGCAAATCATCAATTCTGTCTACATGAGACTCAAAAAGAAACTAAGGTACAACAAGTCTACATGTTGAGGCTAGAAATTAAGCGTGATTTTCTTATTCCCTTAGAATGCACTGTGTTTGACTTGTCAGCCATTGTTTCTTTATTACCAATTGCATCCTCTTTATATCTATAAATGGGAGTTCTCTAGTCTTCCTCATCTAATTCTGATCTCGCCTCTCCATTTTCTACGAGCATCATCTTTGTATTTTCGTCTTCCTTACTCACTAATGGTTGCATTAGCCGCTCGATTCGAATGTGCTGGATTGAGGAATCAGTAATCATTGAATCTATGTAAGCTAAAGCATCAGCATGTCTGTTATTTCCTCTGCATATGTGACTCCAGATTACACTTGGTATTCTTGAAGAATATTCTTTCACGAGTTGTAAGTATTTATTCATCGTAGAGTCACTTGCATTATATGTCCCCTCAATCTGCCGGACCACTAGTTGCAAATCACTGGTTATTCGTATTTCATCCAATTCCATCTCGTTTTCTATCCTTAAGGCGTGCACCACTTCCTCATACTCTGTTTCGTTTTTGGTTGCTTTTATTCCAACCGAAAGCAGTGAACTATCCGTGCCCCTCCTAACGAAGTGAATACTATTCCCATGCCTCCACCTGAGCTATTTGAAGAGTCGTCAATGAATATTTCCCACCTCCATGGGTGATTTTATTTAAGTTGATCCTCTGGGTCTGGGAGTTCTTCATCCACATCCATTATCTCTTCTACTTCCTCATTTTCTTCCAGTGGAAACTAAGCTAAAAATTGTGCAACTATGCGTGACTTCGTAGAAGTTTGAACCTCGTACTTCATTCCGAATTGGTCGATTTGAGTATTTCATCTTTCAATTCTCCCTACTCTCTTCGTGTTCTTCAAAACTGATTCTTTTGGAACTTTCGTCAGCACTTTCATTTTATGATTTTGAAAATAAGTTTGTAACTTCTGCGCCGCATACACTATGGCTAGTATTAACTTCTCGATTTTTGGATAGTTCCTCTCTGCAAAATTAAAGGTTTACTGACATAAAAGATTGGTTGTTCCACCCCTTTTTCTGAGAAAATTTAACACTGCACTGAGAGTATTTGACGTAGTCGCGAGGTAAATTAATAATTCTTCTCCAGGTTCCGGTTTTTGGAGGATAGAAAAATTGATAAGATATTCCTTTATGCTCTGCAAGGCTTGCTCGCACTCTTGTGTCCATGTGAATTTTGCTCATTTTTTTAATACGTCGAAGAAGTGTTTACACTTATCTAATAATCTTGAAATGAATCTTCCTAAAGCTCCGACCTGTCCGTTTAACTTTTGCGCATCTTTTATGGTTATTGGGGATGGAATGTCTAGTATGGCTCGAACCTTAGCTGGATCCAACTAAATTCCTTTTTTCGCTGACTCAACCCCAAAGATACACTTCGTTGGATTTATCTTCATCTTGTATGCTCTCATTTGTTCAAAAATCTCTTTCAGATCTTCCATATGATCCCCTAATTCTTTAGTGTTTTCGAACATATCATCAGTGTAAACTTCCAACTTCGTGTGTATCCATTTGGCGAAGATCTCTTCTACCATTCATTGGTATGTGGCTCCTTCATTCTTCAATCCGAAGGGCATTCTAGTATAGCAATATAATCCTTTGGGAGCCAAGAAAGCTATGCGTTCTTGATCTTCTTCTGCGAGCGGTATCTGATTATAGCATGAGTATCCATCCATTAACGAGAGCCTACGGTATCCTGATGCCGACTCCACCATCTAAGGTATATTTGGTAAGGGAAAGCTATCCTTTGGACAAGTAGTGTTCAAACCGCTAAATTCAATGCATATCCGTATCCCTTTATTTCTCTTTGGTACTATCACCATATTTGCAATCCACTCTGGATACTTCGCTGGTCGTATGATCCCGGAATCCATCATCTTTTGGAGTTCCTTTTCTTTTTTTCTCATATAAGTGGTTGTTATTTATCGTATCCACTGCCTTATTGACTTGATTGATGGATTGAGATCTAACTTGTGACAAGCAACCAGCAGATCAATCCTTGGCATTTAATTCATACTCCACGCAAATACATCGAGGAATTCTTTTAGTAAACTTATTAGCTTTTTGTCTTCGTCCATCTCCATCTTCGTTCCAATCTTTACTATCTTCGGTTCTTCGTTTCTTCCAAAATTTACTTCCTTCGTGGGTTCTACCGCCACGACATTAATGATTGGTTCTCCAAGTGGGGTCGGTTCCTTTAATTGTTATAAAGGTTCTTCTTGCTTTTCAGGAATCTCCCTTGGTATTGCACACCCTTCTTTTGCCTTGGTCTTGTATACCATCAGTTCTTCTTCTTTCTTTACTTGTAGCACTTTATTCCTTTGTTCCTTCTTCTTATTCTTCAGCTTCTCTTAGTAGATGTGGACATCTTTCTTGTTGCAATCTCTCGCATCCTTTTGATCTCCTTTTATCTCGCCAATCCCGCTTGGAATTGGGAATCGGATTTCCTGATGGAAGGTTGATGCCACTCCTTTTATTTCGTGGATCCAAGGTCTGCCTATTAGAGCATTGTAGTGTGAATCTATATCTAGCACAAAAACAATAACTTCCGTCTCCAATTTCCAATTTCCCTGCAAAAATCTTTACAACCAACTCGCCCTTGGGTTTTGATGAAACTCCTACGAGATCAGAATCCTTGTAGCCCATAGTCTTGAACACATGATAAAAGAGAATATCGAATGAACTCCCAGTATCTACTAAGACCTATCCATCGCCCATATTCTCATGTCTTTAGTAGGATCATTATCCCATCGTGAGTGCTTGCCAAAGGTTAGGATTATAACCAATGGATCTGTATGCGAGGCTCCTCCTTCAGGTGCATCCAGAGATGAAAATGAGATAACTCTCTTCTAACATTCTTCTAACGGTCCTTTCTTCACATTTCTAGATATTTCATTTCCATCAAAGTCCCTTTTATGCACCCTCTTGAATACATTGTCGTGAAAGTTTTGGATGTTCTTCGCGGAATGAATTATAGAGTTAAAATTCGGTACACCTAAGCTTGATTTTGGTTATTGTCACGAGGTGGGGGTGGTAGCAATGGTGCTGGATTTTCTAAGAAGTGAGTGAGCTTTCTGATAAGCACGTATGTGCCACATTTCATACCCATATTTATATTAGTTAGGACTCAATATTATGGCTAACAAGATTGTTTTAGTGCTTTTGTAGAAAGTACGAGAGAATTCAATTATCCGGGAAATAAACGCCTAAGTTGCATCTTAAATGGCGTTTGCTGCAAAAATCACCAAAGTGTGGCTCGGATATGGAGCTTGCTTCCGAGTTAATGTGTCATGGACACCTGCTTGATCACCTCATTTCCTGGCCAATAAATTATTAGGGAATCAAAGAATTGTCTTGGACCAAAGTGCAGTATGTGTACCACACCACCAGCTAATAAATTATAGCTGAGGATTCTTTTGATTTTCCAAACATGTAATGTGCTGGAGGATGAGAGTAAAAAGTGCAGGACGTGTTATCTATCCACCACATCTGCATTTGTGGTTTGTGTATCGGGCAGTACACTCTGATTTCAAGAGAATCATGTTTTGTTGGCAATCTTTTCCTGAGATGATCTCGGTTAGATGTTGGCTGTGCAGTGGTGGGTGCTTATACAGAATATGGAGCACAAGAAAGTCATGAATGCAACAGGTAAGTGAAGAGGTGTCGGAGTAATCAGTTCCACTAAATTTGTATAACTGCAAAGGGATTTTAGAGAGTGGTGCTGTGGTTGGATTGATGAAAGAGTGGGAGTTCGAATACTTCTTCCAAAATCATAAGCATCAGTTTTTGAAGCAACAATCAGTGGTGTTCGAATTCAAGTAGAACATGGAGAGGAAGATAAGGACTGTTGGCACTCGAATGGAAGAAGATTGCAGCAAAGCAAAGTTCAGGGAGTTGTTAGTGGTGCTGGTTTGTTTTGGTATGCACTACCATGGCTGCGACAATGGGTTCAGTTGGTTGGTCGTGGTTGATCGGTTGCTGCCAATGGTTGAGAAGAGAAGTTTGCTGTGGTAAGCTGTTCGAAGGAGTTGAAGTTGAGTTCGTAGTTTGAAATACATGTTGGAGGAAACAAGCTGTTGTTGCAGCCGATGGATCTTGGACGTGAATGGAGATCTGCGAAGGTCAGGGAAATGAAGTTGCTGGAGCTTGCAAGAGTGGTTTGGTGGTCGTCGGGTCCGTACTATGAGAAACGATTGGAGGTGGCTCGAATAGTGGCTGTTCGAGATAGAAACTTGAAGACAAACTAGGGAAGAACTGGTGATCATCTGCCTAGGTTTTGGGTTGTATACGAGAAATAACTAGACAGAGTGCAGTGAACGTTCCAGGCAAACATGGAGTTGGAACTGGTGGGACGAGTCTTGTTCTTTCGGTGATGGCTCAACAACAACAATGGTTTTCTGGTGGTGTACTTCGATGTTGGAGGCTAAGCTAGGAACTGGTGATGTTGAAGACTAGATAGAGTCGTTGCTGTGGTCGGAGTGATAAGATGAATTGCAGTCGATTGACGAGTCTGCTAGCTCGGGATTGGCAGGATGGTAAAGCTGCAGAGTTGATGCTGCTGATCGAAGTTTGCTGTCTTTGATGGACGAGACTGAGAAGTTCACAACACAGGGGGTGATGGACTTAGATGGAAGACAGGGTCTCTGCGGGTGATAAGAGTTAGATGGAGCTCAGATGGGTGAGTTCGTTTGACCGGGCAGGGAGGTGTGAAGGACAGAATGGCCAATGGCAAGACTTTGGCAATGTTCTGAGTGGGGATTGGTGATTGTTACTGGATCGGGCCTGGTACTACTCGTATGGTCCAAATAAGGGTCTCAGGAGCAATTATATTTGCGGAACGATTCAGAAGAGAAAGGGGGGCGGCCGCAGCTACAGAGAGAACGACGGTACTGTGTGTTTTGAAGGGCTGCCACGAAGGCTTTTGTACACAACAACAGAGAAGATTGAAGGGCGATTCGTCACTGGGTGACAACGGTGACGATTTTTTATCTTTTCCTCTCTTGTTATTTATTTTAGTGACTTTTGTGAAACTCATTGCCATGTCTTTCTAACTGATTTGTAACTAGGGTTTTACGTTGGAAACCATATTAGCAATAGACCTTGATTAATTCGAACATATTTGGTATAAGGCTTTTATAAATTAAATCTATATTTCTTAAATTTTGTCCATGGATTTTGTGTAGAATATGGTTAATTAGCTTCACTTAATTATTTGTTTCTTTTTTGATAACTCATGCTTGGAATTTCTTTGATGAGTTATGCTTACGGGTACAAGTAATATTTGAAAAGCTATACATTTGATAGGCGTTGTGGTATAGAAATTTGGAACGGACATGATTAAGATTTATGATTTCATTTTTTGCTCTTTAATTGATACAATGGTGGAATCCGTAAACCCTGGTTACCGACATTCTCTCTCGTTGAATTTATTTTATTCGTTAAGATTGTTTGTTTCTCTATTTTTGTTATCTTAAAACTTAAAATCACAAAATATTGTTCTTGCTTAGTCGATTAATAATATTGGTTACAGTATTTTCCAACTCTCCATGTGGGTTCGACCCGTACTTGCCTTTGTCTACATTGTAGACACTGTGCGATTGCGGTTATATATAGGAATCTCCGGATCCAATCACTTTCCCTTTTCAATTAGACGAAATATTATTCTTCGGAGGTTTCTGCAATCATTTGTGTGATGCCCGTGAAAGCAATGATATATACAGAACTCAGGGCTCCTATTTCCTGGAGGTGACTCCATCCCCATATTTAGTGGTGCATGAATTTCTTCCGTCAGTACAATCGCCTTCCATATCTTTTCCACGGTTGTATTGAGCCTAGCTAGGAAGATTTAACTCCTAAAATGTTTGTGCACATGATCTTCTTTCTCCATACCGTTGACATTGGTTATAACTTCGTTGATTTCCTGAGTTATTACCTCATGGATCATAATTTCTTCGCATTGGTTCTTCATTCCATGGATGCTGATCAATCCATTCTTGATCTCCACTTGATACTACTACTAACTTCGCATGAACTGTATTTGATGGCTCACCTTCCTCATACTTCGAATTTCTTTGTATTGCATGTGCCACTCTTGGTAATAGACGCGAAGTTCCTTTTTTCGACAGGATTGGTGTGGCTTCGTTAACTTCCCTTTGCTTCTCCTCCAGGGAAATGTACTCCTCTTGGTATTCCCTCAGCTCATTCATTGTCAACGAAATTCATATTATAAATATTTGAGTGTACAAGAGGTCAGCCGAGATTAATGCATTCACGAAGGTGAGAATGAAAAGCTTCTTATCAACTCTTCCGGCGAGTTCAGTACATACAGTTCTCCACCTCGTCACCGGAACTTGCAGACTCTCTCCGGGTCTTCGCCTCAGATTAAATAAGGTTTTGATTCCTGTCCTCAGCATGTTATTACTTATATAAGTTGTTAAAAAAATTCTCTGCAGATATTTGAACGAGGAGATTGATCTTTCTGGCAATCCATCGAATCAAGCCAATGCTTCCCTACTTAGACTCGCAGGAAAATATTTATACATCACCACTTCATTTTGTGCCCATTGCATCAAGGTGTGTGTGTAGTGCTATAAATGTTGTCATGTACTTCCTGATCCACTGAATTTGCTTCTGAAGGTTGGTAATGTACATCTAGAGCGAATCCTTGCTTCCAATACTTTGTAATAAACAAAGATTTTTCGGCCTCTTCTATCGCCTCTGCTAGTTGTACTCGTCCTCCTCTTCGTGAGTTATTAATCAGTGACCTCATGTCCCGTAAATTGTTCATTACCACTTGGTTTATATTTCCTCCACCTTCTTCACGCCTATTTCTTCTTTCCTCGCCGTATCTTCGCGTCTTCTTTCATCTTCGCATCTTATCTCTTCTTCCTCGCGTCTCATTTCTTCCTCGTATAGTGTTTTTCTTCTTCGCGCCTTCTTTCCTCTTCGTACAATCTCTCTTCTTCGTTCCTCCTCTCTTCTTCAAATCTTCGCCTTAGATCTTCCTGCCTAGTCTGTTCCAATGCTCTCTTCATATTTTTTTCCTCGCTGCTTTCTCTTTATGGTGTCTCCTTCTTCGCTCTCTTCTGTCCTCATTTCTTCTTTCTCCATTCTCTTTATCTTCAGGTATGTCCTCTCTTTCACGCAAATTTCTTCTTGTTGATGAACCTGTTCTTGCGTCTGATTCTCCTCCTCGTTGGTCATAGGCTTCCCTCTCCTTATTGAGCTGACGATTTTGTTGCATCAAAGTGACGTTTTCCCTTGCAAGTCTAGTATGTTGTTTCACCAGATCTCTTTATCTCTCGTTCTTGACGAAGTACCTCTCTTAACTTTTCCAACGTCATATTCTCTTCACCAATATTTTCTTCCCTTTCCTTGCAAACTGGCTCTTCTCCTACCCCAATTTCAGTATCAGTAATATGGACCGATCCTTTTCTAAAGTTATTCCCATTGGGACCACCGTTTCTCCGTTGATTCACACCACGTCTTCCTCTTGCCGTTGATGTCTCTCCTATCTCCATTCATCTTCCTTTTTTTTGCTTCCAAACACTTGCTTCTTCTTGACGCTATTATATACTTTGCTCGATTTGGTACTCTTGGCATCAACCGATCTTAACTGATATGTATGAATCAACTTTTACTCACCAACTCATCAATGATTCTCATCTAGTAATGATTAAGTTAATTTTGCTGTAAGCTTTGTGATAAATTTTCATTTAAGATCTCAACGAGTTCTTCAAAATAGAAGTCAAGGATTATTTCTACTTCTGAGATCTTGGACATAAACATACTCTTCTGTCCTACGAATCATACTTTCATCAAAACAACTCATTAAAGATTCCAACAACAAAACTCAAGAACAACTTCAACTTCTTTTCCAAAATCTCAAGTGAGAGTAAACTCTCAACATTTCAATTTCCATTATCTCTTCTTTGAACATCATAGATATTTTTTAAGAAGATGGAATTTGCTGGTTTAAAAACATGAGTCAAGCATCGAATGCCAACTTATATATACTTGTTCTTAGTAAGTGAAAATGAAATCAAACAAAGATGTGGTTTAATGGGTGTACAAAGAAACAAAAGCATTTTGATAGATCAGTAAATCCAAACATGTATTTAGACATTTAATCTGTTTGATAACTTACAATTACATAGAAGTAGTTTAAATCTCAAACAACACCATTCCACATGTTCAATCTACTTACATCTCTACATTTGAAAGAATAGATGCAGAATCAACAAAGGGGAAAAAGACAATTAACGCATTTTTATAATTAGTTTTATAATTAATCGAATTTTTAATGTGACTTAACATAGCATAACCTCATCTAAAACTTTACAAACGCATGTAGTTAACACCCTGAAATCCAATTACGTGTTAATATCTTTCCCAGCGCAGCAATATAATCATCTTTTATAGTTCTGTAATCCTTATAATTAATCCTAAAAACAAAATGTTCGTAATCATTAGGCGCAAGATTTTACCGCAAGAAAAAATGAGCCCAAAGATGACCTAAACAGTAGAATCAAAAGAATGTCGACTTAATTTTGAGAGGAGAAATCATTGTGTTGTGTGAAATCCGAGGAAGATTGGTTGATTGTGTCTCCCACTAGGTTATATGTAAATCTTCAACATTCAATTCATTACTCATTCTTTCTTTGTTTCAAACAAGAGAGGATCTCACATCAGAGAGAGGTAGAGAGGTTATGCGGAAACGGCGTAGTTGAGGAGCTAGGTTAGATGCAGTAGTATTTTCCCTAAAGGAACGAAAATAAAGGTCGTATATATAAACTAGAAAGTAAACCCTAAGTTGGCACCAAAATAATTTCAAAAAAAAAAAGTTGGCACCAAAATGGGCCCGAGAGCCAAACTATCCGGTCCAAGACGTAAAGAATCTAACTTTGCTTTTTTCCTTCTTAATTTCTCACCCACTGATTATTTATTTTTATTATTAATGGATAAAAAATATTATTACGTTAACTAGTTGAAAGCCTAATAAGTTAAGATCCAACAAGGTACTACTACATTGCTTGAATAGGTTGTCATGCTTGCCTATCAGCGAGCCTCATGAGGAACCAAGCCAAGGGTGGCGAAACGGATATGGGGGCTATGATTGTGTCGCAAGGGGGCAAGCTATAACTCTACCTTCCATTTCAAACTCTGTAATCTTGCGCCATCAGGGATTCGAATCTTGAACCTCCTGGAGTGCATAAAACCTCTATGGAATGGGAATGACCAGCGGAACTAAATGGCATGTTTTTTTTTTTTTATCAACAAAACGATAAGATTTTATATGTAGAGGAGAAAAGAATGAAAGAACTACAAGTCCAGAACGTTTTACAGATAAAAGTTTGAGTTTAAAAGTCTTGGGAAAGAATATACCAACTAACTAATTCTTCCCATTAGTTAAAAGTCTTAGGGATGAATACCTGGAATGACTCCTACAAAACTGAATCAAGAACGACACGGATGTGCATCAACACCAACTTCCTTATCCAATTGAAATCCAGAGAATTCCCCTCCCAAGAGGATAGTCATCCCCTCAGTTTGCCTTATACGACAGAACCAGCAACGCAAGGGAACATGTCTCAAGATTTCTAGAGGCTCTAGGTGAGCACGAATACAACCATGTTCCTCGCCTGCGAGAATTTTCAAAGTCACTCACTGGAAGAGCATACACGTGGTACAACTGCATCGCCCCAGGCAGCATCCGCGATTGGGGTGAAATGGTTACGTCCTTTTACAAGAAGTATTTCTTTGTGTCCGAGCAAGTCACTCTCTCGGATCTGGGAAGAATGTTCCAACATAATGACTAACATCCAAATGATTTTTTCAAGAGATTCAGAATTCAAGTACTGGACTGCCACGACCCGGGTGTAACTGAGCAGCAACTAGTAAATTCGTGAATCAATGGTATGACTCCCATCTATCGTGCTTTACTGAAAAACTTACGATTCCAGACCTTCTCCGAACTCCACGTAGCTGTTAAAAGATCATCCACGACAGCGCCATCCCTGTTGGAAAGAACTAGGCCTCCCAAAAATGAAGATACACGAGAAGTTCGAAGAAGCCCGCGTTTTCTTAACAAGCCATACAACACCGGCCCCTCCTCCGTGAGCGTGGTAGACGAAAGGGGAAACAGGAAAACACCTCTAACGGATCAACACCCTAGGCGCACGTCCCGAGCACGAAGGGAAGCCCCGCTAAAGGCCCCAACCAAGACCTATGAACGTTTCCCTGAAGCCAAAGGAGACGACTCGGACTTTTCCTTTCCGATCGAGAAAATAATCGAACTTATGAAAATATGGGTTCAAGATGATGTCATCAGGCTACCGGCTCCTCGGTACCCACCTACTGAAGAGGAGATGGCAAATCCCATATTTTGTCACTACCACAGATTCGTCAGTCATCCAACCAGCGACTGCAACAGATTGAAAAGCATTTTCAAAGAAAGGATATAGGCAGGGGAGTTACGACTTAGGAATAAAGGAGTACATAGAGATCTGCTTCCCATAAGAAACTATGAAATCTCTAGGGACTCTATACACGAAACAGTGCAGTCCATGATACAATACATATGCGGAATCCTCTACTTTTCCAAGGAGCAACGTCGAGACGCTTTCACAGCCCTCAACCACATAGTATCTGGGAAGCGACTCCACCCTTCCACAAAAAACATACCTGAGGAACAGATCTCGCTAGGCGTCCCTGCCGAGAAGAACAACTGGGGACTTCTCACCATGGCCCGCTTAAAGGACGCCGAGTTCGACAACACGCTCATCCACGCAGCCTCAGAGTTCAACATTGTTACGTTAAAGACCCTGAAAGCGGCATGAGTAACAAAACAAGAGGCCACTCACTCCCCATCGGAGAGCAAAGACCACGAGAGGAATCACCTGCATGCGCTTGGCTACGCTATTCTTGGGATCAACATAGGAAATATCGCAACGCACGGGACTTTCTACATTGTCAAGAATCTAAATTACGACATGGTTTGGGGCGCCCGTGGGTACTCGACAACAAAACAGAATTAGGAGCGTCACCCTTGCCTGTGTCAACGCCAGAGAGGGTATCTAACAAGCCTTCTAACTTGCTACCCTGTCAACAGCTTACCAGCAATAATTTACTACTGGAAAAGGATTCGCCAAAGAAACCTGCCAAACTCCAAACTCAAGTAAGCCTGACTAAGACGTTCTCTTTATCACCAACATTTCTCACCGCAACCCGCCCTGAGGACTCGACATGGTTGTCGATAACAACACTGTCAAGATATGTGAATGGAATGCCGAACCTTTTAAGTGTTTCACCAGGGATTTGAAAGTCACCCTGGATGACTATGGGAACAACCGCCAGGCGATCGTACCACAACCCAATCCTTTCCGGATAGGGGATATAGTAATCAGAGACGCCTCATTTCAAGTCAGAAAGATGACTGTGAAGATGTCGATTCAGAAAAGTTCTCCCGAAGAATAGGAAGATGAACCATACCTAGTAGCCGACATCCTCTTGGGTGGCTATTGCAAACTTATCAACACGGATAAACTGGAAGGCATAGTGATTCATTCGCGCTGGTTGGATGCTGGCAGCATCATAAAGGTCAATATATTCAATTTCCTGACACATGCTCCTCAATACCTCTTTAGCAATTTTCCTTTTCACTACTACTATCTATTGCATCAGAATGGATGCATCACTTACATTCATCCAGCAAAATTTCAATTGTCGCTCCCGTTGAGCAATCTAATATATCCTCTCCAGTGAAATAAAATAACCCCTTTTTTTCCTTTAAAATTTCTCAAGATAAACCCAAAATTCAAAACCCGTTACCCAAAAAAAAAAAAAAAAAAACACACAGAAGACAAAATGGTATCTTTTCGGCGGAATTTTCAAGCTCACAAATTATTACAAGACCAAGCCACGGAGGCTCAGCATAAGATACAATGAAAGGAAAATTGCAAGACATTAAAAGGCGACTAGGCCACAAGAGAAACAAAAGAAAGAAGATTCGCCTAGTTAAGACTTTTTCGTACACTTCCCCCAGCAATCCTCCAGCCAGCAAAGGTTCCACAAAGAAGACATGTCAACAGCAGCAACGACCTCCGTTTCCCATCCAGATGCCTTTCCAGCAGCGCCAACCAACGCTTCTTTTCCCTTCATCTCTGACATGGATTCAACATGCGAAATCATGATTCCTCCAGCAGCACCAACGCCATCAACAAAGTTTTCTCCGAGATTCTTCTCAGCAGCTCCTACAAGAAAATCACTTGACTTGCTCATGTCAGAATCCATGGGAACCTGTGCTTTTTTTCGTACCTCACCCGGAGGAACAGAAGTGATATCTTGGATGATGGCTCTAATCTCGCAAAGTAATGAGCCGATCCTACCCAACAACTCTTTGTAAGAAGACAGGGCTCCATTAATCATATGATTCTTCTCGGAGAAACCAACAATACCATCTCCATTGTCACCATGGGATGCCATCGCAAAAGTATGAAAACGGTGTAGTCGCCTCACTATACGACCAGTAGAGAGGAAGAAGACAACAAAATCTTGCCAGCAATATTTATGTGATAAGGAAGGGCATGCTTCATGGCTGTAATGGACCTATGAAATCACACATCAATAAAGGATCCCCAATCAGAGCCGTGCACAAAGAAGACAATTCAACTCATAAGGAAATTTTGCATCAAGCGATTATTCTTCCCTCGCTTGAACCGGCCCCACCGTCTAGCATGTTCAATTTGCCAACTCGAGCCAACTTTCCAAAATTCATGTCGGTCCCACCAATTGCGCCGACATGTCAATGCCGCCCAAGTTGCACCAGCTATCACGTCCATGTCCCTCCGGTCCCACCATCCAGCACGCTCATTTTCTCAACTCACGCCAGCAGCTCAATGCTTCCCAGCCGTCCATTTCCTCCAATTTGTGCCAACCTCCCGATTCGTTGAAAAACTGCCAAGGACAAGGATTCCAAATCCAGTTCGCCTCTTAGAAAAAAGTTCAGATAAATCTCTCACTTCTCTCTCAGATTTTGTCTTGGCACCATCTTATTCTTACCTCGCAACAAAGCTCCTGTTCCGAGCTAAGCAGGGGACTTAAAATTGATGGTGGATTTTAGACAAGGGGTAAGATCGTAAAACTCCATGACCTAATGTTACCCGCAACACATTAACAGAGAGCATTTAATTCAGGTGTAAATAATTAATAGGGGTATTTTTTCAAAATACCGGATTAGGGTTTTCGACACAGAACCCTAATTCCAAACCAAGCAGCATACTGCGCACCATGGCAACGACGCCAAAACCAAGCCGCATACTGCGCACCATGGAAACTGCGCCAAGCCAAATCCGCATACTGCGCACCATGGAAACGACGACAAAACCAAGCCGCATACTGCGCACCATGGCAACTGCGCCAAACCAAAGCCGCATACTGTGCACCATGTAAACGATGCCAAAACCAAGCTGCATACTGCGCACCATGGTAACGACACCAAAACCAAGCCGGATACAACGCACCATGGCAACGACGCCAAAAACAAACCGCATTACTGCGCACCATGGCAACGACGCCAAAACCAAGCCGCATTACTGCAAACCATGGCAACGACGCCAAAGCCAAGCCGTATACTGCGCACCATGGAAACGACGCCAAAACCAAACCACATACTGCACCCACAGGCAACCATGCCAAACTAAGACGCTATGCCATTTGGCACATGCCAAAAATAACGTCCTAGGCTTGCAAACCGTGCAACTAGGTCAACTTGGCCGTATGTGCCATTGGCACATGCCAACACGCACCACTAGCCAATTTCCAAGTCGCTATGACGTTTGGCACATGCCAAAAATAGCGCCATAGGCTTGCAAACCGTGCAACTAGGTCAACTTGGCCGAGCGTGCCATTAGCACATGCCAACACGCACCACTAGATAATTTCCAAGTCGCTATGTCGTTTGGCACATGCCAAAAATAGTGTGATAGGCTTGCAAACCGTGCAACTAGGTGAGCTTGTCCGTGCGTTCCATTGGCACATGCCAACATGCACCACTAGCCAATTTCTAAGTCGTTACGCCCTAGGCTTGCAAACCGTGCAACTAGGTCAACTTGGATGTGCATGCCATTGGCACATGCCAACACGCACCAATAGCCAGTTTCTAAGCCGCTATGCCGTTTGGCACATGCCAAAAATAGCACCCTAGGCTTGCAAACCGTTCAACTATGTCAACTTGGCCATGCGTGCCATTGGCACATTCCAACACGCACCACTAGCCAATTTCCCAAGTCGTTATGCCATCTGGAACATTCCACAAATAGCGCCCTAGGCTTGCAAACCGTGCAACTAGGTTAACATGTCCATGCGTGCCATTGGAACATGCCAAACACGCACCACTACCATTTTCTAAACCGCTACCAAGCCAAAAACTCAAGGCCCAAGTGGCCGTGTGTGCCATTGGCACATGCCAACACAAAAACCACTGACCATTTTCTATTCCAAGCCGTTATGCCATTGGCACATGACAAAGTAGCTCCTCCAACTTGTCCAAAGTTGCCGTGTATGCCATTGGCACATGCCAACATGCAACCACTAGCCAATCCCCATTCCAAGCCGCTATGCCATCGGCACATGCCAAAGTAGCGCCTGCAACTTGGCCAAAGTGGCCGTACGTGCCATTGGAACATGCCAAACATGTTACCACTAGCCACTTTATATTCCAAGTCGATCCGCGCATGCCATTGGCACATGCCACATGCTCCACTAAGCGACTTTGGCATTTCTATCCGCACTCAAAGTGCAACTTGCGTCCAAGGCATTCCGCACATGCCAAATGCTCCACTAAGCGAATTTGGAATTGCCATCCACACTCAAAGTACAACTCGCGGCCAAGGCATTTCGCACATTCCAAATGATCTACTAAGCGACTTTGGCATTGCCATCCGCACTCAAAGTACAACTCGCGGTCGAGACATCCCGCACATGCTACAACGCTTCACTAGCAACTTTGGCATTTCCACTTGCGCCCAACTCTCTAGACATCAACACAAACTGGGGGATGATTTCTTGGGGTTTTGGTTTGGAGGTCACAGTGTGCAGCGTACACTACGCTCGCAATAAAGCAAGGCGTGCAAGGAATGAATACGGTCAATTAAATAAGGAAATTTAAGGTGAAAACGTTTTTCACCATAAAGCCAACGGTTTCCACCTCCTCTGTTTTAATTGACACATTTACTCAATTCCTTAATGAGGCGAGGGTACGTTCAATCTCACTTGTATAAATAGTTTTCACCTATTCTGCCAAAACAGACAAGTCTTGGTCAGGCAAAATACAACCATATCAAATAGAAACTTTGCAAGATCTTTCAAAAGCTTCCATCACTAGCAAGCTTCCGCAAGCTTCTACACTTCTGATACAAGTCGAGATACTACCTATCCAGAACTCTCTGGTCTCATCACCCTTCTTCGCTATCCTCCCCAAATCAACCCTTCTCCTCCACTTTGTGACCGAAGCAAATCTGGAACAGCCATCTTCTTGGTTTAGGCCAGAATTATACATATTGATATCTCGAATCAAAAGTGCTCACGTGTAGCACATTTGTTTAAGGGTTTAAACCAGTCTCTCCATCATCGAATTTACCAAATTCGGCTGAGGCAATTTTCTCCCATAAACAACTATGTAATGGATCGTACAAAGAAAACAACAGAGTCATGTGTTCTAAATCCTCTTCTAATCTATGAATTGAAGAAGAAAAACCAATTGAAGATGAAGGTGTAAGAACTGTAATTGAACTAGAAATTGAATTGGAAATTCAACGATTTGAAGTTCCAACTCCTGAAATGAGGATAAGAAGGTATTTCCTTCAAACATAATCTCTTATTTGTTGTTTTTAATTGATTGAATATGTTAAATTACATAAAATTTAGGGTTTTTGATTGTTACAATAGTGGGTTCGGCTGATATTCGAGTTGAGTTTTGAGCCAAACTGTTCTTGAAATTTCACCCTGAAAGTATCTATGAACAGTTCGGCTAAACAGTGAATATCAGCTTTTAGCCGAACCCCAAAATTTTTATTAAACTAACTTTTAAAAAAAAATCCAATAGGTGTTTGGCTAATATTATATTCAATATATAAGTCGAACTTAAAAAATATATGGTTAGGTTGATTCGATATTAAGTAAAAGAGTTGAACCACAACTTCATTTTTAACTATAAATCCCAGGAGTAGGTTCGACATATTATGAACATTTAACTAGCAAATAGGCGGGAGTTGTAAAGAAAAGTTCGGCCGTTAACTTTAGTCATTTCAGTGAGCCGAACTGTTCGTCATATGTAATAAACCAGGTAGGTTCGGATTTGTTCACCGAAGTAGGTTGAAAAGAACCTATTTTTTATGATTTCGACCTACAAAAAAGAAATTAAATATAAGATAGAAGTATAAATGTGTATTTGTAGCATTGGGTTCCTCATCGACGTATTCGTCGTCGAAATTTGGCTCACTTCATAGGGCTTTGGATGTCTACTTATATAAAGATAGAAGTATATTTGTGTGTTGTTAACATTGGATTTCTTATCGTTGTATTCATCTTCTGGATTTGGCTCATAAAAATACAAGTTTTTCCTCACTTCCCCTTCTTCTTCTTCTCCAAAAAACCTAACTTTTTCTTTTCTTCCCCAAAATTATCATCAACACAAACTTTCATAACTTAATTATCTTAATCACTAATCATTTACATTAAATACTAATCAAAATTATTCATTATTATTAACAATACAAAAAGGGTAAATTTGCCATGAACAAAAATATTTGGTTAAGGGGCTATTAAATTTACTATTTCCAACCTGTTTTTTTCTTTATTCATTATGCCCTGAAATTTTCTTGTATGCCCTAGAACAGGGTTTCTACAATATCTACACTAATAGACTTGTTGTGTCCCAGTCTACTCGCTAGAACTTGAGCATGTTCAGTGATGGTCCTGGTTTCTTACAGTGCTACTATTTGAGGCTTACATTTCTTGACAAGCTCCTTCATTACTAAGAGCTTCTCCAATGGTGAATGTGGATGTTTCATAGGTGGCATCACTTTTAAGACATTCTCTAGGTATAAAATCCTAAATGTTAGGAAAGAAATAAATTTTATCTCCAACCCATTAGATTGTTTTATCCCATTTTATTTGTAGGTATATAATTTGTTAAAATTATTTCCATTATTGTTTTCATTGATTTTTATTAGTAAAAGTGTGACTATGATGGAAGACATCCTCTAATTGAATGTCTAAAACTAGAGGTTCACTTAGAGGATGTCTAACTTTTTTTTTGCCACCTCATCCTCGCACCAATGGGTTGGAGATGATTTTTTATAAATATGGTTGTGTATCCTATGTGGATTAAGACTTTTTCCCTTATATACATTCCATCGGAGAAGCTCTAAAGGAGGGTCTTTCCATTCCACTAGAAATCTTGTAGGTTTGGATTTCGTGTGGGCTAGGACTGAAACGATAAAAAAAGAACATAAAATATGGGCTTAAGTTAACTTAACTATAAGCCCAATAAATAAGAA
Source organism: Papaver bracteatum (assembly GCA_023529315.1). NCBI lineage: Eukaryota > Viridiplantae > Streptophyta > Magnoliopsida > Ranunculales > Papaveraceae > Papaver > Papaver bracteatum. The sequence goes on along the minus strand of JAJJWX010004705.1, from coordinate 67,154 downwards.
GAGGCTTAGGGTTTGGTTGTTGTATATAAAGATGACTTTCTATCCTTGATTTTGGGCAAACACAAACAACTACGCCGTCTCCACATTTCTTCTCAATCTCTCTCACATCTCCATCTTCGTTGTAACACAAACAGAAAGAATGAGTTATGGATTGAGTTTTGAAGATTTTACATATAGCCTGGTGGGAGACACAATCAATCAATCTTCCTTGAGATTTCAGAGCATAATGATATTTCCTCTCAAAATTAAATCCATAGAGATTTGATCATAAGTTTTAAGGATAATCTCCATTCGTATAAAAGCTAACAAAGATGTCGACATTTACATTCTGCATCTTTTCCGTGCTTGTTTTTTGCGGTATCTTTTGCCTAGTTTGAACCCTCGAGTGGCCTTGGCTGGGAGATAGAAGCAACTATTCTAACAAAAGTTGAGAGATTCAAAGTACATCTATGTATTCTAAGTTAATTTAAGCTCAGTTTTTTTTTTTTTTAAATTTAATTTTCATTAAAAAGGGAATGATTAATTATCTGTAATTTAGTTTTGTTTTTTCTTTTCTTCGATTCAAACTGATGAAGTGTCTAAATACATGTCTGAATTGCACCACACATAAATTGCTTCCTTAATTAGTTACTTACGAATCTAAGTAAATTGGCATTCCTTTACTCATCATTTTAAATCAGCAAAATTTAATCTTCTAATTATATACATTTTAGTAGACAGTAGTAGTCCCAAAAAAGAGACAAATATTTGTTCCAGGATAATCGGAAGTCCTGATAACTTCATTTACTACTAATTATAGGCTCAACCAAAATTCAAAAAAAAAAAAAAAATTGCGAAATCTCATTTTGGGGATACTATATATTCGGTAGTTATATGGACTATTTTGACTACCGAATATGGTTGGATATTCACAAAGAGATCCAGGATAATCCGAAGTCGGGATAACTTCATTTACTACCGATTATAGGCTCAACCAAATTAGAAAAATATAGGATTTTGCAAAATCTCATTTTGGGGCAACCCTATATTCGGTAGTTATACGGACTATCTTGACTACTGATTATGCTAGGTGTAGATATTTTTTTAATACAAATACATCCAAAGGATAGAAATCTTCTTCTCATGCAAGTGAAAGTAAGAGCTAAACAATAGACACAAGGATATACGTGGTTCGGTATGATTACCTACGTCCATGGGGGTGAAAGGATGAATCTTATTGCTTCAAGGTGTTACAATGGTGTCACTCTCCGAGTTGAACTCTCTTCCTTACAAAATGAACTAATTCTCCACTCTCTTTCTCTTTTGTGCGATTACAAGTCTCTCTCTCCCAAAATTACCTTCTTCTATTTATAGGGGAGGCTACATACAACTAAACTATGGTGTTGGTCACAATATATCTATCTTGAAGTCCGGTATCGGGCCAGCTCGCATCGTCTCTTCTTCCATAGATATGGCCGATGTAATTTGGTTCTTCGGCAGCCTCTTATACGAGCCGATCCTTTTAGGTGCTCTCATGGTGCGATGTCGCCCCTCCAATCCTGTCGCCCTTTTAGTTGGCCGATGTGGCATGTACCTTCTTATCCTTTTGACTAACACCCCTTGTTTGACCCAATATGTCTCGTATGTCAGCTTTGTCAGAGTTCTGGGGTCAAGTCTTGTCCGACAGTTGTAGAGTGATCATGTCCGATCCACGTGATTCCTTAATCTTCGCGCCAGCCAGCCTCTGTTCCATGCTTCTCGCTTCTTCCTCCTTGGGTACATCATAGCTTAAGATGTTGCCACCTAGCCCTGTGGATAATCTACACCTACACTAGGATTTCGGTAAAGAGGTCCACTGTATGACCGGAAGTCAGGATAACTTCATTTACTACGGATTATAGGCTCAACCAAAATTCAGAAAAAAAGAGGATTTTGGCAAAATCTCATTTTGGGGCTACTCTATATTCAGGAGTTAAATAACCTAAATCACTGCCGATTATGGTAGCATTTTAGCCAAAAGTCTACTTTAACCGGGAGTTTAGATAACTTTATTTACTACCGATTATAGGATAATCAAAATTCAAAAGATAGAGGATTTTATTTTGGGGATACTTTATATTCGGAAGTTATATAAACTAAATTGACACCCGATTGTGGATTAACTTCCCGATTTTAAAGTTATCTACCGATTGTAAAGGGTAGTTTTAAAAAAAACGAGATTGTAAAGTTATCTACTGATTGTGGATTAACCTCCCGATTATGACATTTTTTGTCTTTTTGTGTCGCCCCTAATTCTTTTGGGGTCTCCCCTAAAAATGCTAGGATATTTTGTACATATTAGGTTTAATGTTATTTTTCCATAATAGTTACTCTTATAGAATTACAAATACTTATTATTTTATTATATAATTAGGCTGATTTTTTTGCACCGAACACAAGTACTTATTATTTTATTATGTTATTATATAATTATTTTGTACATATGTCGCTCAGAATTACTGCCGATTCACGAGCCGTTGACCGGATTCTTGACCGAATTTGGCCTTTATAACTTCGAATTATACTCGTACGATTACCGTTCCGTACGTTTGCCAAATCCTGAATTGCTAACTACGATGGTGATACGTAAGGTTCCTTGATTGTCGATTATTTATAACATAATTTGAACTTGAAAATGTTGCGCTATTATTTTACTAAACAGTAGTATACATGAGAGTTAACATAATTTTAATATATATTTGAGGAGGAAAGATCTCTTCACACTTTTATTATCACACTATCTCACACGTTCGGCATCATTTTTGTAAATAAAAACCAAACCGTAACGGATTTAAACCTAATATTTTATGGATATGTTACTATCATATAGTTATATATTCATACCGAAAATGAGCGTATTCCGAGACCTATAACACCACCATCTACTACTTTGAAAATAAACCGTTAAAAATCAACGGATTTTTGGCCGTCGAAATTAAGACCAGTAGATCGTAAGGTTTTATATTTTAGAATGTGATCATTTTTGGTAGGCCTATAGAACTTGATAAGAGGAACATATCCTCAAAATATTAGCTTCAAATCAATTACGGTTTGGTTTTTATTCACAAAAATGGTTTCGAATGTGTGAGATAGTGTGATAACAAAAGTGTGAGGGGATCCCTCCTCATATTTGATATCTCTGTTTTTAACTTCCGTTTCTTTTTTTATGCCTCTGTGTAAGATAGCATAAAAGAAAGAACCAACATGGACGGAAGCCAATGCATTTTTGCCAACTCTTATGGGGATGCTTAATTAATTTAATCAATTAGAGTGCTTAAGCTCATAATAAAAAAATTCTTTATTGATCAGCTTTCTTAACAAAATTATGGTTTAAGGAAAATAAACCCAAAATGACCCACTTACTAGATGAAAACCACTTAAAATGGCCACTAGGAAGCTAGTGGTTAACTAATTATTATTGTCTATATCAGTATATGGTTGAGCTTTCAGTTTCATACACAAATGCTCCTAATAATGAATAAATGGCAAAACATAATTTTGACTTTGAATTCTAACCTAAGGCAATGTTGCATGTAGTTACTTCATGATTGACCATGTCTCCAGAACATTTTGCAAGTCAATGGTATTGATGGATTGGTTGAAGTAGCCGACTTGTAAGCAGAGTCTGCAAATCTCAGTTGTTCAAAAATATCATTCGCCATAAAAAAGAAACCGTTGATACCCAGACTTTAATCCTAGCTAGTTCTACTTCTCTTCTTGGTACTGTATATATCGCACCTTACACCAAGACTTTGAATAAGGGGAAATTTTGTGTATGATAGTGTAAAATCATGTCAGTAGTTGCATGATGAATTATATGAGATCACATCCATTTCGTAAAACTACGTACCTCCAATTTTGTTGGACACGGTCTTACTTTTGCTAAAGTAAAAGATCTGTTTTCTACCTAGACTAAGTAATAGATCGAGAAATGGTTTTACTTTTCTTTTGCATTTTTTTTTCAATATAGAAATTAAGCATTTGTAATCAGTGGCTTCAAATTTTTGAGTAAGTTATCAGTCAATGTATATATAAAGACTATTGTCTAAGTCAGTCAGAGATTTATTGAAAGCTATAGCATTATTGTAGTTCTTGCAGCGCACATCATTCAGTAACCCCATTTCCCGGCCATATACAGCTGAGTCCGGAACGATCAAACGCAGCGAGACCTCGGTTTAATGCGTGGTGGTCTCTCACCTGTTATATAACTATTTTGTATAAAGGTCGTACAAGACTCGATATAAAGATAGTCATTCAAAAATATTTTGTTTGGTTGATAAGTATATCTATTTTCTTGCTACAAGACTTTTATTACTAACTTCAATGACTTTTATTACTAACTTCAATGAAAAACTAGTCAGACAGGGATTCAGATGAATTATATTTTTAAAAAGTATTCATCCCATATAAAACCACTTCTCAAAACTGGCGATTAACTTTTATATTTTCTAATTTGAAACTTTAGAAACCACTGTGAACGGCAGTGTTATCAATTGACTGTCATAGAAAGTCATATTTTTAAAGATTTCAACTTCTGTGAGACACAGTCGTTTTGGAAAAAACCACTCCCAAATTCCAACTGAGAAAAACAGTCGTTTTTGATGATAATACCTCTTGTATTGGCAGTGGTTTAACTTCCCTTTTCCACTAGTGTCAGTTCAGTTAGTTGCAAAAAACATTTCCCAACCGAACAATAGTTCGGTTAGTTGCAAAAATTATTTCGGTTACGTCGCAAAAAATATTTCCCAACCGAACACGTCGCTAGGAAAATAAAATCATGGTCCCAAAAAAACCATGCTCACCAAAAAATGATTCTTGCTAAAGGCGGGTCTTTCCAATCCACTAGGAATTTTGTAGGTTTGGATTTCGTTTGGGCCAGGACTGAAACGATAAAAAAGAACATAAAATACGGGCTTAAGTTAACTTAACTATAAGCCAAATAAATAAGAGGAGGCTTAGGATTTTGTTTCTGTATATAAAGATGACTTTCTATCCTTGATTTTAGGAAAACACAGACAACTACGCCGTTTCCACATTTCTTCTCAATCTCTCAGAACTTCATCTTCATTCTAACAGGAACAGAAAGAATGAGTTATGGATTGAGTTTTGAAGATAACCTGGTGGGAGAAACAATCAATCAATCTTTCTTGAGATTTCAGAGCATAATGATATTTCCTCTCAAAATTAAATCCATAAAGTTTGGATTCAAGTTTAAAGGATAACCTCCATTGCTATAAGAAACTAACAAAGATGTCGACATTTACAGTTTGTATCTTTTCCATGCTTGTTTTGAGCAGTATCTTATGCCTAGTTTGAACCCTTGACTAGGAGATGGAAGCAACTATTCTAACAAAAGTTGAGAGATTCAAAGTACATCTATGTATTTCTAAGTTAATTTAAGATCAGTTTGTTTTGTTTTAAATTTAATTTAATTTTCATTAAAGAGGGAATGATTAATTATCTGTAATTTTGTTTTGTTTTTTCATTTCTTCGATTCAAACTGGTTAAATGTATAAATACATGTCTAAATTGCTCCACACATAAATTGCTTCCTTAATTAGTTACTTACGAATCTAAGTAAATTGGCTTTCCTTGACTCATCATTTTAAATCAGCAAAATTTAATCTTCTCATCATTTTAGTAGTTGTCCCAAAAAAGAGACAACCATTTATTCCAGGAAATTGTTTATGGCTCCCAAAAATAACCATAAGATTCGCCAAGTTAGGTTTTTCTTTGCTTTATTTAGTGCAGCCTGACTGGCCAGCCACAGACATTTTTCATATGCAATCGCTAGCAGCTGACGGATTAAAAAAAAAAAAAAAAAAAACTTTATAAGCAGCCTCGGCTACATAAATTCTACACCATATGTGGACTATAGTTTTGATCACTTTCAGTTTGTCTCATGCTTTGTGTTTTAGTAGGGAACTAAGTGATAAGATGGTTTGTTTATTTAGCCGGTTACCTTTAGGAAAGTAATGAGACAACTAGAGAAGAACCCCTCATGAAACACATGAGGTTTTGGTGAAAAAATGAATGTCGCACCGACTCCCAAATTTCCATTACAAATTTGCATACTGCATAACTATCCAAATTCTTGGTCATAAATTTACATTTTTACTTTTATATCGGATCACAGTGGTAGATTTTATTATCATGAGGGAAAATTCCAAGCGACCAGGTAATTTTAGGCCACAAGGTCACTTTATGAGTCACTATGCCAATTTTGATTTTGAAGGCCGATTTTTTTTTTGTCATTATTGAACAAATTTAGTCAAAATACATTATGGTACATTTTAGTCAAAAACCTTATCGTAGACACTGATAGGTTTTGGCTACGAAGTAATGAAACTCGTGCATTTCAATTCTACTAAGTGATCACAGAAATAGTATTCTATGATTAAGCAATTCCAGCTAGAATTTGTAACTCATTTCAGTTTGCTCATTTTTTAGAACTCATTGGATGGGTTGATCTCGACGTTTTCGAACCTTAGCTAAAGAAAAAAAAAATACTGAACACGTTGATAAAATGGAGATAATAACCGTTGAGATTATTAGTCCCACATTGTCTGGTCAATTTAAAATCCCGCGGTTTAAAATTTTTAGGGCCTCTCCACTCATTGTCAATTTGTTTTGAGTTAGATGCCTGTATTCTAACATGGTATCAGAGTGCGCTTACTCTGCGATGAGTTATTTGACCGCGCGTTTATTCCGCGTCACCCGATTTAATTGTCTACGTGTAACCCCCACCAAAACCAAATAAAAAGTGGAGAGACGAGTTATTTGAACGCGCGTTTACTCCTCATCACCCGATTTAATTGTCCACGTGTAACCCCACACCAAAACCAAATAAAAAGTGGAGCTTCCATTATATTATATAGATAGATTAAAGAAAGATTTTCAAACGTGTAAATTGGGATGATCTGATTGATGTTGTCATGCATTATAACCATTAACGCACTAAAGTGTGTTTGCACTTTTATTCAATTAACCCCCCACCAAAAATCAAATAAAAAGTGGAGCTTCCATTGTATTATAGATTAACTGAACCGACTAATTATAGAAAGATATTCAAACATGTATAGATTAACTTAACTGACTAATTAAAGAAAGATCCTCAAATGTGCAAATTGTGATGATCTGATTGATGTTTTCATGCATTATAACCATTGACGCAATAAAGTGTGTTTGCACTTTTATTCAATTAACCCCCTACCAAAACCAAATAAAAAGTGGAGCTTCAATTATATTATAGATAGATTAATTTAACCGACTAATTAAAGATAGATCTTCAAACGTGTATAAATTAACTTAACCGACTAATTAAAGAAAGATCTCAAACGCGTAAATTGTGATGATCTGATTGATGTTGATGCATTATAACCATTAACACACTAAAGTGTGTTTGCACTTTTATTCAATTAACCCCGCACCAAAACCAAATAAAAAGTGGAGCTTCCATTATATTATAGATAGATTAACTTAACCGACTAATTAAAGAAAGATCTTCAAGCGTGTATACATTAACTTAACCGACTAATTAAAGAAAGATCTCAAACGTGTAAATTGTGATGATCTGATTGATGTTGTCATGCATTATAACCATTAACACACTAAAGTGTGTTTGCACTTTTATTCAATTAACCCCGCACCAAAACCAAATAAAAAGTGGAGCTTCCATTATATTATAGATAGATTAACTTAACCGACTAATTAAAGAAAGATCTTCAAGCGTGTATACATTAACTTAACCGACTAATTAAAGAAAGATCTCAAACGTGTAAATTGTGATGATCTGATTGATGTTGTCATGCATTATAACCATTAACACACTAAAGTGTGTTTGCACTTTTATTCAATTAACCCCGCACCAAAACCAAATAAAAAGTGGAGCTTCCATTATATTATTGATAGATTAACTTAACCGACTAATTAAAGAAAGATCTTCAAACGTGTATGCATTAACTTAACCGACTAATTAAAGAAAGATCTTCAAACGTGTAAATTGTGATGATCTGATTGATGTTGTCATACATTATAACCATCAACGCACACCAAAACCAAATAAAAATTAGAGCTTCCATTATATCATATAGATGGATTAACTTAACCAACTAATTAAAGAAAAAGAAAGATCTTCAAACATGTATAGATTAACTTAACCGATTAATTAAACAAAGATTTTCAAAAGTGTAAATTGTGATGATCTGATTGATGTTTTCATGCATTATAACCATTAACACACTAAAGTGTGTTTGCATTTTTATTCAATTAACCGTCCACCAAAACCAAAGAAAAAGTGGAGCTTCCATTATATTATAGATTAACTGAACCGACTAATTAAAGAAAGATCTTCAAACATGTATAGATTAACTTAAACGACTAATTAAAGAAAGATCCTCAAACGTGTAAATTGTGATGATTTGATTGATGTTGTCATGCATTATAACCATTAACGCTCTAAAGTGTGTTTGCACTTTTATTCAATTAACCCCCACCAAAACCAAATAAAAAGTGGAGCTTCCATTATATTATAGATAGATTAACTTAACCGACTAATTAAAGAAAGATCCTCAAACGTGTAAATTTTGATGATCAGATTGATGTTGTCATGCATTATAACCATTAACACAGATTGATGTTGTCATGCATTATAACCATTAACACACTAAAGTGTGTTTGCACTTTTATTCAATTAACCCCCCACCAAAACTAAATAAAAACTGGAGCTTCCATTATATTATAGATAGATTAATTTAACTGACTAATTAAAAAAAGATCTTCAAATGTGTATACATTAACTTAACCGACTAATTAAAGAAAGATCTTCAAAAATGTAAATTGTCATGGGTTATAACCATTAACGCACTAGTGTGTTTGCACTTTTATTCAATTAGCTTCGGATAAATTGCATACAAAATACGGCTTCCGAGTGCGCCATATACTACACATTGTCAACCATATGATTCAACGAATCTGTGTAATGAGTAGAACGTTCTTAAAAAATATGTCTACAAAAGAGATAGACATGCGGTTCCACGAAAATGTTTATGGTTAAAATAACCATGGGGTCATTGTGGTGTATTTCCTCATGTGAAGAAGTCTAAGATTTCATAAGGTACGGATACTTAGCTTAACTTTAATGACAAGCAGCCTGACCAGTTACAAACTTTTGTTTTTGATGTATATCAATGGCTAGCCATACATGAACTTCACTGTTATATATTGTAGTTAGGCTTCACTTTATAAGCAGCCTCGGCTTCCAATGACTCAGCATACAGGATCACTTTGTCTGCAATAATAAGGCATAAGAGGACTTGTTTTTTGTTTTAGCGCAGACCCTTTAGGAAGAAGAAAGTAGTGAGCTAATTGTTGATGATATGCGCAGAATAACTCGTTTGATAAACCAACCAGTGACTGCATAGAGTTTTCCTAGAAACATCCTAAGGCTATAAAGTCCGTATCAACTTATGGATCTAGCTAATTCCTTTGATCAAAAAACATCTGCCGTGTACCATCAAGCTTCAACACAAGCATTTTACACGTTTAACTAATCAAAATTTCGTATATTTAAGACAATTCCTCGGCCTCACTAAAGGGGGGAAATAATTGACCACCTGATCCCACTAACAGAGAAGTCCCGATAGAATCCTCTCATTGAATGGATATGTATGTGTCCGAGTGTTGTGCAAGTGATTTTATTTTTTATTGAACTTTATTACCATTTTTACCCTTGATATCCAATTGTGAAGTGCAAAGAATTTGACATATTTGGTGGTGGGGGACTACATCACTGATTATTGGAGCATCATATAGTATTTTGTTTTGTTTTGCTGTCTAAATTTTCTATAAGTTTTTCATGATTTATATAAATAGAAAAGCTGAGATCATTGTAATTTGAAAATTATGGATACTAGATTTGTGCCCGTGCTACGTACCGGGCAATTTTTTTGCTTTTTAACTTGGTGAGTGCAAATGGGCACTTTTTCCTTTTTTAATTTGGTGAGCGTGGGGCTTTGACGAATACAATTGAAAACAGTTAACATCCTAGTCAGAAAACCGATATGCACAAACAAAGTCACTTACAATGAAACTCATGGTCTTGAATAGTTCTGTATCTAAACATTCACGTGGCGATGGTTTTTTGATTTGATGTGGCAGAGCAAACACAATTAAAAACAATTAACATCCTAGTTAGAAAACCGAAACTCATGGTCTTGAATAGTTGTGTATCTAAACATTCATGATTTTAGGTTTAGTTGGAGCTTGACGGGAATTGTTGGAAATTGCAGGTGGGATCATTCGCACATCGAATCATACTTTAGATAGGGAAACGGTTTACTAACTTGTCATGGAAAGAGACATGAAACAATTCAGAGGAAATAAGATTCTATAACCATATGAAATCCCATATTTCCAACTCCTAAGTCCAACATTATCCTTCTATGTTCAAAATAAAATTATAAATTTTGTAGCAATTAAATATTCCTGTCCCCTGAGGAGGTAAATGGAAAACCTTAGAATTGGCACGTTAGAATCTGTATAAAGAATATGATGGAGTTGCTTGTGGAAGTGAAAAACGTACATGTTTCAGGAAAAAAACCACACAAATATATATATATATATACACTATTCCATTATCAATCTAAAGCTAACATTAATAAAGATGATACATGTGTTATACACGTCCAATGCTCTGCTTTCAAAAATTAATGGAGTTAACTTCCTAAAGTATGGCGGCTAGCAACGTTCATAACTTGCTCTTATCGTCCACTTCATTTAAAAGGGACTTAAGTTATGTTTAATTTTGGTGCAGATAACATATCTAAGGATTCATCGGCATCAGCATTAGCATGACTTTTTTTTTGCCTTCCTTCCACTTGTTGTTTCTGCTCTTATCTCGATTTAAGCTCTCCAATCAAAACTATTTCTAAGTTCTATGATTAAAAATACTCGTTTCATATTATTATTTTTGATCCTGATTCTAGTAGCACCATGAGACCGAAAAAAAGAAAAACTGCTAAGATTGGAACAATTTGCTGGTCCATCAAATAAATAGGAATTCCATATCATAAAACCCAAGGACTCGAGGTTGTCCAGAAGTTACATGTATACTACACCTTATTGATACCTAAGACCTGACTTGTAGCAACTCCTACAATCCGATCAAAAAAAAAAAAAAACTTCCTCTTGACATCAAGTTTCAAAATTCATCCAACTGTTTCCTCTGTAAAAATTCGAATCCATCAGCTAAATTAATTCCAAACTCTTCCATCTGGTTAAACTCTTCAAATATCAAACTGTTGTGATTGATTCACTTTTATAAGTCCTGTGATCTCCTTCCACCATGAAAACATGTGGCCAACACAACTAAAGGGAGAAGAAGGAGATGTACTTTCCAAATGTATAGTTTAGCAAATCTGCTGGTGGAGATTTTTTGTGCTATCTCTTTCATCTTCTTCCCAAGACACTGTTCTTTGATTTTTTTATTTTGTGTTATCTCTCTTATAATTTCCGTATAGCTTAGATTAGTAAATTAACTTACTGTTAACCATTCCACCTAAGCTGCTGAAGACTCGTACTTGGCAGAGCTGCCAACCTGTGGATAAAGCTCAAGAACGAGTAAACCGTAGCTATTCTCACGGATCAGTTGTTAGCGTTATTTTAGCTTTGAATAAGTTGTAACCAAGTTTGTGAAACTCTCATATAAATATGAATGTATCTCCACAGTTTAATGTGTGGAAGATTTCTACCAAATAACCTTTTCTAACTTGGTATCGACCTAGATCCAAGCTACGCTTCCAAACTCAAAAAAAAATCAATCAAAAAATACCATGACAACAACATCTCAACTCAGAAACGTTCAGATTCATCACTTGGTTACTCTGAAGTTAACTGAAACAAACTATCCATTATGGAAGACCCAGTTTAAACCCATTCTCAAGGGTTATGGCTTAGCTGGTTTCATAGATGGAACAAAAACAATCCCACCAAAAACACTACCAAATTCAACAGAGAAAACCTGATTATACCGCTTACGAGGAGCAAGACTCTCTGTTGGTTGGTTGGCTGAACTCAACCCTGTCTCCTGAAGTTCTAGGAGTCGTCAGAGATTTGGAAACTGCAAAAGAAGTCTGGGATATGTTAGAAGCAGAATATGCACCAAAAACAAAGTTTCACCAGATGCACTTGAAGAAACAACTTCATTCACTCAACAAAGGTAATAAATCCCTCAAAGCCTACTTTAATGATGCTAAATCATTATTTGCCCAGCTTGCATCTACAGGATATGTTGTTAACGCTGACGAGATGAAACAATCCATTTGCAATGGATTAAATCAAACGTACGATCCAATTGTCACTTCGTTGAGCACTCTTCTTTGAGATATTGACATGCAAACCTTTTATGCTCATCTTCAAACATTTGATATGAGACTCGAACAACATCTCTCTGTGCTCCAACAACCAACTGCAAATGTGGCTATCACCAATCGAGGTTCATCAAGCAAATCAGGTCCAAAGCACTACAACAATGCAAACCGTGGACAAAATCATCAGTTCACGAATAACTCAAAGACCTCGTGGTAATCAGTCCACTCAGAAGAAACCTGCTAAGTATGAAATACCTTGTCAAATCTGTAAGAAAGACAATCACCAGGCTACTCGATGTTGGTTTCGCTACAAACCAGATCCTAATGCTCAAAATCCACCTGCTGCGTACATTGCTTTACCATCGGCTGCACAAGGACATCAGTGGGTCACTTGTGGTGCTACTCACCACCTCACTTCTGATATGATGAATCTTTCCATCCCTCATGAGTATGATGGCACCGAAATGGTCCATGTTGGTAATGGTAATACACTTAATATAGCCAATGTTGGTGATGCTTCTTTTACGTACAACTCAAGAACGTTCTGTTTAAAAATATTTACCATGTCCCTAAGATCAAAACAAATCATTGTCTGTAAGTCAGTTTTGTAAGGATAATAACGTGGTTTTTGAGTTTCACCAATCTCATTTTCTTGTGAAGGACAAGGACTCGGGATCACACTGCTGCGAGGACCGAATAAAAATGGGCTGTACATATTTGAAGGTGTTGATATGATTGAACGATACGGCAATCCCTCGTGCAAACCTCTCAACTTCCTTCCCAGTATGGCACCAAAGATTAGGCATCCGATGCTAAGAACTGTTTCTAAAATTTGTTCTCAGAACTCTCTTTCAATAACCAATAAAAAGTTTCATTTTTGTAACTCTTGCCACCTTAGTAAGAGCAAGAAGTTGTCGTTTTCTTCAAGTGATACTGTTTATGACACTCCTCTCAGTTTGGTTGTGTCTGATATCTGGGTGTCACCCACGATGTCAAGGTCTGGTTTTAAGTATTATCTCCTTATAATGGATGTGTTTTCTCATTACACCTGGGTGTTTCCACTTATTCAACGCTCTGATGTTTACCAGACTTTTATTCAGTTTCAAAAACTAGTTGAAAATATAACCAACCACAAAATAAAGATATTCCAGAGTGACAATGCTTTAGAATACAAGAAACTCACAGCTCATTTCAACAACTGTGGCATACAACATAGATTTTCATGTCCTCATACCTCTCCTCAAAATGGGCTAGCTGAACGTCGAATTCGGCATGTTACAGTTAGGATACTTAATTATTTTAAGAAACGAACAAAAAAAAAAATTCATCACTAAAACGGTTGATTTTTTTTTGTGACATCGTTCTCTATTCATATCTGCAAAAAAAAAAAAAAAAAAAAAAAAACATCAGTAATCTAAAAGAGTATTTAAGATGCCTAAATTGCGCGTCATGTTATGAGATGATTTGATGAAATCAAAATCGAAAGATAAAGAGAAAAGGGAAAAAAAAAACCGTATATAAAGTATCGAACAGATAAGTACAGGCGGTGGAGAAGAAAGATGAAGGCGGAGAAAGGAGGAGAGGAACCAAACTTTTTAATGAAGTAATTAATTCACTGCACCAAGTACTATGATCCCGTTATAATCATAAAGTCCACAATCAGTTCAACTACGCTCGGAAAATCTTGCGAAGTAATTAACTGTTCGGCTATTTATATATAAACAAAGGCTAATTAAGGTGAATTACAATTTCTTTTTTGGCACGAATTCTTGATTTCCTTTTTCCGTGAATTACGGGTTTCCTTTTTAATAGGAATTCCTTTATTAGGTGTGAAATAAAGACTTTCACTTTTTTTTTTCTCACGGTTTTTTTTTTTTTTTTTTTTGAAATTGGCTTTTATTTATCTCACGGTTTAGATGTAAGTTTTGTCCACCCTTATTAAAGAATAGTTAAATATTGATGTAAACACGGTGTAACTAAATAATTCAAGTTTAAATTCTAACATAAGTATTGTCTACCTACTTCTTTGTCAACACCGTTACTAACGAACAGTTAAGTAGCATATGTAAACAAAGTGTAACAAAATTTTAATTATTACAACCAACAGAATTATGCCAAGTGTCCTCACCATAGCTTCTACATTAGAAAAGGCCTATCTAGACCAATAGGAAGCGAGGGTTTCATCACCATTTAATGTCAGAGCTTTATTTGTCAAGGCCTTTAAGGTGGAAGATTAACTATTTAAAAAAATAAAATAATCCAATTTGTTTTTGTAGCAATGACAAAACCTACCAATTGGTCTTCAGATATCTTCATGATAATTGATGCTCTACAGTCTACCCAATAATAAAAGAATGAACCAACATGGACGGAATTATACTGCACAATTAGCAACCTTTGACCATGGGGTTGTCAACTCCAAAGTTGTGTGTAATTTAATCAATTAGAGTGCCTAACTGATAATGATCTAAATGAGAACTTAATCATCAGATAGCTTAACCAAATTATGGTTTAAGAAAAGAGTCCCAAAATGCGCCCACTTACTTGATGGTGTTTACACAAATCAACTTAAAATGGCCACTAGCTAACTAGGGTATTTGTTGATCACGTACTAGTGGTTAACTAAGTACTCTCTTATAGGGTAGTTATCATTTTGCTAAGTTAATTAATGAAGAAATGGCCAAACATAACCCAACAACTCTTTCACAGCACGGAC
The DNA here is from genome assembly GCA_023529315.1 of Papaver bracteatum. Classification (NCBI taxonomy): domain Eukaryota; kingdom Viridiplantae; phylum Streptophyta; class Magnoliopsida; order Ranunculales; family Papaveraceae; genus Papaver; species Papaver bracteatum. The sequence continues at coordinate 52,052 of JAJJWX010004705.1, read as the reverse complement.
TTTTCCTTTTCATGGGACATTTAACAACCATGTCCCCAAAAAGAATTGCAACCTACCGGGGTTATGTCAACTCCAAAGTTGTGCTTAACTAACTCAATTAGAGTGCTTAACTAAACTCATAATGATGTAAATGAAAATTTTGGTATTAGTTGGCTAGCTTTCTTTTCAGAATTATGATGCAAGAAAAGAAACCCACAGATGCACCCACTTAGTTGATGATGTTTATTCAAGAAAAAATCCACCTAAAATGGCCACTAGGGATGAGGTTCACTAATTATTAAGTGTATATGGTTGAGCTTTGGTTCGCTAATCCAAATTTTTAAATCAACGGTGCATTCGTCTAAGTAGAGTCCACAGAAATAAGATAGGGAACAGATGTTCCCAGAACATTGATGAAGTCCGCAAATTTTGATAATTTTTCTCCCATTGCTTGAAGAATTGAAGTTGCGACTTGCCAGAGAGTCTAAGTTCAAAAACCTCATTCGTCGTACAAAAGAGATCGCTGATCACCGGTGCAGCGCAGCTGGCACCAAGACATCATTAATCCTAGCTAGTTCTTCTTCTACAAATAATGAAGACACATCCAACTTCCAACTAGGTTTCAATGGCTAGAGTAATTTGATCTTTTGGTATCAGTTTTTCTCACTGTATAAATGAGTTTCAAACTTGAGTCGTGGACATCCGCGGTTTTGCGTTTGAAAATCACAAAATTGATTAAAAAGACCAAATTCAATAATTCCTGGTTGAAAAAGACATCTAAATTTTGATATTGTTTAAATGGATAAAAATATAAAAATAACCAGGATGTAACTAGTTTCATCCTACCCATTTTTAAATATTTTTTCTAATTTTTAATTTACATCAGGATGCATCAAGTTTCATCCTCGCTATTTTTTAAGTTTAAGCTAGGATGAATCCAGTTTCATCTTTGCTATTTTTTTTGGTCTATTCACCCATAAAAAAATTTACTCGTCAATTAGAACCATGTTTTAAAAATATTTTGACAAATATCCCATTTTCGGTTTGAAAATCAATGTTCTAAATTTGAAAAAGTTGGTCCATGCAATCAGACCATTTAATTAGTTAGTCAAAGATCAAGGTCATATTCATATTCAACAAAATTTGTGTGCAATTAATTAGCCCTAATATCATACTATGTCATCAATAATAGAGCTAGTTGTTTTAACGAATGGGATTAGCGATGGAACTGGACTTCTTCTTCTACATGCTAGAAAGACGGCAAGAATTGAAAGTTAAAATCTATCGAATTATTGTAGTTTTAGCAACGCATCTGAGTGCATTTCGACTTAATGCAACGCGATGAACTCAATTCATTGCGCTCTAAGGCGGTGGCCTGTCTGATTTGTAATGCCGATTGTTTACTCAATGTCCCTTATAACCTCTTATGCTAAAGTCAAAAAGGTTCATCAGTTTATATCCAAATTCAAAAAGCATTCGTGGTTAAGGTATATGAACACTCGAAAAGAGATAGGTTCAAATATATTTTGTTCGGTTGATAAGTTATTTTCTTCGCAACAAACTTTTCAAAGACTTGTAATCCAAATACCCCCATATTGATATAGCTCTCTTACCTGACTTTGAAATGAAAAATCAACCAAATTTTTGAGTCCTTTTTTAACTTACAATTCCCCCTATTTTCAAATTATCTCTATGTTTGTTTCGTAGTTTCCCGAGTAAGGATGAGCTGTTTATTAATTATATTGATTCAGTAAAAGTTTTGATCGATTCTCTCCATACGTTGATTAGCTCATCATATCGCAAAGGTGGAGAGCGTCACAGAACGAGTAACAAATTTCCAAAATGTAGGAACAGACGTTTCTCACACAACAACCACCAGAGTGTGTGTATTTGACCTTCTATCATGCATCCCGATACGTCCTTCTCTTTTTCTTGTTGGGTGGAATATAAACAACACCTACGATTAAGGAAGACGAAGAAATCTAAAAAGAACATTTACGAGCTAAATTTGTGACCAGCCTGTTTCATACTTTTCTACTTTGTTTTTAGTAGGGGCATTGATAGAGAGGACCTTTTGTTCTTACCAGACCTTCAGGAAAGTAGTGATAATTATCGGAATATATATCACCTACCACAAGGAGATGGAAATGAGTCTTCTAAAATGGCCACCTCCATCTCCTTGTGGTAGGTGATATATATTCCAATAATAATGACTAAAGAAAATGAAAACTCCCCGAGGAGAGAATGAGGAAAATAGGGAACCCCTCATGCAACACACGAGGGGTTAGGTTAGAACTAAACCTGCACCAGTTACGAAAATGTCGTTTCAAGTTTGCATATTGTATAACCTGGCGAGTTTGAGTAGGATGCCAATCTTGGGTTTCAGGGCTGATCTGTAGTCGGTAAAGGAATTTTAGGTCAAAAAGCTTACAATTAACGTGATAGATTTTCGGTTACGATCAATTCTTACTGACCAATCCCAAAAAAAACTCTATAACCAATTTCAGCTGGAATTTATAACCTTTTTAAGCTTGCTTATTTTCTACAACTCACTAAATGGGTTGATCTCGACATATTCGAACCTTAGCTAAAGAAAAATATAAAATAAAACTACTAAACATGCACGTTGATAAAATGGGGATAACTTTTGTGAACTCTGCAATAGCACTGTGATGGTGATGATGTGATAACCCCCGGACTAAAACCAAAAGAAAAAAAAGTGGGGCTACCATTAAAAACTGACCAGTTAAAGGAAGCATCTTCAAACTTGTAGATTGCGGTGATCTGTGATTGATGTGGCCATGCATTATAACCATATATACCCGGCCAAACTGTGTTTGCACTTTTATTCAATTAGAATCGAGCAAGTGCATAAAAAAAAAATTTGCTTTCCAGTGCGCAATATACAAATGATAATTCAGACCGTCTACATGATAAATAGAATATTAAAAACTAATAAAATTTGCAGTTTTTTCTTTTACTGAAATGCAGTTTTATTTGTCGTATACAATTTAGTAGTCCATGACAAAACAAACAGGCATGGCTCCATGAAAGTGTTTTATGACATTGGGGTGTGAAATCTAGAATTTCACAAGGTACGCCAAGTTAGGTTATGCTTTAATGATAAGCAGCCTGGTCCTTTTTCCATATGCAATGGCTCGCCATACATAAACTTCACTGCAATATACTGCAGTTAGGCTTCACTTTATAAGCAGCCTCGGCTACCAAATGGCTCACCATACATGGACTTTTTGACAGTGTAGCAGTGATAAGAAGACTTGTCTTTTTTTGGCGGACCCTTTATGATGAAACAAGTGAACTGATTGTTGATGATATGCAAACTCGTTTAATAAACCATGCAGTGACTACATAGAGTTTTCCTAGAAACATCCTATGGTTATAAAGTCATGATCAACTTATCAATCCGTGTGATCAAAAAAAATCTGCCATATACAATCAAGATTCAAGATAGGCATTTTACACGTTTAACCAATCAAAATTTTATATCTTAACTTGGAAAGAGAAGATGCCAGGGTTTCACTTGACACTGATGGACCACCTGATATCATCTTCCTTCCACTAACAGAAATAGAAGCCTCGTCGTATGGATATGTATGTCAGTTTAAGTGGTGTGCATGTGACTCTGTTTTTATATGATATATGACTTTTTAACCATTTTTCCCTCTTGGTGTCCAATCGTAATGAGCCTGAAATTTGACATTTTGGGTGGTGGGACTAAGAGCGTCTGCAGCGGTACGACCAAAACCAAAGATCAAAGACTAAAAAAAAAGACCATATATGGGTTTAGTACCTTGAGTGACGCAGTGGTGGGCGAGTAAATTTGGTCGAGCGTTGGTAAAGATTACGCTCGGTGTGGGGCGTTGGTAAAGCTTACGCTCGGTGTGGGGCGCTGATATAGTTTACGCGCGGTGGGGCGTTGGTAAAGATTACGCCTGGAGAAGGGGCGTTTGTATAGTTAACGCCTGATGGTTTTTTTCGACTGCTCACGAAATTAAAAAAAAAATAAATAAATAAACTATATGGGGCGGGGTATAGTTCCCGCCCCAAACATATCAAAATTAATAATAAAAAAAAAAGTATGGGGCGTTTGTATAGTTAACGCCCCATGGTAAACAGTTTAATAAAAAAAAAATATGGGGCGAAGACTTTATAAACGCTCGGTGTGGGGCGTGAACTTCAGCTGCGATCGGTGTGGGGCGTTAACTTCAGGTGTGCTTGGTGTGGGGCGTAAAGTTTATCAACGCCCGACTATATTTGGGTTTGGTCTTGGTCGCAGACCAAATTTGGTATGGTCTTCGATTTAGTTTTTACTCCGTCCCACTACGTCTCTGCTGCAGACCAAATTTTTACTCTTGGTCGTCCACTGCAGACTCTCTAAGTCACTAACTATTGGAGCATCATCTGCATTATAAAAAATATATATTTTCGGACAACAACGGCTTCTTTAAGGAAAGAAATTATTAGAATAATTGTACTACTTCCTTTTCAAAATAATAGGTAAATTTGTGTGTAAATCTACCTATTTTTTTAGAGACCGATGGAGTAATTGAGTTTTTTTTGGTGAGAAAATGCAACTAGCACTTAATTTTTATTTTACTGCCCGTGGTCTCTATATAGGTTTCATCGTTTTAAAATATTGAGATCACTGTAAATGGACTTTTTCGGATATTAACTAGTTTTTCCATTTACAGGAGTATATGAATATTTTTTCAAAAGCCATCGGGCACTTTTCTCTCCACTCTAGCTCTTTTTCAAAACCAAAAAAAAGTCACACAATTATTAAGGCTTACTGCTCAGATCTAATCTATTTTGGGCTCGATCTCAGTAGATTTCTTTGTTTTTTCTTGTTTTCTTAGATAGTTAGTAGTTTATGTTAGATTTGTTTAAATTTTTGCTTCAATTTCCACTATTTTTAGGAGATTTTTATGGCGTTTTTGTGGGACGTTTTCCCTTTTTGTTTATGTCTTTTCCTTAGTGGAGATTTTCTATTCGCTCTCATGACAGTTTCTTTGTGATCTCAATGGAGATTTTGGGTGGAAGTTCAAGTATTGTGATCAAGATTCAAGACTTTGGGCATATTATTCTCATATTTTTATGAGAAAATTTCAAGAAGAAAAAACTCTATCAAAATGGTTGGATTATAATCCCAAAACCGTTCTTTCAATCTTGGCATTTTTTGGTACTCCTGTTGGTAGTTCATTAATTCTCTTCACAGGTTACTATTTGTTAGTATCTTTTAATTATATGTTAATATTCGATCTTGATGTTCTTGATGTCTATGTAATCTCTATTTTTTCATTAATGAAATTTTATGAGATCTACTGAAAGAAAAAAGCATCATGCTTTAGCCTTTAGCTTATGACAAAACTTGCCTATTTGGTCACCATTTGATGAAAACCTGCCTGCCTATACGTTAATATGTATTATGCTTTTTATAAAAGAAAAGAAAAATAAAATAAAATAAACATAGTCGAGAATTTTGAGATCAGGCATTTGGACCTCCATTCTTAAACACCGTCTCCATTCCTCAATATTCATGCCAATGGGGCAAATAGTGTTATTTTAAGTTTGATCTTCCTTTTTAGTGTTTTTATAATTGTGTGTCATTGGCTTTCCTTTTTTTTCTTTTTATCTGATGCACAAAATAAATGAATAATTGGCAATAGTATATTGAGTGTTTTTTGTCTTACAATAAAAGAATGAACCAAAATGGACGGAAGCCAATGGATTTTAGGCAACTGGCTGGCAGTATAATTAACAACCAATGGGGGATTGTCAACTCCAAACTTGTGCTTAATTTAATCAATTAAAATGCTTAATTAAAAAAGAAAAAGAAAAAGAAAAAAACCTACTTAACCTCATAATGATCAGAATGAAAACTTAGCTTTCTTAGCAGAATTATGGGTTTAAGAAAAAAATCCACAAAATGCCCCCACTTACTTGATGATGGCCACTACCTAGCTTCTAGGGTATGTGCATGTACTAGACTACTAGTGGTTCAGATTTCACTTTCAAAAACAAATGCGTCACTAATAATGGCCGAATAACCACAATAACTCTCTTCTCGCAGCGTGGATTTTTTTTCATGGTATTGGTACGTGATACTGTTTGTTAAGACTGACCATGTCTCCAAAACAATGATAAAGTTTGGAAGTCCATGTTTTCAATCGATTATTGGCTGAAGTTGTTTAAAAAAATCATTCTCCGGGAGAGTGGAAACAGTTGATCAATATCGGTATAGCACAGCAATTGATACATGCAAGGACTTGAATCCCAGCTTCCTCGTATAGCGCAGTACCTAATACCAAGACTTTGAATGAGGGAATATTCACCGCATGATGATGATGAGTATGTCATTACGAACGAGATGACATTGTTACGTAAATCTACGTACCCTCTAAATTTTAGACGCAGTCATACTTGTGCTAAAAGTAAAAGATGTGTTTTCTACCTAAGACTAAGTAACAAAATCGAGTCATGTTTTTACTTTTGTTTAGCAGTAAAGTATAGGCAGTTGATGAAATCGGTGCTTTTAAATTTTTGAATAAGTTAGTCAATGTATAAGGACTAAATTTGTCTAAGTCAGTCAAAGATTTATTAAACTAAATTTGTAGGTTCATGGCCCTAGCATATCTTCTAGAGGTACTTGCAAACCGTAAATATTAAGGGAGTATACTTGCTTCTTCTTCTCCATACAAGAAAGACTGAAAGAATTGAAAAACTCTCCACAATTCATTTAGTGCTTGCAGTTGCAATGCTGCAAAACATTCAATAAGGCAGGACATATATATACAGCCGAGTTTGGGTCGACTTAAATGCAGCGTACGTGAACTCCATTTAATGCGTTATCTCTAAGGTGGTCACTCAGGTTCCTTAGAATTTGGATTTGTTACGGTCCTTGAGATTTGAAAACCAAAGATTTTAAGCACTCTGTAGTCATATTGATACAATTGTTTTGACTGCTACACCAATTCTTCTATACAAAATGCTGAATTTGTCAGTTTTCACCCTCTGTTAACCAACTATTTAATACAATGTCAAAAAAGAGTTGTGACAAAAGCCTACGGGGTATGAGTAAGGTATGAAGACTCGAATAGATAGTCTTACATATATATTTTGTTTTTGGTTGACAAGTAAAATTCTCCCAGATATTATTCACCCTCTGTTAACCAACTATTTAATACAATGTCAAAAAAGAGTTGTGACAAAAGCCTACGGGGTATGAGTAAGGTATGAAGACTCGAATAGATAGTCTTACATATATATTTTGTTTTTGGTTGACAAGTAAAATTCTCCCAGATATTATTCATCTGACTTTGAACTTCCACATGATATATGAGATCACAGACTACGTATAACTATCCTCGAAATGTTTCCTACTGACGAGTCGTCAATCTAAATTAATTAACCAAAAGAAGCATCCTCGTATTATACAAAAATGGAAGCGACTACTTAGTTTTCAACGCAGCCAAACATTTTCCAAAGTATACCCCAGTACTACAAGGAATGAAGACCCGAAAAGATTGTTTTCCAAATTGATATATACCGTTTTCAGTTTGAGTTGATAAGTAAAATCGAAGAACATTGGTTTGTTTTCTTCTTTTCGCTTTCTTTTATGCTGCAAATTCCTTTATGCTGTTTCAAATTAATTTTGAAAGACTTGCATATTCCAAAGTCCAAACTTGAACCGAAATATCACTTCTAGTATTTTTTTGCCAGTTTTACAAGTAACAATGAGCTGTTTAATTGTTATATTGATTCAGTAAAAATGTTGATCAATTATCTAAATATTTAAAGGTCTAGACAAATAAAGATCCCACGCTGAACCGTGAAGAAATCCTCACTTCCTATTAGCTGAAATACGTTTTTTTTTTAGTTTTGTGAAACGAAAATTTTGGTGGGGACACTTGAAAACGTACGATTAGTTTAAAAAGAATAGGAAAAAGATTAAAATAAATAAATAAATTCAATTTGGAATTTATGACGTGACGATATTTAGGTGAGGACAGGCAACGTATAATCGGTTTAAAATTTTCAAACTCAAAAGTAAAGCCTAACTTACCGTGTTTGGAATTTTATGAAAGTCAAAAATCAATTAGTAAATCGAGAAACCACCATATTATGACTCTTTTTTTCCAAATTAACATATAAAGAGGAAAAATTCCACACATTTTCTGCAAAAATAAAATAAAAAATAAAAATAAAAAATGCATATATTTTCCACTTATTTAATGTATGTGCCTCGCCACACAAAAAAAAATACATCACCATGGGGGGTAGGGGTGCACATGGTTCAGTTCGGTGCGGTTTTTGGCAAAAAAATAACCGAAACCGAAGTACTCGGTTTTCCAATATTGGAAACCGATGAAACCATTTAGCTTATTCGGTTTCATCCGGTTTAGAAACTTCCGGTTTCGGTATAAAACCAGCCGGTTTCGGTTAACCAACTGATTTAAAATTTTATTGTTATTTCTGTCGGTTGTACAAACCTGACAGACAACTTTTTTCTAAACATGTCATAAAAATATTATACTTCACATAATTTTAAAAACATTACATGTTCTTCCAACTAAAATTAACAGAACAAAATAAAATTCCAAGAGTTCAGTTTCTCCTTGATGATAAAAAAAAAATTCAAACACCATAAGTTCATAATTTCTAGTTCCTTATGAAGTTTCTGCATCTCTTTAGATGAGCAATCAAACCAGCAGTTCCATTAATCATAGGGTCAGCAGGGAATCTTGTATTACAATACCGACACATAGCACGTTTTGAAGGTGGCTCTCCCCTAACGAAGTGATCCCATATTGCGGCCCTAAATTGACGATGCCTACTAAGTGGTGTTGATGCGTTTTCCATGAAAGATTTAATAGCACCTGCACATAAGTGGAATAAACAACATATCAAGGAATTGAAATTTCGTCCCACTATGAAAGAATAATGAATTGAAATTTAGCTTCGCTGCAAACTTAGAGCTAAATGGACAAATCCTCTATTAATTTCTTTAATCACCATAAGTCAATTAATTACCAAAATGACCAATAATTTCTTCCACCTGTTTAGCATGCACGGTCGGTGTTGGTGTCATCCTATACGCTAAGGTGCCATGACATGTATTGAAAATTGAGAAAGGTAGCCAAATTGACATTTTTGAGCAACAGCACCAAAGTATTAGTTACAGATTTTAAAAAATCCACCGGATTCCATCTTGGGGACGGACAAATTCTGAATCCAGGTCGTCAACAGTCCGGGGAAGATCAATTTCAACAATAATAACGAATTCAATCATACCCAAAGTATCAATTTTATCTATTACACATCCTAATTACATGGATCAATCAAAAACATTATGGATCGATCTAACTAACAATTTCATAAATAATTCAAATCTAACGCTAGATCTACCTTTCTTTTGTTCTACGGATGGAGAAAAACCTTACGAATGAACCCTGAAATCAAAAAGCAGTAATATCAAAATCTCTAAACATAACGATGAACAAAAAATTGACAAGAGATTTGGGTAACAGAGATTTACCTTTTTTGTTGTAGAGATGAAGAGAAACTTTAACAGTGAACCCTGAAATTAAAAAAAAAAAACTGAAATCAGTAAAATCCCTAAACATGCAGTTGATAAAAACAAATCAAGAAGAGATTGAGTGAAATTAGTTTACCCTTTTTGTTATAGAGATAGAAGAAGAAGAGGAAGAAGTATGTGGATTTGAATCTGATGATGTGTGAGATGGCTGAGGTGACTAACTGTGAAGAAGAAGAAGAAGAAATGTGGAGAGAAGGAATGAGGGTGCTGCTACTAGTTTGGTCGATGGAGAATGAAGAAATAAAACCTAACCAATCTAATGAATGACTTATATACCTAATGGATACGATTAAACCTAATAAATCAATGGCTAGAATCTAGTTTATTCGGTTTTTCAGTTAATTCGGTTCGGTTTTAAGAAGAAACCGTAACTGAAACCGGGTGTGTCGGTTCCATGAAACTGACAACCTAAACCTAAACCGTGGCATTCGGTTTCATTTCGGTTCGGTTAATAATGCATCGGTTTCGGTTCGGTTCACGGTTTAGGTTCGGTTTTGTGCAGCCCTAATGGGGGTGGGGGGGGCGGCGAAGCCCCAGGCACACCAAATGGAAAATGCATCTTCACAGGGCGGGCGAAGCCTCGTGCACACCAGATAGAAAATTCATCGCCACGGGACAAAACAAACCCCAGCACACACCAAATTAAAATTGCATCGCCACGTGGTGGCGCAAAGCCTAGCACATAACAAGTCAAAATTGCATTGGCACTAAACTGGGCGAAGCCCCTTGTACACCAACTTAAAAGAAAAAAAATGACCGACGGCCGGCGCGTAGTACGGGAACAAATCTAGTATCCAGATTAGCTCATCATTTTTCAAAGGAGGAGAGCGTCATGGGACGAGTAACAAATGTCCAAAATGTAGGAACTGACGTTTCTCACTCAACAACCACCACAATGTGTGTGTTTGACCTTCTATCATACATCCCGACACTTCCTTCTCTTTTTCTTGTTGGGTGAAATATTGTTGGGTGAAATATAAACAACACGTACTATTAAGGAAGACCAAAAATTAAAAAGATGACCAGCTTGTCTCCTACTTTTTTGCTTCGTGTTTTAGTAGGGGGCGGGCGGTGATAACAGGACTTGTTTTTCTTTCCATACCCTTCAGGAAAGTAGTGATAATGACTAAAGAATATGAAAACTTCACGAGGAGAGAATTGAATAGGGAACCTAGAGGTGTAAATTGGGTTGTGCCAGCACGAGCATAGCCCAGCTCAGCATGCTAAAATTTGAGCACAGCATGACACAGCACGTGACTTAGCACATCACGGCACAACACGTTAGTTAAATGGGACGTGCTGGGTTTGACTAATTGGCACAGTAGCCCAGCATAGCACGCGGCACGGATTAGCACGTGGCACGGCACAGCACATCACGTTAAGAAAGCACGTCATAATATGTATAAAATACTACAAAACATGGCATAATACATCACATTTTGTATATATTTCACAAAAAAACCTTTATTCTAGCCAATTATTGACATTCTACTACCGTTATGTTGACTTATTTTCATAATAACACATACAATACCTAAATATTTGGAAAAAAGTTATGTTGGAAAATATAAAATAAATGTGTCAGGCACAGCACAGCACGGCACATCACGTTTATTTTTCTGGCATAGCCCAGCCCAGCCCAGCACGCCTTTAAGCACGGCACAGCACGGCACGTCATAATCTCCGGCACAGCACAGCACGACACATAGCACGCTAAGCACGCAATTTTGCGGGCTGTGCTGTGTTGGCCGGCACGTTTTACACCTCTAAAGGAACCCCTCGTGAAACACACGAGGGGTTAGGGAAGAAATTAACGTGTGATGATGAGACGTGATAATCCCCTCACCAAACCAAAAGAACAAAAAGTGGAGCTACCATTATAAACCGACCAATTAAAGAAAGCATCTTCAAACGTGTAGATTCCGGTGATCTATGATTGATGTGGTCATGCATCATAACCAAACTATGTTTGCATTTATATTCAATTAGCTTCGGGTAAGTGTATCATTACTATCCAGTGCGCAATATACACATTCTCAACCATATAATTCAGACAGTCCACAAATAGAACATTTTAAAAACTAATTAAAAATGCTGTAAGTAGTCTTGTTTTTCTTTTTACTGAAATGCAGTTTCATTTACGTACGTTGTATACAATTTAGTAGTCCATGACAAAAGAGACAGACACGGGCACATGGCTCCATGAAACTGTTTTATGGCTCCCAGAAATGACCATGAGGTGTGAAATCTAGAATTTCATAAGGTACGCCAAGTTAGGTTGTGCTTTAATGATAAGCAGCCTGGTCCTTATTTGATGTGCAATGGCTCGCCATACACGAACTTCACTGCAATGTACTGCAGTTAGGCTTCGTTTTATAAGCAGCCTAGGCTACCAGATGGCTCACCATCCATGGACTCTTTGATTACTTTGTAGTAATAATATAGCGGTGATAAGAGGACATGTTTTTTGTTGTAGCTAATTAAGCGGACCCTTTACGAAGAAAGTAGTGAGCTAATTGTTGATGATATGCAAAACTCGTTTGATAAACCAACCAGTGACTACATAAAGGTTTCCTAGAAACATCCTATGGTCATAAAGTTTGTAGATCAACTTATCAATCTAACTAATTATGTTGATCAAAAAACATCTGCCACATACCATCAAGATTCAAGAGAAGCATTTTACACGTTTAACCAATCAAAATTCCAAATATTTTAACATGATGAAGAGAAAATTCCAGGGCTTCACTAAAAGGGGAAATAATGGACCACCTGATCTTGTCTTCTTCATCCCACTAACAGAGAAGTCCCATTGAATCTTCTCACTGTATGGATATGCATATGTATGTTAATTTGCAAGTGTTGTGCAAGTAACTCTTTTTATATAACTACTTTTTAACCCTTACTTCCTTTTGATATCCAATTGTGATGTGCATAATATTTGACATATTTGGTGGTGGGACTACATCAATTATCAATAAACTATTGGAGTATCACTCTAACTACTGGGCATCATACGGTTGGTACAAAAGTATACCTCGGCACGATAGTTACTCATTTACGAAAAGAAACTTGAGTTTTCTTGTTGACATATTGCCCCTAGTATTTAAATTTATTTTATTCTGTAAATTTTCTTTTAGTTCATCATTTATAAATATAGCTCTTTATTTCTTCACGTTCTTCAGCTCTTCACGTAATACTTGTAAGTCTTATATCCTAGTAATTTTCTAGCTAACCTATACAAAGCTAACTCTAGTAAATAATCAAGCATCTCTTTAAATGAGTTTTGATTCACTAAAATATGACAACCAAACTTGACATACCAACGCTTGGTGGGTTCAACCGAGCTATGCTTTAGCATCCAGGATAGCAGATGTTTTCTTCTGTAAACACGATCGCCTCCTTGGGGAGAGCGCCATAAGATCTCCTCACTGCGATAGCCCCTATAGCCTTCGACGTTTATTTAATTTGATCTTCGCTGAAGCTAAGAGAATCAAAAAATTGTTGGGATAATACTACTTTGGAAAACTTACTGGCCACGCTATCTGTGTTTGTGAATGCAAGGTTCTCCATTTCAACCTCACACAACTCTTTCTCATCGTCATCCCAAGGTCTCCAGACATCTCCACTCGGGTCATGAGAGAGCATCATGACTTGATGTTGAATCGGCTTACCGCCTTCAAGCTTACTCATCTCGATTTCGCCTATCTCCATCTTTCTCTGGAACATTCTTTGGAGGTTGTAGCAGTCGGTTATGGGGTGACGTATCCAGCGATGGTAGTGACAGTACCTAGCGTCGTTCTTATCTATGGTGTCGGGATCCGTTTTTGTTGGTGGGAACTGGGTTTCTTTGTTTCCTATCCATTGTTCTAACAGAGTCACAATCTTCTGTTTACTACAAGGTAAGGGCGGAGGGAGCGTTTGTGTGCTACAGACTTCTCGGCACGGTATCGACTGTATTCTGCCAAGCATATTCTGAGTTGTGCTCCTCGACACAATCGGCGATTCTTACCACTTCTTCTTCTAACTCGGCGAATGTCGGGAATCGGAAGTTGACCAGGCTTTTCTTAAAGGATGGTGTCATTTCGCGTATGCAAATCTCCACTAGCGTTTCTTCCTTGACGTCCTTGTGGCTATCTGATGAGGGGACGAAACCTGGCGATGTACTTTCCTATTACTTCACCTAGGCGTTGGTTGCACTTGCTAAAATCTGTAGTAGTAACTTTTGTTTTTGCTGAATAAAACTTTCTAAGGAAGAGAGTGGACATGGTCGACCGCGATCTAATGCTTCCTGACTTTAGGTTGTCATACCAAGTGAACGCCTTGTCAGTTAGCGACTTCGGAAACTCCCTCAAGCTTGGATTCCAGTTAGTTGTGTGATCATTCATAGTAGATAGGAATTGGCTAAGATGTTCCCACGCATTCCCTTGACCATTGTAAATTTTTAATTTCGGCGAAGTATATATAATCTTCTGGGTACTGACATTCTGTGACTTAGGAGGAGTATGGTCTATCCATTAAATCATAGTTTTCCTGCTTCACTACTCTGTAGTTCGTCTCCAAGTACTTGGCCATCGCCTCTTGTGTCATAGCTATAGGTTATTCTTCTTTTTCTCCCGAATCTTCAGTTAGTCCGTTGGTATTCTGCTCGGCGCTCGCCACCTTCAGAAATTTCCTCATCTCTTGTTCTCTGCGTACGTGGTCCTCTAGCTCTTTTTTCATCTCCTTCATAGAAGGCTGTATATGTGGCGTGTTCTCGACTCCCTGATATTTGTTTTTATCGTGTGGAGTGTCCGGTCCTCTCACCTGTGTGATTGGGTCCGACACTATCCCTACTCTCTCGCTTTCTGGGTTAAGTGGCGGGTCATTTGGTTGGTTCTCTACCGCGCCTTAGCTAGCGCCTCCTAGGTGTTTCATGGTGAGATAGCGCCTCCGGGAGTGGTCGCCAAATGTTGAGGGGTGATATTAGTTTTGGTTCTACCCGCCCTAATCTCACCAAGTGACCTTACTTTACTTGGAATAATAAGAGAGGGAGTTGCCTTTCCTTTGTACTTTGTCCATCTTTATATGGACTTTCCTCAAAATCCCTCCTTTTATGACATCGTGACACGTGTCCTAAACCTTCTTAATGACCTCTAATGTCATTCCTTAATATAATCCCTTTCTTATCCCTTAATTCCTCCTTTATCCCTCCTATCTCATGGGAAATTTTCTCGTTGGACTTGGGCCTAGTCCTCAAGTCTCCACATCTCATATTAGGCTTACCTCCCTTCTTAGGGACATCCCGAACCCGCTAAGGATATCATTTTTCATGTATCAACAATGGTCGCTAGCTAGCTAGCTAAGGTATTGCATCAGTTCATGTACTAGTGGTCAACTAATTATTATTGATTGAAGACGGTAATGCCAGCACTCATCTCAGAACATCAAGGACCTTTCATTAGTGATAGACAGATCCTTGATGGAGTCTTGATTGCAAATGAATGTGTGGATAGTAGAATGAAGTCCAAGAAACCAGGTATTTTTTGTAAAATTGATATGGAAAAAGCATTTGATAACATAAATTGGGAGAATCTTTTTTGCATTCTTCACAAACATGGTTTTGGCGAAAAGTTGATACAATGGATTAATTGGTGTGTTTCTTCAACTCATTTAGCTGTTCTGGTTAATGGAAGTTCTACTGAAAAGTTTAAAATGGCTAAAGGACTAAAACAAGGAGACTCGTTATTTCCTTACTTATTATTGCTGGTTGTTGAAATTTTGTCTAAACTAATGCATGAAGCTGTTGAGAGAGGTCAAATACAAGTCTTCAAGGTGGCGAAAACTGGGACACTGATATCTCACTTGCGATTTGCGGATGATACTCTAATTTTCTTAAATGCTACATCTGATGAGGTAATAAGATTATTCGTTATTCTCTCTATTTTTGAAGAAATTACTGGTATGAAATTAAATTTGGAAAAGAGTACAATAATTAGTGTTGGAGCTGATGAGGTCATTGATATACTGACTAAAGAATTGGGTTGTAAGATTGAAAAGTTACCCACAAAATATCTCGGACTGCTAATTGGTGCTACTTCAAGATGTATTTCTATTAGGGATTATGTCCTGGAGAGAATGGAG
Source organism: Papaver bracteatum (assembly GCA_023529315.1). NCBI lineage: Eukaryota > Viridiplantae > Streptophyta > Magnoliopsida > Ranunculales > Papaveraceae > Papaver > Papaver bracteatum. The sequence continues at coordinate 36,334 of JAJJWX010004705.1, read as the reverse complement.
CAAAAACTGGCTACTTGGAAGAGGAAATACTTAAATAAGGCATGTAGATTAGTTCTCATAAAAAAACTGTCTATCTAGTCTGCCTATTTATTATCTTTCTCTCTTCAATCTTCCAGTCTGTGTAGAAAAGAAGATGGTGACAATCATGAGGAATTTCCTATGGGGTTCTACTAAAGAAAATGGAAAGATGGTTTGGGTAGGATGGCCTAAAATTTGTAAGTCAAAGAAGTGTGGTGGATTGGGTGTTAGAAGCCTTAGGGTAACTAATAAAGCTCTTCTGGCTAAATGGGTTTGGACATATTCAACTCAGAAAAAAGCTCTCTAGAGAAGAATTGTGCAGCAAAAGATGAAAACTAAAGAAGAGTACAATTTTCCCACAAATGATAATGCTACACAATGCAGAAGTTTATGGAAAAATGTTTCTAGAATGGTCCCAGAAATTCAGAATTTTATAAGCTTCAAGCTCAGGAATGGTAAGGTATTAAGTTTTGGTCGGACAAATGGCTAACTAACGGCTGTTTGAAATATTTGTTTCCAGTTATTTATGCATCTTGTTCAAGCAAGCAAACATTTATTGCAGACATGATAAAAGAAGGAAGATGGTATGGTGAGTTTGTGTCTCCTCTTAATGCTAATGAAAAACTGGAATGGGACTTGATGACAAGAGATCTGGGCATATTCCTAACTTAACAGAAGGGGAAGATGAAGTAAAAATTCAGGAGAACTTTTCAACAAAGAATTGTTATAATGCAATGACAGGAAATGAAGTGGATTGTGCCTTCGGTAAATTTATGAAATTAAGGACATTCCGGCAAAAGTCAGTTTCATGTTGTGGGCTGCCTTCAATAATTCTCTTCCTACAAGAGATATGTTAAGACATAGAAATGTGATAACTGACAGTGCTATATGTCCAATGTGCAATCTTGTAAATGAATCACCTAATCACCTATTTATCCATTGCACAATTACTATTGAGGTATGTGACTACTTTATAAAAGCTTTTCACATTTCATGGTCTTTACCGGATACGATACTGAGGCTTTTCGAAGCTTGGAAGTGGAATGTTCTAACAGGAAGATGCAAAAAGGTATGGAATATCTTCCACTATGCTCTACTTTGGAACATTTGGAAGGAGCAGGGCAACAGAGTTTTTGGAGGGAGGCATAAGTCTGTTTATGAATTGATCCTACTAATCAAACAAACTATCATTGTGTGGAGCTGTGAACTTGAAACTTTTAAATTTGTGGACAGTACTCAAGTTCTACACTTCTGGGAAACTATCTTACATATGTAATTAAGGTTTTTCAGCCTTTGTATTCGGTTGGATTTTATTTTCTAATATAAACTTCCAATTTAAAAAAAAAAAACTAATTATTATTGTGTATATATGGTTCAGATCGATTTCACTTTCAAATACAATTGCATCGCAGCGTGGATTTTTTTTTCATGGTACGTGATACTGTTGGTCAAGACTGACCATGTCTCCAAAACATTGATAAACTTTGGAAGTCTATGTTTCCGATCGATTATTGGTTGAATTTGTTTAGAAAACTCATTCTCCGGGAGATTGAATCCGTTGATCAATATCGATACAGCACAGCAAATGATACAAGGACTTGAATCCCAGTCTTACGTAAATCTACGTATCCTCCAAATTTTAGACACAGTCTTACTTGTGCTAAAAGTAAAAAATAACAAAATCGAGTCATGTATTTACTTTTGTTTAGCAGTAAAGTATATGCATTTGATGAAATCAGTGCTTTTAAATTTTTGAATAAGTTAGTCAATGTCAGTCAAAGATTTATTCAACTAAATTTGTAGGTTCATGGCCCTAGCATGTCTTCTAGAGGTACTTACTAACTGTAAATATTAATGGAGACTTTCTTCTTCTTCTCCATACAAGAAAGACAGCGAGAATTGAAAAACTCTGCAGAATTCATTTACTGCTTCCAGTTGCAATGCTGCCAAACATTCAATATGGCAGGCCATATAAAGCCAAGTTCTTATCGACTTAAATGCAGCGTGAACTCCATTCAATGCATTATCTGCAAGTTACCACAAGAGAATACATTGTTTAATGGCGATTCCCAACTCATACATTGTCTTTGCCCTTCCTCCATGTACCCTCCTGTTTCGCTCGTTCCAAACCTCCCAGCATAAAGCGTAAGGGATAAGTTGTCACACCATCTTCACTCTTGCCGTAGTTCTTTCCATTCTCCAGCTCCGAATACACGTCATAAAGTTAAGGTGCATAACCCATTGAACCTTCATAGCCGCTAAGAAATACTCCCACAACTGATTGATCACCCCGCAATGGATGAGGAGATGATCCACCGTCTCAACCGTCAGACAGTGCAGAATAAACATAAAATTGGATTGTATTTCTACTCTCCCGTGTTGTAACATATACCTTGTTGGGATTGAGTCTTGCAGGCAGCCCAAAATAGGAAATTAACTTTAGGAGGCACAAATCTGTTTGTTATGAGTCGATGACCTTCCCAATCTGCATCCTTCTCCGAGAGCTGTTTGTAGATTTGTCTTGCTGTCACGTCTCCTTCCAAAACTGTCCATCTCCCCTTGCGCCAGTTAATCATCCTTATATCATGTTTTATTTCCAAAGAAATCGATGCTTTCCGCCGGATCTAAACGTCTGGTAAATTGAAAGTTCCATCTTGGTTGAAAAATTATCGCACCGATGCCATTTTTTGAGTGCTAATTTTATATAACCTAGGATACTTGTCCTTGAAAGAAACCTTAGCACACCATCCGTCTTGCCAGAATCTAATCGTCGCCCCCATTCCTTACTTGCACCTGACACTTCAAAAAAGATTGAGTTTTCTCTTAAAATTCCAGCCACATACTCCACCCATCGGGTCCCCAACTTGAAGTGGAAGTAAGTCGTTTTCCCGAGCTTGCGTCTTTTCGCACATAATCCGTCTCCAAAGAGCAGTTTTTTCCTTGCAATACCTTAAATGCCATTTTGCCAACAATGATTTGTTCACCAGTCTCAAGTTTCGAATGCCTAACCCTCCTTTTCTTTTTGGTTTACAAACCCTTTTAAACGAAACCCAGCTCATCTTCTTCGTTGTTTCATCTTCCCCCATAAGAATCTTCTCATTATTCAATGCATTATCTGCAAGTTACCAATATATTTTAGTTTTGGTTGACAAGTAAAATTGACCCAGATATTGTTCATCTGACTTTGAACTTCCAAATTTAGATGACTTATGTGGAATAAGGTCACATGAGATCACAGGCGTAAAACTATGTACCCTCGAAATGTTTCCTGCTAATGAATCTTCAATTCAAATTAATGAACCAAAAGAAGCATCCTCGTATTATACAAATTTGGAAGTCGCTAATTTTGCAACACAGCCAAACATTTTTCAAAGTATACCAGTACTACAAGGAACGAAGACCCGAAAAATGGTTTTCCAAATGGATATTTACTGTTTTGACTTTTGAGTTTGAGTTGATAAGCAAAATCGAAGAACAGTGCTTTGTTTTCTTGTTTTCGTTTTCTTCTATTTTATGCTACAAATTCCTTTATGCTGTTCCAAATTAATTTTCAAAGACTTGCATGTTCCATAGTCCAAACACCCATTTGGCCATATCCATCTGAGTTTGAACCGAAATATCAAATTCTAGTTTTTTGTTGCAATTTTTACAAGTAACAATGAGCAGTTTATTAATTATTATATTGATACAGTAAAAGTGTTGATCAATTATCTAAAGATTTAAAGACATAGAAAAATAAAGTTGTCACGTACCCTCGTTTCCTATTGGCCGAAATACGTTTTTTTAGTTTTGTTAAACGGACGTTTTGGTGGGGACACTTGAAAACGTATGATTAGTTTAAAAAATTAGGAAAAAGATTAAAAAGAAAAAAAAAACAAATTCAATTTAGAATTTAGGACGTGACAATATTTAGGTGGGGACAAGCAACCCATAATTGGTTTAAAAATTTCAAACTCAAAATGAAAACCTAACTTACCGTGTTTGAAATTCTATGGAAGTCAAAAATCAATTTGGAAATCGAGAAGCCACCATATTAGGACTCTTTTTTTCCATGTTAACATATAAATGGGGAAAATTCCACATATTTCACACATATTTTCTGCAAAAATAAAAGGAAAAATTAATAAAATGTATACACATATTTTCCACTTATTTAATGTATGTGCCACTCTACACCAAATAAAAAATACATCACCATGGGGCGGGGCGAAGCCCCATGCACACCAAATGAAAAATGCATCGCCACGGGCGGGCGAAGCCTCGCGCACACCAAATAGAAAATTCATCACCACAGGACGGGTCAAACCTCCTACACGCACCAAATCAAAATTGCATCGCCACGTGGCGGCGCAAATCCCAGCACATAACAAGTCAAAATTGCATTGCCAGTAGGCGGGGTAAAACCGCGCGTACGCCAAATTAAGAAAAAAAAATGCCCAGCGCGTAGCACGGGAACAAATTGATTACCTCATCATTTTTTAAAGGAGGAGAGCGTCATTGGACGACGAGTAACAAATGTCCAAAATGTAGGATCAGACGTTTCTCACTCAACAACCACCAGAATGTGTGTATTTGACCTTCTATCATACATCCCGATCCATCCTTTTCTTTATGTTGTTTGGTGGAGTATAAGCAACACGTACGATTAAGGAAGACCAAGAGAGAGACCAAATACTTTTTTACTTTGTGTTAGTAGGGGTCGGTGATAACATGACTTGTTTTTCTTGCCAGAAGTAGGGGGCGGTGATAACAGGACTTTGTTTTCTTGCCAGACCCTTCAGGAAAGTAGTGGAATTGCCAGACCCTTCAGGAAGTATTGGGCGGTGATAACAGGACTTGTTTTTCTTGCCATCCCCTTCAGGAACCTAGTGAAACACACGAGGGGAGAATTGAATAGGGAACCCCTCATGAAACACACGAGGGGTTAGTGAAGAAATGAACGTGTGATGATGAGACGTGATAATCCCCGCACCAAACCAAAAGAACAAAAAGTGGAGCTACCATTATAAACCGACCAATTAAAGACAGCATCTTCAAACGTGAAGAATGCGGTGATCTATGATTGATCTGGTCATGCATTATAACCAAACTATGTTTGCAGTTTTATTCAATTAGCTTCGGGTAAGTGTAAAATTTCATAAGGTAAGCCAAGTTAGGTTATGCTTTAATGATAAGCAGCCTGGTCCTTATTTGATGTGCAATGGCTCGCCATACACGAACTTCACTGCAATATACTGCAGTTAGGCTTCGCTTTATAAGCAGCCTAGGCTACCAATGGCATCCATGGACTCTTTGATTACTTTGTAGCAATAATATAGCGGTGATAACATGTTTTTTGTTTTAGCTAATAATTAAGCGGGCCCTTTACGAAGAAAGTAGTGAGCTAATTGTTGATGATATGTAAACTCGTTTGATAAACCAACCACTGATTACATAAAGGTTTCCTAGAAACATCCTATGGTCATAAATTTTGTAGATCAACTTATCAATCTAACTAATTCTGTTGATCAAAAAACATCTACCATACACCATCAAGATTCAAGACAAGCATTTTACACGTTTAACCGATCAAAATTCCAAATATTTTAACCTGAGGAAGAGAAGATTCCAGGGCTTGACTAAAAGGGAAAATAATGGAGCACCTGATCTTGTCTTCTTCATCCCACCAACAGAGAAGTCCCATTGAATCCCACTTCCTATTGATATAAAAATTGTGATGTGCATAATATTTGACATATTTGGTGGTGGGGACTACATCAATTATCAATATACTATTGGAGTATTGGAGTATCACGCTAACTACTGGGGCATCATATGGTTGATACAAGAGTATACCTCGGCACGATAGTTACTCATTTACGAAAACAAACTTGAGTTTTCTTGTTGACATATTGCCCCTAGTATTTAAATTTATTTTACTCTCTAAATTTTCTATTAGTTCATCATTTATAAATAGAGCTGCTGAGGTCACTGTAATTTTATATGTAACTTTTTTTTCTTCGTAAATAACCAAACCTGCATATTTGCTCACCATTGAATGGATCATGGATGTTTGAAGTAAAGAAGAAAAATTTCTCCGGCAGTCTTCCTAACATTTTTGATCCGGGTATCATTGGAGGATAAAAGAGCAAGGGGCTTTTCTTGCTTTTGTGTAAGATAACCATTTTTAATTGGCAATGGCACATCTCCATGATGTAATTGATCCTCTCCGCAATAATAAAAGAAAGAACCAACATGGACGGAAGCCAATGGATTTTTGCCCAACTCTTACATAAACTGCGTATAATTAACAACCTGTGGTTATGGGGGTTGTCAACTCCAAAGTTATTCTTAATTAATTTAATCAACTAGCGTGCTTGAGCTCATAGTGTTATCTTTCTTAACCAAATTATGGTTTAAGGAAAATAAACCCAAAATGCCCTACTTACTTGATGATGTATGCTGAAAACCACTTAAAATGGCCACTAGGAAGCTAGTGGTTAACTAATTATTATTGTCTATATCAGTATATGGTTGAGCTTTCATTTTCATACACAAATGCTCCTAATAATGAACAAATGGCGAAACATAACAGGACTTTGCAAAATACATGCATTTGGAATCAGTGGCTTCAAATTTTTGAATAAATTATAAGTCAACGTATAAAGAATAATGTCTCAGTCAGTCAAAGATTTATTAAACTAAATTTGTAGGTTCATGACCCTATTATTGCTGGCACGGAGCTACACCCGGTCTAGTGGGGACATCAGTCCCTCCTAGATTTTCTAATTACATATTTAGGCTTTACATAATTACGATTTTAAGCTTGAAAATTTGAAGTATTTATAGATTTGTCCCCCTTATCTTTTATATATTAATAGAGAGCCTTGAATCCTTTGATGTACACTATAAAAACTACTGGTATTAGGTACTTATCGTATAAAACTTGGCTTAAATATCAAAATTATGTAGGAAAGAAGTGAAAAATATCAAAAATTTAAATCCAACCATAAATCTAAACATCTTACAACTTATTGGATATTTTGGTGACATCATTTAAGAAAAATACCAAAGCCTAAAAAACATTTGCGGACTCCGACCGCCTGCTTTTACGGCCAAATTACCATACCTATATATATTTACCCCCCAAACAATAAATCCTAGCTTCGTCCCTGTATTATTGTAGTTCTTGCACCCCACATTATTCAATAACCCCATTCCCCGGCCATATACAGATGAGTCCTTTATATTCAAGGGTATTACGGGTTCAAATGTATTAAGGGTTATAAGGTCGTATAAGACTCGATATAAAGAGGTCATTCAAATATATTTTGTTTGGTTGACAAGTAAATCTCTTTTCTTACTACAAGACTTCTATTACTAATTTCTTTTCTTTTTTTGAAAGAGGCAAAGATAATATAAATAAGAAAGGGTGTTAAGATAGCATCCTCAAAGATACAAGAAAAAGATGAGCATAGAGTTGATCTCATACTAATTTCAATGACTTGAACTCCAAACACCCAGCCAGGTTTATTGTTCATCTGACTTTGAACCTTAAGACCAGATGGCTTATGGAATATCTTCCACTATGCTCTACTTTGGACATTTGGAAGGAGCAGGGCAACAGAGTTTTTGGAGGGAGGCATAAGTCTGTTTATGAATTGATCCTACTAATCAAACAAACTATCATTGTGTGGAGTCATGAACTTGAAACTTTTAAATTTGTGGACAGTACTCAAGTTCTACACTTTTGGGAAACTGTCTTACATATGTAATTAAGGTTTTTCAGCCTTTGTATTCGGTTGGATTTTATTTTCTAATATAAACTTCCAATTTAAAAAAAAAAACTAATTATTATTGTGTATATATGGTTCAGATCGATTTCACTTTCAAATACAATTGCATCGCAGCGTGGATTTTTTTTTCATGGTACGTGATACTGTTGGTCAAGACTGACCATGTCTCCAAAACATTGATAAACTTTGGAAGTCTATGTTTCCGATCGATTATTGGTTGAATTTGTTTAAAAAACTCATTCTCCGGGAGATTGAATCCGTTGATCAATATCGATACAGCACAGCAAATGATACAAGGACTTGAATCCCAGTCTTACGTAAATCTACGTATCCTCCAAATTTTAGACACAGTCTTACTTGTGCTAAAAGTAAAAAGTAACAAAATCGAGTCATGTATTTACTTTTGTTTAGCAGTAAAGTATATGCATTTGATGAAATCAGTGCTTTTAAATTTTTGAATAAGTTAGTCAATGTCAGTCAAAGATTTATTCAACTAAATTTGTAGGTTCATGGCCCTAGCATGTCTTCTAGAGGTACTTACTAACTGTAAATATTAATGGAGACTTTCTTCTTCTTCTCCATACAAGAAAGACAGCGAGAATTGAAAAACTCTGCAGAATTCATTTACTGCTTGCAGTTGCAATGCTGCCAAACATTCAATATGGCAGGCCATATAAAGCCAAGTTCTTATCGACTTAAATGCAGCGTGAACTCCACTGCACCAGTCCTTGAATGTTTCCGTGGAAGAGCTCCACAGTAGAATACATTGTTTAATGGCGATTCCCAACTCATACATTGTCTTTGCCCTTCCTCCATGTACCCTCCTGTTTCGCTCGTTCCAAACCTCCCAGCATAAAGCGTACGGGATAAGTTGTCACACCATCTTCACTCTTGCCGTAGTTTCCATTCTCCAGCTCCGAATACACGTCATAAAGTTAAGGTGCATAACCCATTGAACCTTCATAGCCGCTAAGAAATACTCCCTAATGATTGATCACCCCGCAATGGATGAGGAGATGATCCACCGTCTCCAACCGTCAGACAGTGTAATAAACATAAATTGGATTGTATTTCTACTCTCCTGTGTTGTAACATATACCTTGTTGGGATTGAGTCTTGCAGGGCAGCCCAAAATAGGAAATTAACTTTAGGAGGCACAAATCTGTTTGTTATGAGTCGATGACCTTCCCAATCTGCATCCTTCTCCGAGAGTTGTTTGTAGATTTGTCTTGCTGTCACGTCTCCTTCCAAACTGTCCATCTCCCCTTGCGTCAGGTTAATCATCCTTATATCATGTTTTATTTCCAAATGAAACTCGATGCTTTCACGCTTGATCTAAACGTACTGAGTAAATTGAAAGTTCCATCTTGGTTGAAAAATTATCGCCACTGATGCCATTTTTTGAGTGCTAATTTTATATAACCTAGGATACTTGTCCTTGAAAGAAACCTTAGCACACCATCCGTCTTGCCAGAATCTAATCGTCGCCCCATTCCTTACTTGCACCCGTGACACTTCAAAAAAGATTGAGTTTTCTCTTAAAATTCCGAGCCACATACTCCGACCCATCGGCTCCCCAACTTGAAGTGGAAGTAAGTCGTTTTCCCGAGCTTGCGTCTTTTCGCACATAATCCGTCTCCAAAGAGCAGTTTTTTCCTTGCAATACCTTAAATGCCATTTTGCCAACAATGATTTGTTCACCAGTCTCAAGTTTCGAATGCCTAACCCTCCTTTTCTTTTTGGTTTACAAACCCTTTTAAACGAAACCCATCTCATCTTCTTCGTTGTTTCATCTTCCCCCATAAGAATCTTCTCATTATTCAATGCATTATCTGCAAGTTACCAATATATTTTAGTTTTGGTTGACAAGTAAAATTGACCCAGATATTGTTCATCTGACTTTGAACTTACAAATTTAGATGACTTATGTGGAATAAGGTCACATGAGATCACAGGCGTAAAACTATGTACCCTCGAAATGTTTCTGCTAATGAATCTTCAATTCAAATTAATGAACCAAAAGAAGCATCCTCGTATTATACAAATTTGGAAGTCGCTAATTTTGCAACGCAGCCAAACATTTTTCAAAGTATACCAGTACTACAAGGAACGAAGACCCGAAAAATGGTTTTCCAAATGGATATTTACTGTTTTGACTTTTGAGTTTGAGTTGATAAGCAAAATCGAAGAACAGTGCTTTGTTTTCTTGTTTTCGTTTTCTTCTATTTTATGCTACAAATTCCTTTATGCTGTTCCAAATTAATTTTCAAAGACTTGCATGTTCCATAGTCCAAACACCCATTTGGCCATATCCATCTGAGTTTGAACCGAAATATCAAATTCTAGTTTTTTGTTGCAATTTTTACAAGTAACAATGAGCAGTTTATTAATTATTATATTGATACAGTAAAAGTGTTGATCAATTATCTAAAGATTTAAAGACATAGAAAAATAAAGTTGTCACGTACCCTCGTTTCCTATTGGCCGAAATACGTTTTTTTAGTTTTGTTAAACGGACGTTTTGGTGGGGACACTTGAAAACGTATGATTAGTTTAAAAAATTAGGAAAAAGATTAAAAAGAAAAAAAAAACAAATTCAATTTAGAATTTAGGACGTGACAATATTTAGGTGGGGACAAGCAACCCATAATTGGTTTAAAAATTTCAAACTCAAAATGAAAACCTAACTTACCGTGTTTGAAATTTTATGGAAGTCAAAAATCAATTTGGAAATCGAGAAGCCACCATATTATGACTCTTTTTTTCCATGTTAACATATAAATGGGGAAAATTCACATATTTCACACATATTTTCTGCAAAAATAAAAGGAAAAAATTAATAAAATATATACACATATTTTCCACTTATTTAATGTATGTGCCACTCTACACCAAATAAAAAATACATCACCATAGGGCGGGGCGAAGCCCCACGCACACCAAATGAAAAATGCATTGCCACGGGGCGGGCGAAACCTCGCGCACACCAAATAGAAAATTCATCACCAGGACAAACCTCCTACACACCAAATCAAAATTGCATCGCCACGTGGCGGCGCAAATCCCAACACATAACAAGTCAAAATTGCATTGCCACTAGACGGGGTAAAACCGCGCGAACACCAAATTAAAAAAAGAAAAATGCCCAACGCGTAGTTCGGGAACAAATTGATTACCTCATCATTTTTCAAAGGAGGAGAGCGTCATGGATGAGTAACAAATGTCCAAAATGTAGGAACAGACGTTTCTCACTCAACAACCACCAGAATGTGTGTATTTGACCTTCTATCATACATCCCGATCCATCCTTTTCTTTATGTTGTTTGGTGGAGTATAAGCAACACGTACGACTAAGGAAGACCAAGAGAGAGACCAAATACTTTTTTTACTTTGTGTTAGTAGGGGTCGGTGATAACATGACTTGTTTTTCTTGCCAGAAGTAGGGGGCGGTGATAACAGGACTTTGTTTTCTTGCCAGACCCTTCAGGAAAGTAGTGGAATTGCCAGACCCTTCAGGGAAGTATTGGGCGGTGATAACAGGACTTGTTTTTCTTGCCATCCCCTTCAGGAACCGAGTGAAACACACGAGGGGAGAATTGAATAGGGAACCCCTCATGAAACACACGAGGGGTTAGTGAAGAAATGAACGTGTGATGATGAGACGTGATAATCCCCGCACCAAACCAAAAGAACAAAAAGTGGAGCTACCATTATAAACCGACCAATTAAAGACATCATCTTCAAACGTGAAGAATGCGGTGATCTATGATTGATTTGGTCATGCATTATAACCAAACTATGTTTGCAGTTTTATTCAATTAGCTTCGGGTAAGTGTATAATTTCATAAGGTAAGCCAAGTTAGGTTATGCTTTAATGATAAGCAGCCTGGTCCTTATTTGATGTGCAATGGCTCGCCATACACGAACTTCACTGCAATATACTGCAGTTAGGCTTCGCTTTATAAGCAGCCTAGGCTACCAATGGCATCCATGGACTCTTTGATTACTTTGTAGCAATAATATAGCGGTGATAACATGTTTTTTGTTTTAGCTAATAATTAAGCGGGCCCTTTACGAAGAAAGTAGTGAGCTAATTGTTGATGATATGCAAAACTCGTTTGATAAACCAACCAGTGACTGCATAGAGTTTTCCTAGAAACATCCTATGGTCATAAAATTTATAGATCAACTTATCAATATAACTAATTCTGTTGATCAAAAAACATCTGCAATATACCATCAAGATTCAAGACAAGCATTTTACACGTTTAACCGATCAAAATTCCAAATATTTTAACCTGAGGAAGAGAAAATTCCAGGGCTTGACAAAAAGGGGAAATAATGGACCACCTGATCTTGTCTTCTTCATCCCACCAACAGAGAAGTCCCATTGAATCCCACTTCCTATTGATATCCAATTGTGATGTGCATAAAATTTGACATATTTGGTGGTGGGACTACATCAATTATCAATAAACTATTGGAGTATTGGAGTATCACGCTAACGACTGAGGCATCATATGGTTGATACAAGAGTATACCTCGGCACGATAGTTCCTCATTTACGAAAAGAAACTTGAGTTTTCTTGTTGACATATTGCCCCTAGTATTTAAATTTATTTTACTCTCTAAATTTTCTATTAGTTCATCATTTATAAATAGAGCTGCTGAGGTCACTGTAATTTTATATGTAACTTTTTTTTCTTCGTAAATAACCAAACCTGCATATTTGCTCACCATTGAATGGATCATGGATGTTTGAAGTAAAGAAGAAAAATTTCTCCGGCAGTCTTCCTAACATTTTTGATCCGGGTATCATTGGAGGATAAAAGAGCAAGGGGCTTTTCTTGCTTTTGTGTAAGATAACCATTTTTAATTGGCAATGGCACATCTCCATGATGTAATTGATCCTCTCCGCAATAATAAAAGAAAGAACCAACATGGACGGAAGCCAATGGATTTTTGCCCAACTCTTACATAAACTGCGTATAATTAACAACCTGTGGTTATGGGGGTTGTCAACTCCAAAGTTATTCTTAATTAATTTAATCAACTAGCGTGCTTGAGCTCATAGTGTTATCTTTCTTAACCAAATTATGGTTTAAGGAAAATAAACCCAAAATGCCCTACTTACTTGATGATGTATGCTGAAAACCACTTAAAATGGCCACTAGGAAGCTAGTGGTTAACTAATTATTATTGTCTATATCAGTATATGGTTGAGCTTTCATTTTCATACACAAATGCTCCTAATAATGAACAAATGGCGAAACATAACAGGACTTTGCAAAATACATGCATTTGGAATCAGTGGCTTCAAATTTTTGAATAAATTATAAGTCAACGTATAAAGAATAATGTCTCAGTCAGTCAAAGATTTATTAAACTAAATTTGTAGGTTCATGACCCTATTATTGCTGGCACGGAGCTACACCTGGTCTAGTGGGGACATCAGTCCCTCCTGGATTTTCTAATTACATATTTAGGCTTTACATAATTACGATTTTAAGCTTGAAAATTTGAAGTATTTATAGATTTGTCCCCCTTATCTTTTATATATTAATAGAGAGCCTTGAATCCTTTGATGTACACTATAAAAACTACTGGTATTAGGTACTTATCGTATAAAACTTGGCTTAAATATCAAAATTATGTAGGAAAAAAATGAAAAATATCAAAATTTTAAATCCAACCATAAATCTAAACATCTTACAACTTATTGGATATTTTGGTGACATCATTTAAGGAAAATACCAAAGCCTAAAAAACATTTGCGGACTCCGACCGCCTGCTTTTACGGCCAAATTACCATACCTATATATATTTACCCCCCAAACAATAAATCCTAGCTTCGTCCCTGTATTATTGTAGTTCTTGCACCCCACATTATTCAATAACCCCATTCCCCGGCCATATACAGCTGAGTCCTTTATATTCAAGGGTATTACGGGTTCAAATGTATTACGGGTTATAAGGTCGTATAAGACTCGATATAAAGAGGTCATTCAAATATATTTTGTTTGGTTGACAAGTAAATCTCTTTTCTTGCTACAAGACTTCTATTACTAATTTCTTTTCTTTTTTTGAAAGAGGCAAAGATAATATATTGCTAGTTTTGCAACGCAGCCAAAATAAAATCAATATGGTAGCAGGTAATATATTGCTGAGTTGCGGATAGACTAGTTCTTAGAGTTTGAATTTGATTAGTCCTTGGGTCCTACTAGAGGTGTAAAACGTTAGTCCTTGGGTCCAACTAGAGGTGTAAAGCGTCTCTTGCGCACCCGCACACGAAGTCGCGTGCTTCACGTGCCATGTGTCGTGCTGTGCTGTGCCAACGATTTAAATGTGTTGTGTCGTGTTGTGCTTTACTAGTCAAAAGCTAGGAACAACACATCCCACGGGCACAACACACGAATAAACGTGTCGTGTTGTCCCGTGCTAGCACACGTGCTATAAACAATTTGAAATCACTTAATGTATACATTAAGTCGGACATTATTACAAGAATTTAATTAGACAACATACCATTTGAAATTATTTCAAGTAAAATTAACAAGTTTATTCAATAAAAATAAATAGTCCATCAAATATAAAATTGGATTATTGTCATGTAAATTAATGTTCTAGTTAAATATAGATGACGACATTATAACAACGATATTAAAATATATTTTCCAAATATTAAGATATTATATGTGTTGTTATAAATAAGCCAGTATAAAATGTTAAAAACTAGCTAAAATAGTGACTCTTTTGTGAAATACAAAAAATGTGATGTATTATGCCTTGTTATATGGTGTACTTGTACATATTATGACGTGCTTTCTTAACGTGTTTATCCGTGCCGCGTGCTGTGTTGTGCTATTGTGCCAATTATTCAAACCCAGCACGTCCCATTTAACTAACTTGATGTGTCGTGCTGGGCTGGGCTGTGCTGGGTTGTGCTCGTGCTGGCACAGCCCACTTTACACCTCTAGGTCCAACTATTTTGTAAGAACGTTTGTAATCCGAAATACACAATATTCAAAAGAAAAATATGAAGATGGCTAAACTGGGCTCTGAATGCAAGTGGAATTCGAACCCAGACCTATTGGTACAATTATCGAGTGTCTGACCAACCCAATTCTATATTTGATGGGTTTATTAAATAAACTTGTTAATTTTACCTGAAATAATTTCAAATGATATGTAGTTTATTTGGATTTGCGTGATAATATCAGACTTAATGTATATATTAAGATATTTCAAATTGTTTATAGCACGTGTGCCAGCACGGCACGGCACGACACAACATGTTTATTCGTGTGTTGTGCCCGTAAGCTGTGTTGTGTCTAGCTTTTGACTAGTAAAGCACAGCACGGCATAACACGTTTAAATCGTTGGCACAGGACAGAACGGCACATAACACGCGATTTTGAATGCCGGGATGTGCCTGGCCGGCACGTTTTACACCTCTAATGCAGTAAGTACCAAGTAGTCTTCTTTTTCTTTTTACTGAAATGCAGTTTCATTTACGTTGTATACAATTTAGTAGTCCATAGCAAAAAAAAAGGCAGACATGGCTCCACGGAAGTGTTTTATGGCTCCCAAAAATGACCATGGTATGAAATCTAGAATTTCATATGGTACGCCAAGTTAGGTTATGCTTTAATGATAAGCAGCCTGGTCCTTATTTTATGTGGAATGGCGCGCCATACGCGAACTACACTGCCAATATACTGCAGTTAGGCTTCGCTTTATAAGCAGTCTAGGCTACCAATGGCTCACCATACATGGACTCTTTGATTACTTTTTCCGTAATAATAGGGCGTTGATAACAGGACTTGTTTTTTGTTTTAGCTAAGCAGACCCTTTACGAAGAAAGTAGTGAGCTAATTGTTGATGATATGCAAAACTCATTTGATAAACCAACCAGTGACTACATAGAGTTTTCCTAGAAACATCCTATGGTCAATAAGTTTGTAGATCAACTTATCAATCTAACTAATTCTGTTGATTAAAAAACATCTGCCGCATATCATCAAGATTCAAGACAAGCATTTTACACGTTTAACTAATCAAAATTCCAAGATTTTTTTTTCCAGGGCTTCACTAAAAGGGGACATAATGGACCACCTGATCTTGTCTTCTTCATCCCACTAACAGAGAAGTCCCATTGAGTCCTCTCACTGTATGGATATGCATACGTATGTTAATTTGCAAGTGACTCTTTTTATATAACTACTTTTTAACCCATACTTCCTTTAGATATCCAATTGTTATGAGCATAAAATTTGACATATTTGGTTGTGGGACTACATCACTAAACTATTGGAGCATCACCCTAACTAGCAGAGCATAATATGGTTAATACAAAAGTATACTTCGGCCCGATAATTACTTCTTTAAGAAAAGAAACTTGAGTTGTTTTTTTTGTTGACATATTGCCCCTGGTATTTAAATTTATTTTACTCTCTAAATTTTCTATTAGTTCATCATTTAAGTATAGAAAACCAGAAGTGATAATACTCACCGACAATTCCTTCCAAGAGGGAAATGGACGGCTCCTGCCACGTTCTTAATATTGGGAAGGTGAATAGGGTAAAGTGGGGCCATCAAATAGATATTTGAAGGACTCCGTCGCTCCACGTCGCTGGTTCCTAGTTAGTTCGCGAATAATACTCGTATAATTCGTGAATCCGTCTGTATCGACCAAATCCGTACGTATCGACCGTATAACTGGAACTCCGAATTAGATTCGTGAATTTTCATCTTAAAACGAATTATACGCGTATTTACGAATTACCGAATCATACGCCCCGTATAATACTTTGCCACATCATCACTAAATAATCATTATTTATTATATTTAAAATTTTACATACACTAATCTGATTCCAATACCATCAACGTTCATATTATTTGCTGATTGTGATGCACATATCATATGTATAGTTCTTGTCAACTATTAAACTATAATATTTTAGGAGAGATTATATTAAAAATAATTTTTTAATAGTTTAATATATGCCGAATTTCATACCCCGAATGCATATCTCTAAAACGAATTATGCACATACGTATGTCGTTCTGTATTACTGCCGAATCACGAATCGTTGATCGGATTTTTGACCGAATTTAACTTTTATGAATCCGTATAATACTCGTACGTATCTCGTTCCGAACGTATCCAATAAAACCACAGGGATGGGCCTAGCAAGGGGCTGAAGGAGGCTATAGCCCGTCCCTAATTTTTGGGTAAAAATTTTTTTGTATAGAAACTTAGGTCTAATTTTATGTTTAGCCCACATATTAGTTGTATTTAGCTAATTGTAAGTGATTTTTATCCCATACTACGAGGTGATCAAAATTTAAATCATGTTTAAAGTAAATAATCTTCTTCCACTCATTACTTTTCTACTCCTACTTTCTTCTATTTTGGTAATCACTTTGTTTTTCTGTTATTTGTGTTCGTTTTAACTTTTATTCCCCTAGCTATTTAGTATTGTACGGGTGGATCACTCTTTGGCCACTAATTATGTGATGTATTCCAAAAAAAATTGCCGCGGCCTTCGGCCGCATTATCGGCTGTTACAATCTAACCCTACCCAAGGGAAAATCCTGGGTCCGTCCCTGCCGTACCATGAGTCGGAAAACGGGTCATATGACCATAGGCCCCTAAAGGCTGGTAGAAATGGACTGCTAACGTATGTGTCTGGGTGAAAAAGACATACACATAAAGTGACCAGAACACCCTTACATCACTTCGGTCATGTTGTTTTCTCCATCACCATCTTGTTTTCTCCTCCTTCTTACTGAAAACAAAAACCATCATCACCAACTTCTTCTTCTCCACCATCAACGTTAACATCTTCTTATCCACCATCAGCGTCGACATCTTCTTCTTCTCCACCATCAACGTCGACATCAAGACCATAAAAAGTAATTCGTAAACACCTCTTCTAAATCAAATCCATCACTATTTCGAGATGCCCAGATTTTTCTAAAATTCTCGATTCAATTTTTCCAATTTCCTAAAGATCAAAGAGGTTGTTTATTTCATCAAAGATGAGCACCGAAGGACCTAAACCTGGTAAGCTCCTAACCCTAATTTCTGATTTTTGATTTCTGAATTAGGAAATGAAATATTAGGTTATCAATTAGGTATTTGTTTTGAAATTAGGTTTTTGAATTGGGTATTTATTTTGAAATAAAACGTTGGGTGTACCAATTGATTGATTTTATTGATTTTTTTTTTTTTTTTTTGGATTTGAAATTTTAACAGGAACAATTTTCTGGTAAATACTGTATGATTAAATTGAACTTGGTTAGGTAGTTGAGATATACATGGATGCATCTTAGGTATTGTTGGTTCTGTTTAGTTTTCATGTTATAATAAACTCAGATGCACCTAGGTGCATCTTGGATAAATTTGGGTAAGTTTGGTTTGCATATTGCATTGAACTCAGATGCACCTGGGTGCATCTTGGGTAAATTTGGCTATGTACATGTGGTGCATATTGTTTATATCACACTTATAGTCAAGTTATAATCATATAGGAGCTGGAAATATAACAAAAATTAGTCGTTCTGCAATATGATAATGATTAGTAGTTTTAAATGGTTCTTGTACAATAATGGTAATTGGTTTTAGAAGGATGTTAATGTTAGATGAGATTCAGTCCAAGAGTATGATTCTTATTGAACTCAGATACATCCAGGTGTATCTTGGGTATTTTGGGTATGTTTAGTTTTCATGTTGCAGGTTGGGTATGTTTAGGTTTCATATTGTAGTGAACTCAGATGCACCTGGGTGCATTTTGAGTATTTTTTGGCTATGTTTGGTTTGCATGTTGTAGGGAACTCCAATGCACCTGGGTGCATATTGATTAAATTTGGCAATGTTATTAATTTTTGGTTGTCGTCGGTAGTCATATAACGTGTGCAAGCATTAATTATCATGACTTTATTATAATTTTACACTAGCACATTTCTCCCCCAACTGCATCATTTTATTCGATATTGTTTTTGGCCATGTGCCCACTCTTCTTGAGTTATAACATCTTATATGGTACATTTAAGACTCAATATCTTAATTATAAAACAAATTTGAATTTTCATCTTGTAGTAAACTAAAATACACCTGGGTGCATCTTGATTAACTTTGGTTAAAATTCAATTTCTATCTTGTGGTAAACTCACATGCACCTGGGTGCATCTTGATTAGATTTGGTTAAGTTTTCTTTTCACCTTAGAGTAAGCTCAGATGCACCTGGGTGCAAAATTGGTTACATTTGGTTAATTTTTCATCTTGGTCTAAACACATAATCTGATGGTTTTGCAGTGGCGATTTTCCAACAATGTATGTATAATACTTTATGGATTGAGTGATGTAAAGTGGGTATGAATTTCTAAGTCAAGAATATGTAATGGAAAAGGTGAGGACATGACAGAACGAGTACAATATGTATATAAGATTCTCCCATATGAAAGAAGTTTCTGGAAGAAAGAAGACCAATGATGTAATTTAGTTTAGAAATATGTTTTTTATTTGTGAAACTTCTATCCTTTTGGTGTTCTTTAATTGTATTTTGTTTCTTAATTGTGAATGTGGATCATTTGATATGATCCAAACAAAAACGTACTTGTAGAATTTGATTCGAAAATCGACTTAATAGTATCCCTTATTGGCAGATAATTTCATCACTTATATATTTTCCTTGTAAAATCTGTATCTTGTCAGATTGTGCATTATGCACCCAGATGCAACCTTAGAACTATGCATTATGCACCCAGGTGCAACCTTACAAAACGCATTTCCATGCCAGACTGTGCATTATGCACCCAGGTGCAACTTTGGCAAAAAACCAATTTTCCTGCAAAGTAGTATTTTATTTCATGGTATTCACATTATAAAGACTATATTACAACAAAGATTGCAAACCCAGATAACCCAAAAAGAAAAAACACCCCCTTTATATATGTAAAGTAAACAAGAGATTTAGAGATATGGACCACAAAAGGGGGAGAAACTGAAATAAGGATCAAAAAACATGAGCACCAAAATCCTGAAATGGCAAAGAATAAAATTCTAAGGTGTCCGGCAAGAAAATTCCTCGCAATGGCAAAAACAAAAATTCCCTTCATTTGACAGTGATCAATCATACTATGGTGGTTCAGGAATTCTATCAAGCACTTTAGATGCACAACTAGTGGTTTGAAGAGATGTGCTCTCTACTGATTTTTAAGCCATTCATCGTATCCTTCCATACATTTGACAGAAACCCATATTTACTAAGACATTCAATCATTCAAAACATTTCAGTTTCTCACCCATTATCAGAGTATATACACGGAAGAGCACATCATTTCTTGACTGTATGGACGGCGACGGCTAAAAGAGAAGAAGAAAAAACGTTGTACATCTCTTAGTCGGTGTTCTCTCTTGCTGACATTCAAAATCGAACATAACCCAACTCCAATTTCTTCTCAAACTTTAAAAATCTATCAAACCTCCTATATTACCGATCTGAATTTTTAAATCAAGCACCAAATGTCTCCAATCTGAATTTTTAAATCAAGAAACTTCACCCAGGTGCACCTGGTCAAAACCTATTTTCTATAACAATATGCATTATGCACCCAGGTGCAACCTGGACAAAATTTTATTTCAATCCAGACCGAGGATACATTATGCACCCAAGTGCAACTTGGACAAAACTTATATTTTCCATAAGAACATGCATTATGCACCCAAGTACAACCTGACCACAACTTATTTTTTAATAAGAATATGCATTATTAAAATATGGGTACTCACGATTCAACGCCATCATCAAATGGGTATGGGTACTCACGATTCAACGCCATCATCAGATGGGTTCTCACAATACCAAGTACTCCTTGAAAGCTTGGTACACAACCATCTCTTTACCTCTCAAATCAAACCCAATTCATTCTCAAATAGAGTACCACGAGCTACAATTTCGATCCAATCTTGGATTGCATACAAAACCCACTAAGTTAAAGAGATGGGTGCATCATTTTATCGAACAAATGATGAGCACGAAATATAACATCTGCTTTAGATTTAGTACAGTAAATCAATAACACCCACAAAAAGATAATGCTCAAGGAAAGTCACAAGAGCCTTGGACCAATTTTTCTTCTTCTGGACATTTTCTCGAACAACATGTGGGCATCTTTCTCCCCATTCACAATCGATACCCATTCATCACTCAATTGAACACCAATAACCCATTTTTCTTAACTTGTTTTCTTGTTGATTGTTCAATCCAAATCCAAACCAATTTCATATTCAAATATTCATTCTTGGGCAAGTTCTAAAACCCCTAAAAATATCGGTAACCCATTGCTGAAAGTTTATCTCGTCGATCTCACCACCACCACTTACCCAATAAACGTTTTTAAGAATTAAAATTGAAATCAAAATTGGTATGAATCAAAATTTGGAATTGGAGGAATTGTTCTTAAGATTAATCCTTACCAACTCAGATTTTAATTCGAATCCATACCAATTTGATTTTTGATTCCAATACAAACAACGGATACTCCCATTCCCATATGAATTATCCAAGTAACATTGATTTGCAATTCCACACCACCACTTCTCCATTAGGAACGGATCCATCTCTACCATTGCTGGAATTGTTGAAACAATTTCTGGAACATCAAGCCAACCAAAACCCCAAACAAATTTGGTTCTGTTTTTTAGACGATTTTGACCCTAAACATCCAATAGTTAGGATTGAATTTGCTGCTTAAAGAAAAAAAAATCATACCATCTGTGAGAGGTTGTGTTAGTGACGGAGATGGATGAAAACCAAAGAGGAAGAAGGATATGCGATGGAGAGATGATAGAGAAGGGTATTGAAGCACACGGGAAATAAAATCAGTTGTAGAACATGGGTGAAATATCTAAATTTGGATAGTAGAAATATTTTGCCTGCCATTTTTAGGGGCGACTCCAAAAGAATTAGAGACGACACAAAAAGACAAAATAGGTTGAAAATACTTATGCATATCTTCATAATCGGTAGTTTAGTTTTTATCTACTGATTGCAAAATCTTATTTTTTGGGGCTACTCTACATTCGGTAGTTATATAAACTATTTTGACTACCGAATATGGTTGAATATTTGCAAAGAGAGCCAGGATAATCGGAAGTCTGGATAACTTCATTTACTACCGATTATAGGCTCAACCAAAATTCTAAAAAAAATAAAAATAAAAATGCGAAATCTCATTTTGGGGCTACTATATATTCGGTAGTTATATGGACTATTTTAACTACCGAATATGGTTGGATATTTACAAAGAGTGCCAGGATAATCGGAAGTCGGGATAACTTCATTTACTACCGATTATAGGCTCAACCAAATTAGAAAAATAGAGGATTTTTGCAAAATCTCATTTTGGGGCAACCCTATATTCGGTAGTTATATGGACTATCTTGACTACTGATTATGCTAGGATTTCGGTAAAGAGGTCCACTGTATAATCGGAAGTGAGAATAACTTCATTTACTACCGATTATAGGCTCAACCAAAATTCAGAAAAAAGAGGATTTTGGCAAAATCTCATTTTGGGGCTACTCTATATTCGGGAGTTAAATAACCTAAATCATTGCCGATTATGATAGCATTTTAGCCAAAGGTCTACTTTAATCGGGAGTCAAGATAACTTTATTTACTACCTATTATATGATAATCAAAATTCAAAAGATAGAGGATTTTATTTTGGGGATACTTTATATCCGGAAGTTATATAAACAAAATTGACTTCCAATTGTGGATTAACTTCCCGATTTTAAAGTTATCTACCGATTGTAAAGGGTAATTTGGACATTAAAAAAAATGAGATTGTAAAGTTATCTACCGATTGTGGATTAACCTCCTGATTGTGACCTTTTTTGTCTTTTTGTGTCGCCCTTAATTCTTCTGGGGTCGCCCCTAACTATGCTAGGATATATTGTACATATTCGGTTTAATGTTATTTTTCCGTAATAGTTACTCTTATAGAATTAGAAATATTTATTATTATATTATATAATTAGGCTGATTTTTTTGCAACGAACTCAAATTTTTCAAACGAATTATAGCGTACATATGCCATACAGAATTACTGCTGATTCACGAGCCGTTGACCGGATTCTTGACCGAACTTGGCCTTTATAACTTCAAATTATACTCGTACGATTACAGTTCCGTATGTTTGTCGAATCCCGAATTGCTAACTACGATGGTGATACGTAAGTTTCCTTGATTGTCGATTATTTATAACATAATTTGAACTTGGAAATGTTGCGCTATTATTTTACGGAACAGTAGTATACATGAGAGTTAACATAATTTTAATAATTTGAACTTGGAAATGTGCGTGACATTATTGCAGACATGTGTCGTCGTGCAGGGGTTCCAGCTAGGAAGGAAGTTGATTTGGGGTTGCTTGCGAATAATGGAACGGCCCTGAGACCGGCTGATATATTCGTATATAATTGGGACGATGGACGTGACGTGTGTTTCGATGTGACTGGTGTTTCACCTTTCACCGTGGTGGGGTTCGTTCCTTTTTCTCGAATGCTTATTAATGGTGTATGGATAATTAAGAACGCATGAAAAAACATAAAAAATTATTAATGCTTTTTCTTAATCTAAAAATGCTAAATATTTGGAGAAGTGTACATCTCAAGGCTACGGTTTTAGAGCGCTTGCTTTTACCACCTTAGGAGAGTTGGGGGATGATGTTATAGAATTTTTAAAACGTCTACGCAATTATATTGCTAGCCATGATCCTAATGTTCGAGTTGGGGAATTTCTTTTCCATAGGTTGGGTGTAGTTATTCAAAAGGGAGTTGGTGCTCAGCTTGTTGCTAGGCTTCCAACTAGTTTCTTACCGGATGATAATCCTCAAGATTATTTGTAAACAATTAATGTGGGACTAAAAAGTGAAAAAGAAAAAAAAAAAAAAAACATAATTTTAATATATATTTGAGATCTCTGTTCTTAATTTCCGTTTCTTTTTTTTATGCCTCTGTCTAAGATAGCATAAAAGAAAGAACCAACATGGACGGAAGCCAATGCATTTTTGCCAACTCTTATGGGGATGCTTAATTAATTTAATCAATTATGTTAACCAATCCATCAATACCATTGACTTGTTGCTAGGCTCCGTACCAATGTATATCTTTTTTTATTAATTTTTGCAAATGCACAGGTTGTTGCTAGGCTCCCAACTAGTTACTTATGAGTTTATAAGTTACTGATCTAAACAATTTAATCAATTAGAGTGCTTAAGCTCATAATAAAAAAATTCTTTATTGATCAGCTTTCTTAACAAAATTATGGTTTAGGGAAAATAAACCCAAAATGCCCCACTTACTAGATGAAAACCACTTAAAATGGCCACTAGGAAGCTAGTGGTTAACTAATTATTATTGTCTATCTATATCAGTATATGGTTGAGCTTTCAGTTTCGTACACAAATGCTCCTAATAATGAACAAATGGACATAATTTTGACTTTGAATTCTAACCTAAGGCAATGTTGCAGGTAGTTACTTCATGATTGACCATGTCTCCAGAACATTTTGCAAGTCAATGGTATTGATGGATTGGTTGAACTAGCCGACTTGTGAGCAGAGTCTGCAAATCTCAGTTGTTCAAAAATATGATTCGCCATAAAAAAGAAACCGTTGATACCCAGACTTTAAACCTAGCTAGTTCTACTTCTCTTCTTGGTACTGTATATATCGCAGCTGACACCAAGACTTTGAATAAGGGGAAATTCTGTGTATGATAGTGTAAAATCATGTCTGTAGTTGCATGATGAATTATATGAGATCACATCCATTACGTAAAACTACGTACCTCCACGGTCTTACTTTTGCTAAAGTAAAAGATATGTTTTCTACCAAGACTAAGTAATAGATCGAGAAATGGTTTTACTTTTCATTTGCATTTTTTTCGATATAGAAATTGAGATACCAATAAGCTTTTCCAGCATATCAAATAAAATATATGCATTTGGAATCAGTGGCTTCAAATTTTTGAGTAAGTTATTAGTCAATGTATATATAAAGACTATTGTCCAAGTCAGTCAGAGATTTATTGAAAGCTATAGTATTATTGTAGTTCTTGCAGCGCACATCATTCAGTAACCCCATTTCCCGGCCATATACAGCTGAGTCCGGATCGATCAAATGCATCGAGACCTCTGTTTAATGCGTCATAATAAGGTGGTCTCTCATTTGGTATATATTTGAACCGGTTATATAACTCTTTTGAATAAATGTCGTACAAGACTCGATATATTTTGTTTGGTTGACAAGTAAATCTCTTTTCTTGCTACAAGACTTTTATGACTAATTTCAATGACTTGAACTCCAAACACCCAGCCAGATTTATTGTTCATCTGACTTTGAACCTTGAAATCAGATGGATTTAGAAATAAGCCAAGAAGGTCATTCATTGCATGGTGTATGAGATCACAGACTACGTAAAACTACGTAGTAGTACGTATCCTCAAAATGTTTCCTACAAATGAAAGTTGAATTTAAATTAACCAGAAGAAGCATGCCTCCTCGTATTGAACAATCAGAAGTCACTGGTTTCGCAACGCAGCCAAGCATTTTTAAATATGGCAGCATGTCATACATTGCTGAGTTGCGGATAGACTAGTCACTAGTTCTTAGAGTTTGAATTTGATTAGTCCCTGGGTCCAACCATTTTGTAAGAACGTTTGTAATCCGAAATGCACAATATTAATTCAAAAGAAAAATACGAAGATAACACAACTCCGGTCTCTGAATGCAAGTAGAATTTGAACCCAGACTTATTGGTGCAATTATCGAGTGTCTGACCAACTCAAATGCTGGACATTTACGTACATACCAAGTCTCTTAAGTCTTAACCTATTAAACAGAGTCAAAAAGATTTGTAGAACGAAGACCCGAAAAGACTGTTTTTCAAATGTTTACTGTCTTGATGAATTGATAAGTAAAAATCGAAGAACAGTGGTTTGTTTTCTTCTTTTCGTTTTCTTTTGTGCTACTAATCCTCCATTCTGTTTAAAAATAATTTTCAAAGACTTGCATATTCCAAAGTCCAAACATGAAACACCCATTTTGTTATTCATCTTACTTTGAACGGAAAATTCAAACGAACGATGAGCTGTTTCCCGTACTCTTATATGTTGATCCAGTAAAACTTCTGATCATCTATATTATTCATTTATTTGAAACTCAAGTAAGAAAAGTTCATACTGCCGAAATTTTCATTCTCATGTACATGAAAAACCACAAATTTCCAGTTTGTAGGGAAATACGTTTACACCCACCAACTACATAGTGAAAATTGACCTTTTTTCCTTGTCTTTCCGACATTACAAGTGTGTAAAGAACAAGAGTGCCCTTTCAAACTTTTATTTGCTTTGTTAATTAAAGCATAACGTAGAGCTCGCTGGATGGAAAATAAGTAAGACAGAGTAAGGAAGACAATTTTTTTTGACAAACACTTTTATACCAAACGGACGGTAGTCATTTTTGTGATTTTCTCCCTTACGAATATTTAGTTTTGAAAAAAAAAAAAAAAAAGTCAAAACAAATACCTGAAAAAAATCAATCTCCATCCTCATTAATAAAATCCTACAAGGTAGCCCGGAATGTGCCGCGTTATAACTTCTGACGTACCCATATGAAAAAAGTTGAACAGTCCTCCTCTCCGTACTAATTTTATAATACCAACTTGTTTTGAATAAAGTTTTCCTCAGAAATTAACAGATAACACTATTATAGTTATCTACCAGCACTTTCCTGGTCATGTCCGTGCTCTTACAACAACTATATAAACCCATCACTCCATTTCATATCCTACTTCTATCTCAATTTTAACCCCGTTTCCTAAAAGAAAACACAGTCTTATAGATCAAATCATCTCTGTTTCTCCTTGTTCTCTTCTGCTTCCATGCAGGCCACTTTAAATTTGCCTACACAGGCATCATCACATATAGCTAATAACAGTACTTACGGCTCACTAAACAAACAATCAAGTTTTCTCCGGCGACGTTCAATTCTCAACCCGAAAATTTCCCGGTCTCCGTCATCAAAGTCGATTTTTAATCCAATATCAGCTTCAGCAACTACTGAATACAAACCTGTTGAGTCTCTTCAATCCCAGATCGCAAATTTAGATAAAATATTGGGGAATAGCAGATCTTCATTTCAAGATCAACAACAAAAACAAATACAACAACAACCCGTCAATGGAAATTCAAGAAATAACTCAAAAAACAATTACAAGCGTTTCTTGGATGCATTGAATTTGACCGGGATGTGGTCAGAAAAGTTGAAACAAGCTGTGGAAGAGAAAAATATACTGTCACCAAAACAATTGCAACGCTTATTTTCACCGTCGCCAAAATATTCTCCGAGAAACAGTTTAGGTAGCCGGTGGATGGAATATCATGGCAGTAACGATTGGATGGGTCTGCTTGATCCTCTAGACGAAAATCTCCGGAGAGAAATTGTCAGGTACGGTGAATTCATCCAAGCAGCATACGTGGCTTTTCATGAGGATCCGGCGATGCCAACTGACAAAGCACCGTCGCCGCGTCATATACAAGTACCGGACAGGTCATACAAGGTCACCAAAAGTTTGTATGCAACTTCGTCCGTTGGATTACCGGGTTGGGTGGATAATGTGGCACCTGATTTGGGCTGGATGACTCAGCGATCTAGTTGGATAGGGTACGTAGCGGTTTGCGACGACCAGAAAGAAATCCAACGGATGGGAAGGAGAGATATTGTCATAGCTCTTCGAGGTACTTCCACGTGCCTCGAATGGGCCGAGAACGTGAGAGATCTCCTGGTCAATGTCGACGATGAATCGGAACACGGTCAAGAACATTTGCAAGCCAAAGTGGAATGCGGGTTCTGGAATCTGTACAAAACTAGAGGAGCTCATACACCGAGTCTATCCGAGTCCATAACTCAGGAAGTTCGGAGACTCATGGAACTCTACAAAGGTGAGTCATTAAGTATTACAATAACCGGTCACAGCCTAGGAGCTGCATTATCAGTACTAGCGGCAGACGAGATTAAGAAATCGGTGGAAGATGCACCACCAGTGGCTGTTTTCACCTTCGGTGGACCACGAGTCGGAAACAGAGGTTTCGCAAACAGAATCAAATCCAACGGCGTCAAGGTCTTGAGAATCGTAAACTCACAAGACATGATCACTCGTGTACCGGGTATGTTCGTAAACGAAACCCTTGATCACAAATTACGCGAAGATGTTAAAGC
Source organism: Papaver bracteatum (assembly GCA_023529315.1). Taxonomy (NCBI): domain Eukaryota; kingdom Viridiplantae; phylum Streptophyta; class Magnoliopsida; order Ranunculales; family Papaveraceae; genus Papaver; species Papaver bracteatum. Next base: position 8,243 of record JAJJWX010004705.1, on the reverse strand, counting down.
GCATACAGTACTAAACATACTAGATAACAACATGCCGTGGGCATACTCGCACGTCGGCTGCGAACTCCGTCTCGATAGCAAAATGTCGCCGTATCTAAAACCGAACGCGGACGTCGCATGTTGCCATGACTTGGAAGCTTATTTACACTTGGTGGATGGGTTTCTAGCATCCGATTGTCCGTACAGAGCAAATGCAAAGAGGAGTTTGTATAAGTTGGTGACGGAGCAAGGTTCCAACGTTAAGAAACTATATATCAGTAAAGCTAACTCGTTCCAATCAAGAAAAGCTGATATGTTGCGCAAGCTGAGTCTTGAACGTAGTAATAGTAGTAAAGGACTTACTAGTCCATTAGCATTGCAGAGCTGTTTACCCAGTCCATCTGCTTATTAATTAATCTAGCTAGTACTTAAATCTATAGACAATGACTTTGTTGATGTACTTTTTGATATTTTTACCTTCAAAAGAGGTTTTTTATTTTTGTCAAATTTTTAGAGACAAAGTCTAAATTGTAATATGTGATTATACAATCAAATACACTATAGTGAATAAAAGGATTCTTGCTACACATGGCTGACTATCGAGATTTGATATATCCTTGGTCAACCTGGAACTTTGCATATTATGGGCTCGTGTGTGAATGTAAGATTGCGGCAAGATCAGTAGTAGAATTCGATTGGGAATTCTAAAAGTAGAGACTAAACCTGAATTATAACACTTTAATTGTTTTTTAGCCTTATTTGACTGGAGACGACAAGAGAATTGTAACAGTAAATGCAACGGAGTATTATGAATACGCGTGCGTACATAGAACAGAAGTCAAATGTTGATAGAGTAGATCAATGTTGGATATCAGATTAAGGATTGAATTAAAGATAAGAGTGGTTAAGCAGTACCATCAAAGGTGCAGTGCTTGGTTTTGGCTTTATCCTAATATCTATTTCCATATCATCATATCATATCATATATATCATATAAAGGGAACCCCCCTAGTTGAAGCTGAATTTTTTTTGGACTACTTTACCCCTGTTTTTATATGTCACACGCACCCATCAAGAAAATTGCTAAGGGGCATGATGGTAAATGAACCTAGAAATTATTAGTATTACACATTTACCCCTGTTAAAATATTTCAAGTGTGCATTCGGATGAGAAAATAAGGGTACTAAGAGCAACCACAGTGGTCGACCAAAACCAAATATTTGGTCGAGATTTCAAACGCTACGGAAAGGAGTAAAGAGCAAATACCAGAGTAAAATCAAAACCCAAAAACCAAACTATATTTGGTCTTTAGTTTGGTTTTGGTCTAGCATAATTTAAGACTACGCCCAGCGTGAGGCGCAAATATTAGTTGCGTTTTGATTGGGGCGTAATTTTAATTTGCGCTTGGTAGTCAGACGCAAATATTAGTTGCGTCTGTTTGAAACGTAACTTTAATCTACGCCCGATGGGACGTAGTTTATATTTGCGCCTGGTACCAGGCGGTACGTTTAAATTACGCCTCATCCAGGCGTAGTTCCAAGTTACGTCTGACCAGGCGTGATTTTGAAGTCCGCCTGACTACGGGCGCAATTATTAGTTCCACCTGTTACTACATGGGGCTTTATTTAAATCTACGCCCCATCCTTCCACTAATTTCATGATTTTTTCGAAATTTCGAATTTTTGGAGAATGACACGGCACTTGTTATCGAACTCTTCTTCTTCTTAATTTTTGTTCATAAATAAACTAAAACAACAAGAACTATCATTGGAATATGACGCAATATTTAAAGAATATATTTTAAGTTTTTTCGATTCTTTTTTTTTTTTTGAAAGAAAAGGTTATATATTGAAAGGAAAAAGATATGTACAGGGGTTTGGATCAAAATATCCTCAGGAAAGAAAACAACCAACAACTAATTACATGAGTACAACATCCTCCCATTGGTATAGCAACTGATTCAAGGAGCAGTCTCTGAAAATTTCCTTTGCCGAACTCCAAAGGTAAATATCCATAATTATCGCATGAACCAGCTCGTCCTTCGATTTGCTCCTTCTTCCATGAATTATATTGTTCCTTTCCAACCAAAGCTCCCAGCTGATTGCGAAAGGGAGAAGATGCCAAATAGTTCTTATGCGCAGTGATTTATCATCTAATCTCCAACCCCTCATCAAAGAAATAAACCTATTATCCATCACCCAGTACACTTGCAGGGATGAAATAAAGTATCTCCATAGGTATGAAGCCCAACTGCGGGAAAGAAACAGGTGATCTATTGTTTCTTCTTCGTTACAGAAAAGACAATTGTGAGAAGCGACATCAACTCCTCTATGCTCCATCATACTCCTTGTAGGAATTGAATTGTGCATAGCAGCCCACATAATGAAACACACCTTTGGAGGAGCTCTGAAACTCTATGTAACTCCCATTCCTCTTCAGTTTCAGACAATCTTTTGTATATGCTTTTAGTTGTGCAGTCACCACCAATGCAGTCATCTTCGTCTTGAGTAACCTTTCTAATATCATATTTGATTTCCAACATATCAATTCTTTTAGCTGGATCCAACTCTCTTGAGAAAAGAAATCTCCAGTCTGAGTTCTTCAAGTTTGCTAATGATTCCTGTTTCTGCAAACTTATTTTGTAAAGTCTTGGAAATTTCTCTTTTAAAGGCATCTTGTACATCCACCAGTCGTGCCAAAATATAATTCTCCTCCCATCTTTAACCTGTATAGATGCAGAATCAAAAAAATCCTTGTTAGCTTTAAGGATATCCAACCACAAGCTTTTACCAATAGTCGCATTAACCTAAGCTGGAACAAGAAAAAAATTCATCTGCTCTAGTTTTTTCACACATGATCTTCCTCCACCAAGATGTCTTCTCCTTACAAAATCTACCATGCCACTTAGCTAGCAAAGATCTGTTAACCAATCTTAAGTTTCCGATTCCCAAACCACCTCTATTTTTTGGTTTACTCACCTTCTTCCATGAAACCCAACTCATCTTCTTATTAATCGCATCTTCACCCCATAAAAACTTCCTCATGATAGTATTAAGTCTTTTCTCCAAAAAAGCTGGCATAAAATACAAAGAAAGAAATTAAGTAGCGACACTTTATAAAGAATATTTTATCAGTGTTATTCTACCAGCCTTGTTTAAAAACTTCCTTTTCCAAGGTGCTAGTTTCTTTTGCATCTTCTGAATTACTGATTCCCATATAGTTGCACTTCTTCTATTTGCACCTATAGGCATGCCTAGATAAGTGATAGGAAGAGAATCAATTTTGCAACCCAGCTCCACCACCAACTCTTGAACTAAATCATCTGGACCTATGCTAACCATTGAACTTTTCTCTAAGTTCAATTTAAGACCAGTCAACAACTCAAACATCATAAGAATTATAAACAATCTTTTTACCACTACTTTAGTAGCATTGATAAAGATTAATGTGTCATCTGCAAACTGAAGATGAGACACTCTAGAACCCCCTTCAACCACCTGAAAACCCTCTAACCTATTTGACTCCACAACTTTATTCATAAGATTAGAAAGAACCTCCATTACCAATATTAACAAGAAAGGAGACAATGGATCTCCTTGTCTGATCCCTTTTGTTGGCTTAATTCTAGAAGTAGCAGTTCCATTAACAAGAATAGAGAACTGAGCTCATGTTACACACAAGTGAATCCATTTGATCCATCTTTCACCAAAACCATTTTTTATCAAAATAGAAAATAGAGAATTTCAATTGACATTGTCAAAGGCTTTCTCCATGTCTATCTTACAAAGAATTCCTGGCTTTCTTTGCTTCATCCTACTATCAATGCATTCATTAGCTATCAAAATGCCATCCAGAATCTGTTTCTTTTGAATAAAAGCACCCTGAGCATTGGAGATAAGTCTGGGCATCACCACCTTCATCCTCTTAGCAAGCATCTTTGAAATGATCTTGTAAAAACTACTAATAAGGCTTAAAGTCCTGAAGTCCTTAGTTGTAGCTGAATCTTCTTTCTTTGGGATAAGCTTAAGAAAAGACATGTCAAGTCTCCAATCTAACTTACCTTTAGAGTAGAATTCATTAATAGCTGCCATCACATCATTTCTGAGGAAGCTCCAACAAGCTTTGAAGAATTCTATATTGAACCCATCAGGGCATGGTGCCTTATTAGTACCACAACTTTTAATTGCATTTAGAACTTCCTCCTCATCAAACGATTTCTCCAACCAATCATACTGAGTTGTATCTAAGCATTTGAAAGTCAAGCCATCAAAAGAAGGATTAACTATATTATTAGCCGTAAACAGGTTAATTTTAATAGAACTGTTGAATTTCATCTTTAATAGCATCTTGATTAAAAACATCAACCCCATCTATTTCTAATTTTGTAATGCAGTTTCTTCTTATCTTTGCATTTGCAATTCTATGAAAATAACAAGTATTTTTATCACCTTCTTTGAAACCTTTAACTTTGCTCTCTTAAAAGCCATTCTAGCTCTTGTTAACTTAACGCTGTTAAGCTTAGCTAACAAGTTTGCTCTTTCTTCATTCTGATGTCTTGTCAAAACAACATTCTCCTCCACTAAATTCAAAGCCTTAATCTTCTCATTCAAATCCTCCTCATGCAACTTTACCTGACCAAAAGTAGCTTTACTCCAAGGTTTTATAAAAAAACTTTAAATTTTGCAACTTTCTGAATAAAATATATCCAGGAGTACCAGAATAATTCATTGCATTCCACCAATTTTCAACAAGCTTAACAAATTATGGATGTTGTAACCAATGGTTCTCAATTTTGAAGCTAGAATTAACCTTAATTCCAGCAGTGAGCTCCAACAAAAGAGGATTGTGATCTGAGATTGTCCTTACCAGTGCTGTTTGAGTTGCATTGCAGAATTTAACATCAAAAGAAGTACAAACCAGAGTTCTATCCAACCTACAAAGGAGTGGATCATCATGTTTATTGCTCCATGTAAAAGAACCACCATTTAATGGTAAATCCACTAATTCCTGAACAACAATGAAAGAGTTAAGAAACGCCATGTTCCTTACATCTCCTCCTGTTTTGTTTCTCTCAGCATCACTTCGAACTGAATTGAAGTCTCCCATCAAACACCAGGGTTCAGTACACAAATTCCTGACTCCCGCCAAATCCCTCCAAAAAAATTCTCTCAAATTGTAATCACAAAGAGAGTAAGAATTTGTCATAATGAACTTGAAACCATTGCTCCTAAATCTGAACAAAATGGAGATAGAATTAAACCCTATTATCTTGTCCAAAAGTTCGAGGGAAGCATTATCCCAGATAGTGATTAAAGCACCACTATTACCAGCCACACCTGGTGAAGGAATAAATTCAAAACCAAAACCAGAATCAAACCAAAGTTGTCTTACAAACCGATATGAGAAGTTACTCATTTTAGTTGAAGATATAAATATTTCCTCCACATATGTCTCTTAAAATTAAAGTCGTTCAGCTGATCACATCAATTAGTACCCTTTATCTACAAATTTGGAATACCATTTTTCCTTCTTTCTCTTCTACACTCACCCCAAATACTCTCTTTTTCTCTCTTGTCATTTCATTTCATATCTTGCTTACTAAAATTCTTTGCAAGTTGCAACACTTTGTGAAGATTATCTCTTCTTCTTCATTTCTCAACTTTTAACAAACTTATATATAAATCTTATATATTTCCCATCAGGCGTAATTCCAAGTCACGCCCCATCAGGCGTAGTTCCAAGTTACGCCCCATCAGATGTATTTTGGATTTGCGCCCCCCGTCAGTCGTAGTTTTTAATTACGATCTTCATCGGGCGGTTTTATATATTACGCTCCACACCAAACGCAAATTTAGACTCCGCCCGATATTAGGCGTAAATTAAAGTTACATCCAACCCAAATGCATTTTATACCTACGCCCCATGTCAGACGAACCTTTGTAACTCCGCTCCACCAAATTTACTCCTCCACCGTAGTGTCGCACCACGGACTAAACCTTTTTTTTTTTTTTTTTTAGTTTTTAGTTTTACTCGTCCACTGCAGTTGCTCTAAAGTAATTTTAAAGTCCTTAAAAAAATTAATAAGAAAGAAATTCATTGAATAAGAATTAATCTAAGACTACATTTAGTTCTTCTCTTATTAGAGATTTTAACCAAAACGGGTGTTGACACCCCAATTTCGCACCTTCCACAGTAAATATCAATCTTATGCTTCGAAGCCAAATACAAGAGAAATTCTGTGTGGAAACCATTTGGGTTTTCATATCTTTTCCATCAAGCCCACAAGCTTTACCCAATCAATCCCACAAGCTTTACCCAATAAAGCCCACAAGCTTTACCCAATCAAGCCCACAAGCTTTACCCAATCAAGCTCACAAGCATTACCCACTCGTACCCGTTTCATTATCCATTTGAGCCCGGGATCTCTTGCTATCACACTGAAGAGGAGGAAAATACAAAGTCACTGGTGAAAGAATGGAGTCGTTTCGAGTTCGTATGCAAAAGTTACGAGCAAAACGAGAACTCAGAAGACGATAAGGGGCGCCCACTTTTCACCCTCCCCTTATCCGCACAAAGACTTTAATTAGTAATTGTTTTCTTCAAGTGGAATTTACATATATTTTTTTTTGAAGAGAATACGGGTGGAAGAGGAAGAAAAGAAGAAAAAAAGGGATTTTTTCTTAAATGCAAGTGGGACCCACACTTGTTTTATTAGGAAAAGAGAAAGGAGAAGAAAACAAAGGGGGTCAAGTAGGGCCCACATTTGTTTTATTAGGAAAATAAGGGAAAAGGACGTGGGACCCACATGGTTTGAAAAGAAAAAAAAATTTCTTTGCGAAGGACATTTGAATGCGGAGAGATTAACGGAAGGCTGTCGGGTTTCATTCCTATAAATAGAGGTCGAAAACAATCCTCTCAACACACCAATTTTCTGACAGAAAAGTGGAGGGAAAGACAACAATAGTTGTTCCTTTACTTCTTCCTTTACTTTAACAAGGTTTCCACCCAAACCACACAACATGAAAGGTTTCCACCCAAACCACACCACAACTCAAGGTTTCTACCCAAACCACCACCCAAAAATCTAGGTTTCCACCCAAACCAAGAAGAATTATTGTTTCTCAAATAGAAAATATTTCTTCTCACATATTTCAAGTCTCCATGTATTGTGTCATTTAATCAAAGAGAAATCAAATTTTCTTCCTACACAATAGTTATCGTTGTCTTGTGCATTTATAGTTCATTTTGAGAAAACTCAAAAAATAAGAAGATTAAATCAAGTATTGTCTTTAAGTTTTTAAAAGATTAGCATTAAATTGCTAGTACTTTAACTACTTTCAGCATACTTAAGGGAAGCAAGCAACCATCGTAAGAATCCTTTCTAATTTAAATATTATATTTCAAGTATATTAATTACCTATCTCTTCGGTAAATTATGTAGTCATACGGGAACAGAATGGTATTCCATTTCGTAGTAACACCGCGACTACTCGTTTGCGTTACATAAAAAATTTATGTTTTATTATTAATTTTCTAAGTGGGATAAATCAAAGTGTGGGTATAAAGCGGAATTCCCTCCCACATTAGACCCATTGTCAAAAAATAAGGTTGGCATTAATCCTATTTTTATTGAGCTAATCTGCCCAGTTAATTGTTTAATTTTGAAATTTCATTCAAATTTCTTCTCAATAAAACCAAGGTTTCCACCTAAACCACCAAACAAGGTTTTCCACCCAAAACCACCAGAAAAGAAGGTTTCCACCCAAACCACAACAAAAACAAGGTTTTCCACCCAAAACCACCACAAAACAAGGTTTCCACCCAAACCACAACAAAAATAAGGTTTTCCATCCAAAACCACCACAAAACAAGGTTTTCCACCCAAAACCACCATAAAACAAGGTTTCCACCCAAACCACAACAAAAATAAGGTTTTCCATCCAAGACCACCACAAAACAAGGTTTTCCACCCAAAACCACCATAAAATAAGGTTTCCACCCAAACCACAACAAAAATAAGGTTTTCCATCCAAAACCACCACAAAACAAGGTTTTCCATCCAAAACCACTATAAAACAAGGTTTCCACCCAAACCATCACAAAAGAAAAAACCATCATAAAAGAAAGAAACCACATCTCCATAGTCGAAGTTCCACCCAACTTCTAACTATGTCTCTTTTCTAAAATAGCTCATGCATAAAAATTTATTTTCAATAAATCATAAACATTTCCCCTTTTAATCATGAAGTAGAGGCCAATCCTA